>CM077668.1:410705330-411305330 GCA_039707655.1 Elymus sibiricus | reverse complement strand
ATCTGTTACAAAGGGATTTCATTTAATTTCTTCACATGTAACTGCAATGATATAGTTGTGGAGAGAAAGTCTTCACTTTTTCTTCGCTTGTATCCTTTGCTTATTGCGCCGTAACCATGGATAATCTTCATCGTTTAACAGGGTGCTTGGGTCAGCCTTGACTTTGAAGGGAGGAATTTCATGAAACTTTTCATAATCTTCAGACATGTCTGTCTTGCCCTCCAATCCCACGATGTCTCTTTTTCCTGAAAGAACTATGTGGCGCTTTGGCTCATCGTATGATGTATTCGCTTCCTTATCTTTTCTTTTTCTCGGTTTGGTAGACATGTCCTTCACATAGAAAACCTGCGCCACATCATTGGCTAGGACGAATGGTTCGTCTGTATACCCAAGATTGTTGAGATCCACTGTTGTCATTCCGTACTGTGGGTCTACCTGTACCCCGCCTCCTGATAGATTGACCCATTTGCACTGAAACAAAGGGACCTTGAAATCATGTCCATAGTCAAGTTCCCATATGTCCACTATGTAACCATAATATGTGTCCTTTCCCCTGTTGGTTGCTGCATCAAAGCGGACACCGCTGTTTTGGTTGGTGCTCTTTTGATCTTGGGCGATCGTGTAAAATGTATTCCCATTTATCTCGTACCCTTTGTAAGTCAATACAGTCGAAGATGGTCCCCTGGCCAACGAGTACAGCTCATCAGAAACAGTGTTGTCACCCATGAGACGTGTTTGCAACCAACTGCCGAAAGTCCTGATGTGTTCATATGTAATCCAGTCGTCACACTGCTCCGGGTGTTTGGAGCGCAGAATATTCTTGTGTTCATCGACATACGGGGTCACCAAGGTAGAATTCTGTAGAACTGTGTAGTGTGCTTGAGACCAAGAATGCCCGTCCCTACATATTATTGAGTCCGCTCCTAGCGTGCCTTTTCCAGTCAGTCTCCCCTCATACCGCGATTGAGGGAGACCAATCTTCTTAAGGTCAGGAATGAAGTCAACACAAAACCCAATGACATCCTCTGTTTGATGGCCCATGGAGATGCTTGCTTCTGGCCTAGCGCGGTTACGAACATATTTCTTTAAGACTCCCATGAACCTCTCAAAGGGGAACATATTGTGTAGAAATACAGGGCCCAGAACGACAATCTCGTCGACTAGATGAACTAGGACGTGCGTCATGATATTGAAGAAAGATGGTGGGAACACCAGCTCGAAACTAACAAGACATTGCACCAAATCACTCCTTAACCTTGACAGGATTTCTGGATCGATCACCTTCTAAGAGATTGCATTGAGGAATGCACATAGCTTAACAATGGCTAATCGAACGTTTTCCGGTAGAAGCCCCCTCAATGCAACCGGAAGCAGTTGCGTCATAATCACGTGGCAGTCATGAGACTTTAGGTTCTGGAACTTTTTCTCTGCCATATTTATTATTCCCTTTATATTCGACGAGAAGCCAGACGGGACCTTCATACTGAGCAGGCATTCAAAGAAGATTTCCTTCTCTTCTTTGGTAAGAGCGTAGCTGGCAGGACCTTCATACTGCTTTGGATGCATGCCGTCTTTTTCATGCACACGTTGCTGTTCCTCCCGTGCCTCCGGTGTATCTTTTGTCTTCCCATACACTCCCAAGAAGCCTAGCAGGTTCACGCAAAGATTCTTCGTCACGTGCATCACGTCGATTGCAGAGCGGACCTCTAGGTCTTTCCAATAGGGTAGGTCCCAAAATATAGATTTATTCTTCCACATGGGTGCGCGTCCCGCATCGTCAGTCGGAACAGATAGTCCGCCAGGACCCTTTCCAAAGATTACTTGTAAATCATTGACCATATCAAGTATGTGATCACCAGTACGGAGGGCGGGCTTCTTCCGGTGATCTGCCTCACCTTTGAAATGCTTTCCTTTCTTTCGACATTGATGGTTGGTCGGAAGAAATCGACGATGCCCCAGGTACACATTCTTCCTGCATTTGTCCAAATATATACTGTCGGTGTCATCTAAACAGTGTGTGCATGCGTGGTATCCCTTGTTTGTCTGTCCTGAAAGGTTACTGAGAGCAGGCCAATCGTTGATGGTTACAAACAACAACGCATGTAGGTCAAATTCCTCCTGTTTGTGCTCATCCCACACACGTACACCTTCTCCATTCCACAGCTGTAAAAGTTCTTCAACTAATGGCCTTAGGTACACATCAATGTCATTGCCGGGTTGCTTAGGGCCTTGGATGAGCACTGGCATCATAATGAACTTCCGCTTCATGCACAACCAAGGAGGAAGGTTATAGATACATAGAGTCACGGGCCAGGTGCTATGATTGCTGCTCTGCTCCCCAAAAGGATTAATGCCATCTGCACTTAAACCAAACCATACATTCCTTGCGTCACCTGCAAAGTCCCCCCACCTTCTCTCGATTTTTCTCCACTGCGACCCGTCAGCGGGTGCTCTCAACTTCCCGTCTTTCTTACGGTCTTCTTTGTGCCATCGCATCAAATTGGCATGCTCTTTGTTTCTGAACAGACGTTTCAGCCGTGGTATTATAGGAGCATACCACATCACCTTGGCAGGAACCCTCTTCCTGGGGCGCTCGCCCTCAACATCACCAGGGTCATCTCGTCTGATCTTATACCGCAATGCACCGCATACCGGGCATGCGTTCGAATCCTCGTACTCACCGCGGTAGAGGATGCAGTCATTAGGGCATGCATGTATCTTCTGCACCTCCAATCCTAGAGGGCATAGAACCTTCTTTGCTTCATACGTACTGCCGGGCAATTCGTTATCCTTTGGAAGCTTCTTCTTCATTATTTTCAGCAGCGAACTAAATCCCTTGTCAGATACACCATTGTCTGCCTTCCATTGCAGCAATTCCAGTGTGGTACCGAGCTTTCTGTTGTCATCTTCGCAATTTGGGTACAACCCTTTTTTGTGATCCTCTAACATGCGATCGAACTTCAACTTCTCCCTTTCACTTTCGCATTCTCTCTGTGCATCAACAATGACCCGGCGAAGATCATCATCGGGCACATCGTCTGGTTCCTCTTGATCTTCAGCTTCCCCCATTGCAGCATCACCGTATTCAGGGGGCGGGTAGTTGTCATCATCCTCTTCTTCTTCGTTGTCTTCCATCATAACCCCTCTTTCTCCGTGCTTGGTCCAAACATTATAGTGTGGCATAAAACCCTTCTCAAGCAGGTGGAAGTGAAGGGTTTTAGAGTTGGAGAAAGCCTTCGTATTCTCACAGACAGTACATGGACAATGCATAAAACCATTCTGCTTGTTTGCCTCAGCCGCTTCGAGAAAATTATGCAGGCCCTTAATATACTCGGAGGTGCGTCGGTCACCGTACATCCATTGCCGGTTCATCTGCGTGCGTTATATAGTTCTTATTATTGAACAACATATAACTCTCTAGAGCATCTAATTAAAACACACAAGTAAGAACTTTTTTCTTTTAGAAAGAAGATAAGAAGAAGAGGCTAACCACGGTGTTGCCGGCGCCGAGATGGGCGCGGGCGATCGACGGCGGTGAGGACAGGGATGGGACAGGACGGACCGCCAAACCTAGACAAATCTTGAGGAAAATGGAGCTTGGACAAGGAGCTTCGAGAGGAGAAAGCTTAAGTGTGGCTCGGGCATTTCATCGAACACCTCATGTGCATAGGAGGTGAGCTAGAGCACCACAAAAGCTCTCCCACGGCCGGGCAAGAAAACAGAGCAATGCATTGCTCTGCTCGCGGGTGGGGGCTATATATAGGCCAACCATTGGTCCCGGTTCCAGCCACAAACCGGGACCAATGGTTGTGGGCCAGGAGCGAGCCGCATTGGTCCCGGTTCGTGGCTGGAACCGGGACCAAAGGGGTCACCTTTAGTCCCGGTTCCAGCCACAAACCGGGACCAATGGTTGTGGGCCAGGAGCGAGGCGTATTGGTCCCGGTTCGTGTCTGGAACCGGGACAAAAGGGGTCAGACGAACCGGGACCAATGGCCCACGAGGCCCGGCCGGCGCCCTGGCCTCATGAACCGGGACCGATGCCCCCATGGGTCCCGGTTCGTGAGTGAACCGGGACTAATGGGCTTCTCAGGGGTGGACCGATGCCCTGTTTTGTACTAGTGAGGGTGGCACAGCCATGGGGTGGTGAAAGTTTAGTCCCACCTCGCCAAGCGAGAGGAGATCGCACCGGTTTATATACGCGCCTGCGATGTCTCTCCCAAGCTCCTCTCTAAAGCAGGCAGTTAATTGCCTAACCTCTACCCTGTTGGGCCTACTAGCCCCGCGGGCCTGCATCCTGGCCCATATATAGTTGGGTTTCTAGTCGTATGCAGGCCGTGGTGTCTGCTAGTAGGCGGGTATTTTTTTATTTTTTATGTTATTTTTTGCATATGTTATGTTTTTATGTTATTTTTTTTGCATATGTTATGTCAATTTTAATATTCTTTCATAACCACTATAAAATATATGGCACATGTTATGTCTTTTTATTTTTTATGTTATGGCAATTTTAATTTTTTGCATATGTTAAGTTTTTTTTAGTTTTTTATGTTATTTTTTGCATATTTTATGTCAATTTTAATATTCTTTCATAACCACTATAAAATATATGGCACATGTTATGTCTTTTTATTTTTTATGTTATGGCAATTTTAATTTTTTTTCATATGTACCATTGCCGCAACATATTCACCATAAATTCCGATACTTTTTGTTAACCTAATTTATTTTGATGCATAGACACACAGTGATTCAAAAAAAGCCGACACCAATGTTCCCTATGTGAAGGAGATAGACCCTTACTATGAATCTTCTAGAAGATTCGTAGTATTTTCTGTTAACCTAATAATGTTATATTTTCTTTATGTCATACAACGTTTCTCTCTTATCATCTCCGATCAGAGAAACCACATAGTACCTCCAACTTTATGTCATACAACGTTTCTCTCTTATCATCTCCGATGCTTCTGCTGTATTCATCTATGTCAAGACGTTTAAGCCATGTCTATATTAACCTTGTTATTATATATGGAGCCACCAACCGGGACTAACCGCGTATGATCAACCTTGCAAAACATGTGACTGAAAGGATAGGAATAATTGAAATTTCATAACTTAATAAATAATTATTCTAAAATCATGTTTCAAATGCCAAAATGCCCTAGCTAGCTCTTACAAAGATTCCCTCCGATTTGTCCGAAGTGGCACTTTCCAGCTATAAGTCCGAAAACTCACACTAGAGAGAAAGTGATGGCAGTGAAGCTGGTCACATCCCAGAGTGGGATCTTGGGGTATAAAACTATTTCTTCGCGTGTGTCCCTTGCTTATTGCGCCGTAACCATGGATAATCTTCATCATTTAACATGATGCTTGGGTCAGTCTTCACTCTGAAGGGAGAAATTTCATGAAACTTTTCATAATCTTCTGACATGTCTGTCTTGTCCTCCACTCCCATGATGTTTCTTTTCCCTGAAAGAACTATGTTGCGCTTTGGATCATCGTATGATGTATTCGCTTCTAATCTTTTCTTTTTCTTGGTTTGGTAGACATGTCCTTCACATAGAAAACCTGCGCCACATCATTGGCTAGGACGAATGGTTCGTCTGTGTACCCAAGATTGTTGAGATCCACTGTTGTCATTCCGTACTGCGGGTCTACCTGTACCCCGCCTCCTGACAGATTGACCCATTTGCACCGAAACAAAGGGACCTTAAAATCACGTCCATAGTCAAGTTCCCATATGTCCTCTATGTAACCATAATATGTGTCCTTTGCCCTATTGGTGTTTGCTGCATCAAAGCGGACACCACTGTTTTGGTTGGTGCTCTTTTTATCTTGGGCGATCGTGTAAAATGTATTCCCATTTATCTCGTACCCTTGGAAAGTCAATACAGTCAAAGATGGTGTCCTGGCCAACAAGTACAGCTCATCTCCAACAGTGGTGTTACCATGAGATGTGTTTGCAACCAACCGCCGAAAGTCCCCATGTGTTCACGTGTAATCCAGTCGTCAGACTGCTCCGGGTGTTTGGAGCGTAGAATATTCTTGTGTTCATTGATATACGGGGCCACCAAGGTAGAATTCTGTAGAACTGTGTAGTGTGCTTGCGCCCAAGAATGCCCGTCCCTACATATTATTGAGTTCGGTCCTAGCGTGCCTTTTCCACCCAGTCTCCCCACATGCCGCGATTCAGGAACACCAATCGGCTTAAGGTCAGGAATAAAGTCAACACAAAACTCAATGACCTCCTCTATTTGATGGCCCGTGGAGATGCTTCCTTCTGGCCTAGCACGGTTACGAACATATTTCTTTAAGACTCCCATGAACCTCTCAAAGGGGAACATATTGTGTAGAAATACAGGACCCAGAATTGCAATCTCGTCGACTAGGTGAACTAGGACGTGCGTCATAATATTGAAGAAGGATGGTGGGAACACCAACTCGAAACTGACAAGACATTGGACCAAATCATTCTGTAACCTTGGTAGGATTTTTGGATCGATTACCTTCTGAGAAATTGCATTGAGGAATGCACATAGCTTCACAATGGCTAATCGAACATTTTCTGGTAGAACCCCCCTCAATGCAACCGGAAGCAGTTGCGTCATAATCACGTGGCAGTCATGAGACTTTAGGTTCTGGAATTTTTTCTCTGTCATATTTATTATTCCCTTTATATTCGACGAGAAGCCAAACGGGACCTTGACACTGAGCAGGCATTCAAAAAAGATTTCCTTCTCTGCTTTGGTAAGAGCGTAGCTGGCAGGACCTTGATACTGCTTTGGATGCATGCCGTCTTTTTCGTTCATACGTTGCTGGTCCTCCCGTGCCTCCGGTGTATCTTTGGTCTTCCCATACACGCCCAAGAAGCCTAGCAGGATCACGCAAAGATTCTTCGTCACGAGCATCACGTCGATTGCAGAGCGGACCTCTTGGTCTTTCCAATAGGGTAGGTCCCAAAATATAGATTTCTTCTTCCACATGGGTGCGTGTTCGTCAGCGTCATTCGAAACAGATTGTCCGCCAGGACCATTTCCAAAGATTACTTGTAAATCCTTGACCATATCAAGTATATCATCACCAGTACGGAGGACAGGCTTCGTACGTACGTACTGTCAGGCAATTCGTTATCCTTTGGAAGCTTCTTCTTCATTATTTTCAGTAGCTTCCCAAATCCCTTGTCGGATAAACCATTCTCTGCCTTCCATTGCAGTAATTCGAGTGCGGTACCGAGCTTTGTGTTGTCATCTTCGCAATTTGGGTACAACCCTTTTTTGTGATCCTCTAACATGCGATCGAACTTCAACTTCTCCCTTTCACTTTCGCATCCTCTCTGTGCATCAACAATGACCCGGCGAAGATCATCATCGGGCACATCTGGTGCCTCTTGATCTTCAGCTTCCCCCGTTGCAGTATCACCGTATTCAGAGAACATATGATAGTTGTCATCATCCTCTTCTTCTTCGTTGTCTTCCATCATAACCCCTCTTTCTCCGTGCTTGGTCCAAACATTATAGTGGGGCATGAAACCCTTCTCAAGCAGGTGGAAGTGAAGGGTTTTCGAGGAAGAGTAATCCTTCGTATTCTCACAGACAGTACATGGACAATACATAAAACCATTCTGCTTGTTTGCCTCAGCCACATCGAGAAAATTATGCAGGCCCGTAATGTAGTCGGAGGTGTGTCGGTCACCATACATCCATTGCCGGTTCATCTGCGTGCATTATATAATTAAGTATATCAAAAACCATTACAGAACATCATGAATAGAGAAATGACCAAATTAATACAAGTTCATCATCACATTAAAACCAAAGTACAGTAGTGATCAAATGTTATTACTGAAAAAGTAAATACATAAAGTTCATACATAGTTCTCATAGAACAACATACAGCTCTCTAGAGCATCTAATTAAAACATACATTGAAACTAACATACAATTATGTAAAACATTTAAATGCAACAACAAATGCGATCAAAATCGTAACTAAGGTAACAATTGATCCAACAGCATAATGATACCAAGCCTCATTATCAATGGCATATTTTCTAATCTTTCTAATCTTCAAGCGCATTGCATCCATATGGATCTTGTGTAGATCGACGACATCGGCAACATGCAACTCCAATTTCATCTTCTCTTCTTCAACTCTTTTCAATTTTTCTTTCAAATAATTGTTTTCTTTTTCAACTAAATTTAACCTCTCGACAAGAGGGTCGGTTGGAATTTCCGGTTCACATACCTCCTAGATAAAGACATCTATGTCAAGTTGGTCGGCATAATTGTCATAAACACTAAATGAAACAAATAGTTATAAAAGATAATATACCACATCCGAATCATAGACCGGACGAGAGCCGACGGGGGCGGATACCAAAACCATGGCACTATATAATAACAAACAATAATACAAGTAAGAAAATTATACAAGTAGCTATATAAATCATACAAGTAAGAATTTTTTCTTTAAAAAAAAGATAAGAACAAGAGGCTCACCACGGTGGTGCCGGCGACGAGATCGGCGCGGGCGATCGACGGCGGTGAGGATGGGGACGGGGACGGGACGGCACCCTACACATGTGCAAACTCTAAGAAGTTAATTTGAGCTCAAATTGTACATCTAAATCAAAAGAACTCCCACATACACACCTCCACTAAAACCCACAAACCACTCTACTTCTAGAGCATTTGAAATGAGCTAAACTAGCAGTGAGCTAGAGATGAAAGGATGAAGTTGTTAACCTTTTAGAACACTTGGATAGTTGGTGCACTGCCAAACCTAGACAAATCTTGGGGAAAATGTAGCTTGGAGGTCGAGCTTAGAGAGGAGAAAGCTTAAGCGTGGCTCGGGCATTTCATCAAACACCTCATGTGCATAGGAGGTGAGAACAGAGTAGCACACACCTCCCACACGCCGGCCGGCCAAAAAACAGAGGAGTGAGCGCACAGGGGCGAGCATATATATAGGCATCTTTTTAGTCCCGGTTGGTGTCTAGAACCGGGACTGAAGACTGACCTTTAGTCCCGGTTCCAGATACCAACCGGGACTAAAGGGGTTGCGCCAGGAGCGAGGCCCTTTAGTCCCGGTTGGTGGCTGGAACCGGGACTAAAGGTCCCAGCCGAACCGGGACTGGTGCCTGCCGAGGCCCGGCCGGCTTCCTGGCCGTTCGAACCGGGACTGATGCACGCATTAGTCCCGGTTCGTAAGTAGACCGGGACTGTTGCTCTGATGTGGCAAAAACCAATGCCCTGTTTTCTACTAGTGGTATCCTCACGAGCTACCTAATGTGTGAGTTTGATCCACTGTGAATCCACTAGCTTCTTTGTTGACGCATATAAAGATATGACCAAGAAGCCCTCCCTGTCATGTGGCTGCATGGAAAAATCAATGCTTGCTTCGATACTCTTCTAGGTTGAAGAGAGTATCTGTGTGTGTTGATGCTCAAATTGCCAAGTTATTATGGTGGGGATTTGAATATGTGCTAACTGATCTGTCTCATATCTCCATTTTCTAATGGAAGAATTGACTTCGCTGTCTTCGTTTGGAGAAGGGATCAGCCTAATGCTCCATCTATTGTGGTTGATGCTATCTTTTTTCTGTGTGCGTGATTCCCTTGTATTACCTCTTAATGGTGCAGTCTGGTGCTTATATTTTGTAGTAGAAAATGTTGGCTACATTTTCACCCACTTCTGAATTCTGTTCCTGTCGCTGAATCTTTGAACATATACTCTGCCGTGTTGTTCTGTTCTAGGCAAGAAACAGGGTATGGATTTGCTTACCAATGGTCAATGGAACTGCTGCACATTGCGTCTGGGCTCGGAACAGGGTATGAATACAATGTTTCATCTTTCTTTTTCGTAATGCTCACCGGCGTCTATGCGTCACCCCTTGTACTGATTGTTCTTGTAATTTTTTCTCTGTTGGATTTCTCGCATGATTTGTAGCGCAAATGCTATTAATAAGAACTTAAGTTGTGCTTTGCACCTAAAAATCTGGGACACAATTTGTTGTTGCTGTTGCTAGATGGGTTTGGTAGATTGAGAGGTCCACCTTTTTTTAGCTGGGTAGGTGCTGTACTTCTACAGTTATATTATTGTATTCCGCTAAGAGTGCGTTCATTGGATCGTACTATGAAAGAGCGCAGAATGTCCTTGTAATGCTACAACAACAAGCAGAGAAGAGTGGTATTTCGAACCACCCAAAATTCAGTGTTGGTCCCTGTCAAGAACTAAAGATCTCCAGTGTGCATGGTTGCGATGAGAATAAAACACTCACAAACACGGTCCAGAATTAGCCATGAGCGTAGCATTTTGTGGCCCTCACTAGAGCGGAGTTCATCCTGATCATTTTCCCTTTTTGGGGAAAGTTCAATCTGATCATTTGTTACTGGTTGTATTATGTGCCACTGCCCACTGCCACTCAAGATGGCAATGGGGACGAAACCCACCGGGTTTTGCTTGCCCAAACCCGTCCCCGCGAGAAAACTACAAACCCGTCCCCGTCTCTGTGCATGGGGACAGTTTTTTGCCCGTCCCCTAAACCCATCGGGTTTTCTGAACCCGCGGGGAACTCGTCCTCGCGAGCAGTGAGCGAGAATAGCAATTTTTCAAAGAAAAACATGAGCATATTACAGCGATAGCAGCAGCAAAAATCAGCATATTTAAGCAGCAAAACATGAGATAAATAGTAGCCACAAAAAATAGCATTTCAGCAGCAAACAATAGAGGGATTTACCGAGAGAGGGTGTGGAGGTCGTGTGATTTGGGGCTAGGGCTGGGCCGGCCGTGTAGTCGAGGCTAGATCAGTGGATCGGTAGAAATTGGTGGATCAGTGGATATGCTACGTATTTTGACGAGTATGGCGGGTTTCGGGTTCGGGTACTACTGAAACGGGTTTGAACCCGCGAAACATGTCGGGTTTTATAATGTACCCAGCAGTAGCCCCGCGGGGTTAGAAAGACGCTCATCCCCGTCCCCTAATAGGGTAAAAATCCGCGGGGGCGCGGGTTTCGGGGCCCCATTGCCAACTTGAACTGCCACTGGTAATGTGTTATGCTCAGCTGCTCACATCACTTGGAGCCGAGTTACTCCATTGCCGGGACAGAGTGGAGGCAGCGACTAGACGAGGAGCTCAGCGTGCATACTGCAGACGGACTGCTTAAATATCGAACAGTTATGGCATGATGAGTGGGACATTCGAAATTTCGAATTAAATGTATTCATATTTTGAATGAAGTGAAACAGTTATGCAAATTGGGCTGCGCATCTATGCGCAAAAGAAGCTCTTAGTTCTGATATGAGCGTGTGCTTTGATGTAATACCTGGATTCCTAATTAGTACTCCCTCTGTATCAAAATATAAGACGTTTTTTAGTCTCAATCTAGGCCAAAAATCGCCTTACATTTTGATATAGAGGGAGTACTAAACAATCAGACTGTAATATATTGTTAAGTTAAGAAAGCAATGGTTTATTTTCTTAAAAAGAAACTTCTTACATCACTTGGAGGCCACCCACGTTCACTATTCTGTAGCATGCATTCCCCTTGGCATCTATCTGCCGATCTGCGTGTGTGAGATTTCTTTTCCGTGCGAGATAAATGTACATTCTGGCGACAAATTTGTGTGTTGATGAAATTCTGCTAAACTGGGTAATTAGTGTCAAAACTGTCAAATTAGAGGGTAAAACCTGGAATTCACTCAAAGATTTATCATGGTCGATCAGGTGCAGGTCCCAGGTCGTGTAACTGCCAGCCATTTTTCTTCTTTTTTTTGTTACCGGCGCAAGACCATCTGAGTACCATTGGTCGAGAGTGGATTGCCTCGAGCAGGACATCACCAGGAATAGCGTCTCGAGCAGATTGTCTAAGTTCATTCTGATCATTTGTTACTAGATGTATCATGTGCTATTGCAGGGTAACTGCTCAGTTGCCCACATTCAGTTCTCTATAGCATGCTTGTAGTCCTGTGAAATAAGTCGTACATACCGGCGACAATTTTGTGTGTGTGGATACAGTTTACTCTGTCGATCGAATATGCAAATTTAACTGCCAGATTAATATATATTCCAGTGTGTTTGATTAATCTGAAACCTCCAAAAGTCTCTTCATCTTAGACTGCATGTCGCCGGTGCATTAGAGAGCGTTCCTTGCTTTTGGCACGGTCGGGTTCTTCTAGATGGTGGCGTTTAGTGTTAACTCTAATCGACTAGTATGCAGAAGTTGAAGTTATTGCTCAGTCAGAGGCATGTGCTAGTGTAACTAACAAGGGATCTACAGAGTTTTTGCTGAATGCACATAGTGGTCTGTATTTCCAACAATTTGTTATAGTCAGTGGCCAAAATTGCACATATGCTGCACAATTGTGATCATTGTTATTAGGGATGTGCATCTCTAAGCCTGATATTATGGTTCAGTTTGCATTCTTACTTACACATCTATGCTTCAAAACCAAGTGAACAGGACATCTATTTGTAGAACAACACTACAGAAGCTCTAAAGTTTCAAGAGCAAGAGTAATATATTTTCAGAGATGTATAGTTCAGATTGTGCAGTCAGCAACCAAAACAGATTTTGTTGCAGCTATACGTATTTGCTAATGACTCATCTCCCTCTTCTCTCAGTTTCTAATCTGGAACATGGCACAATGATTTTATCCCCTGTTTTTTAGCTTGCACTGGTATCTGAATTCAGTGCATCTGCAATTCTGCATGATACATTGAAAATCGGAGAAGAGTAGGAACAAGCATCCATGAATACCTAGTGACAGTAGGAACTGGGACTAAAAGCTTTCTTTCCCATTTAAATTTTGTTTCTTTCATCCATACATCAGACCAACTCACCAACACATGTGCAAGGGCGAATTATTAATGCAAATGCTGAGGAGTAATGCTGCCACCAACACTTGTGTCCATACCAGTAGATTGAAATCAAAGTTATTGTTTCCTGAGCTCGAGAATGCAAATGCTTGCGGGTACTGTCGAAGCAGACTGGACAGCAGGTGCATTTTCAGATCAAATGTGCTCTTGTGACTGAACGAGATGGATGGAGCCGGCGCATGCAGTGCCATGGACACATAAATGTGCAGTCTTTAATGGCAGTATTTCTTGCCCAACACTACTAATGCAGAAGCGGTCAATCACATGTACTCCTCTTGAGGTTCTTGAGGCCGCGTCTTGAGGTTCTTAACTTCCGGCTTCTTTAACACAGAGCAGATAATTAATTAGCTGTTAGTGGTGGCTGGTAGTACTAGGTAGCGAATTGGGAGTGTTCTTCTCGTGCTTAGCAGACACTGAATTCTTGAAGAAGGTGTGCAAGCACCGATACCCTCTGATGCTAGTCTGTACTAATTCCCAGTTCCTCGCAATCCTAAGTACGCATACATACACCCTTTTTTTACGTAAGTATCTACCCATTGAAGTGAGACTAGTCGTGGAATCATGGACAAACGTGTGTCTGTGCTCTGAACATACATATAGTCCGCGATGTTCTGCTGGCCATAAAGTCAGTAAAGGTAAAGTAGGCCAGCATTGCGCATTGTGCTTGCTTGGTTGGTCATTATAAATGGATCATGCTACTCTGTGCAATTATTTATTTGAAGCAAGAATCAAGAGGCGCAGAATCTGGGTGACTTATGTGTTGTGAATACAGGATCACCCAGGTGTGGATCTAGTAGATTTTACGATTCTGTGTACCTTGTCTGTCCTTTGCTAGTGATGCCGTTGCCGGCCATGGTGCCGGTAACGAGGTGGTGGTGACGATGTCGTCCAGGCGGCGGTAAACTCCAGTGCCGGTGGTGAACGGCGAGGAGCTCTGCGTAGAGGTCGACGGTGAAGTGGCTGGTAGCGCTTCCCGTCGCTTCAGCGCCTCCCTCTAGATCGGACTAGGGTTAGGAGTGGGGAACAGTGGCGCCGAACCTCGTACCTTGTGCCGTGGTCCCCACCTCCTCTATATGGCACTGCGCGACAGGGGCCCACCAGCCTTGCTTGGGCTGGACGCCCCCGATCAGGGCGTGGGTCAAGGGTCCAATGGGCCGTTGGGCCCATTGGGGAAGAGATCAATCTAACATTCCCCCCTTGATCTCATCATATACTTTTAACTTTATACTTTGAAATAACTCTTTTCAAAGTACTCGTTCCATCATAGATTTGCATGTAGAGCATGTCTCATCATCACGGTCCATCCCCGATAGAATCAACACCTACAACACACTCCTCTGTTTTGAAACAGATTCTTTAACCTTGGGCCCTTTTATTGTCTGGAAATCTTAGACTATACCATAAAACCCATGTCGACTGTGTGTTCTCCGAACACACTGGGCGGTAAGCCTTTAATAAGCAGATCTGCAAACACTTGTCTGTTGCTTTTATGCTTCAAGAATTTCTACATAATTCCGGACTTTCTGCTTTACAACGCATAACTCTGTGTCAGTGTGTTTGGTATCAACACTTGACTCGTTGTCATAGGAGCGAAAACTTAAAATGGTTATCGCTGTTGTCAACCATTATCAACTCCGGGTACAGGTCTCCTTAACCATTTTGCCTGTCCCTCAGCCTCATATCAAGCTATAACATGTTTTTGCATCACATTGATGATAATTGTTTCATTCTTTGGAGCTTTTCCACACAAAAACTCCTAGTGTGAAAGTTAGCGACAATTGTGGATTTCGCTATACATTTCACAAGTCCTGTCTTTGTACTCACAATCTTTTGAGAGCACTTATATCTTTCAGCATGAGGCCGATATCTTTGACTCCATTCCAGTGATCTATATATGGACTGGATATTGCCAAAACAACCCGGATACGTGAACTGTGTCAGGGTAATATATTGAGCTTCCAACAGCTGAAGCATATGGTACCATATCCATTTTCAATCTTTTCTCATCAACTTTTGGAACACCATAGTTTCCAGTTCCATTACCCTTGACTATAAGAACAGGCATAGGTTTTCTCGCATGCATACTTTAGAGACCTTTCTCAGCATGTCCATGCGACATTCCTAATACCCCCTTTTATTCTTTTCTTGGTGAATCTCAATACTTATAACGAGAGACACTCTACCGAGAACATTCTTTTGAACTTTGAGGACAAGAACTTCTTTTCTCCTCCTGCAGTAGATTGACATCACCACTAGCAAGTAGGACGTCATCCACATGCACAGGAATTAGGAAATGAATTTCCCATTCCATAACTTTGCATGAATACAATTGTCCTCTCATTTTCTTTAACTCAAAATAACATCTGATTCTTTTAACTTTAAATGCCACTGTCTAGAGACTTGCTCTAGTCCATAAAAGACTTCTTGAAGCAGTATCCCTTGTGTTCTTTACTTTCATCTGATGTAACTCAGATCATGATGTCAATCATGATGTGCCACTAACACTCATTGTAATCTATTCATTCTCTTTGCACAAAATCTTTCGATTTAAGTCGCGCTTTACACCTTTACATATTTCCTTTGGAGTCACATTGGCCTTGTAGACCCTTTACAGCCTACTGTTTTGGCTCCATTGGAAATTACTTATGAGTCCCAAACATCGTCGGGATTCACCAATTTTATTTCATCTCACATAGTCTCTTATCATTTAGACAAACAGACACTTCTCAAAGCTCAATTGAGCGCTTTAAATGAGGTGGGATCAACCTCCATTTGAATTTCACTAACATAGACTTTATAGTAATCAGAAGTATCTGATTTTCTCATTCCTTGAGACCATCTGTGTCTCAGGTACTGGCACTTCTTTCATATGGGGCTGTTGTTGCTCTGTCATTGCCAAGAGGCAAAAGGTTTTACAGGGACCTTTATCACAAGATCCATGTTTACTCATTCCTCCTTTATAGAGCTAACAACAGGTGTTGTATAGGTCATACAACATGCTCCCCCAGATACAATCTATTCGAGTCTTAGGTATTTTCATACCATGCTCCCCGAGATTACTCCATCTTCACTAAAAATGGCGTATCTTTAAACTTTATTATTTGGGTTTATTCTGTTAAAACTTTCTTCTTTATGGCACTTTAAGCACCGTCTTAGTATTCCTTAGTCTGCTTTCGAAACTGTAAAAGATCCAGGAATACAGCTATTTCTTTTCTTTAGGGGTATTATTAAGACCGTCGTACTCCCCCAGACGATCACATTCTTCATTAATGGATCACTTTAGATGCATAATGTGCATCACATTATCTAAAGTATAGGGGAGTTTCATCATTCATAATTTATCTCATATTTCTTTCTCCCCCTCGAAATGTGGCAAGAACTTTTCTGCCACAATTTCGAAAAACCATTCATAACTCTTGTGAATTGAGGAAACTTCGATTATCTACTTCATTTATCTGATTACTTCATACGAAATGAAGTTATCTGTTAACTGGTATGGGAGTACTTTTTCCTCATTCCATTTCAGAAACTCAACAGAGTTCTTTATCATTAGTACTTTTGCAAGTCACACTTGCATATCATTCTTATCTTTAGGTTCGTCTGTAACTTTTATTCTCTTTGGATTTATTGAGTGCTTAATGACCGTTACACATAAGGTGTACGATCGATACTAGGAAAGCATAATAGCTACTCCATACTTTTCTCCCAGAGTGGGACACATTAAAAGCACATGAGTCATCATATCTTTCTCCTGTCATACAGGATAAGTCCTTTGCCAAAATTTCTGTCGCCATACGGGTTACGCAGGTATTTTCCCAGACTTTTCCTGCCATGCGGGTTTTATCATAATCATCTTTTCCCGCCATACGGGTAATTCCCTGTAAGGGACATAAATGCCAAAATTGGCTCTTTTGACTGCATATTCAATCATCAAATTTAGAAATAAATCCGAATGCTCTTTGACACACATGCTTGATCCGACGTTGGTCAAATTAAACACGCATGTTCCTTGTTTCATCTCAAATCATGTTGACTAAAAAATCTTCTTCATAGAGAGTACATGAAAGACATTCGTCAACCAAGACTCTCAATGATCTATCTCTTTTCTTTTGAAGCCATTCTTTAGAGAGAACATACTCCCTCACGTTATGACCTTTCTTGGTCATCTTTCGGGTCACAAGTACCCAGCCATTCGCTTTCACGAATGAAAGCATGGAAAACTTTTAGTCTGAGAAAAATTAGCCAATAATCAACAATAATGAGCATAAAAATAACCCCATGTTGGTCTGGTTAAAAAATATGCACATTAAACTTTTTAAAACTTTCTTTTTATATTCTAAATCACCGTTGTGGCAGAATTAGAATAAAACATCATCCTTCTACATTAATTCCATATCACCGTTGGGCGGAAATGGAAATAATGCATAAACAATGTGAGGATAGTATTTCTATTAAACAACTTTACTAAGAAATAATAATCATCATCAACTTTATTGCAGTGGGAACAAGAAATATACATTTCTCTAGTCCAAGAGCATTTCTTGATCTTTATCTGTTCTCTGAAAATTGATCACTTTGATACAAAATTTATCAGAGATTTAAGCTTTGAACATAAGAATCATAGAATTATAGTACTGTTATCATCAACGTTGGTCAGAAAATAACAATACCATATTTTAACTTTAAAACAAATATCTTTCTTTTGTCATAGCGGAAACTATCTGAATCTGATTTCACCCACAGGGGAAAGACATTGCTAAGAACAGTTAAAAACATTGCTAAGAACAGTTCTTCCAATTAAATTTTCCCATTGGTTCCAATTTAATTGGAGGATAAAACTTTTACTTTGCAGCGGAAACTTTACAATATTCTATTCAGAAACAATTCTGTACTCTTTTACTCTCTAAGCAATTTTAACCGGTTGGTTCAAAAATTGCATTAGAGAAGCAACAATTTAATCTTTTACTTTAGTTCTATTCACTTTTAAAAAAGCACTTTTATTTATTTGCAGCGGAAAACATGAATTAAAAATTCATGAACTTTTGCTTTTCAGAAGCATTACTTTTACTTTTCTATTTTCTAAACAAATTTTTTTTTGAATAATTTTGAATAGAAAAACTGTATTAAATTTGCCCCAAAAATGGACAAAAAATAAAATAAAAAATAGCAGCTCCAGCCGGCCTCGGCCTGGCGCAGGAGGTCCGCAGCGGCCCACGGCCTGCCCCTCCGCGCGCTCGCGCGAGCCGGCCTGGTCCGCCGACTCTGCCAGCCCAGCAGCCCAGCTAGCCTGCTCCCGTTCCGGCCCAGTGGCCCGCTCTGGCGCGCTAGGGTTAATCGCGGCCGTTCAGCACGATCCGACGGCCGACCGTCGTTTTCGCCCGAACAAAAACACGTGTCGATCCCCCCGACTGAAAAACCCTAGCCACAATCGCCCTTTCCCCTCGCGCGCCCCCGCTCTCTTTCTCGCTCCGCGGCGGCGGCCCCTGTCCAGGTCGCCGGGCCACCGCGCCGCGCCCGGTCGCCGGCGACGGCGACGAGCGCCACCGCGCCGCGCTGGCCTCTTCTCTTTCTTACCTCCCTCCAATTCTCCCTTCTCTAGCAACAGAGAGCGAGAGAGAAAGAGAGCAGAGAGGCGCAGCGGCTTTCCTGATGCGGCGGGTTGGGGCCACGCCGGCCGCCGGCGACGGCGTCGAGCCGCGCCGCGCGAGCCTGCGTTTCCTTTTTGGCCCTTTCCCCCCTCCTTTCCTCCTGTGACAGAGAGGGCGAGAGAGAGGCGGGGCCGAGCCCTCTGCTCCCCTACGCGCCCGCTCCTCCTCTGCTTCGCTTGGAGGCGACGACGGTGGCGCCGTTGCCATCCCCTTCGCCGGCTGCGTGTTCGCCTTGCGGTGAGCGCGTCGCCGTCGAACGGTTTGGCCGCGGCGCCCTTTGCCCCGGTCGGGGTAGAGTTCTTCTTCCCGAAACCTCGGCATGCCGATGCGAGTCGGAATCGAGAGGAACGGCGCGGCCGTTGCGGCGGCGCAACTTTTCCGACGAGGAGTTCTATTTCCCTCTTTCTCTGTTAGGGTTAGGTTTCTTGGGGGGGATCTTTTCTTTCTCTCAACCGATCGATTCGGTTCGTTCTCTTTTCTTTTCTTTTTCCATGTGAATCCACGCACTAGATCGTGGCTGATACCATTGTTGTGAATACAGGATCACCCAGGTGTGGATCGAGTAGATTTTACGATTCTGTGTACCTTGTCTGTCCTTTGCTAGTGATGCCGTTGCCGGCCATGGTGCCGGTAACGAGGTGGTGGTGACGATGTCGTCCAGGCGGCGGTAAACTCCAGTGCCGGTGGTGAACGGCGAGGAGCTCTGCGTAGAGGTCGACGGTGAAGTGGCTGGTAGCGCTTCCCGTCGCTTCAGCGCCTCCCTCAAGATCGGACTAGGGTTAGGAGTGGGGAACAGTGGCGGCGAACCTCGTACCTTGTGCCGTGGTCCCCACCTCCTCTATATGGCACTGCGCGACAGGGGCCCACCAGCCTTGCTTGGGCTGGACGCCCCCGATCAGGGCGTGGGTCAAGAGTCCAATGGGCCGTTGGGCCCATTGGGGAAGAGATCAATCTAACATTATGAGCATTTGAAATCTTGTCGTCTTGTCGTATCATTTGTTATAAATGGGTCGTGCTACTCTGTGCAATTATTTTTTTGAAGCAAGAATCAACAGGCACAGAATCTGGGTGACTTCTGTGCATTTGAAATCTCATCGTACTAGAGGCATATACCTTTCGTATCATTTGGAAGAAGATAATAACATCAATAGTAATATTCGACAGGACAGTCTAGTACTTACATATATTCACATTAATTAAGAGGCATCTTTGATTTGAAGGATTTTTCAAGAGATCGGCCACCAGAATGAATCCTATGTAACTAAATAGATGATCCACACTAACATTTTCCTCCCAACATGCCACGTAACATGAAACATGCATGACAAAAGAATCATCTCAACACGCAGTCATGCATGAGAAAAGGGGGAAATAAGGCTTACCCATTTCAATTCTACTATGCCACTTATATTCAATACATATATTACAACTATATAATAATTGAATACTATAAATAGAATATATTTTCAGTTTTGGTTTTCATAGTATTCCAAATATTCGTGCTCCACGCAGCTAAATCTCATTGAAATCATGTGGGGTATCGTCTAATTTCTCTCTATGTGGAAAATTCCCACCGGAACACTCACACCGAAGTCTAAATAGCACACGTGAACTAGTTGGATTCTTCGGAAACAAAATAGCATTGGTCCCACACCATTAAGCCACGCAGAACGATGCCACTGTGTGCGCGCTCATGCTTGAATATATAATGCTTCATCTTCTATGAAGTAGGATCGATAACGCTTTAGTAGTCCAAAACACTTCTCGCCACTAGCAAATAGGTTGTGAACGAGAAAATCAATATATGGAGCTAGTGGCGTAGATAGATTAGTAAAGAAAAGAAAATGTGGCTACCCATTGGGAATAGAAGGCATTAGGAATGGGAGAAACTTTTTTGGGTTCACCAAGTGGCCTTGTATGTACTGTAGTGGCACCTCGGTATCCGGAACACCCTCAAGTCCGAAAGTTGTGACTACTACCACATCGCCGTGCTTGGAGCGAGGCACGTCTGCATGTCTAAACCAGCATGCACGGCTCCTCATTGATATTTGGTCACCATATGACAGCCCTGCCACTACCTCACAGATTCTCAGGCGATAGTGGTGGATCTGTCGGGGGACCTAGTATATAAATACCCTCTAAATAGAGAAGTGAGCAAACCAGGCTGTTGGTATTAAACTCCCACTGATTTCTCAATTGACATCCAAAAAGCAACGTCCTGGCGAAAGCGTTGTGATATAGCGTGTCGTTACTGAAACCAAAATCTGCCTAAACAATAGGCTTATAGCGAAAGAAAAAAAAAATCCAAAGTCTAGGTGAACATGTACAAAGCACCAATGCATAACCTCCAACTAGGTTTCCACAAGAGAAGCGCCCAATCAGCGTGGCCTCAGCGTCAGGTTCTTGCTCCCATCCATACACAACCTCTTAACTTCCGGCTTTATTGACAGAGAACAAATAATTCAATTAGCAATTAGAGATAACATGTACTAGTTAGCAAAAGACAGCATGTCGTAGGATTTGTTCTTCTCATGCTAAACAAATACTGAATTCCTTGATCTCGACTCTCTGAGTCGATGCATTGTTACACTGGTGTATACTCAATTCCGGTGCCTCACAATCCTATGTCCACATACATACACCCTTTTCTTGTTTGACATAAGTAGCTACCCTTTGAAGTGAGATTAGTGGCGGAATCCTTAAAAAATGTGTACCGTGTTCCGAGCATATATAGCCCACGATGTTTTGCTGGTCGTAAAGTCAGGGAAGGCAAAGGGGAAAGGCACTTGTTTGGTCGTGATAAATGGATCATGTGACTCTGTGTAATCGTTTTAATTTTTTGTGGGCGCTGTGTAATCGTTACTCATAGAAAGAATCAAGAGGAGAAAGAGTCTGGATGACCTTTGAGCGTTTCGAAGCTCCTCATCCTTGAGACACCTACCTTTCTATCCATTTGGATGAATATAATAACATCAATATTTATAATCAATGGGCCAACGTTTTATGGATATCTCTTCAATTTAAAGGCTTCTTTGATTGAAGGACTTCTACAAAATTTAGAGGATAGCATCTGAATGAACTTTTTGTATGTCAGTTCTTTTTTCATGGATGATTATGTTACACCATATTTCATGACAAATATTATATTGAATCAACCTCTTTCAAATATTATTTTGATTTTCCATTGATGTAATCAAATTTGTTTGGCATAAATTCTATCCCATTGAATTTATGAAATATGACAATGCAATTTTGCGGTTTTTCCAATTTTTGCTTTTTTAAGCCCATGAATCAAATATTTATTGCAAGATCAATGGAAAAGATTAATTTGCAAAGATAATATGATTTGTTGACAGAGTTGACTACTATTGTTGCTTTTTGTCTGAATGTAGGTTGTTATGGTTTTGGATGATTAACCAAGCTTCTTGAGCACTCTCCGAAAGCATACAAGGTTCTGATTTTAGAGATTTTTTACGGTACATCATACTACCGAATTTGACGTGTAGTATTAAGCTGACCCGACGGTTAATATGGTTCAACTCTGAATTTAGATTGAGGGCAGCTTGGTAATTCCCTATTAGGCTGCCCCACGACCTCTCCTTCCTATTTCATAGTCGTCGCTAGGCTTTCCTTCCGCCTGCCGCCAAGCACGCTGCATGTCATGTTCATCGAGTTCGATGTTCAGGTATACACACACGCAGCAGCCGTTGCATCCACTCACGATTCAGCAGGAGGAGATCATTCACGTGGCTAGTATTCTCGGACGGACGGGCCCTGTAGCCAGGTGGGTGTGAGAACGCTCCTCACACATCGGCGTTGGCGCTTGACTGGTGGCAGTCGTGGCTCGACGCCGTCTTCGTCGACCCGCCTTGCTCGTGCGACGCGGCGCTGCCGACGCCATGGCTGGGAGAAACGAGCGGGTGCATCTGCGGCCCAGGTCACCGTCACTCCCTCAGGCTGCCTGAGCTGCCCCGCGAGAGAGGCGCAGCGACGGCGATAGGCCTGGTTCAGGTGCAAGGTGCGGAACCCCCGCTCGCAGGCCAAGAGCGTCGGGCAACTCGTCATCCCGGAGGTGTCCGACTGTGACTTGCCAGGGGAGCAGAAATGTGACAGGAAAACATCGAGTGCCCATCTTCGATCCTGCCCTCGCGGAGCTCTGCTCGCCGCCACCGGCCATGTAATCACATAGTGAGTTGATGCAATAAAGAAAATCACAGGGGACGATATGTGCCTGTGGCCATCAAGAAACGTCTCGCGTGGACGCGTGCGTATGTCTGTTCTGTGTACGTGGGGTACATTCCACCTTGGGCACGAATCTAAGGCCGTCAGCTCAGCTTCCTTCATCGATAATTTAAAAAAAAAAAACTTCCTTCATCGATAAACATTGAAGTACCCAAAAGGCCCTCAATCAGTAAATATACTACCCAAAACCTGGTGTAGTATTGACTCATTTGGGCAAATTCACTTGATGTACTGTAAAAGGACTCTGATTTTATTCCCAATGATACAGGTAGTATAATGCATCCCCACTAGTTAAGACAAGATCAGGTAGAGATGGGGATGATTTGAGAAGTGGTTTTTTATGACTTGAAAAAATCTACCATTTTTCTTGTCCAACAATAGTGGTTCACTTAGTAATCTACTAATGGGTCCGACGCACGGCGAACTCTGTTTTTGTTGTAATGAACTTTGTAAGGCATGGTTTCATTATTTCATATGCCCCGGATTGTATCATGAACCTTGCGCAGCAAAATTGCTGGCACCTTCTGAATGAATGGAAAACAAGTTATTCTAAAAAAGCATTTGTTACTTGCAAACGGAACCTGGCGATGGCCCATTTGAGAGGTAGTATTATAATTCAGTCCCAATGAGAGAACATAAGGCGTGCTAAGCCCAGCTCAGATGCATCTGTTGTGCTATGCTATATCCAGTTATCCACACAAGGCAGATAAAGGGGAAGACCTACCCACTCTCCGCCGCCGTCACTACTACTCCACCACTCCTCTTTGTTTTGCTCTCCGCGCATGTTTGATGAACTGGCATTTCATGACTCTTGGTTTGGCCTCTATGTCTTCACATTAGGCTTTGGCCAGCGGCCGAGGCACCTGGGATTCCCTTGTACGGCGGATCTGCTAGACATAGGTTTCCCCACCGTCTTGTTTTGTGGTAGCCTGCATTGGGATCCATCAAGCAGCATGACAACGGTATTTGACTCCACAGCTGAGTCATTCCGGCGGATGCGCACTCCAATTGTTCTGTTTGAGATGGCTGGCATGCTTGGGATACTCAGTCATAATGATGAATGGACGACCATTAGTATCTGGCGATGTAGGACTATGAAGCAGAGGTTTGGGCCTTCAAATACCGAGTTGAATTGCCGGTTGCAGATATTGGATTGTGTGGATGCCCAGCAGCAGTTGGGTTGTGGTGGTCGGTTTTTTGCCTTTTTGGGATGGCGATGTGCTCGTGCTGGTCAAAATTGATAATTATGATAACAAGCTATTTCAGATTGACATGAATGGCAAGTTGGTTGCAAGTTTCCATCGCATTTACTTTTATTGTGCTTAACTTTATCTCAAACATAGTCTAGTTTCACATACCTTCTTTCTAACACTAAAGGATTATGTTGTGAACGCTTCATCTTTTGTCTAACGTCTATTATGTGGGATGGTGATTCTAAAAGGCCTTACTGTAAGTATCCTTATCAGCTGCAATGTGTATGAATTGGCTCCGCTATGGGCCAGCTAGTTTCATTTTGATGTATACACAAGTTATGATCAAGAATCTATGCCTGTTTTATGGTTGCATTGTATTTCTTTGAATATCCTTTTAGGCTGAATAGGAGACCGTCCAGGCTGCCGTGAGTTTTGATGCTAAAATTTCAAATCATTTGGGTCAGGGTTTTGAAATATTTGCCAATTGCTCTGACTCATGTTTCTGTTTTCTTCAAATTAAGGATGGGCATCTTTTTTTCCCTCTATCTAGTGGTCTTCCTAGTTCTCAATAGTTAGCAATCTTGAAGAATCTGTAAGTGCCAGCCATATTCATTTAAGTTTTTTTCTGTGACCAGCGCAAGTTCATCTCAAATAAGCAGATTGTCTCAAGTTGACTCTGATCATTTGTTACTGGATGTATTATGTGCCATTGCAAGATCACTTGAAGGGCACCAACATTCAGTTTTGTGTAGCATGCTTCATAATGCCTACTGGGGTGGCAAAATATCTTATGTGTGTGGTTACAGCTTACACGTTTTTTTGGAGAGAAACTACAGTTTACACTGTTGATGAAATAGAAAAGGGTAACACCCAGATTAGTATATTCCAGTGTAATTGATCGATCTGAAACCGGCGAAAAGTATATTCATATTTAGCTGTATTCTCTGTTTTTCCTTTGCAAGGTTTCATCAGTTATTCTACTAGAGTTGTCTGTCTGATTGACTGCATGCACCGGCAATGCAATAGAGCTCTGTTAACCAAAACCAGTACATTGCAAGGTTTCAAGGCCAGACTAGCTGTCTGACTAACTTTTTTTTTTCTGTCTGACGAACTGCATGCACCGGCAATGCAATAGAGCTTCCGATCTCCATCTTTCGTGATGTTTTCCCAAAGTGTACCCATATGCATGCTTCCTTCAAAAAATTGCAAAAACTTGCAATTTCACATAATTACATTGATGTTCCGGCTGCTTCAGTCTCATTGCAGACCTTACTGAAACAAATAAAAACAAATGTCAGGCTGAATTTGTCCACGCCATACATCACAGTGTTTCATAAGCAGCAACATTTGGCTTATCTATATGGATGGTAGATCATCTGGTGCATCCATGAATACCTTCACAGTAAACACACTCAGTTTACAGAATTAGGTGGCCACATATTGTTGCCTCAAAGGTCTGTAGCGTTGATAAAAACCGCATTGATGTAGATTAGCCTTCATCCGTTGGTAAGGAATCTTGGACATGCGTCAAGTCTTCTTTCAATTTTATCAACCAGCGGTGACATATCTGCCTACGGGAAGGCCGAGACATTGTATCTCCTATCGAGCCAATATGACGTCCGAGTACTTGAGCAAAACCTGAAGTCCTTCCTTTGGCAACATTGACATGAATTAAAGCATGATTTAGAGAAATTGCCATGCAAACCTGTGGCTTTAGTGAACGATGCCAAATAGATGTGGAATTTGTCTAACCCATTGGGCGGGCAGCACGTATCATGGCCACATATCCAGTGGATTGTCCAATCATTAGGCCCACAGTGCCGTAAGGCGTCAGTATCAGGTGATTATGCCAATACTAACATCCTCTCATGCTCCACTTTGAATAAAACAAAATTTAAGTGCATAGAAAACTTCCGTTTTTAGGGGTGTTCACAAGATATATGTTTACAACCCATAAAAAATTCAGACCGAAATTCGAAATATAGAAAGAGATACAAAGAGGATAAATCCAACATGAATAGTGTCATAAGAGACAAAAACAAAAAATTGACACTATTTATGCCGGATTTATCTTTTTTTAATCTCTTTATGGACTTTGAATTCTGTCTTACATTTTTTAGGAGCTGTACATACATGTCTTGTGCAAATCCACAAAATTTTCAATTTTTGTCGACACATCTAAATTTGGTATTTTTGAAATGGGAGCACTCTAGTGTTTGTAATGCATAATTTCAGTTGGGCCCAGTAGCGATAGGCGTTGCACGCACAACCGGTTAGTCAAAGCCTCATGGGCCCCATGGCATAGGCCAAAGCATATCTGAGAGCCAGCTGACGCTTGCACGCTTCCATTCACTTACTGGATGATTGGAAAATCGTGGTGGTTGTCAGAATAAACAGGTGATGCATGAGATTGTCCAGAATGAATATAAATAATGAAGAGTCCAGGCTACTCATATCCTGGCAAAGATCATCTTCGCTAATGATATCCAGACATGCAAATCACACTGTTGAAATATAAACTCTCATTGATTTCCCAACTGACACCCAAAAAGCAATGTCACGGTGGCAGAAGCAGCGCAATATAGCGTGTCATTACCGAAACCAAAAATTTGCCTAACAATTTGGGTTATAGGGGAGGAAAAAAAACAAAGTCAAGGCGAACACGTAAGGAGCACCAATTCATTAAGCAGAGAAGCGTTCGATCACATGGCCTCGTCCTGCGGTTCTTGATCCCATCCACACGCGACCACTTAGCTTCCGGCTTCTTTAACATAGAACAAATACTTCTATTAGGCTTTGTTGTTCATCGGTACTAGCTAGCAAAAATAAGCAAGTCGTAGGATGTTGTGCTCTTCTCGTGCTAAGCAAATACTAAATTCTTAGAGATGGAGCCGTTGGGTCGATGCCTTGTCAGGCTAGTGTGTACTACTTCCCGATACCTCACAATCCTACACACATACATACACTCTTTTCTTTTTTGACGTAAGTAGCTACCATTTGCAGTGAGATTGGTGGCGGAACCATTGAGAAACATGTGCCGATGCTGTGAGCATACATATAGTCTGCGGTGTTCTGTCATCCATAAAGTCAGTGAAGGTAAGGAGGGGTGTTCTATCGTCCATAAAGTCAGTGAAGGTAAAGAGGGCCGGCATGGCACCATGTGCTTGCTTGCTTGGTCGCTATAAATTGACCATGTGGCTCTGCGCATTCGTTTATTCGGAGCAAGAATCAAGAGAGAAGAATCTAGAATTCCGTCAAGCGCATTTGAAAGTTCGTCTTCCTTGAGGCACCTACCTTTCGTATACTTTTGGATGCAGATAATAACATCAATAGTCATAATAGATGAGGCTGACGTGGTATGGACAAATCTTCACTTTAAGGGCATCTTTTTTTTGAAAGATTCAAATAAAAATTTGGAGGATAATATGAGAATTTTCATTAAAGATTCTTGTACACCATACTTCGTAGTTGACTCACTGTTTTGGAAAGATATTATTTTTTTCTTTGATGTAATGAAATAAACATTGGCACAAATTTAATCCCATTGTATTTATCGGATATGACAATGGAATTATGTGAGTTTTCCTATTTTTTTGAATCCGGTAAATCAAAAATTCCAAAAAAGATTGTTGGCAAAAATTAATTTGGAAAGATAATACGGTTTGTTGACAGAGATGATTACTATTGTTGCTTTTTTCTCTGACTGTAGGCTGCTATGGTTTTTGATAGTTAACCAACTCTTTTGAGCACTTAAGGGAAGCATAGTAGATTCATATCTGGTTTTACATGGTACACATGGTATATAATGCATTGCCACTAATTAAGACAACATCAGGTGTAGACGGGGTTGATTTATGAAGCAGTTTTTTTTATGCCTTGAAGTCGATCTACCATTGTACACCTAGTAATTCTCATTAGTACTTTAGGTGGACAAAGGTTCATATTATTTTCTTCCCTAACAACAACTGCTCTTTCTTGGCCTAATAAGAAATACTTTTGGTGGGTCAGAGAATATACGTACTTGGCTACTAATAAATTTTATGATGTGACAGGATGTCAACTTGTCCAAAGGATTTGATCCAAGCTAGAGCTGCAGCGCTTCAGGGCGTGTTTGGTATGCATCGTTTTCCGCCCCCTTGCATGTGTGACTCAATTGGGATAGGCTGAGCTTATGCAGACTCAAAAACCATGTTATGCACATGGTTTGGTAGCCTGAATTGCATCAGTGTTCAGTTTTTTTTTTTTGCGAATGGCATCAGTGTTCAGGTTATGCCTGCTGTTTGGTGGTCTGCATTTGTGTTTCAGGCGTGAGCAAATGCAAACCACAACTGTTTGGTCGTGCGCACTTCGTTGTTCTATCTCAAATTGTACCACCGTGTTTAATTGTTATATCCCCTCGTTGAGAGCCCGAGCTAGTTTCTTTAACGCCAGAGCTAGGATCTCTTTTTTTTTGCAATGGACTAGATTTTTGTAAGTGCAGAGAGATATTTTTTAGCTAGTGTAGGGGGTAGAGCTAGCATTCCATTTCTGTAAGTGCATCAAGTGCCCCCTTAGTGGTTTTGGGGTATTGAAGACAAATAGGTTAAGGACTAATGTGTTTGTGAGTGTACACAGGAGATTATAGTCCCTGAAGATTTGGTTTAACCACGGAAGATGACCCCTAAAAATGTATTTCTTCAAGTGAAGAATTTGGTGCGGCCTTTGAAGAAATTGATGTGAAGACTTTGAAGCTTGAAGACTTTGTTTTCATAGTTTCTTTTTCTTCTTATTTGAGTCATAGGAAAAACCGTACTGTTAAAGTGGGTCTAAGTGAAACATTTATCACATTTCCAAAGTGATGCTCAACCTATACATATACCAGCTGCTTCGAGTGAAGCCCTTGCAAATCTCCGGAACAGCTGACGAATTTGCCAGTGACAGTGACGAAGTTCATCTGGTCTCTGACGAATTTGTTCAGGCTGAGGAGTTAGGATTTCGCCAGTGCGATCTGCCTATCGTGAGGAAATTGAGTGCCCCGACGAAATTGAGAGCTTCAATTCCGACCGTTGCTGCGCCGCATGCCAGCTATCGAGTGGATTCTTACCGTGACAATAGTCTTGTCTGAGAGGGCATTTATGACATTTCATGTCGGGTTGCCTCCTGGCTATAAATAGCCGCCCCCTACAACCACTAGTTGGTTGGCTGCTCTAGAGAGAACTTGACACTTGTCATTTGAGAGCAACCCTTCCTCTGACGACTTTGTCAGAAACTAAGAGAGGAAAAACCCAACCAGAGCCTAAGTGACTGAGCAT
The DNA here is from genome assembly GCA_039707655.1 of Elymus sibiricus. NCBI lineage: Eukaryota > Viridiplantae > Streptophyta > Magnoliopsida > Poales > Poaceae > Elymus > Elymus sibiricus. Next base: position 411,276,083 of record CM077668.1, on the reverse strand, counting down.
CACTGAAGAAGTTGATCTGTGTGATCCGACGCCTGTTACCTTTGAAGACTGTCATTCTTCTAGACGGTTAGGCGTCATGTTCTGAGCACCCAAGAGTAATTGTGGCGTGCCGGTGAACAAGTCTGTGAAGGTTTTGGTAGTCTACCTTGAAGACTTACCACGAGTGATTGGACGAGGACTAAGTGACCTCAGCTCAAGAGGAATACGGTGAGGACTTAGTGTCCTGTGAGGTAAAACTTAGCCACCTCAACCAGATGTACAGTTGATACAGCAACTGGAACTGGTCTACCAAATCGCTGTGTCTTCGTCAAGCTAACCTGGTTTCAAATTCCTCACCCCTTTACTTTTCTGTAATTCCGCTGCTGAAGATCTTGTGTCTTACCTTTCTGAAGAATTTGAACTGTAGACTTTCATCATGCTGTTTCATTTTCTTCAGTTCATCTTCCTCATGCTTATCTGTGTGTATGATTGCATGTTCTTCACTTGCTTGTACTTCGTATGCATGCTTTCCATACCTGTGTAGATTTAGTTTCAATTCTGTTCCTATTTCTTCACTCTGATTTTCGTCAAAGTCTTCGGATTTTGACGAATTTCTAAAAATCTCCCATTCACCCCCCTCTAGGAGTTAACCTACGCTTTCAATTGGTATCAGAGCAGGGTACTCCCTTGTTTTGTGTTATTTTGGTTTAACCACCTGGAGTTTTAGTTATGTCGACCGCAGGTATTATCAAGGTGTCCGCTGCGTGCCCCATCTTCGATGGCACAGACTATCCCTACTGGAAGAGCAAGATGCGCATGCATCTTGAGGCTATTGACAATGATCTCTGGTTTGTCATCGAGAATGGCGTCCCCACCATTGGACCGAGCATCAACGCCACTGATGTGAAGAGATTCAAGCAACTCGACTCTCAGGCGAAGAACATCATATGTGGCCATCTCAACAAAGGACAGTATGGCAGAGTGAGTGCACTGGAAACCTCGAAGCTCATCTGTGACCGGCTCTCGAAAGTGAATGAAGGTGTTTCCACTCAACGTGACTCTCATGTTGACGTCCTTCGCAATCTCTTCAATCGCTTCAAGGTGATTGATAATGAGTGTGCAACAAACCTTCGACCGCCTCACTGATATCTCCAACGAGCTTCAGGCTCTTAGTGCTGCTGACATCACCGATCATGAGGTGGTGAAGAAATTACTGAGGTCTTTGGACAGTTCATTTGATACCTTGGCATTGATGATCCAAGAGCGCCCTGATTACAAGTCATTGGACCCTGCTGATATTCTTGAGAGACTCAATACTCATGAATTTCAACAAGCTGATAAAAGAGATATGTATGGCCCAAGCTATGGCAGATCTCGCGCTCTGAAGGCTAAAGCTAAAGCCAAAGCTATTTCTTCATCTGAGGAAGAAGTGGAGTCTGATTGTGATTCTAATGGTGCTGAGGAAATTGGCAGAGAACTTGTAATGTTGGTGAGGAAATTCCAGAAGTTTTCCAAGAACCGCTTTGGCAAGTCTTCAAAGTATGACTCGAAGAACACCGAGGCTGCTGATCGTGACTACAAGAAGAGAACCTGTCACAAATGCAAGAAACCCGGCCATTACATCGCTGATTGTCCTCTCTGGCTAAAGAAGAAGAAGAAGAAGAGCAGAGATGATGATTCTGATGACAAGAAGAAGAAATCCTCAAAGTCTTCATCAAAATCTTCATCACGCAAGAAGGGCAATTCTAGCAGAGCTCGTGCATTCATTGGGAAGGAAATGGATTCTGAGGAAGAATCTGACAATGAGGAAGCTGAGAAATCTGAGGAGGAGTCATATACTGGCGTGGCGAGCCTAGCTCTCGCTACGGAATTCGTTAGCAAGTCTATCTTCAACCCTGAAGAAAATGATATCTCCACCAACAATGAAGAAAGTGCTGACGACTACACTCCCACCTATTGCTTCATCGCAAGAGGTGCTAAGGTAACCTCACGAGAAGCTTACTTTGAAACTTCCAGTGATGATGACTCTGAGTGTGAATCTAAACCAAGCTATAAGAAACTTGCTAAAATTGCAACTGAACAACAACATGCTATGGAAAAGATTCAAAAACTGCTTGACAAATGCGATGACCTGTTGGACGAGGAAATGGATCGTAGTCAGGCTTTGTCTGAGGATCTCAGACGTCTCAAGTCACAGTATGACGAACTTGAAAGTCGTCATGTGGCCCTCTCAGCCGAACATGAGAAGCTATCCTATGAATTTCTTCAAAGGAAGCAAGATCTTGAGAAGCTGAGAGCGTCTCATGATGACCTTCAAACAGAAAATGATTCATTGCTCGCCCAACAGATTAGTACCGCTCAGGAAGAATTTACTGCACCATGCTTAAAATGTCTTGAATGTGAAAATGCAAATTCTTCAGCTGAATGTTCAAATGCTTCAGTACCTGCAATTGCTTCAACTATCTCTGTGGCCACTGACCCCTCACTTGAGGAAGCCACCAGTGTTACTGATGAAAATGCAGGGTTCAAGGAATTGTATGTCACAGGCATGTACAAGGGCCTCAAAGGGCACCAAACCCTTTGTGATGTGCTCAAGAAGCAAATTCTTCACAGGAACCCTAGAAAAGAGGGTATTGCTTTTCAAAGAAAGCTGAATGCTGATGGTTCCTATTGGAAGCCTGAGCCGTATCCCAAAACCACTTGGGTTGCTGCAAAGCGACCTCCAGTTGATCCATCAACTCTCTCTGGCTATAACTGTGATTCTTCATGTTCTTCAGATGATTCAATTGACTCAAACTTCAAACTGTTCAAAAAACAGAATGGTGAAGTATTTGCCAGATTTGTTTGGACTAACTGCAGGAATGGCTCCCCAGTGAAGAAAATCTGGGTACCCAAAAGTATCATTGAGAATCTTCAGGTAAATGTCGTCATGACTCCACCTATGAGGAAAAACACTCCCAGGGAAAATTCTTCATATGGTTCAAAGTCGTCAAATGGACGCAGACCCACTAGAGGTCATACTAATGCGTCTGCCTCGCAGGGAAACAACCGAAAAGCTGACGAATATGTGCATCATTCTTCGAACCACTATGTGCACAAATCATCGAAGAATTTCTCTGCTTATTCATTTGAGTACTATAACCCTCCAGTCAAGAGAAATGCATATTCCTCAATGCCAAAGTTCTCCATTAATGCACTGCGTTACATGTCTTCTCAGCCACCCATTCATATGTGGGTGGTTAAGAAGAAGAATTAATCTCTTCTGCAGGGTCAGGTCTTCAGATCATGTACTAGTGTGATGAATTTGCTGAAGACCTGACAAATTGCTTGTTGGGATGCAAGCTAATCATGATGAAACGAGTCTATTATTTCACACATCCCCTATGCTATTGGTTACTGTTAATGATGATATTGACTGATGATATTGATAATCATATTCTTCACTTTGAAGTATATGAATTTGTAAGTCAGACTAATGCTTCTGCAGGATGATTCCACCAAAGCTGCTGAATGGGTCTTGGACAGTGGCTGCACGAATCACATGAATGGTGACAGGAATTTACTCACTGATGCTCCTCTCACACCATCGCATCTGAAGCATATCACATACGCCGACAAAGTAAAAAGCAAGGTATTGGGTCTAGGTAAGGTTGCTATTTCAAAGGATCGACACATGGAAAAGGTGATGCTTGTCGAGTCCCTTGGATACAACCTCATGTCTGTCTCAATGCTTTGTGATCTTGATATGATTGTCATCTTTGGAAAACATCGATGCATTGTGCTGTTGGAATCTGACAAATCCAAAGTCTTCGAAGGCTTTAGGAGAGGTGACTTGTACATTGTAGATTTCTCTACAGGTCCTCAGCCAGCAACATGTCTACTGGCAAAAGCTTCAGAATGTTGGCCATGGCATCGACGACTTGGACATGCTGGAATGAGGAATTTGAGCACTCTCGTCAAGAAGAAGCATATCATTGGCGTCGAGGGTGTCAAATTCGTCAAGGACCATCTTTGCGGTGCCTGTGAGTCTGGAAAGATGACCAGATCCAAGCACTTGGCGAAGACTATCATGACCACCACTCGCCCCTTTGAATTACTTCACATGGATCTGTTTGGTCCTACCCATTATGCTACACTAACCAATGCAGCATCTCTCTGCGGATTCGTCATAGTTGATGACTACTCTCGCTACACCTAGGTGCACATCATTTCCTTCAAGACTGAAGTTCAGAATGTCTTCAGACGATTCTCCAATCGGCCAATGATGGTCTCAAGATCAAGCACATCAAGAGTGACAATGGCACTGAGTTCAAGAACACAGGCCTTGACAACTATCTTGATGAACTTGGCATCACTCATGAGCTATCTGCTCCCTACATGCCTCAGCAGAATGGAGTCGTGGATCGCAAGAACAGGGCATTCATCGAGATGGCGCGTACTATGCTTGATGAATACAAGACCCCTCATCGATGGTGGCCTGAAGCAATTGATACTGCTTGTCACATCATCAATCGGGTATATCTTCACAAATTCCTCAAGAAGACCTCATACGAGCTACTCACCGACAAGAAACCCAATGTGAGTTATTTCAAAGTCTTCGGTGCTAAATGCTGGATTAGAGATCCACATCACAGTTCTAAATTTGCACCAAAAGCACATGAAGGTTTTATGCTTGGTTACGGAAAGGACTCGCACACCTACAGAGTCTTCAACACCTATCACAACAAGGTTGTTGAAACTGCAGATGTGCAGTTCGATGAAACTAATGGCTCGCAAAGAGAGCACCTGCCTCCTGTGCTAGATGAAATGCCTCCTGAGGAATCTATCAAGCTGATGGGCACTGGTGAAATAGTGCCTAGTGAAGAAATAGCTGTTGATGAAGAAGTTGTTGTCCCTCGTCGTGAAGAAAATGAACATCCTGAAGAAAATGATGCTGAGGATTCTGCACAGCAACAACAACAGCAAGGCCCTCGTCCAGCACATCCACGAGTGGCAAATGAAGTGCAAATTGAGAAGATCCTCGACAACATCAATGCATCTGGTCCCCTCACTCACACAAGAGCTTCACATTTAGCTAACTTTTGTGGGCATTACGCGTTTGTCTCTATTTCAGAGCCCACCAAAGTTCATGAAGCATTTCTGGAACCTGAATGGATTCAAGCGATGCAAGAGGAATTGCATCAGTTCGAGCTCAACAATGTGTGGGAGCTTGTCAAGCGTCCCGATCCACGCAAGCACAATATCATTGGCAGTAAGTGGATCTACCGCAACAAACAAGATGAAAATGGCCAAGTGGTAAGGAATAAGGCCTGTCTTGTAGCCCAGGGCTACACACAGGTTGAAGGAATTGATTTCGATGAAACATTTGCACCTGTTGCTAGGCTTGAAGCCATTCGTATATTGCTTGCATATGCTAACCATCATGATATCCTCTTATATCAAATGGATGTGAAAAGTGCATTCCTCAATGGTAAACTTGAGGAAGAAGTATATGTTACTCAACCACCAGGTTTTGAGGACCCAAAGCATCCTGACAAAGTCTTCAGACTCAACAAGGCTCTCTATGGCCTCAAGCAAGCCCCAAGGGCTTGGTATGATACACTGAAGGAATTCCTGAAGAAAAAGGGGTTCAAGCCCGGTTCACTTGACCCTACTCTTTTCACTAAATCTTATGATGGTGAACTATTCATATGCCAAATATATGCTGATGATATTATCTTTGGTTGCACTAACAAACGATACAGTGACGAATTTGCATATATGATGCGTGAAGAATATCAGATGTCCATGATGGGGGAGTTGAAATTCTTCCTTGGTCTCCAAATTCATCAACAACCCAATGGCATCTTCATATCTCAAGAGAAGTACCTCAAGGACTGCCTAAAGAAATTCGGCATGCAAGACTGCAAAGGCCTCAAGATACCAATGCCCACAAATGGCCAACTATGTACTGACGAAAATGGTAAAGATTTCGATCAGAAGGTATATCGCTCCATCATTGGTTCGCTCCTTTACCTATGTGCATCAAGGCCAGATATTATGCTTAGCGTTTGCATGTGTGCCTGCTTTCAAGCGTCACCGAAGGAATCACACCATCAGGCTGTGAAGCGAATTCTTCGATATTTAGCTCACACACCAACGCTTGGATTATGGTATCCCAAGGGCTCATCACTTGATCTTGCTGGATATCCCGATTCTAATTATGCTGGAGATCGTGTGGATCGCAAGTCAACCTCAGGCACATGCCATTTCCTCGGACGATCTCTCGTATGTTGGTCCTCGAAGAAGCAGAACTGCGTCTCACTTTCCACTGCCGAGGCTGAGTACATTGTTGCTGGCGCCTGCTGCTCTCAGTTACTATGGATGAAGCAAACCCTCAAGGACTATGGCGTCAACATGAAGAAAGTGCCACTCTACTGCGACAACGAAAGCGCCATCAAGATCGCCCACAACCCAGTGCAACACTCGAAGACGAAGCATATCCAGATTCGTCACCATTTTCTTCGTGATCATGTGCTGAAGGGAGACATCGTCATCGACCACGTGAAGACAGAAGACCAGCTTGCGGATATCTTCACTAAGCCCTTGGATGAGAAAAGATTTTGCATGTTGCGATGTGAGCTAAACATTTTAGAATCTTCGAATGTCCTTTGAAAAGGACACACATCCTAACGCTTATGCACAACACACGAAGTAACGTTTTTCTTCAATCAATGAAGACTAACCCTCTAAGTGTGAAGAAATTAATGATGAACTTGATTCTCAGAACCCTACGACAATTGTATGTGGTGTATGAAATCATCATAGTTCTTATACGGTGGGTAACGCCACCACCCACTTTATGACTTGCTTCAATTTGAGTTTTTTTCGTCATTTGCAATTTCGTCAAACTTTTTCAAATTCGTCATTTGTGGTTATTCTTCATTTCTTGAGGAGATACTATACATATATATCTGAGTTTTTCATGTACTCAACAGCATCCACATATAGCTAATTCTTCAAACTGTGTTTTTCGTCATCTATGTGGATGTGATCGGACCCGCTCCCCTCTATGCTAAACTCAAACCACTCTGTTCTCAATCTCTTCATATGCGTTCGAATTGACACCGTTCAAAGTCTTCACTGTGTCCTTGTCAGCTGAAGAAATTGTGAACACACTTTAAAATATTCTAATCAAATTTTTGGCGGTTGCCATAGTAACCTCATCCCGCGCATCCGACGCGTGGATAAGCGCACTCGAAATGCATGTGTGACGCGTGTCACTCAGATGCGAATCGCCAGGGGCTTATCCGTCCGAAACATTCGGACCACTCGGTTTTCATCGCACCTATATAAATGCTTGACCGCGTCAAACCTAGTTCATTCACTCTCGCGCCCCTGTCGCTCTCCAAACCCTAGCGCCGCCGCTGGAATTCATCGTCGCCAAAGAGGAAGAGCTTCACTGCCTCGACTTCTTCACCATCATACTCGTGCCGGCCGTGGATTTCTTCACCTCCGCTGCCGCCGTAGCTGATTTTCGTTGCCAAGTTAGGGCACGAAAGATCTGAGCTGATGATTTCCATCAACTCATCGTCCAGTTCATCGAGTTCATCCTTGGGGTAATTAAAATTTATTTTTACTGCTCAAGTTTGATCTTTTTACTGCCTCAAATTCTTCAAGTGCTGTTTTTATCACTTCTTTCCAAATCTTCAGCACTTCCTTTTTGGCCAGTCTTAGTTATTTCATCTAAGTTACTCTTAATGGATAGATTCCTCAGTTGTGCAAATTTCCTCAATCTGTACAGCTCTGGAATCTAAGTCAAGAACACTTAGTGAATTTCTTCAAGACGACAATGGTCAAATTCCTCAACTAGGTTTATTTTTGAAAATCTCTGAGAACGCATGTGACTCTTCCCAATTTCCTCGCAACTATACTCTGTTCACAGGTACCCATGTCTGCAGATGAATCTCTTGGTTCTCATCAAATTAATTCATTTGCAGCATTGCTTGAGGAAAATCTTCAGACTTCTTCAGAAACATCAAAAGTTCAAACCCCTCAGTTGAAGAAAATGGCATATGGCAAAAAGCCTCAGAAGGGAGGCAAAAGGAGAGAAGAACACACAGCATTTGAGATCCCCGATGACATTTATGCTGGGTACTGCACACCTGATGAAGCCATTCATGGCAAAGAAACAGACAAACAATGCAAAACACGTATGTAGAGAATTAAGAGGCGATGGGCCTATGAGTGAGAAGCTACAGATATGTGACTCCAAAGTACATGAAGGACTTTGCTATTAAACCTCTATGCAAAAGACCTTCGCTCACCCCTGGACAGATTGTTGATCCCACCAGCATCAGAAGTGGTGAAGACTTTCCTGACGAATGGGAAAAATATCAAGCTAAACTGAGGAAATAGGCTCAGAAGGCTGTTGAATTCAAACGGGCATCAAAGGCTTCACAAGATGCTGGTGCGGGCTCAAGTGCCAGCGCACCCAAGAAGTCTATGCAGAAGAAGCCGGCTCAAAAGCCGAAGCCCTCAGCAGATGTGCCCTCACGGCCAAAATGTTCAGTTGCTAAATCTTCTACAAAACCCTCAGAGCCCAAGCCATCATCATCAAAGGCTTCAGCATCTAAAGCACCTTCTGCTCGAACTTCATCAGCACCTCCGCCAGCCAAAATTTCCTCAATGGCTGCTGCAAGAGCGTCAACGCCGGTTGTGTTGGCGTCATGCCAACGAACTGAAGGCTTTCAATTGGCCAACATTGCTGCATCAAGTGCCTCAGCATCTGGGCATATTTTTTCAAACGTGCCTTTGTTGAAGAAGAAGGCTACTGCAGGCCGCGGTACAAGGCCCAGCCCCAAGAGCAAGGCCGTAGTGCCTCAGGCTGATGAACAGGGCATGGCAGATGAAGATGAACTAGTTGAATATGTTTAGAGGAGAATGGAGGAGGCCTCTCGTGCCAAGAATACCACAGTCCCATCATTTCTGAGTCCGAAGAAGATTCTTGACTTCATCGACATTTGGTGTGAAAATCCTGATACACCACTTGACGATTTGAATCTGCTGCCTAGACCAAGTCATGTTCTTTCTGCTTTCGTCCTCAATGAGAAGCACAAAATTGAGAAAGCCAAGCTTGTGAGGAAAGAGATGAAGAAAAAGCAGAAAGAGCTCAAGGATAACATGCTCACCATATCCCCTCAGCAGCTTGTTGTGATGCAATCTGAGATTCAGCGTATGTCTGAGGAATATGAACGACAGGATGAGCATTGCTGTGGAGTGAAGGACAGATTCATCACCGCTTCGAATAAAGTGGTTGATGACCATAACAGAAGGGAGGCTGTGAAGTTCGGCCAAGCACCTCCATCAAGTTCTTCAGCTCCTCAGCAACCCCCTCAGACCAGTGAGATTGTGCCTTCACCACCCCCGCAAGACCATGCCAGGGCAACTGCATCAGTTGTGCCTGAAGAACCTGCCAGGGCAACTTCATCAGTTGTTCCTGAAGAAAACATCACTGTAGCTGCATCAGCTGCATCTGAAGAGAATGCCAGAGCAACTACAACAGTTGCATCTGAAGAAAATGCACCACCAAGCTCCTCAGAGGCAGCGTCAGAACATTTTTCAGCCTTGAAGCTTCTCACATTTCCTTCTGCATCAGAAGTGAAGAAAACTAAGACTGCTGACAAGAGAAAAGCGTCAGAACCCCCTGACGCAGAGACAGTGAAGAAGTTGAAGACGGCACCAATGTCTTCAACTGCCCCAATTGATGCCATACCAATTTCGTCAGCGCCCCCAACCAGGAACATGGAAGAGCTTCAGCTGGTTCCATATGGTGTGGACTATGTCATGCCACCTGAAGACAATGCTGATACCCACTCTGCTGCTTCCACAGAGCAAGTGGATGAAGAAATTAAAGTTGAAGTACAATCTTCACTTCCATTGGTATCATCGCCCTCAGTGCTGATGACTGAAGGTCAGACGGCTTCCCATTGAAGCCAAGAAGAGACTGATGAGGATGTGGATGTGGGATCCACAACACCCGTGATATATGATGATTTCTAGGATGCTACTCACCCGAACTCACCCCTCACCACACCGCTCACTCAAGTGCCTCAGTTACCAGTTGTAACTGAGGAAGTTCAAGTTGCGTCTGAAATTCAACAAGCATTGCTTCAGACTATCAATGAAGAAATTCTAGCTACATCAGCTGAAGAAATTGTGCAACCAATGGTCATAGAAGATGTTGTACCACCCCCCTCAGCAAGAAGAGCCAGCTCCCTTAGCCGATTCGGAAACTGTACCAGTGGCAACAGCTGAGGAAGTTGCAAAGTCTCTGGCCCTCACTGATCCAAATGATTCAACAGGCTCACCCAGGCCCATTCTTGATCTGAGGCCCAGAAAGATAAATCTTCAGCCTGTGCCCTCAATGACCAGGGTAGGCCAAAGCGTCAGAAGGCCCAAGTTTGACAATGCTGCCTTCTTCGAGGAGAAGAATTTCTTCATCGGCGAGTCACCTTATGACTCAGCCAAAATAAGGCGTCAAAGATTCTGGACAAACACACAGATGAACTATTACTCGTCGCTGCTCTTTGACAAGAACAAAGTCTTTCCGCATCGTCATATTCCTCATGTTGATATGGAATCGCTGCCATGCTTCACGCCTGTATTGGCTGTTCTTCATGGAGCAGGACTGCTCAGCTTCGTCACTGACATTTGCGACTGGAATGAAGAGCTAATTCTTCAATTTTATGCCACCCTGCATCTGTCAGGTGATGTCGATAACATTCACTCATGGGCAATTGACTGGATGAGTGAGAATACCCACTAGAAGGCTCCGTCTGATGAATTGCTTCGAGCCCTTCCTGTTGAGCTGCCCTCTGCTGATGCAAGGAAAATCTATGAAGAACCTGAGCTGCCACATCATCTGATGAATGTGCTGATGACACCTCTGGCTGAAGGAGAAGCACCTAGAACTACCTTCCTAGTGAAGGATCTGCTTTTTGTGCCTTGTACCGTCTATCGGATCTTGGCCAAAACACTCAGTCCCATCAAAGGCCACAATTCTGAAACTGAAGAAGTCATTGGCGTCATGAAGAATCTGCTGTTCAATATCATTCGTGGGATTCCCATTGATATCCATGATTTCTTCCTGAGGACTTTGGCGACTGTTGCCCAAGCCCCATTTGAACTGAAGCCCTATGCACCCTGGATAATGAGATTCATCAGAGCAAGGTCTTCAATTCATTATAAAGCAGACCATCAAAATCACCTTAGCTTCCAGCCTACAGTTGAAATTCTTCAAAGCACTATTGCATCAGTGCCAGGCAAAGGCAAGGCTGTCATTGATGAAGGTGTTCATCCCCTAGATGGTCAATTTCGTCAGCCTGTCTCACAATCCGTAGGATATGATTCGTCAAGTCAAGACACTGACGCAAATGCCACCAAGCAAAAGCCTCAAGGTGAAGCTCCTCGGGTGATGACTGATCAAGAGCTTCTGATTAGTCTTTATCAGAAAGTAGATCGCAATCATGACTGGGTTAAGCATCAGCTCCATGCTATGTTGGGAAATATGACTGTGACGCAAAACTCTGTGCGCAAGAATCATTACTATCTGCATGAGATCTTTGACAGAAGTTGGGCCATTCTCTCTCATCTGAAGACCCCTGACGAACTTGAAGAAATGGAGTTTCAAATGAACTTTGATTGGGCCAATCCGCCCAAGAAGAAGTTCAAGAAGGTTCAAGTTCCTCCAATGGTCCCCAGCTCAGTGTCTCCTTCTCGAGCTACTGATGAATATGCAGACATTCAAGACACTGCAGCAGGCCCTTCTTCAACCCGCGACACCGATGACAATGCTGGCGCTCCCTCGACTGCTTCATGATCATATTCTTCAGGGCGCATTAGTCCTCTGTTTCGTCTCCCTTTTGGTCATGTGATGATAACAGGGGAGAAATTTGATAGTTAGTCTTCAAGCGGGTCTTACATAAACTTTGGGGTGGATTATTTTGCCAAGTTGCAACTCTTGCATTCATTCAATTTGCTCTTTGAAGAGTTGTAACTTAAACTGTTGGCTGTCTGACTCTTTTCTGTGACGTTTAATCTACATGTATGTTTATGCTCTAAATCCACAATATTATGTGTGCATGCATGCTGCAAATTCGTCAGACACCAATTCTCATCATGCATTCAAATTCTTTAAATAATCTAGTTATCATGCATGATTGGTTTCCAAGATATAGGGGGAGATCTCCACAAAGTACAACCTGCCATGTGCATTTGCAATCCAAAGCAAATTCTTCATATGCACATCTTCAGGGGGAGTTCCTCTATATCATGTAACCAATGTCTTCATAATCTGTTCTTACACTTCTATTATATATTCCCGTTGAAAACTTAACTGATTTGTCATCAATCACCAAAAAGGGGGAGATTGTAAGTGCATCAAGTGCCCCCTTAGTGGTTTTGGAGTATTGAAGACAAATAGGTTAAGGGACTAATGTGTTTGTGAGTGTACACAGGAGATTATAGTCCCTGAAGACTTGGTTTAACCACAGAAGATGACCCCTAAAAATGTATTTCTTCAAGTGAAGAATTTGGTGCGGCCTTTGAAGAAATTGATGTGAAGACTTTGAAGATTGAAGACTTTGTTTTCATAGTTTCTTCTTCTTCTTATTTGAGTCATAGGAAAACCGTACTATTAAAGGGGGTCTAGGTGAAACATTTATCACATTTACAAAGTGATGCTCAACCTATACATATACCAGCCGCTTCGAGTGAAGCCCTTGAAAATCTCCGGAACAGCTGACGAATTTGCGAGTGACAGTGACGAAGTTCATCTAGTCTCTGACGAATTTGTTCAGGCTGAGGAGTTAGGATTTCGCCAGTGCGATCTGCCTATCGTGAGGAAATTGAGTGCCCTGACGAAATTGAGAGCTTCAATTCCGACCGTTGCTGCGCTGCGTGCCAGCTGTCGAGTGGATTCTTATCCTGACAACAGTCTTGTCTGAGAGGGCATTTATGACATTTCATGTCGGGTTGCCTCCTGGCTATAAATAGCCTCCCCCGACAACCACTAGTTGGTTGGCTACTCTAGAAAGAACTTGACACTTGTCATTTGAGAGCAACCCTTCCTCTGATGACTTTGTGAGAACCTAAGTGAGGAAAAACCCAACCAGAGCCTAAGTGACTGAGCATCACTGAAGAAGTTGATATGTGTGATCCGACGCCTGTTACCTTTGAAGACTGTTATTCTTCCAGACGGTTAGGCGTCATGTTCTGAGCACCCAAGAGTAACTGTGGCATGCCGGTGAACAAGTCTGTGAAGGTTTTGGTAGTCTACCTTGAAGACTCACCACGAGTGATTGGGCGAGGACTAAGTGACCTCGGCTCAAGAGGAATACGATGAGGACTTAGTGATCTCTGAGGTAAAACTCAGCCATCTCAACCAGACATACAGTTGATACAGCAACTGGAACTGGTCTACCAAATCGCTGTGTCTTCGTCAAGCTAACCTGGTTTCAAATTCCTCACCCCTTTACTTTTCTATAATTCCGCTGCTGAAGATCTTGTGTCTTACCTTTCTGAAGAATTTGAACTGAAGACTTTCATCATGCTGTTTCATTTTCTTTAGTTCATCTTCCTCATGCTCATCTGTGTGTATGATTGCATGTTCTTCACTTGCTTGTACTTCGTATGCATGCTTTCCATATCTGTGTAGATTTAGTTTCAATTCTGTTCCTATTTCTTCACTCGGATTTTCGTCAAAGTCTTCGGATTTTGACAAAATTTCTAAAAATCTCCCATTCACCCCCCTCAGGGAGTTAACCCGCGCTTTCAATTTCAAATAGTCATTATTATTTAAGTGTCTCAAAAGAGCTTTTTTTAAAATAATGCCTGCTACTTGTAGCTTGCATTGGTATTTCCCCGAAGAGGAAGGGACGATGTAGCACAATAGAGATAAGTATTTCCCTCAGTTATGAAACCAAGGTTATCGAACCAGTAGGAGAATCACGCAACACCTCGTTAGCAGCACCTACACACAAACAACAAATCCTTGCACCCAACGCAAACGAGAGGTTGTCAATCTCTCGGCGGTAAATTGCAAGATTAAATTGTATGTGATAGACAGATAGATTGAAACAAAAATACAATATAAAATAAATAAAAGAAAATGGCAGCAATATTTTTAGGGTTTTAGTAATATGATTTAGATAGACCCGGGGGCCATAGATTTCACTAGAGGCTTCTCTCAAGAAAATAGCATACGGTGGGTAGACAAATTACTGTTGGGCAATTGATAGAAAAGCAAATAATCATGACGATATCCAAGACAATGATCATGTATATAGGCATCATGTCCAATACAAGTAGACTGACTCCTGCCTGCATCTACTACTATTACTCCACACATCGACCGCTATCCAGCATGCATCTAGTGTATTAAGTCCATAAGAACGGAGTAATGCCTTAAGAACGATGACATGATGTAGTCAAGATAAATACACATATGAATAAACCCCATCTTTTTACCCTTAGTAGCAACGATACATACGTGTCATGTCCCTTCCTGTCACTGGTATTGAGCACCTCAAGATCGAACCCACTACAAAACACCTCTTCCCATGGCAAGATAAATCAATCTAGTTGGCCAAACCAAATCAATAGATCGGAGAAGAAATACGAGGCTATAATAATCATGCATAAAAGAGTGCAACAAAGACTCAAATAATTTCATGGATAATCTGATCATAAACTCACAATTTATCGGATCCCAACAAACACACCGCAAAAAGTGATTACATCGGATAGAACTCCATGAACATCGAGGAGAACATTGTATTGAAGATCAAAAAGAGAGAAGAAGCCATCTCGCTACTGCCTATGGACCCGAAGGTCTGTGGTAAACTACTCACGCAACATCGGAAGGGCAGTAAGGTTGATGTAGAACCCCTCCATGATCGATTCCCCCTCCGGCAGATTACCGGAGAAGGACCTCAGATGGGATCTCTCTGGAACAGAAACTTGCGGCGGCGGAAAAAGTATTTCGTGGACTCTCTTGAGGGTTTCTGATTTTTTTTGAATTTATATTGGAAGAATTAGGTCAAACGGAGCTGGGTGGGCCCCATGAGGTACCAGGGCGCGCGACCTCCACTGGGGCGCGCCCTGGTGCCTCGTGGCCCACTCCTTCATCTTCTGGCCCTCTCCCAAAGCTTCTAGTGTTTATCTTGTCCAATAAAAAATCTCCAAAAAGTTTCATGGCATTTGGACTTCGTTTGGTATTGATTTTCTGTAAAACAAAAAAGGGCAGAAAACAGCAACTAGCACTGGGCACTAGGTTAATAGGTTAGTCTCCAAAAATGATATATAATTGCTGTAAATGATTATAAAAACATCCAAGATTGATAATATAACAGCATGGAACAATCAAAAATTATAGATACGTTGGAGACGTATCAACATCCCCAAGCTTAATTCCTGCTCGTCCTCGAGTAGGTAAATGATAAAAACATAATTTTTGATGTGGAATGCTGCCTATCATATTCATCACATATTATTTTCTTGTATAGCATGGACATTTGAATGATTCAAAGCAATAGTCTATAATTTGACGTGAACATATAAATACTCATTCGTGCTAACAAGCAACCATGTCTTTCAAAATATGAACGCTACAGAAAGTTATCCCTAGCCCATTATGCTCAATCATTGATCCATTCATGAAACATACTCAAATATTAGCTACACAGAATGCACAAGTATGACAATAGTGCTCTCTAGTTGGTGCTTTTGTAAGAGAAGATGGTGACTCAAAAAAAATAAAAATTGCATAAAAGTAAATAGATAGGCCCTTCGCAGAGGGAAGCAGAGATTTGTCAAATGTGCCAGAGGTCGAAGCTGAAATTAAAGAGATAAAAATATTTTGAGAGGCATGCTTTTCCTGTCAACGAAAACGACCGAGAATTCCCAATATCTTCCATGCTAGACACATCATAGGCGGTTCCCAAACAGAAAGTAAAGTTTATTTCCTTGCCACCATTGTTTCACAATCCATGGCTAGCCGTATCCACGGGTGCATGAGCGGTACGGGCACACAAAACGGAAAAATTATTTTGAAAATTAGAGTTGGCACACGCAAATTTACTTGGAACGGCATTGAAATACCGCATATAGGTAGATATAGTGGACTCATTTGGCACAACTTGGGTTTAAGGAGTTTGGATGCACAAGCAGTATTTCCGCTTAGTACAAATGAAGGCTAGCAAATAGATTGAGAAGCAACCAACCAAAAAACGAAAACGGTCATAAACATGCATTGAACACAACTAACACCGAATACTGCACCATAAGTAGGATATAATTTCATTGCATAACTATTGACTTAACGCGCATGCATAGGGAATCACAAACCATAACACTAATATTCTTACTAAATCACAATTACGCACTAACATGACTCACATATTATCATTTTCATATCGCAAAACTATTGCAAGGAATCACACATATCATATCCAATGATCTATATGCAAGTTTTTATTTACATCCCTCTTGAATATTCATCACTTTGGGATCAACTTCATATCTTGTGCAAATTACCGTTACTATCATCAACTCTCAAAAAGATTTAAGTGAAGCATGAGAGTGCAAATATTTCTTCAAAATTTCAATCTTATCAATTCTCAAAATAATATAAGTGAAGCATGAGAATTCATTTCTTCAAAATTTTAATCATCTCTCAAAATAATATAAGTGAAGCATGAGAGTTTATTTCTTCAAAATATAGCCACCACCGTGCTCAAAAAGATTTAAGTGAAGCACTAGAGCAACTGCCTAGCTCAAAAAATTTAAGTGAAGCACATAGAGTATTCTAACAAATAATGATAAACGTGTGGCTCTCTCAAGATAGGTGTGTTCAACAAAGATGATTGTGACAAACTAAAAAGCAAACAAAGCAAAGACTCATATAATACAAGATGCTCCAAGCAAAACTCATATCATGTGACGAATAAAAATATAGCTCCAAGTAAAATTACCGATGGTTGGTAGAAGAAAGAGGGAATGCCTTCCGGGGCATCCCCAAGCTTAGACGCTTGAGTCTTCCTTGAATATTACCTTGGGGTGCCTCGGGCATCCCCAGGCTTAGGCTTTTACTACTCCTTATTCCTTCATCCATCGCGATCTCACCCAAAACTTGAAAACTTCAATCACACAAAACTCAACAAAACCTTCGTGAGATCCGTTAGTATAACAAATTAAATCACCACTTTAAGTACTGTTGCAAACCCATTCATATTTTATTTTTGCATTATACCTACTGTACTCTAACTTCACCATGGCTTATACCCCCTGATACAATCCATAGATTCATCAAAACAAGCCAGTAGCGCATCAAAAACAGAATCTGTCAAAAACAGAATAGACTGTAGTAATCTATTTAAAATCCATACTTATGTAACTCCAAAAATTCTGAAAAATTAGGAAAACGTGGGGAATTCATATACCAATACTGTGTAAACAAAATTCGGGCACTGGACGCAAAACTTTCTGTTTTCCAAACAGCATCAATTATACTATCTTCCAAATCATCCTAAAGAATTTATTTGGCACAAACACTAATTAAAAACACAAAAACACAATCATACCAGTAGCATGACAGTGAAAACACACAATAACAGAAAAAAAATTATTTTATTCATCGGGTTGCCTCCCAACAAGCGCTATTGTTTTATGCCCCTAGCTAGGCATAATGCATAATTTCAAGTGTTGCCATCTTTCAAGTTGATTCCATAAGTGGCCCTCATAATTGATTTATATTGTGCTTTAATTCTTTTCCTAGGGAAATTCTCCATAACCTTCTTTAATGGAAACTAAAATTTTATATTCCCTTCTTTCATATCAATAACGACACCTATAGTTCGTAAGAACGGTCTACCAAGTATTATGGGGCAAGAAGAATTGCGTTCAATATCAAGAACAATAAAATCAACGGGCACATAGTTCCTATTTGCAAGAATAAGAACATCATTAATTCTACCCAAAGGCTTTTTAATAGTAGAATCCGCCAAGTGCAAATTAAGAGAACATTCATCTATATTGGTAAGACCTTGCACATCACATAAAGATTTTGGAATTGTGGAAAGGCTAGCACCCAAATCACATAAAGCATTGCACTCATAATTTTTAATTTGAACTTTAATGGTGGGTTCCCATTCATCATATAATTTTTTAGGAATTGAAACTTCCAGTTCTAGTTGTTCTTCTAACGTTTTCATCATCGCTTCTATGATGTGTTTAGTAAAAGCCTTGTTTTGCTCATAAGCGTTGGGTGAATTTAACATGGATTGTAACAAAGAAATGCACTCAATCAAAGAACAATTATCACAATTAAAATCTTTGTAATCCAAGAGAGTGGGCACATCACTATTTAAAGTTTTTACCTCTCCAAACCCACTTTTAGCAATTTTTTCATTAAGATTTTCACCCTCCGAATTATGGGGACGCTCTTTAGCTAAAGTTGACTCTTCTTCAGACCCCTTTTCATCAAGTTTTATATTTCTAAACAAAGAATCAATAGATGAAACACCAATCATTTTAATATCCTCATCATTACTACGATAAAAACCGGGAGGAATCGCTTTTTCTAAAAATTCTCGTTTAGCTTTTAGCATGGCGGTTCTTTTCTTACTCTCATCCATGGAGACATATAAAGCTTTAATTGATTCACTAATATCAATTTTGGGTGGCAAAATTTTAGTCTTAAGATTTTCCACATCATGAATAATTCTATCAATGCTCCTAGACATATCATCAATTTTACTCAATTTTTCTTCTATCGTAGTGTTGAAAACTTTTTGAGCATTAATAAATTCTTTAATGTTACTTTCAAGATCAGAGGGCATCCTATTATTATTATAAGAATTACCATAAAGATTTCCATAATTATTAGAGGAATTTCCAGGAAACGGTCTAGCATTGAAATTGCCTCTATAAGCATTATTATTAAAATTGTTTCGCGAGAAAAAATTCACATCTACGGGATCATTATTTTGCTCAATCAAAGTGGACAAAGGAACATCATTAGGATCAATAGGAGCATTTTTGATAGCAACCAATTTCATAAGCGCATCAACTTTATCACTCAAAGTATTAATTTCTTCAATAGAATTCACCTTTTTACTAGTAGGAGTTCTTTCAGTATGCCATTGTTAATAATTTGCCATAATATTATCAAGCAATTTAGTAGCTTCACCCAAAGTAATTTCCATAAAAGTACCACCCGCGGCGGAATCTAAAAGATTTCTAGAAGCAAAATTCAATCCCGCATAAAATTTTTGTATGATCATCCATAAATTTAAACCATGAGTAGGGCAATTTCTTATCATTAATTTCATCCTTTCCCAAGATTGGGAAACATGTTCATGATCAAGTTGATTAAAATTCATAATTTGATTTCTAAGAGAAATAATTTTTGCGGGAGGAAAATACTTAGTAATAAAAGCATCTTTACACCTATCCCAAGAATTGATACTATTTCATGGTAAAGATGAAAACCAAATTTTTGCACGATCCCGCAATGAGAATGGGAATAATTTTAATTTCACAAGATCATTATACACATCTTTTTTCTTTTGCATGTCACACAATTCTATTGACTTAACGTGCATGCATAGGGAATCACAAACCTTAACACTAATATTCCTACTAAATCACAATTACTCACTAACATGACTCACATATTATCATTTCCATATCGCAAAACTATTGCAAGGAATCACACTTATCATATCCAATGATCTATATGAAAGTTTTTATTATATCCCTCTTGAATATTCATCACTTTGGGACCAAATTCATATCTTGTGCAAATTACCGTTACTATCATCAACTCTCAAAAAGATTTAAGTGAAGCATGAGAGTGCAAATATGTCTTCAAAATTTCTATCTTATCAATTCTCAAAATAATATAAGTGAAGCATCAGAATTTATTTCTTAAAATTTTTGCCACCACCGTGCTCAAAAAGATTTAACTGAAGCACTAGAGCAACTGCCTAGCTCAAAAAATTTAAGTGAAGCACATACAGTATTCTAACAAATGATGATAAACGTGTGTCTCTCTCAAAATAGGTGTGTTCAGCAAAGATGATTGTGACAAAATAAAAAGTAAACAAAGCAAAGACTCATATAATACAAGACGCTCCAAGTAGAACACATATGATGTGACGAATAAAAATATAGCTCCAAGTAAAATTACCGATGGTTGGTAGAAGAAAGAGGGGATGCCTTCCGGGGCATCCCCAAGCTTAGACGCTTGAGTCTTCCTTGAATATTACCTTGGGGTGCCTCGGGCATCCCCAAGCTTAGGCTCTTGCTACTCCTTATTACTTCATCCATCGTGATCTCACCCAAAACTTGAAAACTTCAATCACACAAAACTCAACAAAACCGTCATGAGATCCGTTAGTATAACAAAATAAATCACTACTTTAAATACTGTTGCAAAGCCATTCATATTTTATTTTTTCATTGTACCTACTGTACTCTAACTTCACCATGGCTTATACCCCCCAATACAATCCATAGATTCATCAAAACAAGCAAGTAGTGCATCAAAAACAGAATCTGTCAAAAACAGAACAGTTTGTAGCAATCTATTTAAAAGCCATACTTCTGTAACTCCAAAAATTCTGAAAAATTTGGATAACGTGGGCAATTCATATACCAATACTGTGTAAACATTTCAGATTTTTTTCATGCTCCAGTACAGAAACAAAATTCTGGCACTGGACGCAAAACTTTCTGTTTTCCAAACAGCATCAATTATACTATCTTCCAAATCATCCCAAAGGCTTTACTTGGCACAAACACTAATTAAAAACACAAAAACACACTCATACCAGTAGAATAATTGTGTAAACACACAATAACAGAAACAATAGATAAAATTTTATTTTATTCATTGGGTTGCCTCCCAACAAGCGCTATTGTTTTATGCCCCTAGCTAGGCATAATGCATAGCTTCAAGTATTGTCATCTTTATTCTTCTTATCTAAATATACGTTCTTATCAGGAGGCTTTTCAAAGACAATTTGAAACACATCATCCATGGAAATTTTAGCATTACTAATTTGGCCATCCTGGAATCCCTCTTGATTCCCTTTTACAATCTTGTTGGATTATATTTAAAGGAGGAACCTCCTTTTTGATATTCTCATCAAAGGTGCAATCGTCACGAAATAAATATCTTAACAAGTAATCATCATTGTATAAGATCTCATCTATCACTGGTTTTTCATGATTCATGCCATAAAAATCAAAGATTTCTCTAGCTTCTCGAACTATGTAATCAAATTCATTCATGAGGATAAGAGTTGCTATCTTTTTAGCCTTTGGATTTTTTATAACTGGCAACTCATAAAACAATCTTTGCAAAGTAGGATGGGTACGAATAAATCTTATTTCTAGTTTAAGAACAAGAGCAGAAATAGCTTCGGCATAATTCTTTTTTCTAGTATCATCACAAGCCAAAGTTCCAATGCAATTAAAGAATTCTTGGATGACATATTTTCCTATAATATTCCCATGTCCCATCAGAAAATTTTTAGTATCTAAATTGGTAGGAATTTTTATTTTAGGAGTTTTACCATCCTCACTTTTTTTCATACCAAAATCAGCCATGATAGCAATTTCAAGCAAGCAAGCAAGCAAACAAGAAAAAGGCAAACGGAAAATATTTTTGTATTTTTGTAAAAACGCTTTAGAAGTGGGATAGAAGTAAATGTAAGGAGATGAGAGTTTATGCAAAGGTACTTGATAGATGTCGATGATGTCTCCCCGGCAACGGCGCTAGAAATTCTTCCTGCTACTTATAGCTTGCGTTGGTTTTATCACCGAAGAGGAAGGGATGATGCAGCACGGCAGAGGTAAGTATTTCCCTCAGTTATGAAACCAAGGTTATCAATCCAGTAGGAGAACCACGCAACACCTCGTTAGCAGTACCTGCACACAAACAACAAATCCTTGCACCCAACGCAAACGAGGGGTTGTCAATCCCTCGGAGGTCAATTGCAAGATTAAATTGTATGTGATAGATAGATAGATTGAAACAAAAATACAAAATAAAATAAATAAAGAAAAAGTGCAGCAATATTTTTAGGGTTTTAGTAATTGATTTAGATAGACCTGGGGGCCACAGTTTTCACTAGAGGCTTCTCTCAAGAAAATAGCATACGGTGGGTAGACAAATTACTGTTGGGCAATTGATAGAAAAGCAAATAATCATGACGATATCCAAGGCAATGATCATGTATATAGGCATCACGTCCGAGACAAGTAGACCGACTCCTGCCTGCATCTACTGCTATTACTCCACACATCGACCGCTATCCAGCATGCATCTAGTGTATTAAGTCCATAAAGAACGGAGTAACGCCTTAAGAACGATGACATGATGTTGACAAGATAAACTCACGTATGAATAAAACCTATCTTTTGACCCTTAATAGCAGAGATACATACGTGTCATGTCCCTTTCTGTCACTGGGATTGAGCACCGCAAGATCGAACCCATTACAAAGCACCTCTTCCCATGGCAAGATAAATCAATCTAGTTAGCCAAACCAAATCAATAGATCGGAGAAGAAATACGAGGCTATAACAATCATGCATAAAAGAGTTTAGAGAAAATTCAAATAATATTCATGGATAATCTGATCATAAACTCACAATTCATCAGATCCCAACAAACACACCGCAAAAAGTGATTACATCGGATAGAACTCCAAGAACATGGAGGAAAACATTGTATTGAAGATCAAAAAGAGAGAAGAAACCATCTAGCTACTAACTATGGACCCGAAGGTCTGTGGTAAACTACTCACGCATCATCGGAAGGGCAGCAAGGTTGATGTAGAGCCCCTCCGTGATCGATTCCCCCTCCGATGGAGTACCGGAGAAGGCCTCCAGATGGGATCTCTCGAGAACAGAAACTTGCGGCGGCGGAAAAAGTATTTCGTGGACTCCCCTCAGGGTTTTTAATTTTTCTGGAATTTATAGTGGTGCAATTAGGTCAAATGGAGCTCTGTGGGCCCCACGAGGTACCAGGGCACGCCTGCCCCCCCAGGCGCGCCCTGGTGCCTAGTGGGCACCCCCTGGGGCTTCTGGCCTTCTCCTGAAGCTTCTAATGTTTATATTGTCCAGAAAAAAATCTCCAAAAAGTTTGGTGCCATTTGGACTTCGTTTGGTATTGATATTCTGTAAAACAAAAACAGGGCAGAAAACAGCAACTGGCACTAGGCACTAAGTTAATAGGTTAGTCCCAAAAAATGATATATAATTGTTGTAAATGTATATAAAAACATCCAAGATTGATAATATAACAGCATGGAACAATAAAAAATTATAGATACGTTGGAGACGTATCAGAACGCGGCGTGGTGCGGGGCGCGGCGACGCTGGGCTGCCACGGTGGCGGGCGTGGAGGGCTGCACGAGGTGAGCTGCGTGCTGGTGATGGCTGCGGTGGCCGGCGGCCGACCTACCGGATCTGGACGACACGGGGGGTAGTGGCACCTAGGCTGGGCGGAGTCGGGCGGGATCCCCTTGGGGCTGGCATCCGTGTTGCGGCGGTCTTGCTGGTTGCTCGTCGGCTTGGTCCTGTCGCCTGCGCTCGGCCTTCTGGATCGGAGCCGAGGCAGGTCGGGGAGGCATCCCCGGGGTGCTCGTGATGTGCCGTTGGTGGCTATGTATGGCCTAGCGTCGGGCACGGCTACTGACAGCGGTGGAGTTCGACGGGCCTTCTCGGCATGGAGGCGGGGCTTGGCGGTGGTGGTCATCTCCTCCGTCCGAGGTGGTCGGCCTGAGGCTGGGTGGTCGGATCTCCAGATCCGTCAAGTAGTCCCGGCTGCGAGTCGGGGAGACATAGTTGCCGGTGAAAACCGAGCCGACGGCGGGCGATGGCGGCGTTCTACGCCGTTACCTTGATGAAGGCATCGTCGTGTAACTATTATCGACCCACTCGTGCTGCTCTGGGGGAAACCCTAGGATCTGGTCTGCCAGATCGGATGATGGTGGCACTGCGGTGTCGTTTCTCTCTTGGGAGCATCGTTTGTGGAGCAGCGCCGGAAGACAGAGGCAGGAGGTGGAGCGGCTTCGTCTTGCATGGAGCTTCGGTGGAGATATCAAGTCATGCCTGGCTGACAGGTGCTACGCTGTGTCATTGCTACTTGTGAGCTACGTTGGGATTTCCCCTAAGAGGAGAGGATGATGCAGTATAGTAGAGATAAGTATTTCCCTCAGTTATGAAACCAAGGTTATCAATCCAGTAGGAGAATCACGCAACAACTCGTTAGCAGTACCTGAAAACAAAACAACAAATCCTCGCGCCCAACGCGAACAAGGGGTTGTCAATCCCTTGGTGGTTAATTGCAAGATTAAATTGTATGGTGATAGATAGATAGATCGAACAAAAATACAAAATAAAATAAATAAAGTAAAATTGCAGCAAGGTATTTTTAGGATTTTCAATATATGATTAAGGTAGACCCGGGGGCCATAGTTTTCACTAGAGCCTTCTCCCTTGAAAATAGCATACGGTGGGTGAACAAATTACTGTTAGGCAATTGATAGAAAAAGCAAATAACCATGACGATATCCAAGGCAATGATCATGTATATAGGCATCACGTCCGAGACAAGTAGACCGAAACGATTCTGCATCTACTACTATTACTCCACACATCGACCGCTATCCAGCATGCATCTAGTGTATTAAGTTCATAAAGAACGGAGTAACGCCTTAAGCAAGATGACATGATGTAGACAAAGTAAACTCACGCATGAATAAACCCCATCTTTTTAGCCTTAATAGCAACGATACATATGTGTCATGTCCCTTTCTGTCACTGGGATTGAGCACCGCAAGATCGTACCCATTACAAAGCACCTCTCCCATTGCAAGATAAATCAATCTAGTTGGCCAAACCAAATCAATAGATCGAAGAGAAATACGAAGCTATAACAATCATGCATAAAATATTTCAGAGAAAACTCAAATAATATTCATGGATAATCTGATCATAAACTCACAATTCATCGGATCCCAACAAACGCACCGCAAAAAGTGAATACGTCGGATAGAACTCCAAGAACATCGAGGAGAACATTGTATTGAAGATAAAAAAGAGAGAAGAAGCCATCTAGCTACTAACTATGGACCCGAAGGTCTGTGGTAAACTACTCACGCATCATCGGAAGGGCAGCAAGGTTGATGTAGAGCCCCTCCATGATCGAATCCCCCTCCGGCAGAGTGCCGGAAAAGGCCTCCAGATGGGATCTCTCGTGAACAGGAACTAGCGGCGGTGGAAAAAGTATTTCGTGGACTCCTCTGTTGGTTTCCCAATTTTAGAGAATTTATAGAGGTGCAATTAGGTCAAACGGAGCAGAGGTGGGTCCACGAGGCACCAGGGCACGCCACCCCCCTGGGGCGCGCCCTGGTGGCTCGTGGCCACCTCCTCTGTCTTCTGGCCCTCTCCCGAAGCTTCTAGTGTCTCTTATGTCCAGAAAAAAATCTCCAAAAAGTTTCGTCGTATTTGGACTTCGTTTGATACTGATATTCTGGAAAACCAAAAATAGAAAAAAAACAGCAACTGGCACTGGGCACTAAGTTAATTGGTTAGTCCCAAAAAAATGATATATAATTGCTTATAAATGTATATAAAAACATCCAAGATTGATATTATAATAGCATGGAACAATCAAAAATTATAGATACATTGGAGACGTATCAAGCATCCCCAAGCTTAATTCCTGCTCGTCCTCGAGTAGGTAAATAATAAAAACAGAATTTTTGATGTGGAATGCTACCTATCATATTCATCATATATTCTTTTCTTTGTAGCATGGACATTTGGACTTGAATGATTCAAAGCAATAGTCTATAGTTTGACATGAAGACATAAATACTCAAGCATACTAACAAGCAACCATACCTTTCAGAATGTCAACGCTAAAGAAAGTTATCCCTAGCCCATTATGGTAAATCATTGATCCATTCATGAAACACACTCAATATTAGCTACACACAATGCACAAGTATGACGATAGTACGGTGACACAAATTTGCATGAGCGGTACGGGCACACAAAATGGAAAAATTATTTTGAAAATTAGAGTTGGCACACGCAAATTTACTTGGAACGGCATTGAAATACCGCATATAGGTAGATATAGTGGACTCATTTGGCACAACTTGGCTTTAAGGAGTTTGGATGCACAAGCAGTATTTCCGCTTAGTACAAATGAAGGCTAGCAAATAGAATGAGAAGCAACCAACCAAAAAACGAAAATGGTCATAAACATGCAGTGAACACAACTAACACCGAATACTGCACCATAAGTAGGATATAATTTCATTGCATAACTATTGACTTAACGTGCATGCATAGGGAATCACAAACCTTAACACTAATATTCTTGCTAAATCACAATTACTCACTAACATGACTCACATATTATCATTTCCATATAGCAAAACTATTGCAAGGAATCACACATATCATATCCAATGATCTATATGAAAGTTTTTATTTATATCCCTCTTGAATATTCATCACTTTGGGACCAACTTCATATCTTGTGCAAATTACCGTTACTATCATCAACTCTCAAAAATATTTAAGTGAATAATGCACCATAAGTAGGATATAATTTCGTTGCATAACTATTGACTTTATGTGCATGCATAGGGAATCACAAATCTTAACACCAATATTCTTACTAAATCATAATTCCTCACTAACATGACTCACATATTATCATCTCCATATCGCAAAACAATTGAAAGGAATCAAACTTATCATATCCAATGATCTTTCATGAAAGTTTTTATTATATCCCTCTTGAATATTCATCACTTTGGGACCAAATTCATATCTTGTGCAAATTACCATTACTATTATCAACTCTCGAAAAGATATAAGTGAAGCATGAGAGTGCAAATATTTCTTCAAAATTTAATCTTATCTACTCTCAAAATAATATAAGTGAAGCATGAGAGTTCAAATATTTCTTCAAAATATAGCCACCACCATGCTCAAAAAGATTTCAGTGAAGCACTAGAGCAACTGCCTAGCTCAAAAAAATTAAGTGAAGCACATAGAGTATTCTAACAAATCATGATAAACGTGTGGATCTCTCAAATAGGTGTGTCCAGCAAAGATGATTGTGACAAACTAAAAAGAAAACAAAGCAAAGACTCATATAATACACGACGCTCCAAGTAAAACACATATCATGTAACGAATAAAAATAAAGCTCCAAGTAAAATTACCGATAGTTGGTAGAAAAAAGAGGGGATGCCTTCCGGGGTATCCCCAAGCTTAGACGCTTGAGTCTTCCTTGAATATTACCTTGGGTTCCTTGGGCATCCCAAGCTTAGGCTCTTGCCAATCCTTATTCCTTCATCTATCATGATCTCACCCAAAACTTGAAAACTTCAATCACACAAAACTCAACAAAACCTTCGTGAGATCCATTAGTATAACAAATAAATCCTTAACTCTAAGTACTGTGGTAAATTGATTCATATTTAATATTGGCATAATGATACTGTACTCCAATTTCACCATGACTCATACCCCCCGATACGATCCATAGATTCATCAAAATAAGCAAACTATGCAACAAAAACAGAATCTGTCTAAAACAGAACAGTCTGTAAAGATCTATTTAAAAGCTATACTTATATAACTCCAAAAAATCTGAAAAATTAGGACAACGTGGGAAATTCATATACCAATACTGTGTAAAAATTTCAGATTTTTCTGATGCTCCAGTACATAATTAAAATTCCAGCACTGGACGCAAAACTTTCTGTTTTCCAAACAGCATCAATTATACTATCTTCCAAATCATCCCAAAGGCATTACTTGTCACAAACACTAATTAAAACATAAAAACACAATCATAACAGTAGCATAACTGTGCAAACACACAAGAACAGAAATAAAAAGCAAAAAAATTATTTTATTCATTGGGTTGCCTCCCAACAAGCGCTATTGTTTTATGCCCCTAGCTAGGCATAATGCATAGTTTCAAGTGTTATCATCTTTCTTGATAACCCTCGCAACTCCTATTTCACTCTCTTTGCCATTATCAATAATGTGCACTAGATGATCAAGCTTAGTGCAAAGGGTTTTTATTTCTTTCAAAACACAAAGAGAGATCTTTTGATCTAAAGCATCAACCCTCCTAATTTGTGACACCACATTGCTATTTATTTTAGAGGCAAGATTAAATATTCCTCGAAAGTTAGAATCCATACTAGCCTTTGTTTTCTTTATTTGCTCAGTTTGACAAAAGCATACTAGAGTAATAGGTTCAATATTTTCAGCTTTTGGTTGTCCAAATGTGCTTTTCATCTTTTCGTAGGTGTCCAAGGCGTCACTCCCGAGAAAATCGTTTTCAAATATAGAATCCAAGACACGTCTATGAGCAAGGGGTAGACCAACATAAAAACTTTTAAGGAACAATTTAATGTGAAACTGAGGCCTAGCACTTACTTGTATTTTTAATAATCTATCCCATGCTTCTTTTAAAGATTCGTCACTCAAATATTTAAAGTTTAAAATTCCTGGATCGTCTCCTAAGTACGGAGGGAAAGGCATATCGGGAGTAGAACTAGTCATAATGGTAAAGCAAGCAAGCAATCAAGCAAATAAGCAAAAGGCAAACGGAAAATATTTTTGTAAAAAAAAAATTAGAAGTGGGGGAGATGAAAACGAGAGGCAAAGGCAAATAAAATAAATGCAAGGAGATGAAGGTTTATGCGTAGGTACTTGACAGATGTTGATGATGTCTCCCCAGCAACGGCGCCAGAAATTCTTCCTGCTACTTGTGAGCTGCGTTGGGATTTCCCCGAAGAGGAGGGGATGAGGCAGTACAGTAGAGATAAGTATTTCCCTCAGTTATGAAACCAAGGTTATCAATCCAGTAGGAGAATCACGCAACAACTCGTTAGCAGTACCTGCACACAAAACAACAAATCCTCGTACCCAACGCGAACATGGGGTTGTCAATCCCTTGGCGGTTAATTGCAAGATTAAATTGTATGGTGATAGATAGATAGATAGATAGATCGAACAAAAACACAAAATAAAATAAATAGAGTAAAATTGCAGCAATGTGTTTTTAGGATTTTTAATATATGATTAAGGTAGACCCGGGGGCCATAGTTTTCACTAGAGTCTTCTCTCTTGAAAATAGCATACGGTGGGTGAACAAATTACTGTTGGGCAATTGATAGAAAAGCAAATAATCATGACGATATCCAAGGCAATGATCATGTATGTAGGCATCACGTCCGAGACAAGTAGACCGAAACGATTCTGCATCTACTACTATTACTCCACACATCAACCGCTATCCAGCATGCATCTAGTGTATTAAGTTCATAAAGAACGGGGTAACGCCTTAAGCAAGATGACATGATGTAGACAAAGTAAACTCACGCATGAATAAACCCCATCTGTTTACCCTTAATAGAAACGATACGTACGTGTCATGTCCCTTTCTGTCACTGGGATTGAGCACCGCAAGATCGAACCCATTACAAAACACCTCTCCCATTGCAAGATAAATCAATCTTGTTGGCCAAACCAAATCAATAGATCGGAGAGAAATACGAAGCTATAACAATCATGCATAAAAGAGTTCAGAGCAAACTCAAATAATATTCATGGATAATCTGATCATAAACTCACAATTCATCGGATCCCAACAAACGCACCGCAAAAAGTGATTACATCGGATAGAACTCCAAGAACATCGAGGAGAACATTGTATTGAAGATCAAAAAGAGAGAAGAAGCCATATAGCTACTAACTATGGACCCGAAGGTCTGTGGTAAACTACTCACGCATCATCGGAAGGGCAACAAGGTTGATGTAGAGTCCCTCCGTGATCGAATCCCCCTCCGGCAGAGTGTCGGAAAAGGCCTCCAGATGGGATCTCTCGAGAACAGGAACTTGCGGCAGCGGAAAAAGTATTTCGTCGACTCCTCTGTTGGTTTCGCGATTTTAGAGAATTTATTGAGGTGGAATTAGGTCAAACGGAGCAAAGGTGGGCCCACGAGGCACCAGGGCGCGCCACCCCCCCGGGGCGCGCCCTGGTGGCTCGTGGCCACCTCCTCTGTCTTCTGGCCCGCTCCCGAAGCTTCTAGTGTCTCTTATGTCCCGAAAAAAATCTCCAAAAAATTTCGTGGCATTTGGACTTCGTTTGGTACTGATATTCGGGAAAACCAAAAACAGGCAAAAAAACAGCAACTGGCACTGGGCACTAAGTTAATAGGTTAGTCCAAAAAAAATGACATATAATTGCTTGTAAATGTATATAAAAACATCCAAGATTGATATTATAATAGCATGGAACAATCAAAAATTATAGATACGTTGGAGACGTATCATCATGCCTGTTCGGCAGGTGCTACGCACGACAGATCTTCCAGAGGCTTCAAGCTGTGTCGGCTGGTGGTACTCGGTGGCATGGTGCTGCGGTGTATCGGCGGCGACCGCGACGTGCTCAACTGTTTGCGCGC
The DNA here is from genome assembly GCA_039707655.1 of Elymus sibiricus. Lineage (NCBI taxonomy): Eukaryota > Viridiplantae > Streptophyta > Magnoliopsida > Poales > Poaceae > Elymus > Elymus sibiricus. Next base: position 411,245,538 of record CM077668.1, on the reverse strand, counting down.
AGGGAGGTGGTGCCGTTGGGCGCCGTGGCGGCGTCGACGGATGGCCGGACTGGCAAGGAGGATGCAGATCTCTTTCCTGAAGATGGGTCAGCGGCTCGATGATGATGGCGGCTTCTAAAACGTGTGCATGTGGTGTACGCTTTATCTTTGCTACACCGGCTGTAGGTTCCGATACGTTATGTGGATGGATCGGCAACGACACCGGTTTTAGATATGGGGAGTGAGAGTACTCCACATTATCGAGTTTGTAGGTGTGAGTGGTGGCTTCGGGTGGCTTGATGTATGTTCTTGTCAGACCTTTGTTGAATAATTAATAAATGTGGCCGTATGCATCGATTGATGCAGAGGCGGGGGTCTTTAACCTCCTTTTCCAAAAAAGAAATATAATGTCTCATCTCAAAAGAGTTATGTACGGTCAGAGCTTGCAAACAAACAGCCTTTTTCCCTCTCTTTTTTTAGGGGCACGAACCTGAGCTAGGCAGCCATTTTAAGCGCTAGAAAAATAGTTAAGTTTTTTTTTGCGACAATCTCTACTCCTAACTAGTAGAATGCCCGTGCGTTGCAACGGGCGGGGGCATAAAACCTTGCACGCAATCACCGTAATTTAAGGCAAACTAAAAATGAAGATTCATTTTCTTACACCAAACTAAAAATTGCAGTACGTGGTTCATCATCCAAATGGTTTAGTACACAATATAATACAATAGCGTATATAAGAAAAAACGAAATTAAACTTTGAGAAGAATAAACATTGTTAAACAATACCATATATCATATACTCCCTCCGTTTCTAAATATAAGTCTTTTTAGAGATTTCAGTATGGACTACATACAGAGCAAAATGAGTGAATCTATACTCTAAAATATGTCTATATACATCCGTATGTAGTTCATATTGAAATCTCTAGAAAGACTTATATTTGAAAATGGAGGGGGTATATTGTAAGCACTCGTCGAGTCTGTATTATCCTAGGTTATAAAATCAAAAGGAAAGAACTGTGCCATCAACGCACCAATAGCAAACCCTAGGATTTATGTGTTGCAACTTGTTTTACATGGCAAGAGATAATAGGGGTCAATAGTCAATAGTGTGCCACAACAATGAGCATTGCACACAATCTGGAATGAGCTGACCGTGCCACATTAATTAACTGAAAATTCTATCAAGCAAACAGACCTTCAAATGACTGCAAATGAACACTGGACTGGATTAACCTTTCTTGTCTCGATCGTCAAATGTCTCCCACCCAATATTATACACCATGGGCAAATATACGTGTAGCTAGACTCGCCTGTGACCACGTACCATCTAGCCAATCATTTGTACAGTACACCTCTTCACTCGCAGCCCGCGGATATTCAATTAGCTTCAAAACTGCTCGATCAGCCGCCTTTTTCTTTTCCAGTTTCTCTCTTTGGCTTTTAGTTTGTTAGGGTTCTCTGAACTGATCTTCGGATCACACCCTTCCACCTTTTGTACTCCCGCTGCTTCCTGCTAATGATATCGAAAAAGCCAGCAATTGCTGGATCTTTCAAAAAAATAGCTTCAAAAGAGAACATGCAAAGTAATAGTATGAACAAAAAGCAAAAGGGTAGATATAAAAAGGGAGAATCAACATGATGAAATTCCCATAACAAATTAAAACATTCCTAAATTCTTCCACTATGTCCAAAATCTGATAACAATAGCTTGTTTCATTCCAGGAAAACATTGTCAATGACCGGTTTCAGACACGGTTCTAGTTTCTTGTAAGAATCGAACATAAGAGGGCAACACACAACCTGGGTGAAACAATATTTTTAGATACGCTTAAGAATTTTTCCAGTGGTATCAGTTGGCTTTGAAAATTACACTCAGCTCAGGTCCCTAAATTCGACATAATTTGGACAATCAATTCTCTATTTAGGAGTTTCCCAATATATGATTCTATCAGTCACAACACTGCCCAACTGATCCCGACTCCCGGGTTGCTGGCAAGTATGCTCCCCTGTAGTTCGTATGTGCATAAGTCAAGAAACTACCTTGTTGCGTGTTGTCCCTCCCAGAAACTGCAAGTCATATAGAAGGTTTTTGATCAAATGATGGAAGATAGGAGGACCAGAGCAGGTGTGAGATGACAAAATTAGAGAACAAATAGAGCTTACGTAACCATGACTAATTGCTCTGCCATGAAATGTACTCCCTCCGTCCTAGAATGTAAGATCATTTTTGGCAGTATTTGTAGTGTAAAAAATGATCTTACATTTTGAGACGGAGGGAGTACCTTATAAAGCATATAAGCTGTGTTGGTTTCTATCTGTGCCTTCATAATGTCAAAGCAGAGGGTCTGTGCTGGAATAACTTTCTTTGCATTGCCCTAAAACCATAAAGTGGATTACTAAAGATTGTTCCTAACTCTCATATTTCATGTACAAGTCCTCAAACTCTCACCCAGCAACCAGCCAACCCTGGAGCTTCATTAAGACAAAACAAGGACCACTCCGCATTATTTTGTACTATTTTGAATGAATATAACAGGAACCCACGTGCCACGACCCATAACGTCTTTAGTTTGCTGCAATTTATTCCCCTCCGCTCCACACCCACGACGCACAACGTCTTCCAACAGTAATGCACAACGCGGCTTTACGTGCATTCAAAGAGACTTGGGGGAGTTCTTCTTGTCCAAATCGGCTTGAATCGGAATGGGGTCAAGCCGACAAAATAAGCCTTCCATAGAACCTAGCATTATCTCTCAGATTCTCTCTTTGGCCAGTTTCTCTCTTTTGGAGAAGCACACAAAGCAGATTTTACAATTCATTTCAGATTCCACTTACACTCTACTGGGTAACTGGAATTTGCTACTCCAATAAGTAACAAACCACTGACTCCATCTAAAATTTGCATAGCCACACTGAGTTATATAGATTCCAAATTGTATTTAGCTACCTTGAACAATCATCATTCACACATGCATATTATATTTTCAAAATTGACAACTTCATTCCTTTGTGGCACAAATTTCACGTACCATGTATATATACATACGGATCCGCGCAGCCACCAATTGCCTGCATGATGCAACCCTCACGCACCTCCATCATCCATGCCTCTATTTTATTCCTCCATCACTCCTCATCGCCCGGGCTGGCCTACAATCTAGATCCGTAACAATAGGAAGTGGGGGAAAGGGGAGGTGTGGTTTGAATGTGGGTGCCAGTAATGTATTGCACTTACGTAATGTATTCTACTTACCCACATCGGCCAACAAAAATAAGAAATTGTATCACCAGGTGTAGGTAGTAAATATTAAATAGGTAGAATTTTTTTGACAAGAGATATAACAAACACAAGAATGTACGGTGAACAATCACGAAAATAAGAATGGACCTTGTGCTTTAGAGTGGCATGTTCCCTCCATATCTTCTGTAATGATATATCCCTGATACAAGCACCCCAAGAACTGACAATCGGTGTGCCCATAATGTACATTCCCAACAAACATAGCGCGGTTCTGTTAGTTAAAGAGGTGAAAATACTAATAATTGGTACATAAGAGCAAGCCAAATTGGATGCCAGGAGAGCTGTGGAACTCCCTCATGGCTTGGTGCAAACTGTAACTGTTGCTAAAATAGGCACTCGAGTGTCAGGCCTACATTATTTTTCATGAAAGGAATTTGAACATCCCACAACCAACCACTTACTGAGAGAAATATAAATAGGGCGACATATGGATGAGAAGGGAAAACATTTGAGGAGTGTTTTCGCTGTTTCATTCTATAATCAATGCACAGTTGATTTATTATGTCCAGTGATCTCATTGTGGAAGGGCTTGGAGTTTGGATAAAAATCTTGCGCATATGCTTTGATTTTTGCTATCCAATTTGGTTGGAAACGAATAACTTTGCCCATCTGCAATAGAAACGGCAGTGCAGATCAGGGACTTGTTAGTCCATGTCCTTTACCTCATAGTGCAAAAGGTATTCTGCAGTAACATTTTGTCATTTTTTATTAGTATAATCCTGAATTTTTTAACTACTTGGTATGGCTGCTGAGTACTATCAAACTGTATTCATATTTATTGTTTTCCTCAGCTGTAATTGCATGCAGAAACATACAATCTACATTTACTTAATAGGGTTAAAATTAGTTGCACAGTTAGTTTTGCACCTGAGAGAACTCCCACTTAAACGCTATTAATCTCGTGAGGTCCGTGGAACTGAAGAGCGGAATATCCAAATGGGGGATAAACTGAAGTGTCATGTGCACATACCTCCCAGCGAAGGTAATGTTCTGCTCATCTTCGCTCTGGAAGAACAACAACCCAAGATGCATCGGCGACAAGATCCAAAGTTGCTTTGCATTCCTCAAAATTCGAAGTTGTGGCGACAAGACAACCTATTAATCTGACATAGCTTTAGATAGCAACTCAGTGACCTTTTTCTTGAATCACTACCGGAATTAATCCCTATGCCGACGGCCTTATGCCGTCGGCATAGGCCTTTTACCGTCGGCATACCCCTATGCCGACGGCTGCCGTCGGCATATCCCCGTCGGCGTCGATCTCGACGGCGTAGTCTTGTCAGACCGTCGGCATAGACGTCTATGCCAACGGCATCCGTACGGCCGTCGGCACAAAAAAACCGCCGGACGTCCACTGACGGCGCCGTGACCTGGCGGCACCAATAAAAGGAGAACACGTGGCGCAGATAAGTCGCCTTACCCAACCTTCTGGCAATGCCCTATGCCGACGGTTAGGCCGTCGGCATATACATGCCACGTGGCAATCGCTGGGACATCCTGGTCTTGGCTATGCCGACGGCAATGCCGTAGGCATAGTTCTCCTCTGTTTTTTTGTAGAGCTGCTCTGTTTTTGCATTTCCAATTCAAATTCACAGCACAATTTTGCATTTTGTATTCAAAATCACAGGAAGCAACATGTACATACACAGAAATATATTCAATGTCCAAAACCTCATCTAGATAATATGAAAGATCATCATCATCTCAAGATCATCAACATCTAAAGATCATCAACATCATCATCGTCGAAACTTCATAAACATAAGTACGAGACATGGACATCATCATCGTCATCTAAAGAACACTAGGAAGAAGTATGGAACATGAAAGCATAGCAAAACATGGAAAACATCATCATCTAGCGAAGATTAGGACCATCGCCGCCAGCACCGCCAAGACAAGCACCACCTAGCCAGACCGGAGTGACTGGGCTCTCTGAACCAGGAGTCGAGCCACGAAATGATCCACCGGTTCCCTACATATTTGAAAAGAGATTGTAAGGGTAAATAGGATAGTGTTGAATCAACGAGAACTAGTTGGTGAATAGTTAGGCAATGTACTAACCGGAGTCCCACTGCCTAGTGCCACCCATTCATCGAACGTGGGCATGTGTGGGGGTTCTCCAGAAGGTGGTGGTGCGGGTCCCATTGGTGGTGGATCCGTGCGGTTTTGCATAGACGACCACATAGCCTGGTTGTTAGTTAACCAAGCAAACACGAAGGTCAGAAGAAATGAAAGTGCAAAATTTAGGTTGGTTCTAAGTGGGCAAAACTAACCGCCATCATCAGATGGTTGTAATCCTCGTTTGCCTTTACTCGTTGCAAGTACTCCCGCACCTCGACATGCTTAAGCTCGACAAAGGCCTTATATGCCTACAAAATTTAGGTTGTTTGTAAGTGGGCAATGCTGAAAATAAAGTGAGAAACTGAGAAAAAAAGAAGATAAGGGGGGAAATACTTACAACATGCTGGCTGGCTAAGCTAGGATGCGAACGGCCCGTACTGCCGCTCGGGCTCGGGTTGGTAGCTCGGAGCCGTGTGTAGGAGACAGAAGGAGTGATCACGCCATCGAGGCATGGGTAGCGGCCATGATACTTCGGCTGGATGGCCACCACCGCCGTCTCGTCGGTCTGAGACAGGATGGGGTCAGCAACATCCGAACCAGGATTTAACCTGGTAAACGACTCCGAGTAGGACTCCAGGTTCTTCTCGGTATTGCCGTAATACTCGCTCTCGCCGTCCTTGCGCTTACTCCGCGCACGGGCCAGCATCCACAACTCCATGTCTGAGAGCGGCTTCTTCAACTTGCCCTCCTGCAACGTCAAACAGAAGTTAGCCATACATAAGAACATGACGGTAAAAAGAAAAAAAGAATGTATCCTGGTAAACCTGGATGGCCTTGTAGCCCCAGTGGTTCCTGTTTCCTTGGCCGTGTGTTCCGTCGGTTCCACAATTAGCCCGGTTCTTTGTGCTCTTGGCAGCAAACTCTGCATCCTCACCGAGCCACCTATCCACCAAACTCGCCCATCCGTCATCCTTTTCGTAGCACCAAGTAGGAATAACCTAAATAATGGAAGCATGACATGTCATCATGAAACAATGAAATTGACTGTTTATACGTCGGAATGAAAAGTCTGTAATACTTACCATCATGTACTGCTCCCTGCTCAAGGTAAGCCGCTGCTTCTGCGCTTCTTTCTTGGTCATCTTTTGACCAAGGTAGTTGTGGTAGTAGTGCGAGATGGCAACCCAGCGCACCTCGTACTGAATCTGGCGAGTTTTCTTCCTCGCAGCCGCCACCAAGACCACGTCGGCTCTGGCCTTGTGCTCCTCAAGAACCTTATAGAATTGCTACAATCATGCATAAAACCAGAATGAAACAATGCATGAGTTAAGTGACTCGATGATAAACTATGAACGAAACTCAAGACGAGTGATTCTGAAGAGAAGTTACCCTAAATTTATTGATCACGGCCTTAGCGGCTGTCCCGTACTCCACGAGGCTGGCAGCCTCGTAGTGGTCCCAGCTCGTGGCCAAAACCCGCAGCTCCGGGTCCCTGTCTGGCCGCGGGCAGAATAGGCCCGGCCAAAAATCCATCAACAGGATAGTGATAATGCCGTTCGGTTTACGGCCCTCTCCAAGAACTTTCCAATTGCTGCAAAAGAAACAAAAAAATTAGCATGTGTACAATGAAAATGTTAGTATGTGTTCAAACTATGATTGAGAGGCACTTACTCTGTCCCCGCGGGTTCAATGAGCCACTTCTTCTCCTCGGTAGCAGGAGGTGTAGGTAGTTCTGCAACACCACGCAGCCACCCCTTCGGATCACCCGGCGGCAAGTTACCCCACACCTCGCCACCACCCTCCCCTACAGAACCCTCCCCTCCAGAACCCTCCCCTCCACCACCCTCCCCTCCACAACCCTCCTCCTCGCCCTCCTCCTCCTCCTCCTGAACGAACTCCTCGCCCTCCTCCTCCTCCTCCTCGCGAACCTCCTCCTCCTCAGACTCAGAGGGTGCCTCAGTATAGGAGGGCGTCGAAGACGACCCCCCTATGTCGGACACGGACCACTGTTTCTTGACCCGACCGCATCTCGACCCACCCCATCCTCTTCTAGGGGCTCTCCCACCACCCCCTCCTCCTCTAGGGGCTCTTCCCCCGACCCCTCGACCTCCCTGTGAGGTGTCATCCTCAAGTAGTCGGGGGGGAGGCTGACGGGGTCATCCACTCCGACTAAGACCTCCTTTTAATTTGCTTAGGAAACCCGTGCCGCTGGACTTGCCCATGATTAGCAAACCTGCATTGAGAAGAGAATAAACAGTTAGTCTTGCGTTGCATTATGGCGCCGGGAGGGAGATTCAGCGGAATAACAAACACGGGGCAGCAGCTGTATGGATTAGACGACATACCATATGGATTGAACCCATCACCTGATATAGCAATTCTGACATTCCCAGCCTCGGCTGCTTCCTCAGGGTATTCTATGTCGAATGACTTCCATGCTTCACCTTCTGATGGATGTACGATTTTATCTGCATGGTACCTTTTCCCTTCCTTGTGCCACTTCATCATTTTGGCAGACTCCTCGGTGATGAAAAGGCGCTGCAGTCTTTCTATGAAATGGAGATACCGAAGAACCTTTGCAGGGATGGCTAGCTGCTTCTTCTCACCCTGCTCATCGAGCACCTCAATATACTGAGAGGAACCGCACTTCCTACAGTAGTTGTCATTCGCAAACTCGTGCCTAAACAAAAGGCAATTCTTTGGACAAACATGTATTTTCTCATAATCCATAGAGAGCGCCTTCATGATTTTCTTTGTAGCATACATGCTTTTCGGCAGTTCATGGCCCTTAGGGAGGCTGTTAACCCATACTCCCAGAAATGCTTCGAAGCAACCTCGGGTACAGCCGTACTCCGCCTTGACTGCCATCAGTTGCGAGATGGCATCCAGCTGAGAGAGCTTGGCACCCTCATAAAGAGGTTTCGTTGGCGAGGCCAAGATATCTAGGAAGGCCTTTGCGTTTTCCTCCGGCTCCTCCGGTTCATTCGCTGAAAGTGTTGCAGCCGCCGTCTGTGCAGCACAGACATCATCTAGCATGTCTCTAACCCCATCGTCCTCATGACCAGCGATGCGTTGTCGAATCACCTCCTCTCTACCACGGTCCCGCTGGGCAAAGTTTATCGGCATGTTAAAGTTTGGCATAAATCCATTCGTGCGAACGTGCAAAGTCATCTCCTCCTGATCTCTACGGATACGTCTCTTACATTTGGCACAGGTGCATTCTGGCACCATTCTCATTGGACGACGGAATATTTCCTTCAAAAACACATCGGTTCTCTCGGCCCACTCTGTTGTTACTTGATTCCGACGGAAAAAACCACTGTACATCCATTGATTATCTGCCATCTCTGCTTTATTGGGAGGCACACACCAAAATTAAGGATTCATTTAAATTAATCACATCAATGTTTTATTTTCTACCGGGTTGACGAGAAACGACATTGAATCCACCTACATCTCTAATAGGTGAAGATGGGTCCTAATCCCACCCGAGGATGTGTAGATTGAGTACGTTCTCCTTGCTCTACCCCATTCCGAGACAAAATTTCGGCAGCACCTCCCCGCTGTTCTCCAGATACACGTCCCGGCAAAAATCCGAGACAATGTGCATCCGGAGAACAACGGGGAGGCGCTGCCAAAATTTTGTCTCGGCATGGGGTAGAGCATGGAGAACGTACCCAATCTACACATCCTCGGGCTGTCCGTGGAAAACGCTGGACAATCCGAATGAGTTATGGTGATAAATATGCAATTGAATGCATATTTATCGATGCAACCCTTTCGGACGGGAGACGCCTAGGTTACGCGACTTGACGTGAAAGTGAAATCTAGTGACATGAAAAAAAAGCGGAGGAGGAGATGGAATTATAGCTCACCCTCGGATGTAGAGGATGTAGTCTATCAGCGGAGGGACGATCGTGGACCAACAGCTCCAACGTCGACGATCACTCCACGGAGATGCAACACCACAAATCCTGTAAGTTCCACCGAGTGAAAAAAATTTAGGTCATCGCATCACATAAAGCATAGACACTTCAAACTATGAAAAAAAACATAGTGCTAATGACATCTAGTGAAGATTTTAGATCAACATGATACTTCAAATCCTAATTTCTCTGTCAAGTGTGAAATTTTGTTCTTCAATTTTTTTTAGCAAGATGATCATGATGAAGTAACCACTCATCATATCCCAATTTTGGAGCACATCTCACATAGCTATTTAACAACATCCCAAATTGCAAAATAAAGCTTCATTAACTATTTTAGAAACTAAGTGTCTCGAATTGCTTCTTATGAATCAACATGACAAATAACGTGGCTATTTAACAACATCTCAAATTGCAAAAAAAAGCTTCATTAACTATTTTAGAAACTAAGTGTCTCGAATTGCTTCTTATGAATCAACATGACAAATAACGTGTCTTATGAATCAACATAACCTAACACTAACTTGACCAATATCCATCCATCCATCCATCTATCACAAACAACCAACATCCATTCATCCATATTTTAGAAACTAAGTGTCTAAAACATTTGACCAACATTCCATCCATCCTTCCATCTATGAATCTAACAACATCCATGCATCCATCTAACAATTTCATCCATGCATCCATCCACGTAACAAACAGTAGCAAAAAATGAAAAAATGAACAAAAAAATAAGGCTCACTGGTGCGGGCGAGCAGGAGAGGGAGGGCGCGGGGTCGAGGCAGCGCCGACGCAAGCAGGGTGGACGGGGGCCGGGGCAAGGCGGACGGGGGCAGGGCGGACGGGCCTCAGCGGAGGGGGTCCGAGTCTGGGCCGGCACGGCGACGGCGGTTCGGCTGAGGCCTGAGCAGCAGAGGGAGGGCGCGGGGTCGGGGCGGCGCCGACGAGGGCCTGCGAGGTGGCAGGGCGGATGGGGGTGGCGTTCGCGTGAGGTGGTGGAGAGGGTGGTGGCGGCGGCGGCGTGATCTGGTGGCGAAGAGGGTGGCGGCGGCAGCGCGACGAGGTGGCGGAGAGGGTGGCGGCGGCGGCGCGACGAGGTGGCGGCGGTGGCGTGACGAGGGGGTGGAGAGGGTGGCGGCGGCGCGTGTGACCCGGTGGCGGCGGCGCGGGTCGGGGTCGGGAGAGAGAGATGGGGAGAGAGGGGAATGAGTGGTCGGGAAGGCCACCGCGAGTGGATAAGGCGGACTATGCCGACGGCTTTGCCGTCGGCATAGGTGTCCATGCCACGTGTCCACCTATGCCGACGGCCAAGCCGTAGGCATAGATAGCTTTCTTCCCGGTTGGTGCCTCCAACCGGGACTAAAGGTAGGCCTTTAGTCCCGGTTGGAGCCACCAACCGGGACTAAAGCTCGGGCTATATAAACCACAAGGACTTAGCGAAATTTTTCCTCCCCAAACTTCTCCATCGCCTCTCCTCGCCTCGACGCGCTGCCCCGATGCCGACGTGTACCTGATGGAACTTACCATTGCTCTCCGATTCCAGATGGCTATGCTGTTGTCGGGGTGGATGAAGTTACCAACGGATTTGAGCGGCTGGAGCTTGAGTACCCTACAGGTGAAGGGGAGACTCATCTGGGAGATGCCATAAGGACTACCATTCTATGGAGAAAGGAACACATCGTGCTTTCATACTGGACGCCGCATCAGCAGACTCAGCCGTAGGAGGCCCCTCAGCAGACTCCTCACAGTCCAGCTCTATCTCCGCTGCCTCAGCCGTCTCCGCTGCCTCAGCCATCTCCGCCGCGTCAGCACACTCCGTCGCCTCAGCTGTCTCCGCCGCGTCAGCGGACTCCGCCGGAGGAGGCCCCTCAGCAGAATCCGCCGCATCAGCTGACTCCGCCTCCTCCGCCGCCTCAGCACCGGCGGAAGAGATCCGCCGCCGCTCCGGCGGCTAGTAGTACAACAGTGAAGAAATCCAGAGCAGGTAGCATCAAGAAGGCTCCTGCCAAGTTACCATACGACATGACTGAGGAGGAAACCAAGGAGGTCGTGGCTGCCGATGTGAAACGCCAGTGTAATTGATGAGCTATGCGTGCGCAGGTTCCACTTTATTCTGCTAGTCATTCAGTTTGACGCAGGAAAAGTACTTGTCATGGACTCGTTACGTAAAGACCCTGAGATGTGGGCGGACCTGAAAAAAATTCTCCAGAGGTAATTTCAATCATTATCGCACTATATCGGCAACTATCGTTCATTTCCTGATATCAATTAATTAATAACTTCTTTATTCATTTTCTTTGACGGGCAGGGTTTGGAAAGAGTTCACCAAGCAGGTTAGGGGTGAATGGAGAGAGGAGCTGCAATTTGAACAACTCAGTGTAAGTAGTACTAGCTAGGTCCGCGCATCTCTTTGATTCTAGTTTCAATACCACTATCATGCTTGATTATTATTTTGATTGAACTCTATTCTCGTAAAGTGCTCGAGGCAGGGATCCGGGAATAACTTATGTGGATACTACGTTTGCGAGTTCATTCGCCAGACGACCTCTGAGACGGGCAGATTTTTTGAAAAACTTGAAGTACGTAAACAATATTCACAAATTTATTTTATTACCATCAATTGTGTTGAGTTTCATTCATATATATATATACATATATATATACATATATATATATATATATATATATATATATATATATATATATATATATATATATATATATATTGACCCCCTTCTTTAAATTAGATCGAACGGAAGCGGGACGAACTCCTACCAAAGGCTCGCATACGAGCAATTAAAGAGGAATTGGCGGGATTCTTTCTTCAAGAGATCATAGCTAAAACCGGAGAATACCATCGAGAATTGGTAGTGAATGTTGGTAATTAGATATTAGGGATCGTAAGAGATGTTACATTGTATATATGCATGAACGTGTACTATACATAGTAGCGTCGAATAGATATACGAAAACTTGTTGTTCGACCAAGCACGGAGAAAGAGAGGTCACTTCTCTCTATATTCATGACGATTTGTGTAATGGTTCCTTCATTGCTATATGTAGTAGCTAGCATCGAGTTGAATGGAAAACGTAAAATAAAAATGAAAACCCTAAATGTAAAAGAATTGAATGGTAAACACAAAAAGAAAAGGGGAAACACAATATGAAACCCCTAAACCCTCCAAAACCCTAAACCCCTCATTTAAAAAAAAACAAAAACCCCAACGCTTGGCAGGTGCTTACGCGTGGCTGCCTTTTAGTCCCGGTCGGTGTTACCAACCGGGACTAAAGGTCCTCCTGCCTGGGCGCCCCACAGCGGCCACGTGGAGCTCCTTTAGTCCCGGTTCGTAACACAACCGGGACTAAAAGTGGGGGCCTTTAGTCCCGATTTCTTAGTCCTGGTTGCAGAACCGGGACTAATACCCTGTTTTCTACTAGTGCTTTGACTTTCGCCGGACGGGCTTTGACCAATGGACTTCTCCACCTGGTTGTGATAGGTCAGTCCATGGGAACACTCCGGAACAAGGTCCGGGCCCAACCCACCACAGGATCCCCTTCGTGTCGGCCCGACTCGGCCGTTTCACCCCTCCAAGCACCGGCGGCAGCGCCGTCTGTTAAGGGGGTCACACTCCGGAGCCGCGTGCCGGGTGTTTGCACCCGCCACCGCACTTCTAGACATGTATGAGGGCCCAGCGCAAGATTCTGTGGCATAGCTACCCCACGAAGGCCCCCGACCACACCCGTAGATATGCGAGGAACAATCCGGAAAGAGGAATTTTTCCACTTACTTCTGCATCTCAAAAAATTATGAAAAATGACTACACATCCTATATCACATGTGTCTGCACCGTGTAAAAAACTCATGATTTTATCACCCTCCGGGTGTTCAGGAATATTCACGCAGCACCAAAACCGCAGGACGTCACTCCGGTGTCATCGTCGTCCGTGAGGGGGGCCACACCCCGGAGACGCATCTTGACTCTTCAGACATGCCACCGCATGTTAAGACATGTGTGAGGACCCGTCGCGATGATCTGGTGGCATTTCTACCACCCCAAGGCTCCCGGCAGGCCTAACCCTGGACCAGTTGACCCATAGATCTACGCCTTTAACTTTCGCCGGACGGGCTTTGACCAATGCACTTCTCCACCTGGTTGTGATAGGTCAGTCCATGGGAACACTCCGGAACAAGATCCGGGCCCAACCCACCACAGGATCCCCTCCGTGTTGGCCCGACTTGCCGTTTCCCCCCCTCCAAGCGCCGGCGGCAGCGCCGTCCGGAAGGGGGTCACACTCCGGAGCCGCATGCCGGGTGTTTGCACCCGCCACCGCACTTCCAGACATGTATGAGGGCCCAGCGCAAGATTCTGTGGCATAGCTACCCCACGAAGGCCCCCGACCACACCCGTAGACATGCGAGGAACAATCCGGAAAGAGGAAATTTTCCACTTACTTCTGCATCTCAAAAAATTATGAAAAATGACTACACATCCTATATCACATGTGTCTGCACCATGTAAAAAACTCATGATTTTATCACCCTCCGGGTGTTCAGGAATATTCACGCAGCACCAAAACCGCAGGACGTCACTCCGGTGTCATCGCCGTCCGTGAGGGGGGCCACACCCCGGAGACGCGTCTTGACTCTTCAGATATGCCACCGCATGTTAAGACACGTGCGAGGACCCGTCGCGATGCTCTGGTGGCATTGCTACCCCCCCAAGGCCCCCGGCAGGCCTAACCCTGGACCAGTTGACCCGTAGATCTACGCCTTTGACTTTTGCCGGACAGGGTTAGACCAATAGACTTCTCCACCTGGTTGTGATAAGTCAGCTCATGGGAAAACTCCGGAACAAGATCCGGGCCCAACCCACCACAGGATCCCCTCCGTGTCGGCCCGACGCGGCCGTTTCCCCCCTCCAAGCGTCGGCAGCAGCGCCGTCCGTGAAGGGGGTCACACTCCGGAGCCGCGTGCCGGGTGTTTGCACCCGCCACAGCACTTCCTGACGTAACAATCTATGGATTTATATATATAATTTGTCCCGTTTGGCTAGGCATACAAAAATATACAAAAAAGTCAAAACAAAAGGGTGTTTTATGTAAATCTAAAGCAAACATGATTTAAGTTTGTTCAAATTCACAAACAAAGTATAGCAACAGAATTCTTTAAAGATTCTGATAAAAAACCATATAAAATTTATCAATATCTATACAAGTATCTATTAGTATTGATTTTAACAAAGTACAAGGACCTATATGCAAAAGTACATGAGGTCATAGTTCTAACATACTCGAAAACAAAAACAAACTGGATATTCATAATCTATGGAAAATTCTACCGAAAATAGATATATAATTTATGTATGTTTAAGTCTAGATAAGTCAGATTTAAATTAATCAAATAATAACCTAAAAAAAGAAAGTAATTTAACATAGTATGCCTACGGCTTTGCCGTCGGCATAGATATGCCACGTGGCAGTTCCTGGTAAGTCGTAGTCAAGTACTATGCCTACGGCATTGCAGTCGGCATAGATTCAAAAGTACGCCGGCGGCGGAGCCGTCGGCATAGTTCTGCCACGTGGCTCCTTTATTTGTGCCGACGGCCTCCGTCCGGGCCGTCGGCATATCTATGACGGCGTCAGTGGGCCGTCGCCAACCGGGTCGCGCGGGCCCACCGTGTGCTGACGGTGCAATTAAACCGACAGCCGCCGTCAGCACAGATTGGTTTATGCCGATGGTATTTGCATGCCGACGGTTGCCGTCGGCATAGATCGGTTTGTGCCGACGGTATTACTTTGCCGACGGCCTCTTCCATGCCGTCGGCATAGTTATTGCCGTCGGCAACCAGCTCTGTTCCGGTAGTGAATGCAAAGGGTTAATTAAAATTGCTTAATCTAAAGAACGAAAGAAAACGGGCTGACACATGTTGCAGTTCTTGGAGTAGTAGAACAGGCTGCTTGAGAAAAATTAAGACATGCCCAAAACTTAATTAGGTGCACTAATTAAGTATGAAATATCCAATGCATCCGCTGCAAGGAGAAGTTCAAGATACTTAGAAACATAGTAACAGATTACAGAGTACTATAGCTTTGTATCTTGACGAAAGTGAGAAAAATTGCTTCTTTGTCATACGTACCAAGAAATTCAACGCTCGTATACCTGGACCTCTCATCGATTGTTGAGCCGTGTCTTGCTCTCCTGGCTCCTCCACCTCAACGGCGTTGTTGTGATTCCCGCCGCTCTCCTCAACCGCCGGCCCTTGCACAACCAGAAAAAAACCAGCGAGGAGCAGGGATCACATGGGGAAGAAGTCACATTAGCACAATAACCCATTAATATTACCTTATCACCTGCTTTTCACTCCTGCATGGGAACCGGTGTTGTTGTCACCATGTACGTCCAGCTTCTCCATCCATCGCCCCAGATCCGTCAATCTGCGCCCAGCTACTGGGACGGTGATTGTGGTGGTGGCGACCTGCATAGTCGGGCATGAAAAGACACAGAGCATGGCAGCGGTGGCGCCGATGGAGTAAACGGAGGGGTTGACCCTGCCGGTGAGTGCGGTGGCGTCCGTCGGCGTGGGCATTCCGGCGATCAGCATTCATACGCTACCTAACATGGATGTACCTCTCCTTCTCCTCGACCTCTGCCGCCGCCTCCTCCATCATGTGTCTCGAACAACCCCGACCACCCTCCACACAGTCGCATTAGGCGAAGACGACGGTGAAGGAGCCATCGGATCGGAGCCCTCCTGAGGCATAGTCTTTTCTGGGGCTGCCGGATCGGTGCCCCGTCGGACCTCTAGGGTTTGGAAGGGAGAAAATAGTGGGGTTGGGGATAAGGAGACGGGGCGTTCTCTGCTGGTAATTAGGAAAGTTTCCGCTGGCGACGTCAATTGATGATTGATGATTGATGATGGGTTTTATCTGGTTATTATTTATCCACCGGTTCTTTGTGGGAATGAAAAAAATCGTTGGCGAGGTGGGAAGAGGCGTACGTGGGAGGTGGGGAGGACGAACGAAGGATCGATGGTAGGGGCTGCGAACGAACGAACGACCTACGGACTGCTCCTTTAGGAGTAGAGATGTCTCAGTTGGTAGGCTAGCATCTACGGTTCTTTTTCGTCCGCCACTTTCGTCTGGTTTTTTTTTGTCTTCCCTCCCCCTTGGTTTTTTTTCGTCTCCTCTCCCCCTATGCACGCAAAAAAAACCCCACCTCTGCTCCTCTCGATCCCCTCGACGTACGATCTTCCTCACGCAGCCACACGAGATCGCCGTCGCCGACCTCACAGGGAAGACGCGATCTCACCGCCCACGCCATGGGTCTCCGTCGGCACCACGACGGCCGTAGCCTCCTCACCCGCCGACGCCTCCGCTCCAGATCCCGGCCGCTCTTGAGCCCCTCTACATCAGTGACCAGTCAAGGTCGGGCGTGAAGCTATCCATCTTCCCGTCGTCCCGCGTGTAGGGCGGCCGGTGCCCGCGTCCGCATATCCCGGCCAAGGGTGCCGTAGTCATCTCCGACATGGGGCAACGAGGAAGAGGACCCCAGCGGCACGCGTGTCTCCCAGCCGCTCTTGTGAGATAGGGAAGCGATCAAAAGCAGGAAGAGGAGATCGATGGTTGGGGGTGACATCCAATGACCCAAGCATCACCCTCTCCCGACGTCGTGGTCCAAGCCCGCAGCCCCTGCCTCCTCAATCTACGCTAGCCTGCAGCAGCAAGGTCAGCCCCCCACTCTGCATTTTTTCTTTAGATCTTGCAGCATCATGGTGACTCCACAAAATTTGAGCGCAGGAAACTGAAAAGGAGTTGCTGCAACAGTCACCACATTCAGGAAAACATAACAAATCAGAGCATTGTAAAGACATGTTGTCTTCTACTTGTAGCTTTGGATTCATCATGGTTTATCTAAGCAGAGAGATCATTGCACTGATTTACGTGACATCAGACCACCTGAGCACCAAGCAGTCTCTCCCTACAGAACAAATAGGTGAAATGGAAAATAACTTCAGCCGGTAATTTGGTATTTACCTACATTGAAGGAGACAACGCAGAGTGTAATCAGTTCCAGTGCGGAAGAAGAATAGGACATCTTATTTTAAAAATCTTATTTTGTTTCTCTCCCCTTGCAAAAAGCCTTTCCGCCTCATACATCCCCGCCATCAGCAGGTAGCAGATTCATGTAACCACCCCTCTCTCCCTAATCCCTTCTTAGTCCTAAGTTTTTCTCACATTGTGATTATAGCACTCATTGAACAAGATTTAATGGTACCAATTATAAACAATTCAACTTATTTTAAAGGTATATTAAACTGCATCACACAGAACTAAGTAATGTAGACATATTTATGTTAACACCAACAGAGCATGCATTGTTGAGTTATATAGGACTTAATTCATTGATATTTTTTTTGTGGGGACTTGATTCATTGAATTTTTTTTTGCGGAGACTTAATTCATTGATGCAATCCATATCTTGTACTTCTTTACAACAAGATGTTTCTTCTCACAGAGAGATTTCTTGACAGGCAAATGCAAAGTTTACCTCTTGCACTACCGAAGAAAGATGTTGCATGGTGTACCAATTTGATGATGTGCTCATGACTGATCTTGCTTGGACAGAACAAGGAATTTAGGTATAACTCCCATCTTATTTCTTCAAGCTATCCTTTAACGTTGAGCTTTGTTGTCATCCTATTTTCTACAATCTTATGCTATTCTTTTTCTTCCATTCGTTTGCTTAACATTATATTCTCTGTATATATGCAGAGTAGCAGTACTTTCGTATGTCCAGCTTAATTAATACTCGAACCACCAATCATGGCTACTAACTAGCAAGAAAAGCAGTCATATGTGTACCTATACTAAGAGTAGCAGTTCCTAAAGTTTAGATATTGCAGACTGTAGTGTGCTGGTCAATGTTGTCAGGTGCTCGAAGTAATGAGCTTGCTGCTGCTTCAAGGCTGGAAGACACATTCAACTTCTACCATACTATCAGTCCTGATGTAGCTAAGCTTTTCCACATTGACCCTGAAGCCAAGTGCACCTCTGTAGTCTTGCTGAAAAAAGAGGAGGAGAAGTTGAACGTATAAGTTATTTTCATCACTAACTTGGTTCAGCTTCCAATAGCTGCATGTTCTTTCTATGTATATGAGATGATTTGGCCTATGAATTCGATATAAATGTACCGTGCATTGTGCTAACAGCGAGTTCAGAGCATCTGCCATTGCCGAATTCATATCGGTTAACACACTTCCACTGATCAACACTCTCATACAGGAAAATGCCTCTGCGTTATTTGATAGTCCAGTCAAGAAACAAATATGTTCCCGTCCTCCTCTATTTTGCAATAACTCGCTCGACTTGCCCTGATCCTTCGTCTCCTTTTCATATCAAGGCTGGTAGTTATTCCTCTTCTTGATTGTTTTGTGTGTCGTCGTGGTCACCGTGGCCTCTACATGGACCCCACCTCCGCCGCCAGGGGCGACGAGTATCTCCTCTTGCTTCACCGCCTTGTATCCAAGGAGACCAGGCGTGTCCTCCTCTCCTTCTACACAAGCGGCCTTCGTAGTGGAGTGATGTAAAAAAAAGTGGGATGTGCCACCGTTTGATGAAGTGATTTCTAGCTGCTATGAGGAACCAAGCTTAATCGGTGACTGCACTCTTCTTAACCAAGCTTCAGTCTAAGGTAAATGATACCACATATTCTGACTCCTCTTTTTAATCTTCAATTTCTTGTGCTGAAGTGTTGGTATTAATACTTGTACGTTAATTTAGCTATTGGAAATTTGGAATCCTTCTTCATCTTCCTGTTTGGTTAGTAATTATTTGGGAGATAATCAGTTTGGGGTTTCAGTCACCTTGGTATGTACTCCCTCCGTCCCAAAATAAGTGTCTTAACTTTGTAATAACTTTAGTACTAAGTTGTATTAAAGTCAAGACACTTATTTTGGGACAGAGGGAGTACATGGCAATGCAGAGCCCAAGAACATGATTCTGGACAGTAACCTGTAGTTTAATCGCCCATACTTCTGGTCACACTACTGTACCTATAGTCACTCTCATTCAATATTTTTTACAGGAACTGCATTTCACCAATCTGGACATTGAATTAAGGAATTTGAAAGGTTTAGGTCATACATGATTTTTTGAAGTTAAAGAGAAAGCCTAAATTAGATGGCATGGTAGAATTTTACACTCCGTTGTTGAAGTCTGGCGTTTAAGCATCCTTTGAAGGATATGGGTCGATGCAACCACATTGGTCAACCACAGTTGGTTCATATTTACGGGTTGGCAACAGAATTCTATCGACGTATTGTTAGGGGATGACATTCGTACTATTGCTTGGCTATAATTTTTTTAGTGTTGGTGTTGATCTCCTCATTGCTGCAGGGGTGGTTTGCTAAGATAGATTTTGGACCGCTGAAGTTATAGCAATATGCTGCCAAGCCTAACACCCTGGATGTAAAAATAAAATCAGTTCCTAGAGTATAGAAGATTTCTGTAAAAATAAAAGCCGTTGAGGGACGAGCAGGACAAGGAAGACAAGATGATCTAGATGGACATCAGCGATGAGGACTTTCTATAAATGATTGAACCGAGCGAATTCTCCTACCCTGCTACCGCTGCCATGTCGCTCATCGAATTGAGTCGAATTGAGGCAAAAATTAAAGGTATCCCCATTTGTTTTTAGAAATGCAAGTTTTTGAATCCGTCTACCTTTACAACATGATTGCTATCCTCCCCTTACTTTGTAGTATCAAACATTGACTTTCTCTAGTACAACCCGTTGATCAGTACTTCTTTTTTTCTATCGCTGTGAACTAGGTACTGTAAAAATATATCAGTACTCTTTTCCTGTCGATGTTAACTTGATACTATAAAAATATACCAGTACCATATATTTGAGCCAGAATCAAATTGTTTATGTGTTTATTAGTTATCCAAATTTCAGAATTTTGATTGCATTAGTTTCAGGATGGCGTTGCCATCTACTCCCTCCATCCCAAAATAAGTGTCTTTGATTAGTACAACTTCGGAGGGAGTATTTAGGAATAATGTCAGTTAGTACTCCATTGGCTCTGCTGTTCCTAATGTTATTACTTGCATAATATTAATAGGCAATGATGCATGGGCAGAGAGGTTCCTCAAGCTAACTGTAAAGAAAATGAGTGGATATACTGGTTAGTCTTGCTTCAGTTTTGAAGTGTGCAAACTATTTTGGGATTTTGGGTGTGTTAAGTCATATGCTTTCTTTGGGACATAAATTGCAATAAAGGTTTCTACGATCTCTACCTTAGGTGATGTTAGGAGCTTCGTCATGGACTGTGATAAACAAGGTCAAAGTTGTGTGTAAAGGCTGTCAGAGACATGGGAGAACCACAAGGTTGTGCAACACAAACAGTTAAGACTGTCCTGTTAAGATACTATTTTAATTGAAAACAGATTTTGTTTCTATACATGGGATCCTGTTTACTTTGTATCATCACTTATAATTTAATTAATCGGCAACACTATTGCTTTAGAAATATGTAGATTAACTAAAATATCTCCATAGTTATTAGAGTTTGTTACTCTTATATTTCACTTCTTCAATTTACTAAAATATCTCCGTAGTTATGAGAGTTTATTACTCTTATATTTCACTTCTTCAACATAGAGGAAAAACAACTTGCTTATAGATCTTATTTGATTTTTTATGCCTCATTAGTTTTCCTTTCATGCCTCAAGTACTTGATATCTACTTCAGTCGGGATTACTGAAAATATGCATGATGGTGTGCAATCAAGTGCTACACTACGGAACTTGAGATTCCACCTTCCTGCAATGTTGTAGGATCTAGGTTTGTACAGGAAGCATTTAATTCTTATTCTTTTGCTTATTGTGACAGACCTTATAGATGGATCATTAGGGGTAACGTCCATTCATGGCATTACAAGGCCATCCTTCACTGTTATTGCCTAACATGAGGGGCATGAGCTTCTTATGTCACTGGGGAGGATTGAATCTGGGTATGTTTGCTCGAGTTAGAGAAGACTTTGGAGCGACTCAGAGTGGAGTTGGGCGATGCTGAGCCAAAAGTGCAGCCAGATGGCTCATATGTATGTATAGCCCAGATATTTCTATATCCCTCGTCTATTCTTTGGTATCATGGATTTCTGCCATCGAACAATTTCTATTCTTGGTATTGCTGTCATCAGGCTCTATGTAAATTAGTTTTTTTTTTTGAAACAAACTGTTTTATGCAGCCGAAAGAAAAATTGGCGATATTTTTCTGGGTCATGTTCACTATTTTGCATGATTGTGAAAAAGTTTATTTAATTGCAAGGTCAAAACTTTTAGTGAGATGCTTCTTTTCCCCATTACAAGTTAGAAATATGAACATTTGCAGTTGGTTGCTATTGTTATTTCATGACTTGTTTTTTGTAAGAGAAGTGGAAACTATTTGTCATTAATTAGCAGATGGTATTAATCATCATGTCGCTACATGTACACCTTTTGTATTGGTTCGCAGTTCCTCGGGTGAAGCAAACACATTGTCACAAGAGATATTTACTTTCAATAACATATATATTAAGGGACATTTACATTTGTGCCCCTAACTGGAACCCACTACTCAGATTTGCCCCTAATTTCGAAGCATGCGCAAATTTGCCCCTCTGCCGTTAGTTGCCCTTATAGAAATGCCCTTCTGTGCCGTTACCGTCCGGTCAAAGGGCTTTGACCGTCTCAAAAAAATAGCAAAAATATTCAGAAAAATATGAAATTTTGTGGGATCAAAGATACTCAAGTGTGTAAGGTGCGTGCAAATTTTCGTGCTATTCAGACATACCAGGAGCTCGTGGCAAAGGAAAAACAGTAAATCTGTACGCCTGTGAACAGTAAATTCGAAAAAAATAGCAAGAAAATTCAAAAAAAATATGAATTTTTTTGGCATCCAAGATGCTTGGGTGCGCAAGGTGTGTGCAAAGTTTTGTTGTGTTTGGACATTGTAGGAGCTCGTGGAGAAAAAAACAAAATTTGGCTCAGAAAAAACTTTGAAAAGATAACAAAATTTTGCACACACCTTGCGCACCCAAGCATCTTGGATGCCAAAAAAATTCATATTTTTTTGAATTTTCTTTCTATTTTTTTGAATTTACTATTCACAGGCATACATATTTATTGTTTTCCTTTGCCACGAGCTCCTGGTATGTCTAAATAGCAAAAAAATTTGCATGCACCTTGCGCACCTGAGTATCTTTGATCCCACAAAATTTCAGTTTTTTTTTAATTTTTTTGCTATTTTTTTCGAGACGGTCAAAGACCTTTGACCGGACGGTAACGGTGCAGAAGGGCATTTTTATAAGGACAACTAACGGCAGAGGGGCAAATTTGAGCATGCTTCGAAATTAGGGGCAAATCTGAGTAGTGGGTTCCAGTTAGGGGCACAAATGTAAATGTCCCATATATTAATGTTAGCTTGAGTTTCAAGTAGCATACTTCTTAGTATATACTTCAAACTTTTGTGCATTAGTTGATATGTGCATTGCCACGCACACAGTTACTTTTTTTAATGTTGGCATGTACACGTTTACTATTGGCTATAAAGCATATCTTGAGAAATGCTTTTGTTTTTGACATTCATTTGAAATTGCTAAACCAACTAAACACTTGCCTATGAAGCATTTGAATTGTAATATACTCCTCGTCATGATATGGGTGACACTTATTTTGCCAACATAAAATGAACAAAGCGAATCACCACACATTGAAAAGCCACTGACT
Source organism: Elymus sibiricus (assembly GCA_039707655.1). Classification (NCBI taxonomy): domain Eukaryota; kingdom Viridiplantae; phylum Streptophyta; class Magnoliopsida; order Poales; family Poaceae; genus Elymus; species Elymus sibiricus. The sequence goes on along the minus strand of CM077668.1, from coordinate 411,222,489 downwards.
TCCATTGAATTAAGGTTCACACTTCATTTGTCAACATAAAACCAACAAAGTCAATGTCCCCATGCAGCGAAGCCCTCGTGACCCTACTGCATGCCCTATTCTACAAAAGAAATACTCAATATGGAGACCGTGGCCACCATTTCCGTGGACCTTCAGGCTAAGGAGAAATTACAACATTGAGATATCATATAATTGTTCATCGATGAAATTGCTGAAACCTTAATTGCTCTACAAATGTGATGTAAAAGATTGTGCTTGAATCAAGTACTATTGGTGGATGGAACTCATATTGCTGACCAATCTGAAATGAAGAATGCGGGCCATGACTTTGTTCATTTTCATCACTTATCTATGTCACTTAATAATCTATTTGATTCATTTACCAACATTATGGCCTGTAGCAACGCACGGGCGTTCTACTAGTAGAAAAATAGTATAAGTGTACTCCTCTCTCAAAGAGATGGTATATAGGCCCAGCCCAAATGCGTCTCTGTCTTATTTCTCCGAGAAAGACCTACCTCTCTCTCTCCATCCGCCGCCACCGTCACCACCACAAGACTTCAACCACTCACTCCTCTTGCTCTGCTCCTGGACGTCGGCGACCATGGCGGAGGCCGCAAGAGCAAGAGCGCCACCTCCCCACTGCAGCCTCCCGGATGAGATCACCATCTGGGAGATCCTCGTCCGCCTGCCCCCCAAATCTCTCCTCCGCTGTCGCGCTGTCTGCCGCACCTGGCGTCGCGCCACCTCCACCCGTGACTTCCTCCTCGCCCACCACGCCCTTCAGCCCACCCTCCCCCTCCTATACGGCTACAACTTCGTCAACGACGAAGTCGAGTCCCTGGACATCACCCCCTTCGACCAACGGGCAGCCGGCACTAGTAGAAAATAGGGCATCAGTCCCGGTTCCAGAGGGCCTTTAGTCCCGGTTCTGCAACCGGGACTGAACAATCGGGACTAAAGGCCCCCACTTTTAGTCCCGGTTGGGTTATGAACCGGGACTAAAGGAGCTCCACGTGGCCGCTGTGGGGCGCCCAGGCAGGAGGACCTTTAGTCCCGGTTGGTAACACGAGCCGGGACTAAAGGAGCTCCACGTGGCCGCTGTGGGCGCCCAGGCAGGAGGACCTCTAGTCCCGGTTGGTAGCACCAACCGGGACTAGAAGGCAGCCACGCGTCAGCACCTGACAGGCGCTGGGTTTTTTTTTAAAGGAGGGGTTTAAGGGTTTTGGAGGCTTTAGGGGTTTCATATTGTGTTTCCCCTTTTCTTTTTGTGTTTACCATTCAATTATTTTACATTTAGGGTTTGCATTTTTATTTTATGCTTTTCATTCAACTCGACGCTAGCTACTATATATAGAAATGAAGGAACCATTACACAACATCGTCATGATCAATATATAGAGAGAAGTGACCTCTCTTTCTCCGTGCTTGGTCGAACAACAAGTTTTCGTATATCTATTCGACGCTACTACATATAGTACACGTTCATGCATATATACAATATAACATTTCTTACGATCCCTAATATCTAATTACCACAATCGCTTTGCAAATCCCGATGGTATTCTCCGTCTGTAGGTATGACATGGTCAACAAAGAATCCTGCCAATTCCTCTTGAATTGCTCGTATGCGATCAGTTGGTAGGAGTTCCTCCCGCTTCCGCCGGATCTAATTTAAATAAGGGGGTCAATATATATATATATATATATATATATATATGAATGAAACTCAACACAATTGATGGTAATAAAATAAAAATGTGAATATTGTTTACGTACTTCAAATTGTTCTAAAGATTTGCCCCGCTCAGAGATCTTGTGGCGAATGTACTCGCAAACGTAGTATCCACATAAATTATTCCCTGGTTCCTGCCACAAGAACTTTACGAGAATAGAGTTCAATAAAAATGATAATCAAGCATGATAATTGTATTGAAACTAGAATCAATGAGAGATGCGCGGAACTAGCTAGTAGTACTTACTTTGGGGTGTGAAAATCGCAGCTCCTTTTTCCATTCACCCCTAACCTGGTTGGTGAACTTTTTCCAAACCCTGCCCGGCAAAGAAAATGATTACTTGATATCATGAAATGAACGAAAGTTGCCGATATGGTGCGATAATGATTGAACTTACTTCTGGAGCATTTGACTCATGTCCGCCCACTCCTTAGCCTCTTTACGTCTCGAGTCCAAGACAATTACTAGTCCCGCGTCAAGCTGAATGGCTAGCAAAATAAAGTGGAACCTGCGCACGCATCACTCATCAATTACACTTAACCTCGAGTAAGCGAAACAGAATGTGCACAAGACAGTAACACTCACTGGAAGTTGTTAGGAAATAGTATTTCCCTTTTGTTTTGTTGTCCAAGTAACGCCTTTAGCAAGTATTTCTCTGTATCATCGGGCATTTTTTGTACCGTATATTCATTTACGGTATTTGGGTTAATGAACCCAATGTCATAGATTCGTCCATTTTTGCATTCGAGGATCTTCAATCTGCATAATATAGTGTGAGGATAATTATACATGCAATGAACGAGCTGAGCTAGAGACTTAATTACAGAAAAAATACTTACAGACAATAGCAACTGGCGATAGCTTTGTCGAGGGCGTCTTGATTGTATAACTGAAATAATTCTTCAAATTCAATGTACAATGCCTCGACTCCATTGAAGTAGTGCTCATCTTTAATTCCCACGTAGATACTGTCGGTCCCTTCCTTGTAGGCTTTCAAGTACCAGTTATGCAATGTTCGCATCATCGTTGATAGACGCGGGAGCTGCTCAGGTCTGACGAGAGGCTTCCCGTGCTCGTATCTAAAGGCTACCTCAGCCATTTTGAACTGTACCTCATCGCCTAAGTAATCAGCAAGAGTGTAACCAGGATGAGCGGCCGCTACCCCCGGATCATTAGCGATATCGGGAAACACCTTGAGCGGGGGGCATGATTGTTTTTCCTGTTCGACGAGCTGGGGAATTGTTTTCCCACTTCTTGCAGCACTGCTAGTACTTCCCGACCTTTTCGCTTCATGAAATGTCCTTACAATACAGCGGTCATAGTGTGAGAGCGGCGGAGGAGATGGTGGTCGCTGAAGGGCATCCAGACAGCGCTTCGCTTTTACCGAATCTATTTTCTCCTTTGGATCCACTACAAGAAATATGTCAATTTGCGACCATCAATATTGGTCACTGAATGGTCATTGTTTTCCATTTGTGACATATTTGTGACCAAAAATAGTTGGTCAAAAGCTGGCCGTCTTTAATGAAACTTAACGACCTTTGTTCTGAAATGGTTGTAGACAGCTACGACCAAAATAAAAGGTCGTACGTTCTACGACCAATTGTTTTGGTCACAGGCAGCCTGCCCACACCACGTCAGATCCAACGTGGCAAGCTGACGTGGCAAAATTGGGACCAAATGAAAAGGTCATAGATTAGAATCAGCCCGGTCCAGTTCGGCCGTCTATATGGGCCGAGCCCAATAATTCATCCCATTTAATATTATTTTCTGTTAATTTTTCTTAGCTACATGGGCCTAGCCCAACAATTCAGCCTCTTAATTTCTGGGTGCGGCCTTTTACTGTGTATGATATTTTATATTTTGCGCCATTTTATTTTGATGCTGGTCCCACTAGTCAGATTGATCCCAAATGTCATAATCTCATACATTGGTCCCACACGTCAGAAATTTCAAATTTGCTCAAATTATTTTGATAGGTGGGTCGCATGAGTCAGGTTTCCATCGCACACATTTTCAAATCACATACATAATCACTATTTCAAACGAAACAGAACAAATTGTAATTCTGAAACATACAATATTTCATTCAGAAACAGAGAGAAGATACATGAAATTCTAGAGCTCACAATGCCCAGATAACCCAGCTATTATTATATAACTTGTTATACAAAAATGTCTTGGGGCTTGTTTAAACATCTTCTTGCGTCTTGAATTTAGGCAAAATATCTGCCAACAAGAAAATAGAACAGCAGGTGATGGGGTGCTATTTAGTAAGATCAAGTCCGGAAAAAACATGCATGAAAATTAAGAAGAGCTAGAGCAAGTCTGCATGAAAACTAAGAAGTGCTATTTAGTATGAATGCCCTCAAGTTTTCGTGCACGTCATGAAAAGTCAACGAACATGTAGCATGCATGTGGGCCATCAAAAATGATCAAATGGGGAAGGACTGAAGCCAAACAGTGGTTCCTCCTTGCAATGATCACAGTTGAGAACCTGCAGCAGCCTGACACAACAGATCAAGCCATGAAGTGAGAATAACAGTGTGTGGTGAGAAACTGACCACTCCTGTTAATTACTATGAGCAACAAAAACATCTAGTTTCAGATACTCGACGGGATTCATTCATATACTTATTATGCTGACGGGATTGTAGAGGTTAACAACAACAAAACTAAAACTGGAACTTGATACCATTTGTGATGCGCGACATAAGCTAACAAAAAAACACATTCCAAAACTAGTTGTATAAAACATTTATGGATGGATACATTCAAGAACTAGAAAAGTTCAAATAGGTTTGAAATGCACAAATAACTTGAGGAAAAGTAGCCAATTTATGTACTGATCCAGTTCACTGGAGCATTTTATGAACAAATATGATGGCCCTGGAACAGAGCAAGGTACTACTATAGCAGCACAAGAGAGGGAGCTAGGTGTAGGAGATGGGCTCACCGGAGAGGAGGCTATACTCGATGCCGCAGACAACCACGGCCGATGTACGCAGTAGACGAGGTTGTAGCCGAGTTGGACCATGTGCGGGGTGTCGTCGTGGTGGTGGATGCCCTGGTTGTCATCATCGTCCACGGAGGATGTCTGCTGCTCCAAAACAAACAAACAGGTAAGGGCTCGTGTTGTTGAGCTAAGTATAGAAATTAATCAAGCTAGTATAGGAGACACATACGTAATGCTGCTATAACTATAGAAATCAATCAAGCTGCATGTGTGTGTGCTTGAGCTAGCTTATTAGTACGTACATGGCTGGGATCCAAAACAAATAGAGCATGCTTGCCTTAACAGAATGAATCACACGGTTAATTTTCGTTGTTGCTAACACTGCTAGGCTGCTAGCTGTGTATGTTCATCCATCCATCCATGGACCTAACTAATGTTGTTGTATCTCTAGACTATAATCAAATGATCATTAGTGTTATTATTAAATTGATGGTGGCATCTTCTAGTAGGGTACAGATTTCACACAAGACATGAAAAATAGATGACGCAAGCATCATCAAACAGCACTGCCACAATCGAATTACGCATAAAAACTGAACCAATACATGCTGTTATGTTGTGGCCATAACAATTGCAATTGATGCCCACTTCATATCAGATCTGCAAGGGGTAGAAGGAGGGGTGGAGCTCACCATGTCAGGGGGTTGGAGGAGGGGAGGAGGGCATCCTGTAGCAGCAACTTCTCCTCATGAGAGCAACCTGCACAAAACAGAGCCTTCAACATGTTTAGATCGGGAAGAGAAAAAAGACGGAACAAAAACAGAACCTATTCCCTCATTCTTCCCCTATTATTCCTATTTCTATTTTTCTCCTCGCTGCACATGTCCTGCCACGATAGCACGGTTCAACGATCGACGCAGAAGGCAGAATCCCAAAATGATAGCACTGTATGTTACCCTTACATTGACATCTACTGAACCAATGGTGTATAATAGGTTATTGTAGGCAGAATCATTTGGATAACAGTAACTTGTTCAGATGGCAAATACGAAAAGATTATGTTCTTGTCATCACTAAAGAAAAATCTGCAGGGCAATTGGTACCTACACTACACATAGCTCGGAGTCTGTTCTTGTTCACGCCTAAAGTTCCCAAACGAAAAGTGAAGGAAACCTTCAGAAATCCAACCCAAAATCACATCCCCTTTGTAAGTTCCATTTTACTCGTCAAGACAAATCAAGCACGGCACAGAGTCTGCTAAACCAAGTGTGCCTCCTGTTAGAAACAGCCTAGAGCATTTGGGCAGGAAAGTAACACCTGATTTTGTTGCGGCAGTTGGGTTCATTTTGGGCAAACAACTCTTGTAGACTACTAGTACAGAGCAATCCTATGCAACAATCTGACTGCTTTGTCCGTCAGCAAGTAGAAGCAATTTCGAGCAGGGAAACGTAGGATTGCCGCATTTGGCAACCAAATCTAGCTGTGTGGCATCCACTGTAGTGCAGATCTAGAGTGGCGTGGCGGCAGAGTGGATGATAAGGGCTTACGTTGGGGCAGTGCCTGGCGATGGCGGTGCAAAGGCCCTTAACGATCCCTGCGTTGATCTTGAAGAGGTCGTCCCTGGTCATGCCGGGCTTCCGGGGCACCCCGGCAGGAATGATGACGAGGTCGGCGCCCTCCAGCGCCTCCCCGAGCTGGTCGTCCCCGACGAAGCCCTTCACCTGTAGGAGCAGCGGCCCCATCGGACTAGTGAGACACACATCCAGCGGAGCGAGCAGCGGGGCAGGCAAAGGCGTGGGGAGTGGGGACGTACCAGGGCGCGGGTGTTGACGTGGGAGACGTCGGCGGCGACGCCGGGCGTGGTGGCGATGTCGTAGAGGGAGAGGGAGGAGACGAGCAGGTTGAGCTTCATGAGCAGCGCCAGCGACTGGCCGATGCCGCCCACCGTGCCGAGGATGGCCACCTTGCGCTCCGGCGAGGCAGCGGAGAAGTAGGCGCTGCGGCGCAGGTGCTGCGATGCGGATCTCAGCAGTTGGGCGGCGTGCTCGATCTGCTGCGGGAGGACAAAGGGGAGCGACTGGGACAGGAGAAGGTGGCGGAAGGGAGTATGGCCGGGGATGGGGAAGGAGGGGGCGGCGATGGAGGGACCTGCCTTCGATCTGGATCGGGGAGAGGGGGAGAGAGAGGCTGCGGCGGGTGTGTTCTCGGGAAGGAGGAGAGTGTGCCGCGGGCTGTGAGGGTTTTGGTTGTGTTGCAGAGAGGTGAGTGAGAGACGTTGGATCCCTTAGGTGTGGACGGTTCAGATCGGTTATAGTGGGGTGATCCGTGGGAAGAGTCCTGATTGGTTGGGAAAATCTGTGATTTAAAATAGTTTCCAAGTATTAAAAATAGGGGGATTTTGTGAAGCAGCTATCAAAAATATTTTTCAAAAGGGCACCACACAAATTTTCACTCAAGTTAGACCACATTTTATGAATGAGCACCAATTTGTATGCATTTCTGATCTTTCTAGCTATTTTTAATCATTTTCCGAGTGGCAAAAATGGGTTTTTTTGTGAAGAACCTACCAAATATTTGTTGCAAAATTGGACGAAATCAATTTTCTAAAATACTAGGACATATTTAATGTACAATTGACCAAATGGTTGGGTGTCAAAAGCTTTTGATCCACCTCTCGTGAAAAAGACAAATTTCCGCCGATTTAGCAGGAAGCGGGTCAAATTTGAACTGCAGCTGCCTTATAGTTTGCTCTTTATTTTTTCCAAAAATCATTTCTAGGTACATAAGTATCTATTTAATTAGATAAATGCCAAAAGTTTTCCAAGATTCAACCACTAGCTAGGAATGGTCATGCCCGCCGTCTTGACCGCATTTTGAAATGGGCATGAAAAATTCAAAAAAAATCAAAAAATTGTAAAACTTTCGCATTGTGTCATTATATGTGACCTAGTTAGCAGGAAAAATAATAAACTTGTAATACGATAATTATTTTTAAAAAGTGTTCTCAGAAATGAGCTATCATGTGTGAAGATTCACGGCTTTCAAGTCAAATGATCAATCTTATGGCCACATTCATGACATAGTTTGTTCAAATGATCTCATATTGCGCACAAAGGTGCATCTTGGAATGGCAAACAATGTTGCCTAAGAAAGTTTTCATTTTCTTTGGACGAAAATTTCATTTTTCATTTTTCGAGTGCCCAAAATGAGATTTTTTGTGAAGGACCTACCATATATTTGTTGCAAAATTAGACCAAATCAATTTTATAAAATATTAGACCATATTTAATGTACAATTGACCAAATGGTTGGGTGTCAAAAGCTTTTGATCCACCTCTCGTGAAAAAGACAAATTTCCGCCGATTCAGCAGGAAGCGGGTCAAATTTGAACTGCAGCTGCCTTATAGTTTGTTCTTTATTTTTTCCAAAAATTATTTCTAGGTACATAAGTATCTATTTAATCAGAGATACATGGTGTGGTGGCGAGACGTCGAGGTTTGGATGGTGGCCGAGGCCCCCAACTCCAGAGCCCGTGACCGTGGCGTTGCCACGCGTTCTGGGCGGCCTAGGCATGTCTGGTGGGTTGGGCACTCCCCCGGTAGGTGTTAGGAAGAAGAATACAACAGAAGAATCTCACAAGGAGACTGAACTAAGCTCAAACATGAATTAGCAGCCAAGTGTTTGATTAGCGGTGGGGGAAATGCACATGGCCAATGGGCCTGAGTTTTGGCTGAGGATGATCATCTACTAAGGAGACTGTCTTGGAAAATTTGCAGCTCAAATGGAGGAGCCTAGGTGGCACTTGCTTTGCAAAGTACCACACTGGAAAGAAATATGGATGTTGAAGCTGGGCTCAAATGAACGAATGGATTGAGCTGACATTTTGTCGAGGGAAGTTATATAGGTAGGAACATGCCCTGGTAAAGTTTCAGCAATAATTAAGCAATATAAAATATAGTTGCTTCACAAACTGAAAATATGACTAGAATAAAAGATTGGATGATGAGCTCACATGGATTGCTGGATAGAACTCAAAATTTATGGAGAGTGATGATTTGAGCATATGGAAGATTTGGAAAAATCTCAAATCATTTGGATAATCCTAGCTAGTACTTCCTTCACAAAGCTTCTCTCTGGATAGAAACTTTGGAAATTTTCTGAGGAAGATTTACAATGCAAATGAAGCTCAATATTGTCATGTGGCAATGATTTGGATATTCAAGAGTGCCCAAAAAGTTTGAGGTCAATAGGAGTGGTCTAGATAGCACTTGCTTTGCAATGTGCCAATCTGGCCAGAAAATAGAAATTGAAGCTGGGCTCACATAGATGATTAGATTGAGCTGCAATTTGGATGAGGATGATAATTTGGGCATATGAACGCACTGTAAAAATTTCATACCATTTGGATAAATAAAAATGGTACTTCCTTCACAATGCTCTCCACTGAACAGAAAATTGGGAAAAATATTGTGGGAAATTGGCTAAATTAAATGAGCTAAAATTTTGTGGAGGGAATTTATATAGGTAGGAACATGCCCTGGTAAATTTTCAGCAATAATTAAGCAATATAAAATATAGTTGCTTCACAAACTAAAAACATGACCAGAATAAAAGATTGCATGATGAGCTCACATGGATTGCTGGATAGAGCTCAAATTTTATGGAGAGTGATGATTTGAGCATATGGAAGATTTAGAAAAATCTCAAATTATTTGGATAATCCGAGCTAGTACTTCCTTCACAAAGCTTCTCTCTGGATAGAAACTTTGGACATTTTCTGAGGAAGATTTACTATGCAAATGGAGCTGAATATTGTCATGTGGCAATGATTTGGATATGGAAGAGTGCCCAAAAAGTTTGAGGGCAATAGGAGTGGCCTAGATAGCACTTGCTTTGCAATGTGCCAATCTGGCCAGAAAATAGAAATTGAAGCTGGGCTCACATAGATGATTAGATTGGGCTGCAATTTGGATGAGGATGATAATTTGGGCATATGAACGCACTGTAAAAATTTCATACCATTTGGATAAATAAAAATGGTACTTCCTTCACAATGCTCTCCACTGAACAGAAAATTGGGAAAAATATTGAGGGAAATTGGCTAAATTAAATGAGCTAAAATTTGGTGGAGGGAGGTTCTATGGGCAGGGTAATGTCCTGGTAAATTTGCAGCAATTATAAAGTAATATAAAATATAGTTGTTTCCCAAACTGAAAATATTACTAGAAACAAAGATTGGATGGTGAGCTCACATGGATTGTTAGATGGGGCTCAAATTTTGTGGAGAGCTATGATTTGGGCACATAGAAGATGTGGCAAAAATTCAACTAATTAGGATATGCCTGGCTAGTACTTCCTTCACAAAGATTCTAGCTGAACAGAAACTTTGGAAATTTGCTGAGGAAGATTTACTAGGTAAATAGAGCTGAATTTTGTCACGAGGCAATGATTTGGATAGGAAATAGTGCCCAAAACTTTTGAGGGCAATCAAGAAAATATAAATAGCACTTCCTTCACAAAGTGTTGTTCTGAACAGAATAGGAAAATGAATATTCCTGAATTATTTTTGAACTAGGCAAGGAAGGGTTTTGACATATTTGAGGAATATATGATCCAAAGAATTTATGAGAATTTTTTGGGAATTTTAGGAATGACAGAAATGTAGGCTGCTTCACAACCTAGGGCAAAAATTGACACATGGACATGACACATAGGCAAAACTGATGAGGTGGCGCCTAGTCATAGCAATGCACCACAATTTACAAGGCTATGACCATCTATATTGGTCGTGATCAGCTAGAAATAAGGCAGCGGACCAGTGTTGTCTGCTTTACGACCATTTCGTGTAAGGAAATTATGACCTTTCTGACCAAAATGGTCGTTATGGTTTAGGGTTTGGAGCCCCCCGAACAGCTTATGACCAATTGGTCTCAAATGGTCGTAGATTTACGACCATTTCTTCCAGGGTCACTGACAGAAGGTCACAAGTTGACATATTTCTTGTAGTGATCTGGACGTTTCGGTGCAAGCTGGCGTTTCACATCGGCAGCCACGAACTCGTCGGTTTCCTCCTCAGTCATGTCGTATGGTAACTTGGGAGGAGCCTTCTTGACGCTTGGACCTGCTCTGGATTTCTTCATTGTTGTACTGCTAGCCGCCGGAGCGGCGGCGGGTCTCTTCCGCCGTTGCTGAGGCGGCAGAGGAGGCGGAGTCAGCTGACGCGGCGGAGGAGGCGGAGTCCGCTGACGCAGCGGAGACAGCTGAGGCGGCAGAGGATTCTGCTGAGGGGCCTCCTCCGGCGGAGTCCGCTGACACGGCGGAGACAACTCAGGCGGCGGAGGATTCTGCTGAGGGGCCTCCTCCGGCCGAGTCCGCTGACACGGCGGAGACAGCTGAGACGGCGGAGTGTGCTGACATGGCGGAGACGACTGAGGCAGCGGAGATAGAGCTGGACAGTGAGGAGTCTGCTGAGCGGCCTCCTCCGGCTGAGTCTGCTGACGCGGCGTCCATTGTGGAAGCACGATGTATTCCTTTCTCCATAGAATGGTAGTCCTTACGGCATCTACCAGATGAGTCTCCCCTTCACCTGTTGGGTACTCAAGCTCCAGCCCCTCGAATCCATTGGTAACTTCATCCACCCCGACAATAGCAAAGCCATCTGGAATCGGATTGCAATGGAAAGTTTCATCAGGTCTAGGAGGTAAGACATAGCCGACCGCCGCCTTCAAGGGTAGGTTGATGCATTTCGCCATTAGCTCACAATGTTCCCTCTCCATGATATAATCCATGGGGTAGCGAGGAGCCGTGATATCAGGCCGAACGAGCTCCGTGGAAGCCACACTGCTTTTCCGCTGAGATGGTGGGGTAGTTTCATGGGCAGTATCGAATGAAGGATCTTCGTGCTGCTGAGATGGTGAGCCGGTAGCTCGCTGACTGGTAAGTGCCTCTAGTTTCTTCTCCTGCAATGCTAATCTTTCTTCTACCTTCTGCATCCGGTCTGCTTCCTCTTTCTTCTTTCTCCCTCGGCTTCTATAACCAGCGCTGTCGGGAAACCCATGCACCCACGGAACGGAGCCTGCTGTGCCTCGTGTTCGTCCAGGGTGTTCAGGATTCCTGAGGGCGCGTGACAGCACGTCCTTCTCTCTGTCGGGATGGAACCTCCCTTCCTGCACGTCCTTGATTGCTTCCTGAATCTTTGTGACGGGTGTTTGAAGTTGGTCTTTCGTGTAAACACACTTCCCTGTTTCTGGGTCCAAAGTTCCCCCATGCCCGAAGAACCAAGTCCTTGCCCGTTCGGGCCAGTTCAATGTTGCTGGTTGGATCCCTTTAGCAAGCAGGTCGTTCTCGGCTTTGTCCCACGTAGGCCGGGCAACCTTGTAGCCACCTGACCCCGTAACATGGTGATACTGCTTCTTTGAAGCATTTAGCTTATTTGTCTGTGACCTGTTCTTAGCTTTCTCCGATTTCTTGTACGCCACAAATGCAGGCCAGTGATCTTTTATCTTCGCATATTGACCGGTGAATTCTGGAGTCTCGTCTTTCTCGACAAACTGTTCGTTCAATCTTTTCTTCCAGTTCTTGAATTGTTCTGCCATCTTCTTAAGAGCCCATTTTTTGACTTTTCGCTGTATAACTGGGTAATTTGGATCCTCCTCTGGCGGTAGGCTGAAATTTATCATGAGCGAGTTCCAAAGCTGATCTTTGCATCTATCGTCGACATAAGAAACTCCATCGTCCTTCTTCTTATTCCATTCTTGGATGCTGATCGGGACGCTGTCCCTAACAACAACTCCGCCCTGATGAATAAATCGGTCTTGGGTCCACTTGGGAACAGTCGGTTTGCCATTTGGATCGACTTGTTCGATCATGAACCTTTCATTCTCGCCCAACCTTTTCTTCGGGCCTCGTCTCCTTATAGAAGTTTGGCTCGATCCGGAGGGCTAAAAGAAGAAAGAAGTGTTAATATATGTACATACAAAACAATTAATGCATCTAGTCAGCAGAGGCTTAATTAATATATATACCTCGCCGGACTTTGCAACAGTTAAGGCTCCAACACTGGCGGAGCCGTCATCTTCTCTTCCCTCACCACCGGAGTCGTTGAGAAACTGTGAGGTCATGATATCATCATCTCCCTCGCGGATTATTTCCTCCAACGCCTTTTCTTGTTCTAAGTCTCTGTCATGTTCCATAGTTTCTGCAAATATTACAACATGGCAATATACAACCATGAGAGATGGATTAGTGGCAAACATAGACCTAATCACAACAAGGAATCATATGCATATGAGCAATGGATTAGTGGATTATCGGGGTTATGTTTTAACGACCCCCTCCCCCCTCATGTCGAAGTTATACCGAAATTACCGGGGTTATGTTTTAACACGACCCCCCCCCCCCCCCCCTCATGTCGAAGTCAATGAACAACATGAAAATTTGTAAGTGATTGCTAAACTTTTATGCTTCATTTATATGAAGATCAACTATCCAATATAACTATGTTCGCGATATGAGGCATTGGACATTATCTATAATCATATCTGATGAGTCGTCCTATCTTTCGGGAGAGGATACTTTGCGGACCGCCTCTCTCATGCCTGTCCGACGTGCAAATCAGGTTTTCATATGCCTCAAAATCAAAGTTATCGGGGTTATGTTTTAACGACCCCCCCCCCCCTCTCATGTCGAAGTTACGACGATATTTGTACAAGATGAATAAGAGATTTATACACAAGATGAATACAAAATGAATACAAGATGAATACAAGATTTATACACAAGATGAATACACAACTCAACAAATGAACCAACCATCATCCTATGAACAAAACTCAACATACGACAAATGGACACCTTTTGTCGAACAGCGGAGGGACGATCAGGGACCAACTCCACGGAGATGCAACACCACAACCTATAATTCCACCAAGTGAAAAAAGATTAGGCAAACCCAAGTATGCCACTGGATAGAATGGAAGATTTTAGTTGAAATGGACTTATAAAGATCATGGCAAACGGATGCACGGAACTCAAATGGTGATCAAAGCAATATGCAATGCAAATCTGTCCATTATAGCTAGATACCAATTTGAAAGCAAGATTTGAACATGCTACAGAATTTCTACATGGCAACAAATGGCATGACACATGGCAAAACATGCTTAATTACTGAACTAATTCAAATGAGTGGCAGAAAACAGATTCATGATGCAACCTTTTAGGCAAGTAAAATATATGCTACAACAGTTTTTAATGGCAACAAAGAGCATGGCAAGCATGTACTAATTACCCTCAACAAAACACTCTTACTGATCATGATCCAAAGATGCACAGATTTGTTGCAAACCTCAAGGCAAAATGCAAAGTATTAATACTGCCAGTTTCAGACTTAGAGAAAAATAGCATGACATGGCAGAAATGAATAGATAGCAAGTTTACAAGCTTGTAGCACTCACTACAGGTCCTAACATGGCATGAACTAAAATCTACCAGCAAGATGACATCAAAATGCTCCTACTTCATGTTCAAAGATTGCCCAAAAGATGCTTGCATTAAAACATACAAAAAAGACAAAATGAACTCTAATGCAAAAATTTTGTTCTTTGATTTGCAAAGGAGCTATATTCTCCCCAATTCTTTTGCACCCACAAAAATTACTCCATCTATTTGACAGTACCCACAACCCATTCCACCAAAAACATTTGGTTCCATAGTTCAAATTTTCAAATTTCATTCAGTTCAAATTTGGACCAGATTCAAACTCCATGGTCAAAGCCCAATTTAAATTGCTCCAAAAACTCTGAAACTTTCCCAGACTCTCTTTTGTGCATCAACACCTCACCACAAAAATTCTCAAAAATTCCTAAAATTCCTAGAGCCCTCTGGCATTTCATCATACACTTGATGTGCACTGTCAAAAAATTCAGAAAATTCAGAAAAAAATTTGTTCTTCAATTTGTTTATATGCTCACTAATTGCAATCTATATATATATATATATCCATACACATTGCACACACATTGCAATCTATATATATGCATACATATGCATTCATCCACTAATTGCAATATGCATCTATCCATACACTGCCAAATAATGCATCAAAACTAAAAGGATCTGACAAAAAATATTTGGAGGGATCGATCAATACATCCATCCATGAATCCATCCATCCATCCATTTGGGGAAGATGGGGAGGAGGGGGAAAGGGTGCTCACCATGGGGCGGCGACGATGAGGAGATCTCGATCGGGGGCGGCGACGAGGAGCGGGCTCGGGGGCGGCGATGCTCGGGGAGGACGGCGCGCGAGGAGGTCCGGCGACGGTCAGCGGGCTCGGGGACGGCTCGGGGCAGGGCGTCGCGGCAGCCTGGCGGCGGCGTGCGGTGGTTCGGCGTCGGGGCCGGCAGAGGAGCGAGAGAGAAAGAAGATTGGGGAGGAAGAAGGCAGCGCGCGGTTTATATAGGCCGAGCTTTAGTCCCGGTTGGTGGCTCCAACTGGGACTAAAGGCCCCCCTTTAGTCCCGGTGCGAGGCACCAACCGGGACTAAAGCTTGTTTTCAGCAGCCCAAAGGGCGGGAAACCCAGGCCAACCGGGACTGAAGGGTGGCACAGCCGTGGGGTGGTGAAAGTTTAGTCCCACCTCGCCAAGCGAGAGGAGATCGCACCGATTTATATACGCGGCTGCGATCTCTCCCACAAGCTCCTCTCAAAAGCAGGCAGTTAATTGCCTAACTTATGCCCTGTTGGGCCTACTAGCCCTGCGGGCCTGCATCCTGGCCCATATATAGTTGGGTTTCTAGTCGTATGCAGGCCGTTGTGGCCTAGTAGGCGGGCATCTTTTATTTTTTGCAATTTTTTTAGTCCCGGTTGGTGGCTCCAACTGGGACTAAAGGTCTTTTCCAGTTTTTTTTTGCTTTATTTTTTTTTCTTTTGTTTCTACTTACAGCCAAATATTTAGAGTTTTTGAGTGAATCTTTTTGGTTTAGGTCACAAAAATTATAAACTCTCTGTTAGTGCCCGTAGTTTTCAAATTTGAATAGTTTAAATTTGAATTCTTTGAAATTTGTGTGAATCACTAGTTTGTGAATAACTTTACTTTAAAAATAGATTTTTGAGTGATTCTTTTTCCTGCTGTTTAATATTAGTGTGTTTTATCAGTATGTTCAATTTGGTAATTTTTAGTTTATTTTAAATAGGTGTTTTAATCAAAAACAGATTATGTTTAGCTCTTTTAGTTTTATAGCTCAAAAAATCATTAAATGCATGAAAAATAGCGAATGAAGTCAGAAAGGGTTGAAAATTGATGATATGGCTTTGAATGGTGCATGTTGAATGCACAAAAAGTCTGGAGTTAAAATAAGTTTAAAAAAATGAAATGCCTTTGTAACAAATGAGTTTTCGTCCGAAACCCTGATACTTCGAAAGAGATTGTCCAGTTTGTACACGAAGTGCATCCAGTTTTTGCCGTAACCCTCTCAACTTTTTAGCACATGCTATGTGGGTGAAATGATGATACAATGCCAAGTTTCAACCTTTTCAGAGTTCATTTGTAGTGCTTTTCAATTTCAGGGTCATTTAGCTCAAAAAAATCAATAAATGCATGAAAAATAGCGTTCCTTCGCGTTTCAAATGCCAAAACACATATATACCCTTCGCGTTATTTTTTGCACATGTTATGTTTTTTTATGTTTTATCTTATTTTTTGCATATGTTATGTCAATTTTAATATTCTTTCATAACCACTATAAAATATATGGCGCATGTTATGTCTTTTTATTTTTTATGTTATTTTTTATGTTATGGCAATTTTAATTTTTTGCATATGTTATGTTTTTTTATTTTTATGTTATTTTTTGCATATGTTATGTCAATTTTAATATTCATTCATAACCACTATAAAATATATGGCACATGTTATGTCTTTTTATTTTTGATGTTATTTTTTATGTTATGGCAATTTTAATTTTCTGCATATGTTATGTCTTTTCAAATGCCAAAATGCCCTAGCTAGCTCTTACAAAGATTCCCTCCGGTTTGTCCGAAGTGGCACTTTCCAGCTATAAGTCCGGAAACTCACACTAGAGAGAAAGTGATGGCGGTGAAGCCGGTCACATCCCAGAGTGGGATCTTGGGTATAAAACTATTTCTTCGCGTGTGTCCCTTGCTTATTGCGCCGTAACCATGGATAATCTTCATCATTTAACAGGATGCTTGGGTCAGTCTTCACTCTGAAGGGAGAAATTTCATGAAACTTTTCATAATCTTCTAACATGTTTGTCTTGTCCTCCACTCCCACGATGTTTCTTTTCCCTGAAAGAACTATGTGGCGCTTTGGCTCATCGTATGATGTATTCGCTTCCTTATCTTTTCTTTTTCTCGGTTTGGTAGACATGTCCTTCACATAGAAAACCTGTGCCACATCATTGGCTAGGACGAATGGTTCGTCTATGTACCCAAGATAGTTGAGATCCACTGTTGTCATTCCGTACTGCGGGTCTACCTGTACCCCGCCTCCTGACAGATTGACCCATTTGCACCGAAACAAAGGGACCTTAAAATCACGTCCATAGTCAAGTTCCCATATGTCCTCTATGTAACCATAATATGTGTCCTTTGCCCTATTGGTGTTTGCTGCATCAAAGCGGACACCACTATTTTGGTTGGTGCTCTTTTTATCTTGGGCGATCGTGTAAAATGTATTCCCATTTATCTCGTCCCCTTGGAAAGTCAATACAGTCAAAGATGGTGTCCTGGCCAACAAGTACAGCTCATCTCCAACAGTGGTGTTACCCATGAGATGTGTTTGCAACCAACCGCCGAAAGTCCCCATGTGTTCACGTGTTCCAGTCGTCAGACTGCTCCGGGTGTTTGGAGCGTAGAATATTCTTGTGTTCATTGATATACGGGGCCACCAAGGTAGAATTCTGTAGAACTGTGTAGTGTGCTTGCACCCAAGAATGCCCGTCCCTACATATTATTGAGTTCGGTCCTAGCGTGCCTTTTCCACCTAGTCTCCCCTCATGCCGCGATTCAGGAACACCAATCGGCTTAAGGTCAGGAATAAAGTCAACACAAAACTCAATGACATCCTCTGTTTGATGGCCCGTGGAGATGCTTCCTTCTGACCTAGCACGGTTACGAACATATTTTTTAAGACTCCCATGAACCTCTCAAAGGGGAACATATTGTGTAGAAATACAGGACCCAGAATTGCAATCTCGTCGACTAGGTGAACTAGGACGTGCGTCATAATATTGAAGAAGGATGGTGGGAACACCAACTCGAAACTGACAAGACATTGGACCAAATCATTCTGTAACCTTGGTAGGATTTCTGGATCGATTACCTTCTGAGAAATTGCATTGAGGAATGCACATAGCTTCACAATGGCTAATCGAACATTTTCCGGTAGAAGCCCCCTCAATGCAACCAGAAGCAGTTGCGTCATAATCACGTGGCAGTCATGAGACTTTAGGTTCTGGAATTTTTTCTCTGCCATATTTATTATTCCCTTTATATTCGACGAGAAGCCAGACGGGACCTTGATACTGAGCAGGCATTCAAAAAAGATTTCCTTCTCTGCTTTGGTAAGAGCATAGCTGGCAGGACCTTCATACTGCTTCGGATGCATGCTGTCTTTTTCGTTCATACGATGCTGGTCCTCCCGTGCCTTCGGTGTATCTTTGGTCTTCCCATACACGCCCAAGAACCCTAGCAGGTTCACGCAAAGATTCTTCGTCACATGCATCACGTCGATTGCAGAGCGGACCTCTAGGTCTTTCCAATAGGGTAGGTCCCAAAATATAGATTTCTTCTTCCACATGGGTGCGTGTCCGTCAGCGTCATTCGGAACAGATTGTCCGCCATGACCCTTTCCAAAGATTACTTGTAAATCCTTGACCATATCAAGTATATCATCACCAGTACGGAGGACAGGCTTCTTCCGGTGATCTGCCTCACCTTTGAAATGCTTCCCTTTCTTTCTTAAGGCATGCTTGGTCGGAAGAAATCGACGATGTCCCAGGTACACATTCTTCTTACATTTATCCAAATATATACTTTCGGTCTCATCTAAACAGTGCGTGCATGCGTGGTATCCCTTGTTTGTCTGTCCTGAAAGGTTACTAAGAGCAGGCCAATCATTGATGGTTACAAAAAGCAACGCTCGTAGGTCAAATTCCTGCTGTTTGTGCTCATCCCACACACGTACACATTTTATGTCCCACAGCTGTAAAAGTTCTTCAACTAATGGCCTTAGGTACACATCAATGTCGTTGCCGGGTTGCTTAGGGCCTTGGATGAGCACTGGCATCATAATGAACTTCCGCTTCATGCACAACCAAGGAGGAAGGTTATAGATACATAGAGTCACAGGCCAGGTGCTATGATTGCTGCTCTGCTCCCCAAAAGGATTAATGCCATCTGCACTTAAACCAAACCATAAGTTCCTTGCGTCACCTGCAAAGTCCGGCCACTTTCTCTCAATTTTTCTCCACTGCGACCCATCAGCGGGTACTCTCAACTTCCCGTCTTTCTTACGGTCTTCTTTGTGCCATCGCAACAACTTGGCATGCTCTTTGTTTCTGAACAGACGTTTCAACCGTGGTATTATAGGAGCATACCACATCACCTTGGCAGGAACCCTCTTCCTGGGGCGCTCGCCCTCAACATCACCAGGGTCATCTCGTCTGATCTTATACCGCAATGCACCGCATCCCGGGCATGCATTCAAATTCTCGTACTCCTCACCGCGGTAGAGGATGCAGTCATTAGGGCATGCATGTATCTTCTGCACCTCTAATCCTAGAGGGCAGAGAACCTTTTTTGCTTCGTACATACTGTCAGGCAATTCGTTATCCTTTGGAAGCTTCTTCTTCATTATTTTCAGTAGCTTCCCAAATCCCTTGTCAGATACACCATTCTCTGCCTTCCATTGCAGCAATTCCAGTGCGGTACCGAGCTTTGTGTTGCCATCTTCGCAATTTGGGTACAACCCTTTTTTGTGATCCTCTAACATGCGATCGAACTTCAACTTCTCCCTTTCACTTTCGCATCCTCTCTGTGCATCAACAATGACCCAACGAAGATCATCATCGGGCACATCTGGTGCCTCT
Organism: Elymus sibiricus; assembly: GCA_039707655.1. NCBI lineage: Eukaryota > Viridiplantae > Streptophyta > Magnoliopsida > Poales > Poaceae > Elymus > Elymus sibiricus. Next base: position 411,202,684 of record CM077668.1, on the reverse strand, counting down.
TGATCTTCAGCTTCCCCCGTTGCAGTATCACCGTATTCAGGGAACATAGGATAGTTGTCATCATCCTCTTCTTCTTCGTTGTCTTCCATCATAACCCCTCTTTCTCCGTGCTTGGTCCAAACATTATAGTGTGGCATGAAACCGTTCTTAAGCAGGTGGAAGTGAAGGGTTTTCGAGTCAGAGTAATCCTTCGTATTCTCACAGACAGTACATGGACAATACATAAAACCATTCTGCTTGTTTGCCTCAGCCACATCGAGAAAATTATGCAGGCCCGTAATGTAGTCGGAGGTGCGTCGGTCACCGTACATCCATTGCCGGTTCATCTGCGTGCATTATATAATTAAGTATATCAAAAACCATTACAGAACATCATGAATAGAGAAATGACCAAATTAATACAAGTTCATCATCACATCAAAACCAAAGTACAGTAGTGATCAAATGTTATTACTGAAAAAATAAATACATAAAGTTCATACAAAACCATGGCACTATATAATAACAAACAATAATACAAGTAAGAAAATTATACAAGTAGCTATATAAATCATACAAGTAAGAAGTTTTTCTTAAAAAAAAGATAAGAACAAGAGGCTCACCACGGTGGTGCCGGCGACGAGATCGGCGCGGGCGATCGACGGCGGTGAGGACGGGGACGGGGACGGGACGACACCCTACACATGTGCAAACTAAGAAGTTAATTTGAGCTCAAATTGTGCATCTAAATCAAATAAACTCACACATACACTCCTCCACTAAAACCCACAAACCACACTACTTCTAGAGCATTTGAAATGAGCTAAACTAGAAGTGAGAGATGAAAGGATGAAGTTGCTAACCTTTTTAGAACACTTGGATAGTTGGTGCACCGCCAAACCTAGGCAAATCTTGGGGAAAATGCAGCTTGGAGGTCGAGCTTGGAGGAAGAACAGAGGAGAAAGCTTAAGTGTGGCTCCGGCATTTCATCGAACACCTCATGTGCATATATAGGCAAAAAACAGAGTAGCCCACACCTCCACCCTTCCACGGCCAAAAAACAGAGGAGATGGGGGGGGCGTGGATATATATAGGCAAAACTTTAGTCCCGGTTTGTGTCTAAAACCGGGACTAATGGCCTACCCTTTAGTCCCGGTTCCAGACACCAACCGGGACTAAAGAGAACCCCTTTAGTCCCGGTTGGTGTCTGGAACCGGGACTAAAGGTCCCAGCCAAACCGGGACTGATGCCTGCCGAGGCCCGGCCGGTGTCCTAGCCTCTCGAACCGGGACTAATGCTCCCATTAGTCCCGGTTCGTAACACGACCGAGACTAATGCTCTGACCTGGCCAGGACCAAAGCCCTGTTTTCTACTAGTGCGGCCTGCTCCAGCTCCAGCCCGTCGCGCGACTCGAAGAAGACTCCGACTTCCACCATATGGAGGCCTGCTGTGACGGCCTCCTAGTCCTCTCCTTCCGCAAAACGAGCATCCGTGACTGGCGCTTCTCCATCTGCAACCCTGCCACTCGTCAGTATGCTCCCCTCCCGTTGCTTTACGGCTCTAGCATCGACTACTCGCTCTTGGGGATGTACCCGCACAGCCCTACCGGCGAGTACCGACTGTTGCTTTACCGGGCCTCAAGGTTGATGCATGATGAACTGCTCCCTGATGCTCAAGATGGCTCCTACATCTTCACATTAGGCTCTAGCCAGCCGCCGAGGCACATAGGATACCTGGATGCGGAGGAACTGACATACACCTTTGCATCTGTCCTGTTCCGTGGTAGCCTGCATTGGCACCCACCAGACAACATCATGATAATGGTATTCGACACCACGACTGAGTTGTTCTGGCAGATGCGCTGTCCTGTTGTTCCTGGCCGCGCTAAGTAGTTTGAGATGGATGAAATGCTTGGCATGTCCAGCTTTAATGATGCAGCGACAACCATTGATATCTGGATGGCGCAGGACTACGAGAGTGAGGTCTGGGCCTGCAAATACCGGGTTGAGTTGCCGGTTGCAGAGCTCACTGCACGGTTTGGAAAGTTTGACAAAAGCTCTTGGGTGGTGGCTGTGCCTTGGGATGGTGACGTGCTCCTGCTGGTCAATTTTGGTGAGTGGCTACTTCAGATTGACATTGATGGCAAGTTGATCGCTACTTTCCATAGCAGAGGCCTCGGTCGTGCAAATCTTCGGCTCAAGCAAACTCTTGTTCAGCATACCTTCTTTCCGACACTTGAGGCTTATGTGGTGAACTCTTCGCCTTTCATCTAACAAATGTTACTATGTCAAGTGGTGATTCTAAACAACCCAACTGTCAGTATCCTCATGAGCTGCAATGTGTATGAATTCGGTCCAATATGAGCCTGCTAGTTTCATTTTGATGCATAGACAAGTTATGATCAAGAAGCTTAACTGTTTCATGGTTATGTTAAATTTATCTGAATATTCTTTTGGGCTGAAGCAGCTGCCGTGAGTCTTGATGCTAAATTAAAAATCTCTGTTTATTTAACCGAAGAATCAACTTCTCCTTTTATCGAGGTCTTCTTTGAGATTGCTAGGTGCTCTTCTTAATACTAAATATTTAGCAAATGTACATTTGATTTCTGTTTCTGTTTTTTTTAGCTGACGATGAAATGGAGCAGATTACTCTTTTCATCATAGTCAACTTTCAAGTCAATGTTCTGTTGCAGTTCATTCTTGTTCAAAATCCCATTGTATCTGGTTAGGTATTCAAACATACTGTTATAGTTCTGCTTTTGCGTTCCATCCTCTGGAGTTATATTTATCACTTCACTATGCTGCTAACCATTTTAAGGAACCAGTGATTTATGTGACGTTTGATCTTAGCATAAGCTTGAGAAATGGAACTTGTATTCATAAGCAGTAGAAAGCTTATCATGGTCAGGCTCAGGTTCCAGATTGTATTCCCCTTTAGATTCTATAACTGCCAGCCATGTTCTTTTTTTTCTGTGACCGGCTCAAGGCATATGAATTGGGTCCACTATGAGCTGGTTTTTTTATTGGTACAAGTTATGATCAAGAAGCTCTGACTGTTTCATGGTTGCATGAGATTTATATTTGCGTGAATATCCTTTTGGGCTGAAGTGGCTATATGTTGATTCTAAATATTATGAAGTTGTTTTGGCCAACTTTTGAAATAGTTGTCAATTGATCTGTCTCGTGTCTCTGTTTTCCTTTGAACTGAAGCATTGACTTGGTTTTTTAATCAAGATTTCTTCTTTCTTAAAGATCATCCAATTGTTTCTTAATACTAAAATATTTAGCCAATATACACTGGTTTCATGTTTCTAAGCTTTGTTGTAGCTGACGGTGAAATGGCCTAGTTGTCGGTATCCTCATGAGCTCTTGTAAGAATTCTCGGTTTAAAAAGAAAATTTGGCTGCTGGAACCAATCTTCTCTAGTGTTATGCTTTATTGATGAAGTTACTCTGGTCCTATTTTCTCAATTGCATGTTACTGCCAAAAAATCATTGCAATGATGCTGGTGCTGTGAAGAATACTTATCAGAATTATTTTGTTGGTAGGAATATAGTAACTAATGTGGCATCCATGGTCTTTTCTTTCCTGAAATGGCCTTGCCATCACATTCTTATGCATGATATCATCTTGGAGCAAAAAAAAAAGTGGGTCAGTAGGTCGATCCAACCATGATTGCTATCAAGGGTGCTGTTATCGAGGTCTTCTTTTTATGAGATTATCAAATGTACATTCAGTTTCTGTTTTTATGTTTTGTTTTAGCCGATGATGAAATGAGGTAGAATATCCTCTTTTTATTACAACAACAACAAAGCCTTTATTCCCAAACAAGTTAGGGTAGGCTAGATTACCCTCTTTTTATTATAGTCAACTTTTCAATGAAATGTTCTGTTGCAGCTCATTCTTGTTCATCATTCCATTGCATCTGATTAAGTATTGAAACATACTGTTGTAATTATGCCTTTGCGTTGCATCGTTCAGAATTATTTTTATCACTTCACTTTAGTTGCTAACCATTGTAAGGTTATCATGGTCAGGCTCAGGTCCCGGATCTTACCATAAGCTTGAGAACTGAAACTTGTAGTGATAAGTAGAAGAAAGGTTACCATGGTCAGGCTCAGGTCCCAGATTGCGTTCCCCATTAAACTCTGTAACTGGAAACCATGTTCTTTTTTTTTCTTCTGTGACCGGCGCAATGTGTATGAATTGGGTCCACTATGAGCCTCTTTTTATGTATACAAGTTAATATCAAGAAGCTCTGACTGTTCATGGTTGCATGAGATTTATACTTGCATGAATATCCTTTTGGCTGAAGTGGCTAGCATGTTGATTCTAAAAATTCTGAAGTCATTTTGGCCAGCTTTCGAAATAGTTGCCAACTGATCTGTCTTGTGTCTTTATTTTCCTCTGAAATGAAGGACTGCCTTGGTTTTTAATTGAAGAATACTTTTTCAGAATCATTTGGTTGGTAGAAATATAATAATTAATGGGGCAATCATGGTCTAGTCTTTCCTGAAATGGCCTTGCTATCACATTCTAATGCGTGATCTCATATTGGAGCAAAATTAAAATTTAGTGGGTCACTAGGAACTTGTTTGCTGGTCTGCGCTTATTTGAAACAAAAAAGAAGCATTTTCCCCGTCTGTTCATTTGGAGATTATTAATAGTTGAGAGTCAATGTGGTGTTGTGAATAAAATTTTCTTTTATTAAGAGTTGAGAGTTGCAAAATCTTGGTATCAAAGCTAGACTTGCAGCTGTTGATTCACTCATCACTGAAAGAAATGTGTGCATACACCAGAAAGCTTATTTTCTTTTCTTTGCCTTCTCCTGATTGCTCACTGAAAGAAATGTGTGCATACACCAGAAAGCTTATTTTCTTTTCTTTGCCTTCTCCTGATTGCTCCATCCAGATCAACATCAGTGATACATTTACCACTATTATCTACCGGAGAACATCAACTTCGTTGTTTTCTTCAGCCAACAAGGATCATCATATGCCACTATTGTCGCTGACCAGGCACCCTGTGCATTCTTGAGGTGTTTCTTGTTCCTGCATGCAGCAAGAAACAGGTGATGGGGAAAAAGAAAAAATGTTATAAGTTGCTCGCTGGAACCTACCCTGCAACCAGTATGTTTCAAAATTCAGACTGGATGATGACGTAGAACAACCGCAAGATCCCACTAGCCCTGAGCAAGGTTATCTTCAAAGCTAAGGAATACATGTCATGTCGAGTCCTCAACCATGGATTGCCCATTTTTTGAGCGACAAGCGTGTAGAAAATAGAATCATGGATAGAACTCATTTTCAGTAGGCTAAAGTCAATACTGACTTGTGGCTCCGACGGCATGGACAAGAAGAACTCGGTCAGAGTTGGAGACCACTCGTATGTGCGATTCAAGTTTCGGACAGGGATGTACCATCATTATCTCCGACCAGCACCAGGAAGCGCCTCTGATGGCGGCACGTGCACACTCGGCATGTACCGTCACCATCCAGGTCTACTTTTTATTCTTGAGAGATTATCTAGTGCTCTTCTCAATGCTGAATACTAATTATTCAGCAATCTACACGTGTTTTCTGCTTCTAAGTTATGTTCTAGCTGACAATTGAATGTCGCGGATTTATCCTCTCAATTTGATCATTTGCTAGTTTCACCTGATTGTTAGAAGAGCTTGGAGCACTACCTGTTACATTGAATGGAATGATTGCATTTTAGACTTTTCAGTTTTCAGTAAAATGTTCTGTTGCAATTCATTCCATCTAGTTCGGTGCTGAAATGGTCTGATGTAGTTCCGTCTTTCTGTTGCATTGTTTGGAATTGTGTCTCACTGTAGCTGCTAAACATTTTATGGAATTAGTGCTTCATGTGATGTTTGATCTTAGCATAAGCTGAAGAAATAATACTTGTACTGACAAGCCGAAGAAAGGTTTGTCATGATCAGGCTCTGGTCCCAAATTATGTTCGTGCTCAGGCACTGTAATTGCCAGCCATGTTCATTTTTCTATCCGAGTGACGAGATGTCATCTCGGGTATCATTGGTTGAAAGCAGATTATCCCAAGGAGGATCACACCATGATCTGTGTGGCAATACAATTGTAAAAGTAAGTCAAAAAACACTTTGATCATTGGTGACTGGATGTATTATGCACCAGTCTGGGGTAATTGCTCAGTTACTCACATCACTTGTAGGCTACCCACAGTAAATTTTCTGTTGCATGCGTGTGTGACATAAATATTGGTGATAAAATATTTTGATTTTGTGGTTACAGTTTAGACTATCGATGCAGTACATAAGTTTGACATCCAGATTGATATATTCCAGTGTATTTGATCGATCTGAAACAGGGGAAAAGTCTTTTCAGCTTAAACTGTATTATCTGTCTGACTGATTTGCATGCATTCACCACTCAGTGAGTACTATTGAGTATTAACTCCGAGGTAATATCACCAGAGGTCATACAACTTGCACTCGATGCTCAGTTTGGTGCTAGAACTTTCAAAATACGGAATTACAGTCACTCAACTTGACTTAAGTGGGCACATACAGTCACAAAATGTGTACGTATGGCCCCACATGGCTGTGAGGGACAGTGCTCTCCCAACGCATTTTTGCATAAAACTCCCTTGTATTTTTTTATTCGCGAAAAAAGCCGACCACAATGACGCTTTTTTGCACAAAACCCCCTCGCATTTTTTTTATTTGCAGAAAAACCAGCCACATGTATGGGAAAATTAACACCCAAAAAATGAGGGCGACAGGTTTCGAACAGGCGAGACACGTCTTCACACTAGATAGTCTAGCCATTTCATCCATCACGTTCAGATGTCAATTGTGGGCAACTATACTATATGTATTGGACCATATCCCACCTATTATTACATAGTGAACATTGTAACAAAAATGTGAGGCCGCTATGCCTCGAACCAACACCCAGAGGGTGCCACAAAAGACGGGCTAGCCACTACAAAATGCACGTCCACACGTAACATATGGATAACTAGTTTTAATGTACTTAAACAAAGGCCGTCGTGGAGGTTTTTTTTTTTTTTCGAGAATCGCTCGTGGAGCTGAAATGAGCAATGGCCAGTGCAGCCCATTTTACACCTGTTCTTTTTTTAGAAATTTGTAGATAGTATGTAAATTATAATTTAAATAATAAAAATAACCTTTAAATATTTGTGTTATAAATATTGTACACACAAACGAAGTAACCTACTTTTAAATTGTTTATATATTATTTAAAAAATATTCATATATTTAAAATAATATTTATAAATTATATATTTTTTGTATAATTACAAAAAAAATCAAAACTAAAATTTAAACTGTTGATATGAATATTCAATCATATCGAATATTTAAATTATATAATTTTTTGAATATAAGCCATGAGTTCATATTATAGACAAGTGAATAATCATAAACATTTAGTAAATATTTTTTGTATAATTTAAATATAAGCCATGAGTGTATATTTTTTATGGATTCATTTAACATATTTATTTAATAAATGTTTTCAATGTCTTTATTAACTAAATATTTTTATATAATACATAGGTTTATATTTCATTGTTTTTATTTACTAATGATCATTTGTATGTATAATATTTTTAACAAACTAATATTTGAACACTATTTTATTACTTACGTTTTAAAAATATCTTAAAAATATCTAAAATGTTTTTATTACTTACGTTTTACTAAATTATTTTATATAATACACAAGTTTATATTAAAATGTTTTGATTTACTAATCATCATCTTTATGTATAACAGTTTTAACACACAAATATTTGAACATAACATTTTCACTTACGTTCTGCAAATATCTTTAAAAAATAGCGCGTTCAAAAATGGGCCGCAGTATCTGCAGCCCACTTAAGCTCCAGATGCGTTCTCATGCGTATATATACGTGTTTGTTGCCCATAACAGAAAGTTGAACGTGATTGGTGTAGTGGCTATGCTGTCTAGTGTGGAATTCATGCCTCGCTGGATCGAGGCTTGCGCTTCCTCTCTTTTTTGTGTTATTAATTTTCGCAGTACAGTGGTTGGCCTTTTTGCATAAAAAAATTCGAGTGGTATTGTGAAAAAATGTGTCGCTGTGGTCGGTTTTTTCCGCGAATAAAAAAAATACAAGGGTGTTTTGTTCAAAAATGCGTTGGCTAATCACCACCGCTCACTGATAGGTGGGCCCATATACACGGAAACGCCACCATGCGTATTTTGTGACCGTATGTGCACGCTTGAGTCAAGTTAACTGACTGCAATTCCGTATTTTCAAAGTTCTAGCACCAAACTGAATATCGAGCGCAAGTTCTATGATTTCTAATGATATTACCTCATTAACTCCAATCCATAGAGCCAAGTCAGTCCTACTCTACTAGCTTCCAGCTAGTATGCAAGAAAGAACAAGAACCAAGGTTCATCAAAGTCATGCATGGGTACCTTTATACTGCATAATTTTGTGCGGTTAATCTACAGTAAATTTTTAATTCAGGATTTCTGCGCATTTTTATCCATGCTCATGAAGATAGCGCTGAGAAACTGTTAGCATCCAGCTACTAGATTCACTCAATCACCATGGTCTGGCTACAAATCAAGGATTACAAGAGGAGGAACAAGAGGAAGGAAGGAGACAGAGGAGGAAGACGAGCTACAGGGAGAGGAAACTCGCACGCCTCGCCAAGCCGGCCGAAGCCGCCTCCTCCGTGGGCACTTGTGTGCCTTTTGTAGTTGGAGGTCATCCATCTTCTGGGCCAGATCAAGGCGAATAGGGCCGGCCCATAGTAAGGTCGCTGACAATCCCCCCTCCATAAGTTTCGGCTTGCCCTCAAGCCGATTCCCTGTCGAACCACTGGGATCCCAAGGCACTTGTACTGCAAGCTGAACCGAATCAAGTATCGTCTCACCTGGATCCCAAGTCAGTTGCTGGTTTTGTAAAATGAGCACACCAGGAACTCGACTCAGACACAGAGCACTTGGTTGACTAATTGTAGACCACTGATTCAATCTTGTGACGAGTGCACATTGGGAGCTCAATTGGACAGTGCATCTGTGATAGGAGTCAAGAAAAAGATCTTTTGAGAATTTGTAACCCTCCATCTCAATAGTAGAGCAATCAACCATGATTTGCAGATATGTATTGTCAAGAACAGGGCATGCATAGTAGTAGTAAGCTTGGCCACTGTTAATCATGTTGAAACCATGTGTCTTCATAGGCAAGTGAAACTGTATCATGTTGATTGCAACAATGGGTCCTCCATCAAAACCATTCCCCAAACAAGCATCATCCATGCTGTCAAGATTGTCTCGCCACCAGGTCTTAGAATAGGAAACCCACGACTGATCCAGTGCCTCCTTAGGACTGAGCAAAGCAAAACAATCAACTTTCCGTATCTGCAAAGGTGATATATAGACACCATGAGAAAAGTCTCCATCTCTGTATCGGTAGCCCTCAAGAAAATATGCTTCTGTGATTCTGCATCCTGTACCAAATTTGGACCCAACAGAAACACCAACAAGGCAATAGCAGATGACAATTAAGTTGGCTAGAAGGATTTCCTCACCTATGTTAGGGAGCAGTAATTCATTGGAAATCATACGAACAATTTCCCATTGGAATTTTCCAGAGCCAACAGGGAATGCCTCACCAGTTGTTGCACTCGGCCATGCAATTGCCCACTGAAATTTTGCAGAGCCAGAACCACATAAGAAAGATTTTCCAGTGGGGCAAAACTGAAACCTACACTCCAGCGGTGGATGTAGCCATGGAATCTTCCATTGCATCAGTGACTGAGAGAATGCTTGCTTCAACATGATAGCACTGGCAGAATGCCCCAACTTGAGAAACCAAGCTATTATCCATTGGGAAATTTCAGAATTATAGATGAAGAGCTCAGCCACACACAAAAGCAACAAGTCCAAGGAGAAGCGATCCACAACCAAGTAAACTTGGAAGGAACTGAAGCAGTTGATATAGCTGGAGACAAGAACATGACCTCTAGAGGGGGGTGGCCAGGCAATTCGCCAGTTGAATGTTTCAAAGATCAACAGGACCGAATCAGAGCAAGAGGACCCAAGGAACAAGAAATGAGCATCTCTGTCTAACCCTTTTCTGGCAAGCAAAGCAGATGCAATATATGCACTGATAATGCTACTATATAGCATATCTCCTCCAAGACATAAACAATAAGGAGACCCCCTTAAGAAGAATGATGCACTGTTGGAAGTGGTGATGTCATGTTGTGCAGCAGAACAATACATGCCATGGGACCTTTTATATACAGCCAAACACACCACTGATATATCATGTTCCAGTAAACTGCATTTGTGCTTATGCTCGTACATTTGAAGACTGGGTGTCAACATCACTGCAAAAGAATTTGTACCCTCCCAATAGGATTGCAGAGATATGCCAATTGATTTCTTCAGCAGAAAACTTGTGAGTGGGCTACAGATATTACCTTGAGGTGGCAGCCATGAAAACCTCAGTGCTTCCAAACGTACTTCCGCAATCAGATGCCAATATATTCTTTGTACTAGAATTTCCTTGTTCTGAAGCTTACAGCACAAATCCCCAATCACAACATGAGCTGGTGCACAGACTATATCACTTGATATAATTAATAAGCTCCTCATCCTGACCGCGGCAAAAATTGCATCAGTGGGTCTCAATCTTGTAAAGCACAAATACCAATCATGTAGCAGCCCAACTGAATGTTGCAGAGGTAAACCAGCTGAAGCAATCACGAGGTTTAGAACTTCTTCCAACTGTACCAATGTACATGCCTGGATGCATGCAAAGGATGGCCATGGTAACGGCCACGACTCAACTCTGCTATCACTGACTTGGGTGAACTGGGACGTCAAGGGAAAAGCGATCTGGACAGGTACCTTTGTCGAGCACCTAGTGGGTGCCAAGTTGTCCAGATTGAAGATAGGGAACAACCAACGCAGCGACATCTGAATGGCTTCCGGTGCAGCAGGCTTAGGGGCGACGCTGCCGGCAGTCGTGAATGAAGGCGGTGCTGCGGACGAGGTGAGCACCGACTCATCGGATGTTTCGCAGCTTGGGCACCCCGTCGAACAGGTGGTGGACGTCGGAGCGGAGTCGTTGGTGTCATCGACTTCGAGCACCTTGTCACGCACACTAAGCTCCAGGATGGCGTTGCCGATGGTCGCGGACGGAGTTGGTGCTGTAGGAGCGGCAAGCTCGGACAGAGTCGCGCTGATGGCGCCCATGGACGCCTCGAGTTGGAGGTCGTCGGTGGAAGTATCGGGCACCTCATCATGGCGCTCGACCGCGGCCAACACTGCCTCCCACTTCGCGTACGGAGTGTCGTCGTAGAAGTATGACGGCGCCATCCCGTCATCATCCGGCATGGTGATGGTGGTGTAGGTCGGTGGTAGGAGGTCCACGGCAAGGATGCAACACCCCTCGTAGATGGCATGGCCATCCAGGGCATCTCGAGCTCGGGCCGCCCTCCATCGAGACCCGAACTCGATGTACGCCTCCACGCCGTACATTCCGTCCACCACTCGCTCGTACGCATAGATCACATATCCATCACCGGAGTGACGAAACAACTGGCGAATTGATTCGACGGTGACCGCCTGGCGAGCGTCGCTGATCCTGGCATGAAGAACGCCCTCGGGGCAGACGAATTTGTGGCTTGGCATACTGTCGAACAGGTTGCAGGCAATGGTTGGGGGAAAAATTTTGGTGGAGATTTTGAGGAATTCAGGAGAAGGATCGAACGGCTCTAATGCCAATTGTTAGCATCCAGCTACTAGATTCACTCAATCACCATGGTCTGGCTACAAATCAAGGATTACAAGAGGAGGAACAAGAGGAAGGAAGGAGACAGAGGAGGAAGACGAGCTACAGGGAGAGGAAACTCGCACGCCTCGCCAAGCCGGCCGAAGCCCATCCGTCCAAGCCGCCTCTTCCGTGGGCACTCGTGTGCCTTTTGTAGTTGGAGGTCATCCATCTTCTGGGCCAGATCAAGGCGAATAGGGCCGGCCCATAGTAAGGTCGCTGACAATAGGTGAGAAACTGATGAAGAAAGACCGAATAGAACAGTTAAGAGAACTTGTGGAAACTAAGGAAGAACACCATGAAGAATAAAGTTGAAAAAATTAGATGGGCACACATTGTTGCATCAGAGGTGGGTAGCGTTGTTAAAGCCCCATTGATGTAGATTGGCCTTCCACTATAGGCAAGGAATTAATCTTCAACATGCGCTAAGTCTTCTTTCAATCTATTAACTAGCCGTGACATGTCTTTCATTGAGGCATGGGTGTGTTGTGCCTAGGAGAAGACCGAGATATGTGAACGGCGTCGAGCTGAAGTCCTGGAAATCCAATTTTTAAATCCCGGTATTAAAGCACGATTTAGAGAAATTGACTTGCATCTTTGACGAGAACCTGCTGGCGCTGGCATGCTTCCGTGACTAGTAGTGTGTCGTCTACTGGATGATCGGAAAATTGTGGCACTTGAAATGAATAGGTGATGCAACTTGCCCTGAACTAAACAGGTGATTAATTAGATTTTGCAAGAGATCGGCCACCGGAATGAATTGAAGAGGTGACAACACGGGTCGCCCTAACGCACTCCTTGTCCACATTTAAATAGCTTTTTTTTTGGGAGTGCTACGCGTCGGCCGTCGGATCTTTTTAAAAGATCTGCCGCCTTGGCAGCCGTTCGATCTGGCATCATCCAGCGTCTTAGCCCCGTCTTCATCATTGCAACAAAGACAATGTTACAAGTTCCTTTTGCAACAGAGCTCATGTTGCAGAAATATTTACAATAGAGGTTGTGTTGCAGAAAAAATTTCTTCACTTTTTTTGCAACAAAGATAATGTTGCAGGAGGACTTTTGCAACAAGGATGATGTTGCAGAATTTTTTTGCAAAATGAAGTCGCAGCACCACCGTCGTCGTTGCCGTCACCGTTTGCAACTCCATCGTTGTTGCAGAAACTTGTCGGCACATGACCAGATGGCCCGGCGGGGACAGGCAGCTTCTGCTGCACGCACGAGGCCGAGGCGGTTCAAGTGGAGGTCAGCGCGGGGTCGCTGCGCTTGCGGACGCCGGACGGAGGAGATGCGCGCAGCGGCGAGCTCCTGGCGGCGGCGTGGTGGAGGTCAACGACCGACGGCGGAATTTGGTGGTGGAGGTCGGCCGTGGCAGCGGTGTCTCTAGATCCGTACCTAGATGAGTCGAGGAGGCCACCGTCGACGGAGACCTGGTCGTCGTCGCCACCGTAGGAAGTCTGCACCCAATCGTCCTGGTAGGCCTGCGACGACGCTGCTGCTGGATCCAACCTCCGTCGCCCACCATAGTTCCAGTCACTACGGGATCTAGCTCCCTGATCAGTTTGCAACAAGGGCCTTGTTGCGGGCTTGCCTTCCGAAACAAGGGTGGAGTTGCAAGAATTGGGAGTATGTGGAGATTGGCTTCTGATCGTCCGATAAAAAACCAATCTAACGGACACGGAGGCGGCGGATGCTCACCTGGAATCGGTCGGTTGAAGGCAAACATTTCCCTTTTTTAGGGAGAGAAGAATAGCTGAGGTCCTTGAGCTGAGAATCGATTTGATCCAGCCATACCATCTTTTGTTAAAGATAATATGTGCCTCTTCCTTGAGAAATCCGTACATGTAAAACACGATGTGATTTCTCAATTTGACATCCAAAAAGCAATGTCACGATGGGTGGAGCAATGTAATATAGTGCGCCATTACCAAACCAAAAATTGTGTAAACAATTAGGATTACATTGAAGAAAAAAACAAAGTACAGGTAAATACAAAGCATCGTGGTTGAAACAGTGAGGGGCAAAAGTGTCATGTCATTTAACACCGCTAGTTTGAAAATGGACAAAAGTATCATATACAGTACGAAATAAAATTTAGACCACATATCAAATAGGGAAGGACACTTTTTGGAGTGTCAAATAGGTAAGCCATCATTTTGCCAGTGTTAAATAAGGAAGTCTCTCATAGTTTTCTAGATATACTTGTTATCTTGCTTCACATTCTTGGGAATGTACCGGCACCGCCCTACCAATAAGCATCGAATCATGTATGCTGGCAAAGGTGCCTTCTACGTTTTTGAATTGGGATCTGGCCAACCACCAAGGCAAATTGGACTCCCGTCTGATGTATGGAGTCTCATCGGGCCACCAGTCCTGTTTAGTGGTATACTGCATTGGCACCCAAAGCAGCATAGTAATGGAAGCAACACCATAACTTTATTCGAAACCACAGTCGAGTCATTCCGGCAGATGTGTGCTCCATTTGTTCATGGCCGCGCTATTCTGTTTGAGATGGATGGATTGCTTGGCATGTCTAGCTTCAATGATGACGCGACAATCATTGATATTTGGGTGATGCAGGACTATGAAACCGAGGTATGGACCTTCAAGTGTCGGATTGAATTGCCCATTGTGGAGATCAGGCTGCAGTGCGGAAAGGTTGGCGGTCCTTGGAATGCGATGGTTTTTTCTTGTGCTGGTGATGTGCTTGTGTTGGTCGAGTATGGCAAGTGGCTACTTCAGGTTGACATGGATGGAAAGTTGGTTGCTAGTTTCCATTGCAAATGTTTCCGTCTTGCTCAACATTGCCTCAAACAAACTCTTGTTCCTCATACCTTCTTCCCAACACTAGATGGTTATGTTGTGAATGATATGTCTTTCATCTGACTTGTTCTTGAGTGAGGTGGTGTTTCTTAACACCATAACTGTTAATCCTCGCGAGGTGCAATATCAAGTAGGAGCCCACTGGCTTGTCTGTTGGTACACATAAAGTTATGGTCAAGAAGCTCTCACTGTGATGTGTTTGCGTGAAATCTATGCTTGTTCCGATGCGCTTTCAGATTGAATGGACTACCTTGCTTGTTGGTGCTAAAATTACCAAGTTAGTATGGTGTGCATTTAGAATATGATCTAACTAACTTGCCTCATGTCTCTACTTTTTTGAACTGGAGATCTTTTTGCGTATTTTATTTAGTTACTAATATTGTTAGTACTTACTAGTTAGGAATGTACCTGTCTCATGTCTCTGTTTCTTGAACTGAATAATTGACTTTGCCTTGTTATCTCCGTCTTCTTGTTTTTTGAGAGAATATCTAGAGATCTTTTCAACAATGAATGATCCTTATTTAGCAATCTGCATGTTTTCCATGTTTCTAAAAAATTTTAGTGGCCTTCCTATTTCTAAGTTTTGTTCTGGTTAATAATTAAATGTGTCAGATTATCCATTTAATTTGTTCACTTGCTAGTTTCACATGATTTTAGAGGTTGGAGCACCATTCGTTAAATTGAATGTAATTATTGCAAAATAGTCAACTTTCCTGTGAAATGTTCTGTTGGGCATCACGTGTGAAATATTTCTCAGTTGATCCAACTCATGCATGTCTCCGTTTTCTTGAACTGGAGCATGACTTTGCTTTACTTTGTGTATCTATTGATCCTCTTAGTGAGAGCGGCATTTCGGAACCCGGGCTCATCTGCTCCCACCCATGAACACAATCATCTGGCCTCTTGGGGCCAATTATTTAGTTCTCAGCTTAAGGAAATGAATGAAGTCAGTCTTGAACTGCTGTGCATAAGCCTCATGGACCATGGGGAGCCTTTCACGTCTAGCTTGCTCATCGATGTTGTATGCCGGGATGTGATCCCTTAATATAACTTCAGGAGCTGCAGTGATAAAGATTTTGCTTATGTAATCGACGATTGTGTCTATAATCGACAAGTGATGCAACGGATAAATCAGTCGAGCAGTGTCAAAATCACACCTTTGAGAGCCAATGCCCAGTGCAGGCTACAGGACGAGCACACGAGATGCAAGAAGCCACTAGTGAACAACCTTCCGTAAAATGACCCCGGTATGATACCGGTCACGACGACAGGCTCGTTACTTCGACAGAGTGTCGCCAGGCTCTTCACCACTGTGTTGAAGTCATTATGTAAAAGCTAGGCAGGTCGTTGAGGAGCACGCTCACTTCCGGTGGTGGCTGTTGTAAATGAAGGCAGTGGCTATGGATGGCCTTGACGGCAGTAGATACCAGTGCTAGCGCATTCAGGCCAGAGGAGCAGCCCAAGTCTGCGATCACCATCTTTCCGTGCAACAAGGAGATGGTGTTGCTGCATAAGTCAATGATGGCCTCTTCTATCAGAGGCTTCACCCTGTTTTGCTCAGCGTTCTGCAATCAAGGATTCTGGCCATTTTGCAGAGGGCAGATCGGCATGGGCGCATAAACAAGCAAGAACATATATACTTCTGCATTCTTACAATTTGGCATGGTATATACTATACACCGCTCTTATCAACCAATGGAACGTGTCATCTAGCTATTGACACAATCGGTAAAATTCAGTTTTGTTTTTCACTTTAATTTTCTGTTGTCCTCAACTTTCTACTTGTTACAAAATAATTTGATTTTCATCGAGGTTTGTTGGCGAAAGCCTTGATTTGCCAGCACTTGATTATTTGGTTGCATATTATTTTTATCTGCAATGTCCTAATTATCCAAAGTTGTTTCAAATTAATTACTGTGAAGATAGGGATTCGCTGTCTTGAATATTTTTCTTTTTTCTCCTTTGATAGAGCTAGTAAACCAACTTACAATAAAAAGTCACAAAAAAATTATATACAATAAAAAGTTGCAATTCCAAAAGAAAAAATAACTGGGCCTACACTCTGTGTCAATCTCAAAGCACACAAGAAACGGCCCAGCCCATATGTATCTGTGTTGTACTATGCCTGTAACCTAAGGTGAGGTCTCCTTTCCGCCGCCGTCACTACTCACCACACCACCCTACCACTGCTCTCGCTCCTCGCACGGACGGATCCATGGCGGAGTCTGCAAGTGCAGCAAGAGCGACGCCACTCCTCCCTGGCCTCCCGGATGACATCGCCATCTGGGAGATCCTCGTTCGCCTGCCCCCCAAATCCCTCCTCCGCTGCCGTGCTGTCTGCCCCGCCTGGCACCGTGCCACCTCCGCCCGCGACTTCCTCCTCGCCCACCACGCCCGCCAGCCCGCCCTCCCCCTCCTCCGCGTCTACAGTGACGACGAATCGTCCATAGACATCATCACCTGCGACCACCGGGCAGCCGACCCCGACCAGCTCCAGCCCGTTGCACATCTCGACGCCGCCCCCGCCTTCTTTCCCGTGGCCTGCTGTGACGGCCTCCTCGTCTTACGCACCTGTAAAAATGAGGGCTTGTCCATCTGCAACCCGGCCACTCATCAGTATGCTCCTCTCGACCAGCTTGATGGCTTCACACTTTTGGGGATGTACCCACACAGCCCTACCGCCGAGTACCGACTATTGCTCTGCCTGGAAGCTGATGCTCAAAGTGGCTCCTACGTCTTCACATTAGGCTCTGGCCAGCCGCCGAGGCACATAAGGGGCCCTGATGCCATGCAACTGATGAATTCCCGTGGATCTCTTCTTTTCCATGGTAGCTTGCATTGGCGCACAGAGAACCTCATAATGGTATTTGACACCACCGCTGAGTTGTTCCGGCAGATGCGCTCTCCGATTGTTCCCGGCCATGGCAATGCTAACCTGTTTGAGATGGGTGACTTGCTTGGCATGTACAGTCTTAATGAGGAAGGGACCATTGTTGATGTCTGGGTGCTGCAGGACTATGAAGGCCAAGTCTGGGCCTCCAAAGGCCGGGTTGAATTGCTGATTGCAGAGATAAGGGTGCAATTTGAAAACTTTCGCGGTTTTTGGTATGTGGAGGCTGCATATTGGGATGGTGATGTGCTCATGCTGGCCAAACTTGACAATGACTGGCTACTTCAGCTTGACATCGATGGCAAGTTGGTTGCTAGTCTCAATCGCAGATTCATCTGGCATACGGGACTTCGGCTCAAACAATCTCTAGTTTCACATACTTGCTTTCCGGCACTAGAGGAATATGTTGTCAATGCTTCACCTTTCATCTGACCAGATTGTTATGTTCTGAATATTATTTAGCTTTTCATCAGAGGGCTGTTGAGTGTGGTGGTGCTTCTTGACGGCCTTGCCCTCCGTATCTACATGTGCTGCAGTATGTATTAACTGAATTTACCGAGCGCACTAGCTTTCTTTGTTGATGTATAAAAAGTTATGATCTAGAAGATCAGTGCTGATGTGTGGTTGTGTTATATTTCTTTTAGTATCATTTTGGGCTGAAGTGATCACTAGTAGAAAAACCCCCTTTAGTCCCGGTTCGTAAGGGCCTTTAGTCCCGGTTCTGGAACCGGGACTAAAGGGTCGGGACTAATGCCCAAGACCTTTAGTCCCGGTTGGCTTACGAACCGGGACCAAAGGCCCTCCACGTGGCCGCTCTCTGTGCGTGGGCTGGAGGACCTTTAGTCCCGGTTGGTAAAGGAAAAAAAAATTCAAATTTTTTTTTTCAAATTTTTTTCTCTAGTCTCTAATCACCCCTCCTCACTGCTTCAGAATTTAATCTCTAGTCTCTAATCAGCACTCATTCCAAATCGTCTAACTTCCCAGCCGGTCACCCATCCTCTCACTACTCCAGCCCCAGCACGCTTAACTTTCAGGTTCTATCTCCCCTAGTTTCCAAGACTGCACTTGTTGTTTTCCTGACAATCTTAAGCTATCAATCCTGTTAACCCTTAGGTCTTGATGTCACATGATTTAATTTTTTGAATTCTAAACAATTATTAAAATAAACAAAATAAGTACTAATAATATTGAATTTCAATGAAAATAAAATAAGTAATAATATTATTTTATTAATTTTTTTGCCATTTATTCATTTAATATGACATAATTAATATCTTTAAATCTGTAAATCGAAATTCGACAAATAATATATCCATTATTATCAGAAAAATGTGAGGAATCCAAATATGACATCATTTATTTTTTTTAAATTATTTTTTTAAATTTTTTAAATTATTTTTTTGATTTGAAATAACTTTTTTTCCTTTTGGAATTTTGAGAATCTGAGAAAACTTCACCGGGTAAACCCGGGTGAAATCGAGTCCCAATTTTTCTCTAGTTTTTTTTGATATATTAAACTTTTTTTTTCGACGTCGTATGCAAAAGTTATGGCCGTTTTACATTTTTTTTGCGTTTTTTTTGCAAACAAGGTCAAAATTCATATTTCAAAATTTCTATACCAACTAGACACTAAAACCTAACTACATCTCAAAGGATTTTATTTTTTGAAGATTTTATCATTTTTGTTTATTTTCTACAAAACTAAAAAAGGCGGTCCACCGGGGGGGGGTAGAGTTTGAAAATTTCAGAACCCCTTTAGTCCGGGTTGGTGTCCATCCAATCATACCATCGATTACACATCTGCTAGCACCGTCCCAGCCAGAGTCACAACTAAGGTTAACCAAGCCAGAGTCAACCCTTTCTAACTTCATTTGCTATTTTTTATGCATTTAATGATGTTTTTGAGCTAAATGACCCTGAAATTGAAAAGCACTACAAATGAACTCTGAAAAGGTTGAAACTTGGCATGGTATCATCATTTCACCCACATAGCTTGTGCTAAAAAGTTGAGAGGGTTGCGGCAAAAACTTGATGCACTTCGTGTACAAACTGGACCTTCTCATTCGAAGTATCAAGGTTTCGGACGAAAACTCGTCTGTTACAAATGCATTTCATTTTTTTAATTAAAATCCTAATTTAAATTATTCTAAACATAACCAAATAAATCTTACTGTGACAACAATCTAACACGTGACTAGGAGCAAAAAGAATTAAATTAAAAACTATTTGTAAACTCAAGTTATTCACAATCTAGGGTTTGAAGCAAATTTGAACAAATTCAAATTTAAACCATTCAAATTTGAAAACTAATGGCACAAACAGAAACTAGACAAAATTTTGAATCTAATGCAAAAAGAATCACTCAAAAACATCAAATATCTTAAAAGATATAAGCAATTTAAAACAGAAACTAAAAACAGGAAAACTACCTTTAGTCCCGGTTGGTAACACCAACCGGGACTAAAGCCTCAACCCCTTTAGTCCCGGTTGGTAACACCAACCGGGACTAAAGGGTGGGGGGGCCTTTAGTCCCGGTTGGAGATACCAACCGGGACTAAAGGGGCTGGCACCGTTCGAAGCCCCTTTAGTCCCGGTTGGTCTCTCCAACCGGGACTAAAGGCCCCGTTCGAACCGGGACTGATTCCTGCGCCGCTCGAACCGGGACTAATGCACCCATTAGTCCCGGTTCGTAACAGAACCGGGACTAATGGGCTTCTCAAGGCTGGACCAATGCCCTGTTTTGTACTAGTGGATTGCTGTGAATGTTGATGCTAAAATTACAAGTCATTTGGATCAGCGTTTGAAATGTTGATTGCTCTGACTCATGTCTATGTTTTCTTGAACTGAAGAATGGACTTTGCTTTTTCACTCTTTATATAGTGTCTCCTGAATACTTAATTGTTAGCAATCTAGCTGGCTCTTCGTCTCTGTTTATTGAACCGAATAATTGACATGTCTTTTTATTCAGGTTTTCATTTTTAGAGTTTACCCAGTTGTCCATAAATACTAAATATTAGAAAATGTACAGTTGATTCCTGTTTCTATGTTTTGTTTTGGCTGATGGCGAAGTAAGGCAGATTAGCCTCCTTGACTAGCTAGCTGCACCTGATTTCAGAAGAGCTTGCAACAGTAGATAAATTGAATGATTGCATTATAGTCAACTTTCAAGTCAATGTTCTGTTCTGTTGCAGTTCTTTCATGTTCATGATTCCATTGCATCTGGTTAGGTATTGAAACATGATGTTATAATTCTGCCTCTGTGTTGCACCATTAATTTGGAATTATATTTATCATTTCAGTTTAGCTGCTATCCATTTAAAGAAATCACAACTTCATGTGATGTTCAATCTTAACATATTCTCGAGAAATGAAACCTGTACTGACGTGCAGAGCCATGTTCTTTTTTTTTTCTGCGCAATGCTTATGAATTGGGTCCACAATGAGATGGCTATTTTCTTTTTGATGTATACAAGTTATAATCAAGAAGCTCTGACTAGTTCATGATTTGACTTGTGTGAATATCTTTTTGAGCTAAAGTGGCTAGCATGTTGATGCTTAAATTATGTAGTTTTAGACAACATTAGAAATAGTTGCAATTGAGCTGCCTCATGTCTCTGTTTTTCTCTGAACTGAAGAATTGCCTTGCCTTTTTTATCGAGGTCTTCTTCTTTCTTAAAGATCATCAAGTGGTTTTCTTATAATAATACTAAATAGGTAGCCAGTGTCCTGTTTCTAAGTATTGTTGTAGCTGACAATTACATGTGGCAGGTCATCCTCTCAATTTGTTCAATTGCAAGTTTGACCCGATGGTTAGAGGAGTTTGGAACACTGCTTGTTAGATTGAACGGAATGTTTGCATCATAGTCAACTTGTGAGTGAAATGTTTATATCGCCATTCATTCTTCTTCATGTGTCCATTGCATCTGGTTAGGTATTGAATTGTCCTGTAGTTCCTTTTCTCTCTGTAACCGGTGCAAGGCCATGTCCAGTACCATTTGTCGAAAGTAGATTGCTCAATTTGTCACAGCACGTATGACGTGCCATTCCTGCAGGGTGATTCCTCGGTTGCTCACATCACTTGTAGGTCCCATTATCTGTTGCATGCATGCCCCCTCTGGCATCTGCGAGCGTGTGTGATAAATATACCCGTTGTGGCTGCAATATGTTTGAATGAGATCTACTATCAGACTGCTAGTTTCTTTGTTGATGTATACAAAGTTATGATCATGAAGTTCCAACTGTTTATGGTTCCATGAAATTCATAATTCTGTGAATATCCTTTTGGGCAGGAGTGGCTACCGTGCATGTTGATGCTAAAATTACTAAGTTGCTCTGGTCAGAATTTGAAATAATTGTCAAGCTGACCCGCCTCTTGTTTCTTAGAGACTATCCGGTGGTCTTCTTAATTCCACAAATTTAGCAAATGTACTTGTTTCTGCTTTTTGTCGTAGCCGATGATGAAATGAGGCAGATTTTCCTTTTTTTTCTTTTTTGACTAAGCAAGTTGCACCTGGTTTTTAGAAGAGCTTGGATCACTAGTTAAATTGAATGATAAGATTGCAGTCAACTTTGAGGGCAATTTCTGTTGCAATTCGTTCTTGTTCATGATACCATATCATCTGATTAGGCATGTTAATATATGCTTTCTAATCATATCTTTCTATTGCATCATTTGGAATTATATTTACACTTTCACTTCATCATTTGAAATCACATTTAACATTTCACTTCAGCTGCTAACCATTGTAAGAATTAATGTTTCATGAGATGTTGATTCTGACATGCTCGAGAAACAGAACCTGTAGTGATAAGCAAAAGAAAGGTTTGTCATGGTCATGTACTAATTGCCAGGCATGTTTATATGAACAAGAAGATGCCAGACCAGCTATGTTCATTGTTTTCTCAACAACATTTCTCTTGCAAGAAAGCACCAGGGATTGTGTCACAAAACAGTTTTAAGAAAAGTAATTAAGTTCAAAAGCTGCTCTGATTGTTTTCTACTGCATTTAGTATTTTTTTTTCAGTAAAGCATGTTATGCAGTTGTAGTAGTAGGGAGTACTATCAAGCTCTGGTCATCTTCTGGGCTATGCCCATCCTGTTTGAGAGCTAGTATAGTTAAGACTTTAAAGCTCAGCCCAGCCCACGGCATTCCTATTTTTTCTCGATTGACCACCGCTGTTGCGACGACAACCTGCTCCTTGAGTAACCGACCAAACTAGTGTAGTGCGGTTAGGAACTGTATATTTTTCGTTTCTGGGTTATGTTTTAGTATGTTTGTTTAGTTTTGTTGTATTGTACTCTTATTTTGCTGACACTCATTTGAGGCTCTTCATCTTGTTAGTTGTAAGAATGGTTCTGCTAGACTAGTAGTCTAGGAAAACTGAACAAGTAAAGCCATGACGGACACCTGCCTTGTCAGCCGGCGCTTGGCTGATCTGGAATTCTGGATGTTCCTATTGCTTTTGATACTGCATTAGCAGTGTTGTTGGCTGATGGTCTGCAATCGTTTTCGATACTGCATTAGCAGCGGGAGGGTGGTATGTGTCGACGGTACCGTAGAAGCTGAATATGGCGTTCCATTCGATTAATGGAACAGGGGTCTGTAGGTCCTTTGGCTCCAAAAGACAAATCGAACTAGCCAGTGTACATGATGTTGTGAGGAGCTGATGACGAAAATATCCAAAAAAAGGTCATGAAAAGAGATGAAATACGTGCTGATGATGTGGTATAGGAAGAAGAGACACTTGAGTCCTTGTGATGCGATGTAGTACGGTTGATCCCTTTCTGTAGGTGTTGGCGTTTGACATCCTGACTGCAGGATGCGGCGTCGATGAAGTCATGTGCGTGCTTGCCTGAGGTAGACAGAAAAGAACAAGAGGAGCCAAACGAGAACTCCACCCCACCTGAGTCATGTGTGTGCTTGCCTCGTCTACTGGTTCTTGATACTCCCATCCCCATGAGCTCTAGACTTCCTGCTGCTTTAACACCGAACGAATAATCCAGTTAGCTACTAGCGCTGTCTGGTAACTTGGTAGAAAAAAGCAGCAGCTTGTAGGATGTGTGTTCTTGTGCCAAGTGGATGCTCAACTCCTTGAGCGAGAGTCCAGAGTCCTGTAGTCGATGCCATGCGACGCTGATATGTACTCATTCCCAGTACCCCACAATCCTACATACACACGTAGATAGCTTTTTCTTTTTTGAGGTAAGTACATAGGTATCTTTGATGTAAGATTAGTGACGGAATCATTGTGAAACGTGTGTCTGTGCTCTGAGGATATATAGCCGGCCATGAAGTAAAGCATGGCAAAGGGTCGGCATGGTGGCATTTGCTTGCTTGCTTGCTTGGCTGTTATAAATGGGTCATGTGGGTCTCTGCAATAGTTATTGGGACAAATAATCCGGATGACCTTTGTGTGTTTTAAAGCTCGTCGTCCTCTAACCAAAATCTTATCCTTTTGGGTGAAGATAATGACATCAACAATAACATAGATGGGGCCGGCGTAGTATGGAGGTCTTCACTTTAAGGGCATGCTTAATTTGAAGGATTTTTACATAATTTGGAGAGAGCACGGATGAATTTTTCTTCGTGGGTACTTTGATTTGTTGGAATGATCTGTAAGGATTCTGCCATACCATTTAATAAATAAGTTTTTTATTAACTCGACCTCTTTGGTATATTATTTGATTTTATGTTGGTGTAATTGAACAAACTTTGGCACAAATTCAATCCCATTGGATCCACGTGAATATGACAATGTAATTTTGTGGTTGCGCTTGTTTTTGGTTTCGCAGGAAATCAATATCTATGGAGGTAAAAATAAGTTGTCGATTTAACACGATTTTTTTAGGCGACAAGAAAGAAAGGAAGCCTCGGAGAAGTCGAGATGAGCCACGAGGGGCCCACACGGATGGGTGGCGCGCCGAGGGTAGTGGCCGTGCTCCCTGCCTGTGTGGGGCCCACATGAACCGCCTTGACCTGATTCCACCGCCATAAATCCCTATATATACCGAAACCTTTCGTCGTGCCTCCAGAAGAATTTTATCGCTGCTGCGAGCCTCTGTTCTGAAGTGATCCCATCTGGAGCCCTATTCCGGAGCTCTGCCTGAGGGGAAAGTCATTGCCGGAGCCATCTTCATCAACATTGTTGCCTCCATGACCATGTGTGAGTAGTTCCTTCAGGATCTACGGGGTCATAGTAGTAGCTAGATGTTTCTCTCTCTATTTTGGATCTTCAATACCATGTTCTCGTTCTTGATCGAGATCAATTCTATATAATCGATGGTGTGTTTGTTGGGACGCGATGAATTTTCACTTTATGATCAGATTGTTTATTGATTTGAATTGAATCAATTCGGGTTTTCTTGCTGCATAATTAAATACCTTTGTAATGCTCTTCGGTCTATCTATCTTCTTTGGCCAAGTTCGATTGATTTATCTTAAGTGAGAGCAATTGCGTGCTCTATATCCCAGTGACAGAATGTGGACAAGACACATATTGTATTGTTGCCACTAAGGATAAAACGACGGGGTTTATCATATTGATTGGCTCCTTCATGTCTACATTATGACATCTTGCTTATTGTGATACTATGTTTCTTGCAAACTTAATATCTTGAGATGCATGCTGGATAGCGGTTTTGGGGTGAAGTATTAGTAGTAGATGCAGTTGGATTAACGGTCTACTTATCACGGTCGTAATGCCTATATGAGATTATGCCATGAATGGTCATAATCATAAATATTGTAATCTTTTCAATTGTGCAACTGTAATTTGTTTACCATGCCATTCGCCTGTTTTCAAGAGAGATGCCACTAGTAAACCTATGGCCCCTGGGTCTATTCTCTGTTAATAAATTCTTCTACAAAATTGCCACTTTATTTACTTCTTCTCATTTTGCCATTTTCACTATACCACTATCTATCTCCATTTGCTATTAATCTTGTAACTAGCAAGACAAGGGGCTTGACAACCCTCTTGCCAAGTTGGGTGCAAGTTTTTTTTGTGTGTGTGCATGTGTTGTTTATCTTGTTAGCTTAGAGCTTCCTACTGGTTCGATTAAACCTTGGTTCTTAACCGAGGGAAATACTTTGCTTCTATTCTACATCACCCTTGCTCTTTGGGGAATCCTAATAACTCCTGTGGGAGTAGCATGCTTGGCCTTGACCGGTGCCGAGGAGTCATCCACGGTTAGTAACTGAGCCATGTCCTCGGGCTGAGGGGCCAGCGACTTGACTCCGACGGAGAAGGTGCACCACTCCTATATAAAATAAAGCAGGGGAAGTCGATTAGCCTAGTTTCATAAAGAAAACATCTTGAGGGAAAGATAAGAGCAGGTCATCAAACCTTGCTGGGCCGGTCGTGTGCCCAGTAGCCGACGTTATTCTCCTCGGACTTGAAGGCTATGCCCTTTCCATTAAAGAGAAGGTCTTGCATCCCCTTGATGGATTTCTTCGCGTAGAAATCACCTTGGATGGCCCGGGTCTCATCATGCTCCCCAGTGTACTCCTACATGGGGTGAGCTCAGGCCTGGAGGGGTTGGATGCCGCGGCTTCGAGTCACATACATCACATCAATCAGGGTGACCCCTCTCTTGATGAAGTGGTCCACCCTCTCCATGAGCTTGGTCACCTCCTCTGTCTCCTCCCAAGTGATGTTCTTGGGAGTCCAGGAGTGGAGCCTCGCGAAGGGGGAGGTCGAGAAGGCGGTGGCGATCCCATCTCGGTCGGGGTTGGTCAATGGCACATCGGCCATGTAGAACCACACCTACCAATTCCTCACGATGTCCACAAACTTTCCTTTTAGCCACTAAGAGCCTAGGACTTTCCTAACAATGGCCGCCCCACACTCAGTTGGCTCATTGTCGTTCGTCTGCATCTTGGTGCTGAAGAATTTAAGCCAGAGTGCGAAGTTGGTCTCGCAACAGAGAAAAGTTTCGCAGAAAGTGACGAAGTAGGCGATATGAAGACTTGAATTAGGCGTGAGGTGGTGGAGTTGAAGGCCATAAAAATATAGAAGACCACGGAGGAAGGGGTGAATGGACAATCTCAAGCCCCGAAGAAGATGGGATATGAAAATAACGCGCTCACCGGCGCGAGGTTGGGGGACCCTTCCAGAATACGGAACCGCCGACCCTTTGGTGATGGGACAGTGGGCTGGAGCAACCTCGGGCGCCAGGAGGTATCCAACGTCCTGCAGCGCGGTGATGTGCTTCTGGGTGACGGTACAGCACCGCCATAGCCCCCTTATGCTAGGGGCCTTCTAGTTTTCTATGGACGCCTATTGGCTCCCTGTAGCCGCCTTCCGGCCACCCTTCGAAGGCTTCGCTGCCGGGATGTGGCTTCCTTCTCTGGCCATCGATTGAGGACGGAAAGAGGGAGGGAAACTTGGGTTTTTTGGGCTTGAAAATATGGGTGCTCAAGCTCGAGGATGAAGAAGACAGGAAGATAGGAAGAGTGAAGCTGGCCTCTCTCGCCCCTGGCCTTTTATGGGCAAGTAAAAACGTGAAACAAGCTGATATGTCTCAAACGTATCTATAATTTTTGATTGTTAAATGCTATTATATTATCACTTTTATATACTTTATATGTCATTCCATATTATTTTTCTGGACTAACCTATTAACTTAGTGCCCAGTGCCAGTTCCTGTTTTTGCATGCTTTTATGTTTCGCAGAAAAACCATACCCACAGAAGTCCAAACACGATGAAACTTTTTGACGATTTTTTCTAGAAAAGAAGGGACACTAGAAGCTTCTGGGGAGGACGAGAAGACCCACAGGGGCCCCACAAGGTAGGGGGCACCACCCTAGCTTGTGGGCCCCTCGTGACTCTGTTTGCCGTAATTCCTGGCCTATAAATTCCCATAAATCCCGAAACCCTCGGAGCGAGACCCGAAACAATTTTATCGCTGCCGCAAGCCTTTGTTCTTCCGCGATCCAATGTGGAGCCCTGTTCTGGCACTCTGCTGGAAGGGATCGGAGAATCATTGGGGAGGCCATCTTCTTCAACCTTGCTGCCTCCATGATGATGTGTGAGTAGTTCCTACAAGAACTACGGGCCTATAGTAGTAGCGAGATGGTTTTCTCTCTTTCTTTTGATCTTCAATACAATGATCTCCTTTGATATGTATTCAATGTAATCTTGTTTGCAGTGTGTTTGTTGTGATCCGATGAATTGTGGGTTTATGATCAGATTATTCATTGAGTTATATTTGATTCTCGTGAAGTCTTTCATATGTAATTTCATACCTATGTATGCTTTCCGATCTTTGAGCCTTTTCTGGACAATTGGATGATTGGATCTTTAGAGGAAGTGGTGCATAGTAGTAGGTTCAACCTTGCGTTGACTCTGTCCAGTGACAGAAAGGATAAGGGCACGTATTATGTTGTTGTTGTTAAGGGCAAAACGACGGGGTTTGGTCATATTGATTGATCTCTTCCTGTCTATATTATGTCATCCTGTTTATTGCGTTACTATGTTTGTATGAACTTAGTACTTTAAGATGAATGCTGGATAGCGCTCTTGGGGTGGAGTAATAGTAGTAGATGTAGTTGGATTAACGTTCTACATGTCCCAAACATAATGCCTATATTAGATTATGCTATGGATGATCATCTGTAACATCCCCATGTATTAAGCACAGTGATCATCTCTTAATCATGCCAAGTCACCATGCTTAACAATGCTTGAACACATTAGAATCATATCTCATCTCAAATTCCAATTCAAATTGGGAGTTCAAATTTAAAGTGAATTTAAAAGTTGTTCAAATCCCAGAACTAAATAGTTCATAATATTGCAAATAATCCCAAAGCAATTATAAAAAATAAACCCAACATTAATTGGATTATTTAACTGACTCTAACATCATAAAACAGTAACAAAACAGCAGTATTTGATCCATTTTATTTAATCAAAAATTCAAATGAAATCAAATTAGCTCCAAACCTTTTTCTGGCAGTACTAGATATTGCATGGTATTTATTGAGCTAAGTCACACATTCTACAAAATTGAATTGGTGGCTGAACATTTTTTCAAATGAGTGGAAGAAATAAAACAGAAGAAAAGAAAAGGAAAAAGAAGAGGGCTCACTGGCGCACTGGGCTTAAGTCCAACAGTGCAATACGGCACGGCCCGGCGAGGCCTTATCCTTCCTCCCGCTGGCCGAATGCCATGGCGCTGGCCGACGCGCGCGCGCAGCCGTCCACGCGCGGATGCAGCCGCTGTCGACCATCCGACGGCGCCCCGTGGGGATAAGGACTGCCACGAGCCCCCCAGACAAACCCTAGCGCCATATCCCCCTCTCTCTCGCTCTCTCCACCCTCACCCGAGCGCCGCCATGGCCTCCCCGTCGTAAACCTCGCGGCCACCGTCCCCCTCTCGCCGCCCCGCCGTGTCCAACGTCTCCCCCGACCTCGACTACGCCACCTGCCCCGACCCATTGGAGCTCGGAGCCGCCGCAACGTCGCCGGCGTCGTCGTCTTCTATCTACGGGCACCCGAGCCGCCGCCGTCGATTCGTCGCCGTCGAGCCCTCCCCGAGCACGTTTTGCACCACTACCGGCTCCCCGTGAGCTCCGCCTTCCTCTCCCTCTCTCCCCGTGCTCTTCTCCGCGCCGTAGCCGCCGCTCCGTCCGTGACCGTACCCAACACCGCATGAGCTCGCCGCCGGCGTGGCTCCGGTGACCCATTGGTCACGCGCGCATGTCCACTCGCTTCGTTGGCCCGCGTAGACGCCGTAGGAGCTTCGCGCCGTCCATTTTGCTCGCCGTAGCCCCGAACCCGATGGCACCAGAACTCCGGCGCCGCCGCGCTGCTCACCGCCGTCGTCTCCGGCCACCCCGCGGCCTGCCACCGCCGCCATTCGACCCGCGACATCGAGCCGCGTCGAACGCACCTAGCCACGGCCCCGGAAACCCCCTGTGCACGAAACCCGAGCCCTCCCGTGCGCGCCGCCGTCGTTTCGGTCGCCGGCGGCGAGTCGCCGGTCGGCGCCGACGTGGCCGCCTACGTGGCCTGCCCTGTACCGCTGACCGCTGGGCCCCACGGGCCCCAGTTGACTGGGTTGACCAGTCAACTATGCTGACTGGGCAGCCCAGCCGCTGACAGGTGGACCCCGCATAATTAAAATGATTTTATAAATAATAAAAATACTAATTATTCTGCTAATTCATCTGTTAAGTTAATCAGCCACTAACAGTGGGGCCCCACCGCCTAATTAATCTTTAATTAGTTTAAATAAACCCTAATTAGCTAATGTGTCACTGACCAGTGGGGCCCATTGGTCAGGTTTGACTCTGGTCAGCCGGGTTTGACCCGCTGACGTCACCCTGACGTCATGCTGACGTCACATTACACTCTTTCGGATAATTCGAATTTAATTAATTAAAACAATTCCAAAAATTCAATAAAACTTTGAAAAATCATATAAAATAAACCGTAAGTCGAATGAAAATAATTTATATATGAAAAACGATCAGAAAAATATGAAGAATCCGAATATGCCACCCACATACCTGCCACACCCCTCTAACATGATGAACATGGAACTCCCCCCCCCCCCGATTCATCTGACCGATAATTGCCCGGAGCTGGTAAAACACCCCCAGATGTTTCCCGCTCCGACTAACTTGCGTAGTACTGCATTAGGGCACTCCTCGAATCACGTATTGCCATGCCAAGCATCTGTGTGCGTTGTTTGCTTTATATTTACTGTTTCTTCCCCCTCTTCTCTCCGGTAGACTCCGAGACCGACGCTGCCACTGAGATCGACTACGTCACCGGCGACCCTTCCTCCTTTTCAGCAGAGCTTCCAGGCAAGCAAAACCCCCTTGATCATTCCTATATCGCCTATTCTTTCTCCCTCATGCTTGCATTAGATTTTGCTACTGTAATTGCTTGCTCCTATTCTGATGCATAGCCTGCTTTTGTAACCTGCTGTTGTTACTTTACCTGTCATCCTAAACTGCTTAGAATAGGTTGGTTAGTGATCCATCAGTGACCCCTCCACCTTGTCCTAGTTGCCCCGCTTCGTTACCAGTGCCCCGTTCGATGTGATCGACGGGCTGAGACCTGCACATCACTACACCACCCCCTTAGTTGTACGACTCTGCAGGGCTACTATCGAGTGCCGAGGGTGATACCTCGTACTGCACTCCCGATGATATCTCTGTAGTATAACACATCGGTGGTGATTGCAGAGGGTGATTCCTCGCTTTTCCCCTTCCCGATGATGACTCTGTCGAGCAACCCCTCAAGCGTGGACCATCGAGGGTGATTCCTCCTGGTTCTCCTTGACGGGTTACGTCAAGTAGGAATCCAGCGAGGGTGATTCCTCGGATTTCCTCTTGATGATATGAACACACGGTTACTTTGACTTTACTACAGATAACGGTTAAAGTCGGGTAGGCCCCGAGGGGTACCCGCGAGAGATGTGAAGTCGGGTTGACCGTGAGGGTACCCGCGAGATAATTACGAGGCGCGGCCGGCCAGGCAGAGACCGCCCTAGAGAGGGATGGGCATGGCCCTTGTTGCACTTCCTCGAGACGGGGCGACAGGAGTACTGATCGTCACCGCGAGCTCCTAATAATCCGCTAACGGATTTGGGTATTGATCTGAGTGGGTCGTTGGCCCTATACGCACTACCACCACGTGGGATAATGGTTTATGGGGCCCTCGGCGCCGTATGTATCAGCCGAAAGCTCTCTCAGATGTCCAGTTCAGCATTGTGGCCGGGTCGGATCGTGCCGTTGGCGCTGGTATCCACCCTGCACACAACGACCCGGAGTGTACGTACAGGGCAATGGCCCAAGACCCCTGAGCACTTAGGATGTAGACCGGCGGGGACCTCTCTGCTGAGCCTAGGTAGGACTACGTCGTGTCGATCAGCCGAGGCCGGGCATGACCCGGAAAAGTGTGTCCGGCCAGAGTTAATCGAGCGTGTTGGGTAACAGTAGTGCACCCCTGCAGGGAAGTTATCTAATTGAATAGTCGTGTCCACGGTAACAGGACGCTCAGTGTTGTATCCCGATCTACTACTACTTGAACTGGATACATGATACTTTAATTGTAAGCTTCGGGATCGCTTTCTCGCAGGGAGTCGAGGAAGGATCCCTAGGCTTTGCTACAACACGCTTGCTACTTTAATTATGTACTAATCTGCGCTCTTCTAATGCTGCAAGACGCTGAAGATGCTAGTTTTCGATAGGCTAGGCCTTCCCCTCTATTCTGGCATTTCTGCAGTTTAGTCCAAAGATATAGCCCCATTCCTTTGATACCGATGCATACTTAGTATAGTTCTGATGTTAGTCTTGCGAGTACTTTGGATGAGTACTCACGGTTGCTTTGCTACTCTTTTTCCCCATACCCGATTGCTGCGATCAGATGTCGGAGCCCAGGAGTCAGCTGTTACCGCCGACGACTGCTACTACACTTCCGGTGGAGCCTACTACTACGTGGTCACCGACGACCAGGAGTAGATTCGGAGGCTCCCAGGCAGGAGGCCTGCGCCTTTTCGATCAGTGTCGTTATTATGCTAGCCTTCTTAAGGCAAACTTGTTTAACTTTGTGTCTGTACTCAGATACTTTTGCTTCCGCTAATGCTTGTATGACTCGAGCTTATGTATTCGAGCCCTCGAGGCCCCTGGCTTGTAATATTAAGCTTGTATGTTTTTCATTTGTGTTTAGAGTTGTGTTGTGATATCTTCCCGTGAGTCTCTGATCTCGATCGTGTGCATTTGCATGTATGATTAGTGCACGGTCGAGCATGGGCGTCACATCATCATAATTATTCGCTTTTCTATTAATTTCTCAACAGTAATTTGTCTACCCACCGTTCCTATGCTTTCCAGAGAGATGCCACTAGTGAACCTATGCCCCCGGGTCTACCTTCTCCATCAATACAAAAACCTATCAAAATTGCTCTTTTATTATTCTTTTAATTTCTTGCAAACTTTTATCCAATCACTACTTGTTTTAATCTTGTAACTAGCAAGAACAAGGGAAGTGACGACCCCCTTGCCTTTGTTGGGTGCAAGCATTTGTTGTGTTTGTCTGTAGGTGTTGCTAACATTGTTAGTGTGGTGCCTCCTACTGGTTCAATAAACCTTGGTTCTTAACTGAGGGAAATACTTTCTGTTGCTGTGCCACATCACCCTTCCTCTTCTGGAAAATCCAACAACTTTTACGGGAATAGCACAAGCACACCGCGTGGCAGTAATTTTGGAAGTTCCCCAGGCGACGTGCGTTAAGCATGCGCGTGAATCGAGCGGTCTGTCGATTGTGCCACTATATATCCGAGGCACGATCGCCTTATTGATTGGACGTGTCAATAGCAGTGGCCTCGAGCCGCGCTAACACGTTATGATGACCTCCAAAATGACTACACACTACTGCTGCACGTGGTGACGATTTGAGTTGGTCAAAGTTGTCAGAGACTGAACCGTCATCCATATTTGAGTACGGGAAAGCTTCATGTAAATAAACGCTGTGCTTCTGCCACGATCGAGCCAAATCACCCCCACTGTACTAGCTAGCCAGATAGTGTACAGAGAAGGCACAAGGACTAACGTTGATCAAAGCCACGTTTCTCCTGAAACTTGCCGCGGAAGACTAACTAGCACATGTGAACTAATTGGATTCTCCTGAAACAAAATAGTACTGGTCCCACAACATTCAACCATGCAGATTCTTTCACTGTGTGTGCGCGCACGCATTAACATATAAAGCTTCATCTTCTCTCAAGTAGGATCGAAAAAGCTTTACTAGTCCGAATCTGAACACATTTCTCGCCACTCGAAAAACAATGGAGCTAGAGGCGTAGAGAGAAGAGTTAAGAAAGGAAATGTGGCTACTCATTTGGGAATAGGAGGTATTAGGAGTGGGAGCAACTTTGCTCAGTTCACCACGTGGCCTTGCATATACTGTATCGGCACTACAGTATCAAGAACACCATCGAGTCCGAGAGCAGTGACTAGCACCACGTCGCTGTGCTTGGAGCGAGGCACATCCGCATGTCTAAACCAGTATACACGGCGCCTCACTGATATTTTGTCACCGAATGACAGCTGCGCCTGGCCTACTGCACTGTCAGTTCACTGCCTCACAGATGCTCCAGTTATGGCTGTCCATCGGTTGAGGGACCTGCATAAATACCCAACAAATAGAGAAGATGCCAGACACGACTGTTGAGGGACCTAGCAGAAAAACCACGGCAAAAATCATCTTTGCTAATTATATGCAAACATGCAAATCACACTGTTGAAAGTTAAACTCGCATTAATTTCTCAGTTGACATCAAAAAAGCAATGTCACGGTGGCATAGCGTGTCATTACGGAATGTCCGAAACCAAAATTCTGCCTAAACAATTAGGCTTATATCGAAGGAAAAATATATATTCAAAATAGCGAACAAACGACTGCTAACTTCCGGCTTCTTTACCAAACGACTCCTACTACTAGGTTTCCACTAGAGAAGTGTTCGATCACGTGGTCCCATCCACACACGACTCTTAACTTCCGGCTTCAATGAGTAGTTGTTACTGAGAACCCGTACTAGCTAGCAAAAGGCAGCAGGTTGTAGGATGTGTTCTTCTCATGCATACACACATAGATAGCCTTTTTCTTTTTTATGCTCACTCCCAGTACCCCACAATCCTACATACACACATATATAGCCTTTTTCTTTTTTGAGGTAGCTATCTTTTTTCAGTTCTATATGGTCAGTCATCCAAATAGTTTCTATCATGTATCCTCCTTGTAGTGTTGTTAATGTATTTGGCAACTGATTACATGGGATTGATCATAGGTTTAGAACTCTTCTCAGGGTGGGAGCGCTTGCCGTTATTTGGTCGCTTTGGCTATGTAGAAATGATAAGGTTTTTAATGGTAAAAATATTTCTCTGATGCAGGTTATCTACAGATGTACTGGGACTCTTCGTTTATGGTCCTCTCTACAACGCGTGGAGAATCGAGACCTATTTACGAAGGTGTGTACATGATTGGAGACTACGGCGAGGGATACTTTTACCCAACATGGGTGGCAGCATGATCTTAGGATTGGCCCCCCTCCGCTTTTTATTTTTCGTTTGTGTGAGAGGACCTTATTTTGCTGTGTGCATCTTAATTATGCAGAGGCCGGGTGTAATGCTTAAATCTTTTAAGTAATAAAGCGCCCCTTTTCGAAAAATCTTTGATGTGAGATTAGTGGTGGAATCATCGAGAAACGTGTGTCTGTGCTCCGAGCATATATAGCCCGTGATGTTCTGCTGGCCATGAAGTCAGGGTTGGCAAAGGGTCGGCATGGTAGCATGTACTTGCTTGCTTGGTTGGTAATTATAAATGGGTCATGTGGGTCTCTGCAATAGTTTACTGGGACCAATAATCCGGACGACCTTCGAGGGTTTGAAAGCTCGTCGTCCTTGAGGCACCAACCTTTCTTATCCTTTTGGATGAAGATAATAACATCAACAATAACATTGATGGGGTTGACGTAGCATGGACAGGTTTTCACTTTAAGGGCATATTTGATTTAAAGGATTTTGAAATAAATTTGGAGAGGATCCGAATGATTTTTTTTCTATGCGAGTCCTTTGATTAGTAGGAATACTCATTAAGTATTGTGCCATACCATTTAATAATCAGTTGTTTTTTTACTCAAACTCTTTGATATTTTTTTGATATATTATTTTGAATTTCCTTTGGTGTAATCGAACAAATTTTGGCACAAATTCAATCCCATTGGATCCATGTGAATATGATAATGACTTCAAACCAATATACCATCTTTTAATGATGTAAAAAAAACCATCTTTTAAAGAGCTTGAAGCACTGCTCATTAAACTGCATGAATGCATTATAGTCAACTTCTCAGTGAAATGTTCGTTCATTCTTCTTCATGTATCCATTGCATCTGGTTAGGTGTTCAAATGCTGTGTTGTCCTTGTTGTTGCATTGTTTGGGGTTAGGTTTATCATGGTCGGGCTTAGCTCCCAGATTGTGTTCTCCTTTAGATTCTGTAACTACCATCCATGTTCATTCCCTCTTTGTGACTGGCGCAAGATCATCTTCAGTACCATTGGTCTCAAGCGGACTGTGTGCCTCAAATTCACTCTGATCATTTGTTATTGGGAGTGTTATGTGCTGTTGCAGGATCACTTCAAGGGCACCCACATTCTGGTGACAAATTTCTTGTGTGTTGCTACAGTTTACCATGT
The DNA here is from genome assembly GCA_039707655.1 of Elymus sibiricus. NCBI lineage: Eukaryota > Viridiplantae > Streptophyta > Magnoliopsida > Poales > Poaceae > Elymus > Elymus sibiricus. Next base: position 411,166,960 of record CM077668.1, on the reverse strand, counting down.
CGATGCAATGTACAAGCTGAACACCTAGATTCATATATGTCAGTGTGTTTGCGTGTTTGATCAATCTGAAACCGGCGAAAGTATCTTGATCTTGAAATGTATTCTCTTCTTTTCGTTGCAAGGTTGCAGTTCTTCTGGCCGAGCTGACTGCATCTCTGGGATCTGCCCATTCCAGGTTGCATTGGAATCTCAACGTTTTCTCTTTCTCCCTATTTTGCTGATGACACATAGAAGAGCTGACTGCATCTCTGGGATCTGCCCATTCCAGGTTGCATTGGAACCTCAACGTTTTGCTCTTTCTCCCTATTTTGCTGATGACACATAGAAGGTGCTTTGTTCTGGGCATAGTCCAGCGGCTCCAGCACGAATCAGTTCTGCCTGAATAGGATACAGTCCAAAATATTTAATGAAGAATCAACTTGTCTTTTTATCAAGGTCTTCTTAGAGATTACCTGGTAGTTTTCTTAGTACTAAAATTTAGAAAATATACATACTTTTCCTGTTTCTTTGTTTTGTTTTCTTTTATGAGGCATATATCCTCCTTGTTGACTAGCTATGATATTCTCTGTTTATTGATTCTTTTTCTACAAGAGCTCAGAGTACTAGTTTAATTGTAACATTGCATCAGTCAACTTTTTGGTGAAATCTACTGTTTGCGTTCATTCTTCTTCACGATTCATTTCATCTGGTTAGGTATTGAAACACATTAAAATTCCCCCTTTGCGTTGCATCGTTTTGCAATTATCTTTTATCTTTTATATTTTATCATTTTACTTTAGCAGCTAGCCATTTTAAGGAATCAATGCTTCTTGTGATGTTCGATCAGGTTGTGTAACTGCCAGCCTTTTTTTTCTATGAGCGGCGTAAGACCATCTCGAATACCATTGGTCGAGAGTAGATTGCCTCGAGTAGGACATCACCAGATAATTACGCTGTGAATAACTAGCCTTTCATCCGAGGGCTGTTGAGTGTGCTGGCGCTACTTAACGGCCTACTTCTCCGTCTCCACAAGAGATGCAGTATGTATTAGCTGGATCCGCTATGAACCGGCTAGCTTCTGTGTTGATGTGTAAAAGGTTGAGACAAGAAGCTCCGACTGTTACATGATTGTGTTTTATTTCTTCGAATATCCTTTTGGGCGGAAGTGGCTGCCATGAGTGTTGATGCTGAAATGTTTGCCAATTGCTCTGATTTATGTCTCTGTTTCCTTGCACTGGGGAATGGACGTGTTTCCTTTTCTTTATATAGTTGCCTCCTTAAATAGTTAGCACTTGATCGCATGGACTCGTCTTCAGCTTCTTGAGGCTTCCTCGATCTTGAGGTTCTTGCTACTCCCATCCGCACGAGTTCTTAACTTCCAGCTTCTTTAACACAGAACAGATGATTCAGTTAGCTGTTACTGGTGGCTTGTACTATGTAGCAAAGAAGATGTGTTCCTCTTGTGCTAAGCAGGACCCCTTCCCAGCTTTTCCCAAAATCTTGAGCGCCCATTTGCTTCTTTTGGCTACATAGTTTAATTTCTTTGTACGAAAAATTCCAATTCGCTTCAAACCAACACAAATATTACAATGTATAAGAATTCTCATTCGAAAAGGAAATTTGTTTCGTTGGAAGCAATTCAATGGTATACTGGAAATAATTTTCCAGTCCATCAAAATAACTTTTTACTGGGCCACAAACAAAATAAATACCTTATTACGTTGGCCCAAAATTTACCAAATCTAAATAATCTCTAGTTAACACGGAAGACGGAGGCAGATTGTTCGGTCGATGGAGAGAAAATAAATTATCTGCAATGCTTCTAAAGCAATTACAACTGCTTCTATAGAACAGAACAAATGTGTTCTATCATACGAACAATTGGTTCCATCACACCAAAAAATAATGCTTCCTAGCATCAAGAAGAATATTTCCATGGTACAAAAATTATGCTGCCATCTCAAACTAGTAGAAACGTAATTAATTGTTGGATTTAATTGTGTTATTAAATAATTATTGTTTCCAAAATCGTTTCCACAGAAGGTGGGATTTTACATTTTTTTTGAGGAAAATCATTGTTTCCTATTTTTGCGAGACTGGGCCAAGCACAGCCCGTTCGAGAGCAATGGACCAGCCCAGATTCAGCCATAATATAGTCTCCGAGACCGAGAGAGAGAAGAAGACCACCGCCGCCGCCACAAACTCCACCACTGATCGAGAGCTCCCACCCGGCGACTGCAGCAAAGATTATAATTGCAGCGTCGGCAGGATCGGGAGCTCCCTGCCCGTGACCATGGCGGATGCTGCAGGACGGACGCCTCTCCTCCACGGCCTCCCGGATGAGATCTCCATCTAGGAGATCCTCGTCCGCCTGCCCCCCAAACCCCTCCTCCGCTGCCGTGCCGTTTGCCACGCCTGGCGCCGCGCCACCTCCAGCCACGACTTCCTCCTCGCCCACCACGCTCGTCAGCCCAACCTCCCCCTCCTGTGCAACAAACATTATATTTGCAGCGTCGGCGACGACATCAAGTCCATAGACATCATCCCATGCGACCATCGGGCAGCCGACAAACTCCAGTCCGTCGCCCGACTTGATGGCGCCTCCAACATCTCTCTCGAGGCCTGTCGTGATGGCCTCCTTGTCTACCTCACCTGGGATCAGAGGAGTGACACTGTGACGACCTCCATCTGCAACCCGACCACTCGTCAATATGCTCCCCTCCACCAGCTTGATGGCTTCGGGCTCTTGGGGATGTACCCACACACCCCAACCGGCGATTACCGACTATTGCTGGTGGTCCAAAAGATGAGGAATGATGGCTGCTACGTCTACACATTAGGCTCCGGCCAGCCCCCAAGGCAGATAGGCTGCCCTGATGGCAAGAAACTGAAGAATTCCGCCCGATCTGTCCTTTTCCGTGGTAGCTTGCATTGGCGCACAGACAACCTGATAATGGTATTTGACACCACCACCGAGTCGTTGCGGCAGATATGCTCTCCGATTGTTCGGGCAGATGACCATGCTGACCTGTTTGAGATGAGTGACATGCTTGGCATGTTCATTTTTAATTATAAAGAGAACATTGTTGATATCAGGGTGATGCAAGACTACGAAGGCGAAGTCTGGGCCTTACAACACCGGGTTGAATTGCCGATTGTAGAGATCATGGAGCAATTTGAAACTTCTGGTGGTTGGTTTGGTTTGGTGGCCGCATCTTGGGATGGTGACGTGCTCCTGCTGATTCAGTTTGAAGATAACTGGCTACTTCAGGTTGACATGGATGGCAAGTTGGTTGGTAGTATCCATCACAGATTCCTATATCCTACTCTACTTCGGCTCAAGCAATCTCTAGTTTCACATACCTTCTTTCCGGCACTAGAGGGTTATGTTGTCAATGCTTCGCCTTTTCATCTCACCTGATGGTTATGTTCTGAGTATTATTTAGCTTTTCATCTGAGGGCTGTTTATGAGTGTGGTGGTACTTCCTAACCGCCTAGCTCTCCATATCCACAAGAGCTGCAGTATGTATTAACTGGAGCCTCTATGAGCCTCCTAGCTTTCTTGTTGATGCATACTAATTTATGATCAAGAAGCTCTGGTTGTTACGGTGTTTCCTCGTTGCTTTATATTTCTTTGATTATCCTTTTGGGCTGATGTGGCTGCTGTAAGTGTTGATGCTAAAATTACAAGTCAACTGGATCAGGGTCTGAAATGTTTTCCAATTGCTCTGACTCATGTCTCTATTTTGATGATCAGAAGAATGGACTTCTTTTCCCTTTATATAGTGGTCCTCTTACTTAGTACTCAATACTAGTTAGCAATTCCACCTGCCTCAGCCTATGTTTTTATTATCCTGTCTGTTTACCGATGTCTTTTTTATAGAGATTACAGGCTCGTCTGCTTAATATCCATGTTGTGCTTTGCATCTAAAATCTGGGACACAATTTGTAGTTGCTGTTGCTAGATGTGTTTGGTAGATTCAGATGTCCACCTGTTTTAGCCGGGTAGGTGTTGTACTTCTACAGTTATCTTACTGTATTCAGTTAAAAGTGCGTTCATTGGAGCGTACTATGAAATGGAACAAAAAAGTTTAGATATGGATTCAATCTGGAGAGCTCAGAATGTCCATGTAATGCTAGAACAGCAAGCAGAGAATAGTGGTATTTCAAACCACCCAAAATTCAATGTTGGTCCATGTCAAGAACAAAAGATCTCCAGCGTGCATGGTTGCAATGAGAATAACTTACAAAATGTAAAAGGGAAAGAAAAAAAAAACACTCACAAACGCAGTCCAGAACCAGCCATGAGCGTAGCATTTTGTGGTGCAGGCCCTCACCAGGGCAGAGATTTGGGGGAGCTGGATATCACCAGCAATTACGCCTCAAGGCTCAAGCCGATCATCTCAAGTTCATCCTGATCAGAGTACCAATGGTCGAGAGTGGATTGCCTCGAGCAAGACATCACCAGGAATAGTGTCTTGCGCAGATTGTCAAAATTCACTCTGATCATTTTTTACTGGATGTAATTGCAGGGTAATTGCTCAGTTGCTCACATTCAGTTCTCTGTACACTACTGGAATTTCACTGTACGCCGAGTGCCAGGCTCTTCGCCGAGAGCCAAACCACGGACACTAGGCAAACTCATATACGCCGAGAGCAACACTCGGCAAAAAAGCGAAACTCGGCAAACAGGTACTTTGCCGAGTGTCATGGACAAAACGCTCGGTAAAACAACAAAACTCGGCAAACAGGGCTTTGCCGAGTGCTACACTCGGCAAAAGTGGGTCTTTACCAAGTGTCACACTCGGCAAAAGGGAATCTTCGCTACGCTCTTGGTTTTGGTTGTATAGGTTGCATACGACCTCGGATGAAGATGGTCCCAAAATGAAAGTTGTTCATTTTGACGAGACGGATAATTTTCATGTTGAGAATTTTTTCATTTTTTGTGAAGCAAACAGAAAAAACAGGGTGCAAAATGGCACCACTCCAATTATCACAGTAATTAGACCATATTTTATTCACAATTCCCAAGTTTCATGGATTTTCTAGTTTTGTAGCTACTTTCGCACATTTAAATGACTTTATGTCGATTTCCCAAAAGTAATTCAAATTTGAACTGCAAGTGTGTGATAGCTCTGTCCTAAAAATTAGCAAAATATATATTTAGGTACACAAGTAGTCACTATATTGAAGAACCACTTATAGTTTTGAAAGATTCAACCCCTTGCTATGAATAGTCATGCCGGCCATTTTGACCCAGTTTTGAAAAAAAATGAAAGAAAATGAATAAAAGTTCAAAAAATGCAATGCTTTCGCATGGAGTCGTTTTATGTGTACTAGTTGCTAGGAAAAATACCAAACTTTCAATATGGCAAATTTGAAAAAAAAATCCTTCACAAAACGAGCTATCATGTATGAATATTGATGGCCTTCAAGTCAAATGACTAAGGCGGTGGTCATATTTATTGCATAGTTTATTATAATGTTCCCACATTAGACACATAGGTGCATCTTGGCATTATAAACTATGTTGCCAAATAGAGTTTCCAATTTTTTTGTACAAAAAAATCATTTTTCATTTTCTAAGTGTCAAAAATGGTTTTTTTTCTTGTGAAGTAAGTACAAAAAACAGGGTGCAAAATGGCACCACTTCAAATATCACTGTAGGTAGACCATATTTTATTCCCAATTCCCAAGTTTCATGGATTTTCTAGTTTTATAGCTACTTTTGCACATTTAAATGACTTTATGTCGATTTCCCAAAAGTAATTCAAATTTGAACTGCAAGTGTGTGATAGCTCTGTCCTAAAAATTAGCAAAATATATTTTTAGATACATAAGTAGTCACTATATGGAAGAACCACTTATAGTTTTGAAAGATTCAACCCCTTGCTATGAATTGTCATGCCGGGCATTTTGACCCAGTTTTGAAAAAAATGAAAGAAAATGAATAAAAGTTCAAAAAATGCAATCCTTTCACATGGACTCCTTTTATGTGTACTATTTGCGAGGAAAAATATCAAACTTACAAATTCAATTGTAAAACCCCTTGCTACAATTTTTTTTTTCTACACATAGCACACATCACTACATATTCAATTGTAAAATTTGGCATTTTTCAGATTTGTAAATTTGGCAACACTATTTTCTTTATACGTTGAAAGAAACACACATCGTAAACAAACACTGAACTCTGGACGTTCATTGGCTGAGGAGGTTGTGCCATGGATCGATGACGTGGCAACTAGCAGCCGTCCATTGAATGCAATCCGACGGTAGGGAATCCAATCCCCATCTCTCTTCTCCCCTCCTGCCATCGCTCGAGCCATCACATGCCTCACATCGCGTCATTGCAGGTCGACGGGGAGCCCAGCAGGGAGGAGCACGGGGCAACGCGAGCTGCATCAAGCCGCCGTGTTGAGCAGCCCGGGGAGAGCCACCGCTGCGGTCGAGGCGTTGTGTCGCCGCCACGAAGGGCTTGTGCTGCGTTGTGTCGCCGCCGTGCAGCGCTAGGCTGCTGCCACTCCGTCGTCACCACCACATCTCCAGCCGCACCTCTTTCCTCTTCTCGCCCCAACACGGCCAGCAGCGGCAGCAAGCAGGGGACAACAACGGCAGCAGCTAGCAAGCAGCAATCAGCGCCATAAGCTAGCAGGCAAGCACCACCAGCCGCCGGCAACATGTGCACGCAGCAGCAGCAATGGAGAGGCCATCAGCTGCAGCGACCAGCAGCGGCAGCGGCAGTCCGGCGGCTTGAACGGGCGGCCAGAAAGCCGCTCTCGGACGGCCTCCGACGCGGCGGCCCGGCGCCTCCTCCGCCATGACGTCCATGTCCTCCTCCAACTCCGGCCGCTCCCGCGTGCTCCTACATCGATTCTGCGCTGCCGCCCATGGACCGAGCGGGCCGGCAGTAGCGAGCGCGACGAGCTCCAGGCGGCGGCAGCAACAGCGCCCTGTTGTCATTTTTTTTAATTCAGCGAAACAGTTTTGCCGAGTGTATGCACTCGGTAAAGACACGACGGAACCAGCCGGCCGCAAAGTCACTTTATTTTGCCGAGTAGCACTGTTTGGCTCTCGGCAAACACTTTGCCGAGTATCCGACGGATGGCTCTCGGCAAATTCCTGTTTGCCTGAGAGGTATACGCCGGGTGGCCTTTGCCGAGTGCAACTCTCGGCAAAGGCTTTGCCGGCGGTTATTGGTCTTTTGCCGAGTGTCCGTGGCACCCGGCGTATAGGTCGATTCCATTAGTGGTAGCATGCATGTGGTCCTGTGAGATAAGTCGTACATACTGGCGACAATTTTGTGTGTGTGGATACAGTTTACTGTTGATTGCATATGCAAGTTTAACTGCATAATGTAAGACGTTTTTGCAAAACGTTTTATATTGCGGGACGGAGGGAGTATATTCCAGTGTGTTTGATCAATCTGAAACCGGCCAAAAGTCTCTTCATCTTAGACTGCATGTTGCCAGTGCATTAGAGCGTTCCTTGCTTTTGGCATGGTTGGTTTCTTGTAGATTGTGGCGTCTAGTGTTAACTCTAATCTACACAGCCTGATCACTCCGACTAGTATGCAGAAGTTGAAGTTATTGCTCAGACCTGTGCAAGTGTAACTAACAAGGGGTGTACAGAGATTTTGCTGAATGCACATAGTGGTCTGTATTTCCAACAATTTGTTAGTCAAGTGGCCAAAATTGCACATATGCTGCACAATTGTGATCATTGTTATTAGGGATGTGCATCTCTAAGCCTGATATCATGGTTCAGTTTACATTCTTACTTACAAATCTCTGCTACACAACCAAGTGAGCAGGACATCTATTTATAGAATAACACTACAGAAGCTCTAAACTTTCAAGAGCAAGAGTAATATATTTCCAGAGATGTATAGTTCAGATTGTGCAGTCAGCAATCAAAACAGATTTTCTTGCAGCTGTTTTTAGCTTGCACTGAAATCTGAAGTCAGTGCACGTGCATGCATCCGCCCAAAATCTGAGAAGAGTAGGAACAAGCATCCATGAATACCCAGTGACAATTAGAACTTGGACTGAAAGTTCCCTTTCCCATTCAAATTTTGTTTCTCTCACCCATACATCAGAGTCAGACCCAACACATGTGCAAGAACTGAAGAACGGGTTATTAATGCAAATGATGAGGGGTAGTGCTGCCACCAACACTTGTGTTCATACTAGTAGATTGAACTCAAAGCTATTGTTTCCTGAGTTCGAGAATGCAAATGCTTGCTGGTACTGTCGATGCAGACTGGACAGCAGGTGCATTTTCAGATCAAATGTGCTCTTGAGATTGAATGTGCAGTCTTTATTGCCCAACACTACTAAATACTAATGCAGAAGCGGTAGCGGTCGATCACATGGACTCCTCTTCAGGTTCTTGAGGCCTCGTCTTGAGGTTCCCATCCGCACGAGCACAGAACAGATAATTCAATTATTTTCTAGTGGTGACTGGTACTAGGTAGCGAAAGAGGGTTGTTCTTCTCGTGCTTAGCAAACAGGGAAAGCACCGATGCCCTCTCATGCTAGTCTGTACTCATTCCCAGTTCCTCGCAATCCTAAGTATGCATACATACACTTTTTTTTTTTACGTAAGTAGCTACCCATTGAAGTGAGACTAGTGGTGGAATCATGGAGAGATGTGTGTCTGTGCTCTGAACATACATATAGTCCGTGATGTTCTGCTGGCCATAAAGTCAGTAAAGGTAAAATAGGCTGGCGCATTGTGCTAGCTTGGTTGGTCATTATAAATGGATCGTGCAACTCCGTGCAATTATTTATTTGAAGCAAGAATCAAGAGGCGCAGAATCTGGGTGACTTTCAAGCATTTGAAATATCGTCGTCCTTGAGGCATTTACCTTTCGTATCTTTTGGAAGAAATAACAATATCAATAGTAACAATCGACAGGGCCAGCGTGGTACTTACATATCTTCACGTTAATTAAGAGGCATCTTTGATTTGAAGGATTTTGATAGAAGACTTGGACGATATAATCCGGATGTATTTTTACCACTGTTCAAGAATTCATCCAATTAACCAGTTAACTTGTCGATTAATCCCTACTTGTAAGGTAACCGAGTAGCCGATAAACTGATAAATCATTCAATTAATGGATTAACTTGCCAATTAACTTGTTGATTAGCCTATTAATCCCCTACTCGCCGGCCAACCGAGCAGCTACCAGTTAACGATTTCCTCAACAAAGATTTTTACTAATGTTCGTGCTAATGGCCCCATCTTATGTTCTTGCTAATGGCCTCATCTAGAGGTTCTTGCTACTCGCATCCACACGAGCTCTTAACTTTCGGTTTCTTTTAACACAGAATAGATAATTCAATTAGCTATTACAGGTGACTCTTTATCACAAAAAAACTACTCCCTCCGATCCATAATACTTGTCGCTGGTTTAGTACAAAGTTAACTTTGTAATAAACCAGCGACAAGTAATATGCATCGGAGGGAGTATTAAAGGTGACTGGTACTAGGTTGCAATGTGTTCTTCTCGTGCTGAATAAAAACCTGACAGGGAGGGACACTACACGGAGCGACACACATCGGAAGTGCCCGGACATGCCCTCACACAGTGCACCCTCTGCGGTCTTGCTCAACTTGTATTTTGTGAGCTTCTGGATTTCACCATGTGGTGAGAAATAAATGCAATAATTTGGAGTTCCACATAATTGTCATTTTATAATATGTTGAGCAACACTAGTTGTCATATAATACTTTGATTTTCAGTTGTTTTGGTTTCATTGCAGATGTTACCAAAACAGATACATAACACGAATCGAAGGCTGAATTTTCATAAATCATACATCACAAATAACGTTCCATGGGCTTAGCTAGCTGAGCGAGTTCATGGACAACAACATTAGACTAATCAGTATAATGGTAGTTCTCCAGCTACACCATCTACATCCGGGATTCTGAACTAGCCTTACAGCAGACCACATGAGGTGCTGATGAACTGGATGATTGAGCCCATGGTATGTATTGCTAAGAAAGGGTTCCTATTGTATAGGTTGTTACTTTGGTTTATTTATTATGCCTCGACTTGTTCTTGGCAAGACTCTAGGTGCTTCTGTGATGGGATTACTATTAGCTATCTTAATTAGGACATGATATGTACCCAATGCTCCACTGTTTAGCTTGATGCTATCTTGTGTCTAATGTGGTTTTTAATTTCCGCTGTGGAGAATGTCAGCTTAACCTTTTCCCCCTTTTTTCTATATTTAGCCCTGCAACTGAATCTATGATTGGCGTGCCTCATTGTTCTACGGTAATTTTGCAACACCCTGTTCTAGGCAAGAAACAGGTTTTACATTTGTTTGCCAGTTGTCTGTGGAACAACTGTATGCTGCAGCCGGACTTATAATGCTCATCTATTTCTTGTAGTGCTCCTTGGAGTCTATGATTCACCCCTTGTACTCTTTCCTTTTGTAGCTTGTTCGTTGTTGGATTTCTGGGCATTGCTGTAGAATGGTATGACAAAATTTGTCACACAACTGCTGTTGGGAACTTTGGCTGAGCTTTTCAGCTCACCATGGCTGCTAACAAATGAAGATGTGCTTTGCTTACAGGCACAATTTATGGTTGCCGTTTCTAGATGGATTTTGTAGATTCATCTGTTCACATATTTTTTGTCTGAAAGGTGTTTTATTTTAGCACACATTGTATGTTGTTCGGAGTATACATGGGTGTTGATTACACTAATATTAGATTATGTCATACCATGAAATTAAATTGGGTAGAATGATTATCGGCCAGACATTGCAGTCAAGAATCAATAAGTCAAATTTGTACTGTTGATGTAAGGCAATAGTTGGCAGGGAGTTCAGAATAGTAGCTGCAACTTGGGAAGAGGATTTGCGGCTCTCAGGTGCCACATACCCCTATATGAGTATAGCATTAAAAAACATATTAGGAAATTTCAAAAATTTCTGAAATTTTGGGATATGAAACATGGGTGCCCGTTATACACCCGTGTTTAGTTTCGTGGGGAAAGGGTGCCGGTGGTAATGTCAGTGAAAAAGACAAAAAAATTGTAGGTATAGAAAAAAAAAGTTGGATGTATCGTATGTCGGACAGTAATTCCTGCGCCACATGTACCACGGGCATCCATTCCACGTGAAAATGAACACGAGTGTACAATGCGCACCCAGCTTTGATATCCCAAAATTTCAGAATTTCTTGAAATTCCCTGATTTTTTTAATGCTATTTTCATATAGGAGTGCGCAACACCCGGGTGCTCCAATGCATTTCCCCTGCAACGTAAGAGGATTTGTGGCTCTCAGTCACGCAGCCAGCTCTCACCTCTGAATTCAGCTCCCCGTCGCTACAACGCTGCTGACGCGAGATCCACTCAAGAATCTCCTCACGCAGCCAGACTTCAAAAAACAAACCAAAGGAAGCAGGAAGTGTTGGGTACCCTTACAAAGCAAAATCTTTATTTGGCTAGCGGTGCAACACAGGGTATGGACATCGGATCAGAGAGCTCGGCATAGGCTGCAAGATGAGACCTTGCCGTGTTTTGTGTGCCTTCAGGATGTGGACAACATCAAGCACATCAGTACGCAGTGTGTCGCGGATAGAGAAACCTGGTATAGATGCTTCCTGGCTCTGAACATCGGCAAGTTTAGATGTCTTGGCAAATTTAATTTTCAAATTTCTGGCAAATTACTTTCCTGGACATCGGCAGGACCTCCGTCTGGGGCTGTCGGTCGATCAAACAGAGGCAGGCCCAGCCCGTTTAAGCGTTAGCATTCCATCTTAATAGAGAGATTATTAGATGGGCTAAAAGCCCAGTCCAAACGCATCTATCTCTTCTCTTGTTTCTGCGAGAGAGAGGAGCCACTACCTCTCCGCCGCCGTCACTGCCGCCACTCCTCTTCCACTGGTCGAGAGGAGAGCTCCAAGCCGGCGGCCATGGCGGAGACTGCTGAAGCAGGAGCCACGCCTCCCCACCGCGGCCTCCCGGATGAGATCTCCATCTGGGAGATCCTCGTCCGCCTGCCCCCAAAATCCCTCCTCCGCTGCCGCGCCGTCTGCCGCGCCTGGCGAGGCGCCACCTCCACCCGCGACTTCCTCCTTGCCCACCACGCCCGCCAGCCCACCCTCCCCCTCCTCCGCGGCTACAACAGCCTGTCCCTGGATGTCACCCTCTTCGACCACCGGCCGGGGGTCGCCGCCGACGACCGGCTCCAGTCCGTCGCGCAGCTTGGAGTTGGACACGCCTACTTCACTCCGGCGAGCTGCTGCGACGGCCTCCTCGCCCTCTCCATCGACCACGACTGCTTCTGCATCTGCAACCTAGCAACTCGTTAGTATGCTCCGCTCCCGCTGCTGCTTTCTCAATTCGATCTCATGGGGATGTACCCGCACAGCCCTACCGGCGACTACCGACTATTGCTGGCACCTAAAGCAGCTCAAGATGGCACCTACATCTACACATTAGGCTCCAGCCAGCAGCCGAGGCGCATAGACTGTAACACCCCCGGTGTCATACTACAGTGACCTCACACTAATGATGCCAAGTCATCATCATCGTATCCTAACAAATGCAATTAAGAAATAATTCAACTCAAATTCAAAATTCAAATAACAAGAGAAATTAGAAAAACTTCAAACATGCAAACAAAATAGTTCATAATATTTCAAATAATCTCAAAGCTATTATAAAAATAAAATCAACATTATTAAAAATCCCAAGTTGACCCTAGCATCCAAAACAGTGCCCAAAACAGCATCATTAAATCCATTTTCATTTATGCAAAATCCAAATGAATTCATTTAACTCTCAAACTTTTTGTGGCAGTGCAGAATATTGCAGGGTATTTAATTTGGCAAGTTTCACATTTTTCTGAACTCATTTGCTGTCAAAAGAAAATGCAAAACAGAAAAGAAATAAACAAACAGAAAAAGATAAAAAGAAAAGCTAAACCGGCACTGCATTGTTGGGCTTAAGCTCAACAGTGACCGGCCCAGCCCACCCGCGCCTCTCCTTCTACCTCTCTCCTAGCTGTCGTCGCCGCAGCACGCGCGCATGCACTGCCCCCCCTCGCGCGCGCTCGACAGCGCGCGGCTGCAGCACCGGACGCCTGCAAGACCCCCTCGACCCCCACTGCAACCCTAGCCGCCCCCATTCGTCCCCTCTCCCTCTCTGCCACTCTCTCCCACCGCGGCCGAACGCAGCCATGGCCGCGCCACCGTGAACAACGCGGCCACCGTACTCCTCACGCCGTTCCAAGGTGTCCAGTGGCTTCCCCGTGGTCGTCTCCGTCGTCCTGGTGCTCTGGGTCGTCTCGGGGAGCAGCACGACGACCGCATCGAGCTCCTTCCCCCGCCACGGCCACCGTGACACCGCCGCTCGATCCCCGCCGCTCCGAGCTCCTCCGGCCTCCCCGAGCCCTCCTCTGCACCGCTGTGAGCCTCGCCTCTTCTCTGCTTCCTCCCGTGCTCGAACCCGAGCTCTAGCTCCACTCCTCACCGTTGCCGTGAGCTCACCGCCGCCGCTTGCAACGCCCCGCGGCCACCACACGCATAGCTCGCGTCCGAGCCCGACATCGTGCTCTGCACGCCCCCAGGAACCCAGCCCCGTCGCCCGCTTGCGTTGCCGTGCCTCGCAACCTCGAGTTCGTGCATACCCAAACTCCGGCAGCCGCCGCGAGCTCATCTCCGGCGAGCTCCAACCACCTCTTCTCGCGCGGCTGCCACCGTTCGACGCGGGCCGCTTCACTCGTTTGAATGCCGCTCGCAGCACTCGATTTGGTGCGGTGTGCGCCGATCCCGCGCGACGCGCTCGCCCCTGCAGCTCGCCGGCGGCTAAACGCCGGTGTGCCACCGCGACGTGGCCCTGCCAGTGGGCCCCGTCGTCATTAGCCACTAATTGGCTGCTAAGCAGCCACTGACTGGTGGGTCCGGCTACTGTAGCGTTTAGGTTAATACTAGTTAGCTGCTAACTAAAATGTTTAAGCCGCTGTTTTAAATAACTGCCCGTATGACAGGTGGGGCCCATCCACTAATTAATCCCTGTTTAAAAATAAAACACTGATTAACCTTACTGTGTATGACATATGGGCCCCACCAACTAATTAACTTGATTAGATAAAACTAACCTCTGTTAATTACCTGAGTCACTGACATGTGGGACCCAACCTGACACTGTTCATTTGGATAAGGCTGCTGAGTTAGCATGCTGACTCAGCACTGGGACACACTGTCAGCTTCTGCTGACTAGACCCTTGACCCAGTCAACGCTGACTGGGCAGTGCCCAGTCACTGCCAGTGGGTCCCCCGTGGGCGCTGTTGACTGGTCAGCGGGTCAGTTGATCGTTAACGTAATGCTGACTTCTTGCTGACGTCATATTTCTTTTTCTGCCGAATTTAATTAATTAAAACAATTCCAAAAAATTATTAAAACTTTGAAAAATCATATAAAATAAACCGTAACTCGGATGAAAATAATTTATATATGAAAAATGATCAGAAAAATATGAAAATGATCAAAATGCTTGACCATCACTCCTAACTAGATGAACATGGAACCTTCCCCTCCGGATCAATATACCGATAAGCACCTGGAGCTGGGAAAATATCCCCAGATATTTTCCCGCTCCGTCTGTAACGTGTAGTGCTGCATTAGGTCACCCCTAGCACAGCATACTGCCTTGCCATGCATCTGTGTTGCATTGTTTGCTTTCTATTTATTGTTTATTCCCCCCTCTTCTCTCCGGTAGACCCCGAGACCGACGCTGCTGCCGGGTACGACTACGCCCCCGACGACCAGCCCCTTTCAGCAGAGGTTCCAGGCAAGCAAAACCCCCTTGATCATTCGTATATCGCCCATTGCTTCTCTCCCATCCTTGCATTAGATTTTGCTAGTGTAATTGATTGCTCCTATTATGTTGCATAGCCTGATTTTGTAACCAACTGTTGATATTGTACTTGTTGTCCTATATGCTTAGTATAGTCTGGTTAGTGATCCATCAGTGGCCCCTCACCTTTGTCCGTGTTGCCCTGCTTTGCTACCAGAAGACTCGATCGGTGTGATCGATGTACAGAGACCGATGCACAGCACCGCACACCCCCTTACTTGTACGACTCTGCAGAGCCACTATCGAGTGGCGAGTGTGATACCTCGTACTTCACTTCTGATGATGACTCTGTAGCATAGCTAATCGGTTGTGGCTATCGAGGGTGATTCCTCTTTCACCACCTCCGATGACGACTCTGTCGTACAACCTCTCAAGTGGGAATCCATCGAGGGTGATTCCTCGGATTTCCCCCCTTGATGTTACCGGATGCACTGTTACTTTTCACTGTCGCCCCCTGTTTACTGATGATTGTGGGACTAAAGGGACAGGCGGTACCACCCCGGTTGAGGTGGACCTGAGTTCCCGACACTCCCTTGTGGAGTCGGGTTGACCTGGAGGGTACCCGCAAGATAATTACGAGGCGCGGCCGGGCAGGCAGAGACCGCCCCAGGAGAGGGATGGGCCTGGCCCTTGCCGCAAGTCCTCGAGACGGGGCGACAAGAGTACTGATCGTCACCGCGAGCTCCCAACACACTAACGGATTTGGGTATTTGATCTGAGTTCGCCACTGGCCTATACGCACTACCACCACGCGGGATAATGGTTTAATGGGGCCCTCGACGCCATATGTATCAGCCGAAAGCTCTTTCAGACGTCTAGTTCAACATTGTGGCACGGTCGGATTGTGCCATCCAGGAGAGGGATGGCGCTGGTATTCACCCTGCACATAACGACCCGAAGTGCAAAGGGTGTCGTGGGTGCCTGTCGTGGGTGCAAGTTTGACAGTAGTGTGTGGGGGTAGGAATGAGAGGGCAGAGCCTAGCTACGGCGCAGGTGTTACACTCGGATTTACGAGTTCAGGCCCCTCAGCGGTGGAGGTAATAGCCCTACGTCTCGGTGCTCTGGAGTTGTATTGCTTGAGTGTATGATTACAACAGGTTGCGAACCCTTGGAATGGAGCAGGGGGGCGGCTTATATAGTCTCGCCAGCCCTCCCATGAACGCCAGCCATTACAGGGAGTTAAGAGGGGTATAAGTGCGCCAGGTAACGGGCATATTGATGACAATTAATACAGGTGAACGTGCGTCCCGACCGTTGCGCTCCTGGGGTCTCCTGGTCTTCTCTGGTCGAGTGACTGTCAGGTATTCCGAGTGAAATAGTTGGTCGAGTGGATTCCTGCTACCGAGTGGTTTATTGGACTCCGAGTGAATGTCAGTCTGCGGACTCCGAGTGGATTACTGGACTCCGAGTGAATGTCAGTCTGCGGAACTCTTGGTTGCTGATCTGGCCCTGGGGCCCAGTATAAGGCGTGCGGAGTCCTAGGGTAGGGTCTGTAGGTCAGGCCTGTTACCCTATCCCTGGTACATGCCCTCGTCAAAGGGCGATGGGCCCAAGACCCCTGAGCGCTTAGGATGTAGACCGGCGGGGACCTCTCTGTTGAGCCTAGGTAGGACTATGTCGTGTCGATCAGCCAAGGCCGGGCATGACCCAGAAAAGTGTGTTGGGTAACAGTAGTGCACCCCTGCAGGGAAGTTATCTATTCGAATAGCCGTGTCCACGGTAATAGGACGCTCAGTGTTGTATCCCGATCTACTACAACTTGAACTAGATACATGTTAATTATTTGTAAGCTCCGGGATCGCTTTCTCGCAGGGAGACGAGGAAGGATCTCTGGGCTTTGCTATTACATGCTTGTTACTTTATGTTATGCTACTAATCTGCACTCTTCTAATGCTGCAAGACGCTGCAAGATGCTAGTCTTCGATAGGCTAGGCCTTCCCTCTATTCTGGCATTTCTGCAGTCTAGTCCACAGATACAGCCCCTTCATTTGATACCGATGCATAAATAGAATAGATCTGATATAAGTCTTGCGAGTACTTTGGATGAGTACTCACGGTTGCTTTGCTACCTCTTTTTCCCCATACCCGTTTACTGCGACCAGATGATGGAGCCCCGGAGCCAGCTGACACCGTCGACGACTACTACTACCCCTCCGGTGGAGCCTACTACTACGTGGAGACCAACGACCCGGAGTAGATTCGGAGGCTCCCAGGCAGGAGGCCTGCGCCTTTTCGATCTAGATGTCGTTGCTTTGCTCAGCCTTTTTAAGGCAAACATGTTTAACTTTATGTCTGTACTCAGATATATTTGTTGCTTCCGCTAACGCTTGTACGCGAGCTTATGTATTCGAGCCCTCGAGGCCCCTGGCTTGTAATATAAAGCTTGTATGACTTTTATTTGTGTTTAGAGTTGTGTTGTGATATCTTCTAGTGAGTCCTTATGCTTGATCGTGTGCATTTGCGTGTATGATTAGTGCACGGTCGGGCCGGGGGCGTTACATAGACATACAGTGCCCCCCTGTGGACCAAGTGATATGGGCCTCCGGGATTGTCATGTTCCATGGTAGCCTCCATTGGTGCATTGGCAACATGATAATTGTAATTGACACTACCTCCGAGTCGTTCCGGCAGATGCGCGCTCCGGTTGATCCTTGGGGCGCTGACCTGTTTGAGATGAATGGAATGCTCAACATGTCCATCTTCAATGATGCAACGACATCCATTGATATCTGGATGACACATGACTACGAAAGCGAGCTCTGGGCCTTCAAATACCGGGTTCAATTGCCGGTTGCAGAGCTTTCCAATCAGTTTGGAAACTTCAATGAACGTTGGTGGCTGGTGGTCATGTCTTCGAAAGGTGATGTGCTTGTGCTGGTCAAATTTGGTGAGTGGGTACTTCAGATTGACATGGATGGCAAGTTGGTTGCTAGCATACATTGCGGAGACCTTGGTCCTACTCGAGTTCGGTTCAAACAAACTCTAGTTTCACATACATTCTTTCCGACACTAGAGGGTTATGTTGTGAACGCTTCGCCTTTCATTTGACCAGTAGATTATGTCGTGACCAATTAGTCTTTCATCTGAGGGACGTTGTGTGTGTTGGTGCCTCTTATCGACCTAGCTCTCCGTATCCACATGAGCTGAAGTATGTATTAACTGGATCCACTATGAGCCCGCTAGCTTTTTTGTTGATGCTGAAAAATTATGATCAAGAAGCTCTGACTGTTACATGCTTGCTTTTATATTTCACTGAATATCCTTTTGGGCTGAAGTGGCCTCTGTGAATGTTGATGCTAAAATTACAAGTCATTTGCATCAACGTTTGTAATGTTTTCAAATTGCCTAGACTAATGTCTATGTTTTCCTGAACTGAAGAACGGATTTTTCTTTATTTCTTTATATAGTAGCCTTCGTAGTACTCAATAGTTAGCAATTTAGGTGCCTCTTACCTCGGTTTAACTGAACCGCAGAATTAACTTGTCCTCTTATTGAAGGTCTTCTTTTTTGGAGATTACCGGGTGGTCTTCTTAATACTAAAATATAGCAAATATGCATGTGTTTCCTGTTTCTCTGTTTTGTTTTAACAGATGATGAAATGGGGCAGATTATATCCTCCTTGTTGACTAGCAAGTTGCACCTGGTATTTTACAAGAGCACGCGGCATTATTTAAACTGAAAGAATGCATTATAATCAACTATGCAATGAGATGTTCTGTTGCAGCTCATTGTTGTTCATGATTCCATTGCATCTGGTTAGGTATTGAAACATACTGTTATAATTGTGCCATTGTGTTGCATCATTTGGAATTATATTTATCATTTCACTTTAGCTCTAACCATTTTAAGGAATCAATGCTTCACGCGCGATGTTCGACCTTAACATGTGTTCGAGAAATGGAACTTGTACTGATGTGCAGAGCCATGTTTTTTTTTTGTGACTGACGCATTGCGTATGAATTGGGTCCACTATGAGATAACTAGTTTCTTTTTCATGTATACAAGTTATGATCAAGAAGCTCTGACTGGTTCATGATTTGCATGGATACTTGTGCAAGTATCCTTTTGGGTTGAAGTGGCTAGCATGCTGATGCTAAAATTGTCCAGTCTCTTTGTTCAGTGTTCAAAATAGCTGCCAATTTGACCTGCCTCAAGTTTCTGCTTTTCTCTGAACTGAATAGTTGCCTTGTTTTTTTTATCATGGTCTTCTTTCTTAATGATCATCCAGTGGTTTTCTTAATAACTAAATATTGAGCCAATATACATCAGTTTCCTGTTTCTAAATATTTTTCTAGCCGACAATTAAATGTGGCATACTATCCTCTCAATTTGATCACTTGCTAGTTTCACCTGATTGTTAGAGGAGCTTGGAGCACTGCTCGTTATATTGAATGGAATGATTATAGTCCACTTGTCAATGAAATGTTCTGTTGTGATTCATTTCATGAGTCTGCTGCGACATAATCCGGTCTTTCAGTTGCACATTTCTTGGAGTTATTTCTATCATTCCACTTTAGGTGCTAAATATTTTATGCAGGACCTCGCTGGCTTTAGTACCCTTGGCTTAGGAATTGGAAAGAAAGCTGTAAATAAGGCCATTGGATTTATTAGCTGGAGCTGGAGTGTGGTTGAAGCTGAATGTAAGCAAAGAAAAGCATGTGAACAGTAGGGAAAATACATTTTGGATAAACATAGAAAAAAATGGTGTGAAGTTTATAGATTGAAAATAGAAAGAAAAGAAACTAGCATTTGTTTGGAGTGATGTTTAGTAGAACTTCCTGGGATGATCCTAGCTAGCAGTATTTCCTTTTCAGGTTCCCAAGTTGCCTAAAGGAAAGATAATAAGCCATGCTTACCTTAGTGTAGTTGCAGAAAACATTATCTGCTTCTCACTGAAACTGGGAAGATGCAGAACATCCAGCACAAAATCAATAGCTGCTATGTTGACATCCAGTTCCAGATCAAGTGAAACCTCAAATCACGCAGCTAAAATTCAAATATGAAACTTGTTTGTTTAGAACAAAATATGAAACTCGTAAGACTTAAATATGTCACCTCGCCCAGCCCATTTCATCGCAGAGGCATCTATCCTACTCGACTTCAGCTCAAACAATCTCTAGTTTGACATTCCTTGTTTCCGACACTAGGGTTATGTCGGGAATGCTCCTCCTTTCATCTGAATGATGTTGAGTGTGCCGGTGCTTCTTAAAGGTTAATGTCTGTACACTAGTGGAAAATGGGGCTTTAGTCCCGGTTCCAGAGGGCCTTTAGTCCCGGTTCTGCAACCGGGATAAAACAATCGGGACTAAAGGCCCCCACTTTTAGTCCCGGTTGGATTACGAACCGGGACTAAAGGTGCTCCACGTGGCCGCTGTGGGCGCCCAGGCAGGAGGACCTCTAGTCCCGGTTGGTAACACCAACCGGGACTAGAAGGCAGCCACGCGTCAGCAACTGCCAGGCGCTGGGGGTTTTTTTTTTTGAAAGGAGGGGTTTAGGGGTTTCATATTGTGTTTCCCCTTTTCTTTTTGTGTTTACCATTCAACTCCTTTACATTTAGGGTTTTCATTTTTATTTTATGCTTTTCATTCAACTCGACGCTAGCTACTACATATATATAGCAATGAAGGAACCATTAGACAACATCGTCATGATCAATATATAGAGAGAAGTGACCTCTCTTTCTCCGTGCTTGGTCGAACAACAAGTTTTCGTATATCTATTCGACTACATATAGTACACGTTCATGCATATATACAATATAACATCTCTTACGATCCCTATTATCTAATTACCAAAATCGCATTGCCAATCCCGATGGTATTCTCCGTCTGTAGGTATGACATGGTCAACAAAGAATCCCGCCAATTCCTCTTGAATTGCTCGTATGCGATCAGTTGGTAGGAGTTCGTCCCGCTTCCGCGAGATCTAATTTAAAGAAGGGGGTCAATATATATATATATATATATATATATGAATGAAACTCAACACAATTGATGGTAATAAAATAAAAATGTGAATATTGTTTACGTACTTCAAATTGTTCTTCAGATCTGCCCCGCTCAGAGATCTTGTGGCGAATGTACTCGCAAACGTAGTATCCACATAAATTATTCCCAGGTTCCTGCCACAAGAACTTTACGAGAATAGAGTTCAATCAAAATGATAATCAAGCATGATAATGGTATTGAAACTAGAATCAATGAGAGATGCGCGGAACTAGCTAGTAGTACTTACTTTGAGGTGTGAAAATCGCAGCTCCTTTTTCCATTCACCCCTAACCTGGTTGGTGAACTTTTTCCAAACCCTGCCCGGCAAAGAAAATGATTACTTGATATCAGGAAATGAACGAAAGTTGCCGATATGGTGCGATAATGATTGAACTTACTTCTGGAGCATTTGACTCATGTCCGCCCACTCCTTAGCGTCTTTACGTCTCGAGTCCAAGACAACTACTAGTCCCGCGTCAAGCTGAATGGCTAGCAGAATAAAGTGTAACCTGCGCACGCATAACTCATCAATTACACTTAACCTCGAGTAAGCGAAACAGAATGTGCACAAGACAGTAACACTCACTGGAAGTTGTAAGGAAATAGTATTTCCCTTTTGTTTTGTTGTCCAAGTAACGCCTTTAGCAAGTTTTTCTCTGTATCATCGGGGTTTTTTTTGTATCGTATATTCATTTACGGTATTTGGGTTAATGAACCCAATGTCATAGATTTTTCCTCTGCATTCGCGGATCTTCAATCTGCATAATATAGTGTGAGGATAATTATACATGCAATGAACGAGCTGAGCTAGAGACTTAATTAAAGAAAAAAAATACTCACAGACAATAGCAACTGACGATAGTTTTGTCGAGGGCGTCTTGATTGTATAACTGAAATAATTCGTCAAATTCAATGTACAACGCCTCGTCTCCATTGAAGTAGTGCTCATCTTTAATTCCCACTAAGATACTGTTGGTCCCTTCCTTGCAGGCTTTCAAGTACCAGTTATGCAATGTTCGCATCATCGTTGGTAGATGCGGGAGCTGCGCAGGTCTGACGAGAGCCTTCCTGTGCTCGTATCTAAAGGCTACCTCAGCCATTTCGAACTGTACCTCATCGCCTAAGTAATAAGCAAGAGTGTAACCAGGATGAGCGGCCGCTACCCCCGGATCATTAGCGATATCGGGAAACACCTTGAGCGGGGGGCACGATTGTTTTTCCTGTTCGCCGAGCTGGGGAATTGTTTTCCCACTTCTTGCAGCACTGCTAGTACTTCCCGACCTTTTCGCTTCATGAAATGTCTTTACAATACAGCGGTCATAGTGTGAGAGCAGCGGAGGAGGTGGTGGTCGCTGAAGGGCATCCAGACAGCGCTTCGCTTTTACCGGATCCATTTTCTCCTGTGGATCTGGACGTTTCAGTGCAAGCTGGCGTTTCACATCGGCAGCCACGAACTCTTTGTTTTCCTCCTCAATCATGTCGCATGGTAACTTGGCAGGAGCCTTCTTGACGCTTGGACCTGCTCTGGATTTCTTCGTTGTTGTACTGCTAGCCGCCGGAGCGGCGGTGGGTCTCTTCCACCGTTGCTGAGGAGGCGGAGTCAGCTGACGCGACGGAGGAGGCGGAGTCCGCTGACGCGGCGGAGACAGCTGAGGCGGCGGAGGATTCTGCTGAGGGGCCTCCTCCGGCGGAGTCCGCTGAGGCGGCGGAGACAGCTGAGGCGGCGAAGTGTGCTGACGCGGCGGAGACGACTGAGGCAGCGGAGATAGAGCTGGACTGTGAGGAGTCTGGTGAGGGGCCTCCTCCGGCTGAGTTTGCTGACGCGGCGTCCATTGTGGAAGCATGATGTTTTCCTTTCTCCATAGAATGGTAGTCCTTACGGCATCTACCAGATGAGTCTCCCCTTCACCTGTAGGGTACTCAAGCTCCAGCCCCTCGAATCCCTTGGTAACTTCATCCACCCCGACAATACCAAAGCCATCTGGAATCGGATTGCAATGGAAAGTTCCATCAGGTGTAGGAGGTAAGACATAGCCGACCGCCACCTTCAAGGTTAGGTTGATGCATTTCGCCATTAGCTCACAATATTCCCTCTCCGTGATATAATCCACGGGGTAGCGAGGAGCCGTGATATCAGGCCGAACGAGCTCCGTGGAAGCCACGCTGCTCTTCCGCTGAGATGGTGGGGTAGCTTCGTGGGCAATATGGAATGAAGGATCTTCGTACTGCAGAGATGGTGGGTCGGTAGCTCGCTGACTGGTAAGTGCCTCTAGTTTCTTCTCCTGCAACGCTAATCTTTGTTCTACATTCTGCATCCGGTCTGCTTCCTCTTTCTTCTTTCTCCCTCGGCTTCTATAACCAGTGCTGTCGGGAAACACATGCACCCACGGAACGGAGCCTGCTGTGCCTCGTGTTCGTCCAGGGTGTTCAGGATTCCCGAGGGCGCGTGACAGCACGTCCTTCTCTCTGTCGGGATGGAACCTCCCTTCCTGCACATCCTTGATTGCTTCCTGAATCTTTGTGACGGGTGTTTCAAGTTGTTCTTTCGTGTAAACACACTTCCCTGTTTCTGGGTCCAAAGTTCCCCCATGCCCGAAGAACCAAGTCCTTTCTCGTTCGGGCCAGGTCGATGTCGCTGGTTGGATCCCTTTAGCAAGCAGGTCATTCTCAGCTTTCTCCCACGTAGGCTGGGCAACCTTGTAGCCACCTGACCCTGTAACATGGTGATACTTCTTATTTGCAGCATTTAGCTTATTTGTCTGTGACCTGTTCTTAGCTTTCTCCGATTTCTTGTACGCCACAAATGTGGGCCAGTGATCTTTTATCTTCGCATATTGACCGGTGAATTCTGGAGTCTCATCTTTCTCGACAAACTGTTCGTTCAATCTTTTCTTCCAGTTCTTGAATTGTTCTGCCATCTTCTTAAGAGCCCATTTTTTGACTTTTCGCTGTATAACTGGGTTATTTGGATCCTCCTCTGGCGGTAGGCTGAAATTTATCATGAGCGAGTTCCAAAGCCGATCTTTGCATCTGTCGTCGATATAAGAAACTCCATCGTCCTTCTTCTTATTCCATTCTTGGATGCTGATCGGGACGCTGTCCCTAACAACAACTCTGCACTGATGTATAAATCGGTCTTGGGTCCGCTTGGGAACAGTCGGTTTGCCATCTGGATCGACTTCTTCGATCGTGGACCTTTCATTCTCGCCCAACCTTTTCTTCGGGCCTCGTCTCCTTATAGATGTTTGGCTCAATCCGGAGGGCTAAAAGAAGAAAGAAGTGTTAATATATGTACATACAAAACAATTAATGCATCTAGTCAGCAGAGGCTTAATTAATATATATACCTCGCCGGACTTTGCAACAGTTAAGGCTCCAACACTGGCGGAGCCGTCATCTTCTCTTCCCTCACCATCGGAGTCGTTGAGAAACTGTGAGGGGCTATCATCACCTCCGTCGCGGATTATATCCCCCAACATCTCTTCTTTTTCTAAGTCTCTGTCGTGTTCCATAGTTTCTGCAAATATTACAACATGGCAATATACAACCATGAGAGATGGATTAGTGGCAAACATAGACCTAATCACAACAAGGAATCATATGCATATGAGCAATGGATTAGTGGATTATCGGGGTTATGTTTTAACGACCCCCTCCCCCCTCATGTCGAAGTTATACCGAAATTATCGGGGTTATGTTTTAACACGACCCCCCCCCTCATGTCGAAGTCAATGAACAACATGAAAATTTGTAAGTGATTGCTAAACTTTTATGCTTCATTTATATGAAGATCAATTATCCAATATAACTATGTTTGCGATATGAGGCATTGGACATTATCTAGAATCATATCTGATGAGTCGTCCTATCTTTCGGGAGAGGATACTTTGCGGACCGCCTCTCTCATGCCTGTCCGACGTGCAAATCAGGTTTTCATATGCCTCAAAATCAAAGTTATCGGGGTTATGTTCTAACGACCCCCCCCTTCTCATGTCGAAGTTACGACGATATTTGTACAAGATGAATACAAGATTTATACACAAGCTGAATACAAAATGAATACAAGATTTATACACAAGTTGAATACACAATTAACTCAACAAATGAACCAACCATCATCCTATGAACAAAACTCAACATACGACAAATGGACACCTTTTGTCGAACAGCGGAGGGACGATCGGGGACCAACTCCACGGAGATGCAACACCACAACCTGTAATTCCACCGAGTGAAAAAAATTAGGCAAACCCAAGTATGCCACTGGATAGAATGGAAGATTTTAGTTGAAATGGACCTATAAAGATCATGGCAAACGGATGCACGGAACTCAAATGGTGATCAAAGCAATATGCAATGCAAATCTGTCCATTATAGCTAGATACCAATTTGAAAGCAAGATTTGAACATGCTACAGAATTTCTACATGGCAACAAATGGCATGACATGAATGTACATGTAACACATGGCAAAACATGCTTACTGAACTAATTCAAATGACCCCTAGATCAATGGCAATCATCATGACAAGTTGACAAGTATTAACAGATTTTCAGACTTAGTGATATTTGCATGGCATGGCAGAAATGAATAGATAGCAAGTTTACAAGCTTGTAGCACTCACTACAGGTCCTAACATGGCATGAACTAAAATCTACGAGCAAGATGACATCAAAATGCTCCTACTTCATGTTCAAAGATTGCCCAAAAGATGCTTGCATTAAAACATACAAAAAAGACAAAATGAACTCTAATGCAAACATTTTGTTCTTCAATTTGTTTTAGTAACCACTCATCATATCTCAATTTTGGAGCACATCTCACATAGCTATTTAACAACATCTCAAATTAAAAAAAAGCTAATGAATCTATTTTAGAAACTATTTTAGAAACTAAGTTGGAATTTATATTTATCCTAGTTTCTTTGATTTACAAAGGAACCATATTTTCTATAATTCTTCTGCACCCACAAAAATTAGAAAGTACCCACAACCCATTTCACCAAAAACTTTGAGTTCCACAGTTCAAAATTTTCAAATTCCATCCAGTTAAAATTTGGTCCAAATTCAAACTCCATGACCAAAACCTATTTTTAATTGCTCCAAAAATTGTGAAACTTTGCCAGACGCTCTTATATGCTTCAACACCTCACCACAAAAATTGCCAAGAATTCCTAAAATCCCTAGGACCCTCTGGCATTTCATCATACATGTGGTGTGCACACTGTTCACCCTGTCGAAAAATTCAAAAATGCAGAAGATTCAGAGAGAGAGGGAGACGGCGCCGTGCGCGTGCGGCGTCAGGGTCGGCGTCGGCGTCGGGGTCGGCCAGCAGCGCGGGGGGTGGGGAATAGGAGGAGGAGGAGGGGATCGGGGCGGCGCTCACAGCCAGGAGGCGTCGGCCACGGCGTCGGGGCAGGGCTCGGCGACGGCGGCGGCGACGTTTAGGGCGCGGCGAGGGCATCGGCGAGGGGGGGGGACGGCTCGGAGGCGACGGCGATCTCCGACGCAGCAGCCTGGCGGCGTCGTGCTGTGGTTTGGCGTCGGGGGAGAGAATGGGAGAAATTTTTTGAAGTGCTGCTTATATACCCAACCCTTTAGTCCCGGTTGGTGCTCCAACCGGGACCACCCTTTAGTCCCGGTTGGAGCACCAACCGGGACTAAAGGGTTGGGTTTCGCGCCCTTTGGGCTGGTGAAATTCACCTTTAGTCCCGGTTGGTGGCTCGGACCGGGACTAAAGGGGGGGCTTTAGTCCCGGTTGGAGCCACCAACCGGGACTAAAGGCACTAGTAGGAAAACCCCCATTTGTCCCGGTTCGTAAGGGCCTTTAGTCCCGGTTCTGGAACCGGGACTAAAGGGTCGGGACTAAAGCCCAAAACCTTGTGTTGGGAGCCCAGGCAGGAGGACCTTTAGTCCCGGTTGGTAACACCAACCGGGACCAAAAGGCAGGACCTTTAGTCCCGGTTGGCAACACCAACCGGGACCAAAAGGCACTGGGGTTTTTTTTTGAAAGGGGGGGGGGTTAGGGGGGTTGTAGGGTTAATTGAGGTGTTTCATATTGTGTTAGCTAGCTAATAGAGAGAAGTGTCCTCTCTTTCTCCGTGCTTGGTCGACGCTAGCTACTATAGAGAGAACTCGACACGCTAGCTAGTAAGCAAATGAAGGAACCATTAAGTACACAAGATCGTCATGAACATATACACAGAGAAGTGATCGACCTCTCTTTCTCCGAGAGATTGGTCGAACAACAAGTTTTCGTATATCTATCCGACGCTACTAGCTACATATATACAATATAAGATCTCTTACAATCCCTAACATTTAATTTCAAATTCCAGATGGTATTCTCCGGCTTTATTTATGACGTGGTGAAGAAAGAATCCCGCCAATTCCTCTTGAATTGCTCGTATGCGATCATGTGGTAGGAGTTCATCCCACATCTGCCACGTCTAATTTGAAGAAGGGGGTCAATACATATATATGAATGAAACTCAACACAAATCATGGTAATAAAATAAAATTGTGAATATTATTGCTTACGCACTTGAAATTGTTTTTCAGATTAGCCCCGCTTAGGGGTCGTCGCGTTGTAGATGAACTCGCCAACGTAGTATCCACAAAAATCATTCCCTTTTTCCTGCCACAAGCACTTTACGAGAAATAGAGTTCAATCAAACTGATAATCAAGCATGATAAATGGTATTGATGGAACTAGAATCAATGGGAGATGCGTGGAACTAGCTAGTAGTACTTACTTTCGGGTGTGTAAATCGCAGCTCCCTCGGCAGTGCCGGAACAATTGCGGTGAACTCTTTCCAAACCCTGCCAGACAAAGAAAATAATTACTTGATATCAGGAAATGAACAAGGTTGCCGATATGATGCGATAATGATCGATTGAACTTACTTCTGGAGCATTTCAGTCATGTCCGCATATTCCTGGGGATCTTTTCGTTTCGAGTCTAAGACGATTACTACTCCCCGCTCAAGCTTAATCTCTAGCAGAATAAAGTGGAACCTGCGCACGCATGCATAACTCGTCAATTACATTACTATAACCTCGAGTAATAAGGGAAACCGAATATGCACAAGACAGTAACACTCACTTGAAGTTGTAAGGAAAGAGTATTGTCCCTTTGTTTTGATTTTTAAGCAACGATTGTAGCAAGTTGTCCTCGGTTTGTGTGACATTGTTTTTAACCGTAAACTCATGTATGATATTTGGGTTAATGAACCCAATGTCATAGAGTTGTGCTTTTCTGCATTCGACGATCTTCAATCTGCATAATATAGTGAGGATAATTATATATACATGCAATGAAAGAGCTGAGCTATATATATAGAGAGACTTAATTACAGAAGTAGTACTTACAGACAGTAGCAAGTCACGATTTTTTTGTCGAGGGCCTTTTGATTGTATAACTGGAATATCTCCTCAAATTCAACATTCAACTGCTCCATTCCAACGAGGTCGTGCTCCTCTTTAATTCTCAGCGTCAAAGCATCCTTCCCAGACTCCCGGCATGTTTTCATGTACCATTCATGCAATGTTCGCATCATCGTTGTTAGAGGAGGATGATCAGGTTTGACGAGAGGCCGCCCGTACTGGTAACTGAAGTCGTCCACCTCCAACGGCTCAAACTGTACATCATCGCTCAGGTAATCACCAGGATTGGTACCGGGCACCATCCCCGGATGATTAGCGACGATATCGCTAGACACCTTGAGCGGGGGGCACGATTGGTTCGCCTGTTCGCCGAGCTGGGGAATTTTTTCCCACTTCTTCGTTTTGCTAACCTTGCATCACTGGAAGTACTTCCCGACCGCCGCGCGTCTTGATATGTCTTTTTAACACAGCGGTCAAAGTTGGAATCCGGCGGAGGCGGTGGTGGTCGCTTCAGGGCATCGATAGTGCGCATCACTTTCACCGGATCTAGCTTCTCCTTCGGAGGTGGAGTTTTCTTTGCAGAATGGGCCCTCAATTCGGCCTGACATATCTCCTCGTTTTCAGACTCGGTCCTCTCATATGGTAACTTTTCCAGAGGCTTGAGAGATGGACCGTATCTGTATTCCCTCCCGCCTCTTCTTGTACAGCTAGCCGCCGGAGCGGCGGCGTCTCTCTTCCGTCGTTGCTTACGAGGCGGAGCAGGAGGCGGAGTGCTCCGACGCGCCGGAGGAGCCGGAGCGGCGGCGTCTGTGTTCTGCCGTTACCGACGAGGCTGAGGAGGAGGCGTACTGCTCCGACGTGCCGGAGTAGGCGAAGGAGGAGGCGGAGTGCCTTCACGCGTCGGAGGAGCCGGAGAAGGAGGCGGTGTGCCCTGATCACTCGCCGGAGGAGGAGGAGGAGGAGGAGGAGGCGGAGAGCCCTGATTCGCCTGAGGAGGAGGAGGAGGCGGAGGCGTCCAGTTTGGAAGCTTGATGTACTCCTTCTGCCATAGACATGTACTCCTCAGAGCACGAGCCAGCTTATTCTCTCCTTCACCTGTAGACCGGTCAAGCTCGAGCTCCTCAAATCCCTCCATTACTTCATCCACCATCACAACAGCATAGCCATGTGGAATCGGTGAGCAGTGAAAAGTTCCGTTGGGTTGAGGAGGTGCAACAGAGATGACAGCCGCCTTGAGAGTGAGGTTCCGGCATTTCGTCATGAGCTCGCAATTTTGAGCCTCCGTGATAGTATCCACGGGGTAGATAGGCTCCGTGAAGTCAGTCTGAACGGGCTCCGTGGAAGCCACGCTGCTTCTCCGCTGAGATGGCGGGGTAGCTTCTGGGGTAGCTTCGTGCCGCTGAGATAGTTGGCCGGCAGCTCGCTGGCTCTCAGCTTCCTCTAGCTTTTGTAGTCTTGCACTCATCTTCTGCATGTCGCTCAGCTCCGCTTTCCTCTTTCTCTCCCGGCTTCTGTAACCGCCTGCGTCGGGAAACCCAAACTTCCACGGAACGGAGCCTGGTGTGCCTCGTGTTCGTCCAGGGTGCTCAGCATTCCCTAGGGCCTCAGTCAGCTCGTCCTTCTCTCTGTCGGGAATGAACGTCCCTTCCTGCGCTGCGGTGATATACTTCTGAAGCTTCGTGACGGGTATTGCAATTTGCTCGTCCGTCCAACGGCACTTTCCTGTTTCAGGGTCCAAAGTTCCCCCAACCCCGAAGAACCAAGTCCTTGAACGGTCTGGCCAGTTCAATGTCTCTGGTTCGACCCCTTTAGCAATCAGGTCATTCTCAGCTTTGTCCCACAACGGCCGGGCTTTGAGGTAGCCACCTGACCCCGTGTGATGGTGATACTGCTTCTTTGCAGCGTTGTTCTTGTTTGTCTCTGACATTTTCTTACTCTTGTCTGATGTCTTGTAGGCCACAAATGCGGGCCAGTGATCTCTTATCTTCTCAAATCGGCCGATGAATTCTGGAGTGTCACCTTTGTCGACAAACTTTGATTTCAACTCCTTCTTCCACCTCCTGAATCGATCTGCCATCTTCTTAAGAGCACACGCCTTGACCAGTGGCTCTCTAACTGGCTTATTCGGATCCTCCTCTGGCGGTAGGGTGAAATTTGCCTTCAGCAAGGTCCAAAGATCATCTTTCTGTCTATCGGTGACATAATCACCTTCAGGGGCATCGTCCTTAGGCTTATTCCATTGCTTGATGCTGATCGGGATGTTGTCCCTAACAATAGCTCCGCACTGAGCAGAAAATGCGTCCTTGGTCCGCTTGGGTTCAATCGGTAGGCCATCGTCCGTGAGTGCTGTGATCGTGAACCTTTCATCCTTGCGCAACCTCTTCTTCGGGCCTGGTCTCGTTACCGAAGTTTGGCTCGATCCGGAGGGCTATAAAAGAAGAAAGAAGAGTTAATATATGTACATACCAAAACAATTAATGCATCAATTAGCTAGTCAGCACCTCCGGAGCCATCATGATCATGTCACCGGAGCCATCATGATCATGTCCTTCCTCCTCCATTGTTCCATCGGTGTCGTTGAGAAACGACAAGACAGCATCACCTCCGGCAAGGATTATCTCCCCCAACAACTGTTATTGTTCCAAGTCTCTTTGATCCATAGTTTCTGCAAATATAGAAGAATATATATATAGATGAGATCAGAAAAAAATTGGATCAACTTGTGCACATCCATAATGGGGGCATTCTTGATAAATCTATGTTACCGGCGTTATCTATGTTACCGGAGGGGGTAGACGACAACGACGCTCACCCCTCATGTCATGTCCGACGTCCCTCCTCATGTCGAAGTTATCGGGGAGGGGGTAGACGAAAACGACGCTCACCCCTCATGTCCGACGTCCCCCCTCATGTCGAAGTTATCGGGGAGGGGGTACAGGTGGTCTCGAGAGTTGGTCGGGCGAGCGGACCGGGAGTAAGTAACTTTTAACTCATTTTAACTCATTTTGAATATATGAACATTTTAACTTTTATGGGTAGGGGCGGGAGGGGGTTGATCGACGTCTCCCCCCCTCATGTCGAAGTTACCGGAGTTTTCTATATGAACAAAAAAAATCCACATGACATGTCCGACGAGCGGACCGCCTCTCTCTCATGCATGTCCGACGTCCCCCCTCATGACAAAAACTTTCTATAAACAAAAAAAAAGCATACATCTATGAACAAAAAAAATTCTATGAACAAAAATAAAATTGTATCAATGCATATATAAAAACTTTCTATGGATCATCATTGCTCATATATCAATGCATATATAAAAACTTTCTATGGATCATCATTGCTCATATATAAAAACTTTCTATAAACAAAAAAAACATACATCTATGAACAAAAAAAAATCTATGAACAAAAATAAAATTGTATCAATGCATATATAAAAACTTTCTATGGATCATCCATCCATACATACATACTGCATATACATACATACATACAGCATCCATACATACATACATACATACATACATACTGCATATACATACAAAAAAAAGGCAGATCCGGCCGGGGCGGCGGTGGCGGCGGCGGCGCGGCAAGCAGAGCAGGGGCACGGCGCGGCAAGCAGAGCAGTGGCGGCGGCGCGGGGGAAGGGGGGGGGCATCACTGGGGGCGGCGTCGGGGCAGGGGCAGGGGGGCACGGCGGGCGGCGTCGGGGCAGCAGGGGCGCGGGGAGCGGCGCCGGCATCGGGGCAGAGGGCGTCGGGGCAGCGGGGGCTCGGCGGCGATGGCGATGAGGAGCAGCCTGACGGCGTCGACGGGGCAGAGGGCGGCGAGGGCGTCGACGGCGAGCTCGGGCAGCCTGGCGGCGTCGATGTGCTCGGCGTCGTCGGGGGAAACTGCGGGGGCTCGGCGGCAATTTTTCCCAACTCCCGCTTATATAGGGAGACCTTTGGTCCCGGTTGGTGGCACCAACCGGGACCAATGCCCACCTTTAGTCCCGGTTGGTGCCACCAACCGGGACCAAAGGTCTCTTTTCGTCAGCCCAAAGGGCGGGAAGCAGAGACCTTTGGTCCCGGTTGGTGGCACCAACCGGGACAAAAGGTGGGCATTGGTCCCGGTTGGTGCCACCAACCGGGACCAAAGGTGGGCATTGGACCCGGTTGGTGCCACGAACCGGGACCAAAGGGCTCTACGGCGTCGGGGCGTGGAAGTTTAGTCCCACCTCGCTAGTTGACTAGCGCCCGCACTGGTTTATAAGCGCGGCTGCGGCCACCGTTTCGAGCTCCTCTCTAAAGCATACCTACGGGCCTAAACGAACTCTCTCTGCCGTGGGCCTGCTGGGCCTTCTGCGGGCCTGCATCCTGGCCCAACTAGAGGGTTTCTAGTCGTATGCAGGCCGTGGTGGCCCAGTAGCCGGCATTTTTTTTTGCTTTATTTATTTATTTTCTTTTATTTTTTTTGCTTTATTTATTTTCTTTTATTTTTTTTGCTTTATTTATTTTCTTTTGTTTTTTTTGCTTTATTTATTTTCTTTTGCTTTATTTATTTTCTTTTGTTTTTTTTGCTTTATTTATTTTCTTTTGTTTCTACTTACCACTAAATACTTAGAGTTTTTGAGTGATTCTTTTTGCTATTAATGTTTTGAACAAAAAATACTTTGATAACTTTAGTTGCATAAATTTTATATAATTTTAGTTTCATAAATACTAGAGGTTTATAAAATATTTTTAGTTGATTCCTTTTGCTATTAGAGTTTTATAAAAGCTTTTTAGTTGATTCTTTTTGGTATTGAAGAATATTATAGTTTTATTTTAGTTGATCATCACAGAATTTTTTAATTGATTATTTTTAGTTCATTATTTTCGCTATTAGAGTTTCATAAACGTTTTCTAGTTCATTCTTTTTTCTATTAGTTCATTCTTTGAGCTAAATGACCCTGAAATTGAAAAGCACTTCAAATTGAAAACTCATCTGTTACAAAGGGATTTCATTTAATTTCTTCACATGTAACTGCAATGATATAGTTGTGGAGAGAAAGTCTTCACTTTTTCTTCGCTTGTATCCTTTGCTTATTGCGCCGTAACCATGGATAATCTTCATCGTTTAACAGGGTGCTTGGGTCAGCCTTGACTTTGAAGGGAGGAATTTCATGAAACTTTTCATAATCTTCAGACATGTCTGTCTTGCCCTCCAATCCCACGATGTCTCTTTTTCCTGAAAGAACTATGTGGCGCTTTGGCTCATCGTATGATGTATTCGCTTCCTTATCTTTTCTTTTTCTCGGTTTGGTAGACATGTCCTTCACATAGAAAACCTGCGCCACATCATTGGCTAGGACGAATGGTTCGTCTGTATACCCAAGATTGTTGAGATCCACTGTTGTCATTCCGTACTGTGGGTCTACCTGTACCCCGCCTCCTGATAGATTGACCCATTTGCACTGAAACAAAGGGACCTTGAAATCATGTCCATAGTCAAGTTCCCATATGTCCACTATGTAACCATAATATGTGTCCTTTCCCCTGTTGGTTGCTGCATCAAAGCGGACACCGCTGTTTTGGTTGGTGCTCTTTTGATCTTGGGCGATCGTGTAAAATGTATTCCCATTTATCTCGTACCCTTTGTAAGTCAATACAGTCGAAGATGGTCCCCTGGCCAACGAGTACAGCTCATCAGAAACAGTGTTGTCACCCATGAGACGTGTTTGCAACCAACTGCCGAAAGTCCTGATGTGTTCATATGTAATCCAGTCGTCACACTGCTCCGGGTGTTTGGAGCGCAGAATATTCTTGTGTTCATCGACATACGGGGTCACCAAGGTAGAATTCTGTAGAACTGTGTAGTGTGCTTGAGACCAAGAATGCCCGTCTCTACATATTATTGAGTCCGCTCCTAGCGTGCCTTTTCCAGTCAGTCTCCCCTCATACCGCGATTGAGGGAGACCAATCTTCTTAAGGTCAGGAATGAAGTCAACACAAAACCCAATGACATCCTCTGTTTGATGGCCCATGGAGATGCTTGCTTCTGGCCTAGCGCGGTTACGAACATATTTCTTTAAGACTCCCATGAACCTCTCAAAGGGGAACATATTGTGTAGAAATACAGGGCCCAGAACGACAATCTCGTCGACTAGATGAACTAGGACGTGCGTCATGATATTGAAGAAAGATGGTGGGAACACCAGCTCGAAACTAACAAGACATTGCACCAAATCACTCCTTAACCTTGACAGGATTTCTGGATCGATCACCTTCTAAGAGATTGCATTGAGGAATGCACATAGCTTAACAATGGCTAATCGAACGTTTTCCGGTAGAAGCCCCCTCAATGCAACCGGAAGCAGTTGCGTCATAATCACGTGGCAGTCATGAGACTTTAGGTTCTGGAACTTTTTCTCTGCCATATTTATTATTCCCTTTATATTCGACGAGAAGCCAGACGGGACCTTCATACTGAGCAGGCATTCAAAGAAGATTTCCTTCTCTTCTTTGGTAAGAGCGTAGCTGGCAGGACCTTCATACTGCTTTGGATGCATGCCGTCTTTTTCATGCACACGTTGCTGTTCCTCCCGTGCCTCCGGTGTATCTTTTGTCTTCCCATACACTCCCAAGAAGCCTAGCAGGTTCACGCAAAGATTCTTCGTCACGTGCATCACGTCGATTGCAGAGCGGACCTCTAGGTCTTTCCAATAGGGTAGGTGCCAAAATATAGATTTATTCTTCCACATGGGTGCGCGTCCCGCATCGTCAGTCGGAACAGATAGTCCGCCAGGACCCTTTCCAAAGATTACTTGTAAATCATTGATCATATCAAGTATGTGATCACCAGTACGGAGGGCGGGCTTCTTCCGGTGATCTGCCTCACCTTTGAAATGCTTTCCTTTCTTTCGACATTGATGGTTGGTCGGAAGAAATCGACGATGCCCCAGGTACACATTCTTCCTGCATTTGTCCAAATATATACTGTCGGTGTCATCTAAACAGTGTGTGCATGCGTGGTATCCCTTGTTTGTCTGTCCTGAAAGGTTACTGAGAGCAGGCCAATCGTTGATGGTTACAAACAACAACGCATGTAGGTCAAATTCCTCCTGTTTGTGCTCATCCCACACACGTACACCTTCTCCATTCCACAGCTGTAAAAGTTCTTCAACTAATGGCCTTAGGTACACATCAATGTCATTGCCGGGTTGCTTAGGGCCTTGGATGAGCACTGGCATCATAATGAACTTCCGCTTCATGCACAACCAAGGAGGAAGGTTATAGATACATAGAGTCACGGGCCAGGTGCTATGATTGCTGCTCTGCTCCCCAAAAGGATTAATGCCATCTGCACTTAAACCAAACCATACATTCCTTGCGTCACCTGCAAAGTCCCCCCACCTTCTCTCGATTTTTCTCCACTGCGACCCGTCAGCGGGTGCTCTCAACTTCCCGTCTTTCTTACGGTCTTCTTTGTGCCATCGCATCAAATTGGCATGCTCTTTGTTTCTGAACAGACGTTTCAGCCGTGGTATTATAGGAGCATACCACATCACCTTGGCAGGAACCCTCTTCCTGGGGCGCTCGCCCTCAACATCACCAGGGTCATCTCGTCTGATCTTATACTGCAATGCACCGCATACCGGGCATGCGTTCAAATCCTCGTACTCACCGCGGTAGAGGATGCAGTCATTAGGGCATGCATGTATCTTCTGCACCTCCAATCCTAGAGGGCATAGAACCTTCTTTGCTTCGTACGTACTGCCGGGCAATTCGTTATCCTTTGGAAGCTTCTTCTTCATTATTTTCAGCAGCGAACTAAATCCCTTGTCAGATACACCATTGTCTGCCTTCCATTGCAGCAATTCCAGTGTGGTACCGAGCTTTCTGTTGTCATCTTCGCAATTTGGGTACAACCCTTTTTTGTGATCCTCTAACATGCGATCGAACTTCAACTTCTCCCTTTCACTTTCGCATTCTCTCTGTGCATCAACAATGACCCGGCGAAGATCATCATCGGGCACATCGTCTGGTTCCTCTTGATCTTCAGCTTCCCCCATTGCAGCATCACCGTATTCAGGGGGCGGGTAGTTGTCATCATCCTCTTCTTCTTCGTTGTCTTCCATCATAACCCCTCTTTCTCCGTGCTTGGTCCAAACATTATAGTGTGGCATAAAACCCTTCTCAAGCAGGTGGAAGTGAAGGGTTTTAGAGTTGGAGAAAGCCTTCGTATTCTCACAGACAGTACATGGACAATGCATAAAACCATTCTGCTTGTTTGCCTCAGCCGCTTCGAGAAAATTATGCAGGCCCTTAATATACTCGGAGGTGCGTCGGTCACCGTACATCCATTGCCGGTTCATCTGCGTGCGTTATATAGTTCTTATTATTGAACAACATATAACTCTCTAGAGCATCTAATTAAAACACACAAATAAGAACTTTTTTCTTTTAGAAAGAAGATAAGAAGAAGAGGCTAACCACGGTGTTGCCGGCGCCGAGATGGGCGCGGGCGATCGACGGCGGTGAGGACAGGGATGGGACAGGACGGACCGCCAAACCTAGACAAATCTTGAGGAAAATGGAGCTTGGACAAGGAGCTTCGAGAGGAGAAAGCTTAAGTGTGGCTCGGGCATTTCATCGAACACCTCATGTGCATAGGAGGTGAGCTAGAGCACCACAAAAGCTCTCCCACGGCCGGGCAAGAAAACAGAGCAATGCATTGCTCTGCTCGCGGGTGGGGGATATATATAGGCCAACCATTGGTCCCGGTTCCAGCCACAAACCGGGACCAATGGTTGTGGGCCAGGAGCGAGCCGCATTGGTCCCGGTTCGTGGCTGGAACCGGGACCAAAGGGGTCACATTTAGTCCCGGTTCCAGCCACAAACCGGGACCAATGGTTGTGGGCCAGGAGCGAGGCGTATTGGTCCCGGTTCGTGTCTGGAACCGGGACAAAAGGAGTCAGATGAACCGGGACCAATGGCCCACGAGGCCCGGCCGGCGCCCTGGCCTCATGAACCGGGACTGATGCCCCCATGGGTCCCGGTTCGTGAGTGAACCGGGACTAATGGGCTTCTCAGGGGTGGACCGATGCCCTGTTTTGTACTAGTGAGGGTGGCACAGCCATGGGGTGGTGAAAGTTTAGTCCCACCTCGCCAAGCGAGAGGAGATCGCACCGGTTTATATACGCGCCTGCGATGTCTCTCCCAAGCTCCTCTCTAAAGCAGGCAGTTAATTGCCTAACCTCTACCCTGTTGGGCCTACTAGCCCCGCGGGCCTGCATCCTGGCCCATATATAGTTGGGTTTCTAGTCGTATGCAGGCCGTGGTGTCTGCTAGTAGGCGGGTATTTTTTTATTTTTTATGTTATTTTTTGCATATGTTATGTTTTTATGTTATTTTTTTTGCATATGTTATGTCAATTTTAATATTCTTTCATAACCACTATAAAATATATGGCACATGTTATGTCTTTTTATTTTTTATGTTATGGCAATTTTAATTTTTTGCATATGTTAAGTTTTTTTTAGTTTTTTATGTTATTTTTTGCATATTTTATGTCAATTTTAATATTCTTTCATAACCACTATAAAATATATGGCACATGTTATGTCTTTTTATTTTTTATGTTATGGCAATTTTAATTTTTTTTCATATGTACCATTGCCGCAACATATTCACCATAAATTCCGATACTTTTTGTTAACCTAATTTATTTTGATGCATAGACACACAGTGATTCAAAAAAAGCCGACACCAATGTTCCCTATGTGAAGGAGATAGACCCTTACTATGAATCTTCTAGAAGATTCGTAGTATTTTCTGTTAACCTAATAATGTTATATTTTCTTTATGTCATACAACGTTTCTCTCTTATCATCTCCGATCAGAGAAACCACATAGTACCTCCAACTTTATGTCATACAACGTTTCTCTCTTATCATCTCCGATGCTTCTGCTGTATTCATCTATGTCAAGACGTTTAAGCCATGTCTATATTAACCTTGTTATTATATATGGAGCCACCAACCGGGACTAACCGCGTATGATCAACCTTGCAAAACATGTGACTGAAAGGATAGGAATAATTGAAATTTCATAACTTAATAAATAATTATTCTAAAATCATGTTTCAAATGCCAAAATGCCCTAGCTAGCTCTTACAAAGATTCCCTCCGATTTGTCCGAAGTGGCACTTTCCAGCTATAAGTCCGAAAACTCACACTAGAGAGAAAGTGATGGCAGTGAAGCCGGTCACATCCCAGAGTGGGATCTTGGGGTATAAAACTATTTCTTCGCGTGTGTCCCTTGCTTATTGCGCCGTAACCATGGATAATCTTCATCATTTAACATGATGCTTGGGTCAGTCTTCACTCTGAAGGGAGAAATTTCATGAAACTTTTCATAATCTTCTGACATGTCTGTCTTGTCCTCCACTCCCATGATGTTTCTTTTCCCTGAAAGAACTATGTTGCGCTTTGGATCATCTTATGATGTATTCGCTTCTAATCTTTTCTTTTTCTTGGTTTGGTAGACATGTCCTTCACATAGAAAACCTGCGCCACATCATTGGCTAGGACGAATGGTTCGTCTGTGTACCCAAGATTGTTGAGATCCACTGTTGTCATTCCGTACTGTGGGTCTACCTGTACCCCGCCTCCTGACAGATTGACCCATTTGCACCGAAACAAAGGGACCTTAAAATCACGTCCATAGTCAAGTTCCCATATGTCCTCTATGTAACCATAATATGTGTCCTTTGCCCTATTGGTGTTTGCTGCATCAAAGCGGACACCACTGTTTTGGTTGGTGCTCTTTTTATCTTGGGCGATCGTGTAAAATGTATTCCCATTTATCTCGTACCCTTGGAAAGTCAATACAGTCAAAGATGGTGTCCTGGCCAACAAGTACAGCTCATCTCCAACAGTGGTGTTACCATGAGATGTGTTTGCAACCAACCGCCGAAAGTCCCCATGTGTTCACGTGTAATCCAGTCGTCAGACTGCTCCGGGTGTTTGGAGCGTAGAATATTCTTGTGTTCATTGATATACGGGGCCACCAAGGTAGAATTCTGTAGAACTGTGTAGTGTGCTTGCGCCCAAGAATGCCCGTCCCTACATATTATTGAGTTCGGTCCTAGCGTGCCTTTTCCACCCAGTCTCCCCTCATGCCGCGATTCAGGAACACCAATCGGCTTAAGGTCAGGAATAAAGTCAACACAAAACTCAATGACCTCCTCTATTTGATGGCCCGTGGAGATGCTTCCTTCTGGCCTAGCACGGTTACGAACATATTTCTTTAAGACTCCCATGAACCTCTCAAAGGGGAACATATTGTGTAGAAATACAGGACCCAGAATTGCAATCTCGTCGACTAGGTGAACTAGGACGTGCGTCATAATATTGAAGAAGGATGGTGGGAACACCAACTCGAAACTGACAAGACATTGGACCAAATCATTCTGTAACCTTGGTAGGATTTCTGGATCGATTACCTTCTGAGAAATTGCATTGAGGAATGCACATAGCTTCACAATGGCTAATCGAACATTTTCTGGTAGAACCCCCCTCAATGCAACCGGAAGCAGTTGCGTCATAATCACGTGGCAGTCATGAGACTTTAGGTTCTGGAATTTTTTCTCTGCCATATTTATTATTCCCTTTATATTCGACGAGAAGCCAAACGGGACCTTGATACTGAGCAGGCATTCAAAAAAGATTTCCTTCTCTGCTTTGGTAAGAGCGTAGCTGGCAGGACCTTGATACTGCTTTGGATGCATGCCGTCTTTTTCGTTCATACGTTGCTGGTCCTCCCGTGCCTCCGGTGTATCTTTGGTCTTCCCATACACGCCCAAGAAGCCTAGCAGGATCACGCAAAGATTCTTCGTCACGAGCATCACGTCGATTGCAGAGCGGACCTCTTGGTCTTTCCAATAGGGTAGGTCCCAAAATATAGATTTCTTCTTCCACATGGGTGCGTGTTCGTCAGCGTCATTCGAAACAGATTGTCCGCCAGGACCATTTCCAAAGATTACTTGTAAATCCTTGACCATATCAAGTATATCATCACCAGTACGGAGGACAGGCTTCGTACGTACGTACTGTCAGGCAATTCGTTATCCTTTGGAAGCTTCTTCTTCATTATTTTCAGTAGCTTCCCAAATCCCTTGTCGGATAAACCATTCTCTGCCTTCCATTGCAGTAATTCGAGTGCGGTACCGAGCTTTGTGTTGTCATCTTCGCAATTTGGGTACAACCCTTTTTTGTGATCCTCTAACATGCGATCGAACTTCAACTTCTCCCTTTCACTTTCGCATCCTCTCTGTGCATCAACAATGACCCGGCGAAGATCATCATCGGGCACATCTGGTGCCTCTTGATCTTCAGCTTCCCCCGTTGCAGTATCACCGTATTCAGAGAACATATGATAGTTGTCATCATCCTCTTCTTCTTCGTTGTCTTCCATCATAACCCCTCTTTCTCCGTGCTTGGTCCAAACATTATAGTGGGGCATGAAACCCTTCTCAAGCAGGTGGAAGTGAAGGGTTTTCGAGGAAGAGTAATCCTTCGTATTCTCACAGACAGTACATGGACAATACATAAAACCATTCTGCTTGTTTGCCTCAGCCACATCGAGAAAATTATGCAGGCCCGTAATGTAGTCGGAGGTGTGTCGGTCACCATACATCCATTGCCGGTTCATCTGCGTGCATTATATAATTAAGTATATCAAAAACCATTACAGAACATCATGAATAGAGAAATGACCAAATTAATACAAGTTCATCATCACATTAAAACCAAAGTACAGTAGTGATCAAATGTTATTACTGAAAAAGTAAATACATAAAGTTCATACATAGTTCTCATAGAACAACATACAGCTCTCTAGAGCATCTAATTAAAACATACATTGAAACTAACATACAATTATGTAAAACATTTAAATGCAACAACAAATGCGATCAAAATCGTAACTAAGGTAACAATTGATCCAACAGCATAATGATACCAAGCCTCATTATCAATGGCATATTTTCTAATCTTTCTAATCTTCAAGCGCATTGCATCCATATGGATCTTGTGTAGATCGACGACATCGGCAACATGCAACTCCAATTTCATCTTCTCTTCTTCAACTCTTTTCAATTTTTCTTTCAAATAATTGTTTTCTTTTTCAACTAAATTTAACCTCTCGACAAGAGGGTCGGTTGGAATTTCCGGTTCACATACCTCCTAGATAAAGACATCTATGTCAAGTTGGTCGGCATAATTGTCATAAACACTAAATGAAACAAATAGTTATAAAAGATAATATACCACATCCGAATCATAGACCGGACGAGAGCCGACGGGGGCGGATACCAAAACCATGGCACTATATAATAACAAACAATAATACAAGTAAGAAAATTATACAAGTAGCTATATAAATCATACAAGTAAGAATTTTTTCTTTAAAAAAAAGATAAGAACAAGAGGCTCACCACGGTGGTGCCGGCGACGAGATCGGCGCGGGCGATCGACGGCGGTGAGGATGGGGACGGGGACGGGACGGCACCCTACACATGTGCAAACTCTAAGAAGTTAATTTGAGCTCAAATTGTGCATCTAAATCAAAAGAACTCCCACATACACACCTCCACTAAAACCCACAAACCACTCTACTTCTAGAGCATTTGAAATGAGCTAAACTAGCAGTGAGCTAGAGATGAAAGGATGAAGTTGTTAACCTTTTAGAACACTTGGATAGTTGGTGCACTGCCAAACCTAGACAAATCTTGGGGAAAATGTAGCTTGGAGGTCGAGCTTAGAGAGGAGAAAGCTTAAGCGTGGCTCGGGCATTTCATCAAACACCTCATGTGCATAGGAGGTGAGAACAGAGTAGCACACACCTCCCACACGCCGGCCGGCCAAAAAACAGAGGAGTGAGCGCACAGGGGCGAGCATATATATAGGCATCTTTTTAGTCCCGGTTGGTGTCTAGAACCGGGACTGAAGACTGACCTTTAGTCCCGGTTCCAGATACCAACCGGGACTAAAGGGGTTGCGCCAGGAGCGAGGCCCTTTAGTCCCGGTTGGTGGCTGGAACCGGGACTAAAGGTCCCAGCCGAACCGGGACTGGTGCCTGCCGAGGCCCGGCCGGCTTCCTGGCCGTTCGAACCGGGACTGATGCACGCATTAGTCCCGGTTCGTAAGTAGACCGGGACTGTTGCTCTGATGTGGCAAAAACCAATGCCCTGTTTTCTACTAGTGGTATCCTCACGAGCTACCTAATGTGTGAGTTTGATCCACTGTGAATCCACTAGCTTCTTTGTTGACGCATATAAAGATATGACCAAGAAGCCCTCCCTGTCATGTGGCTGCATGGAAAAATCAATGCTTGCTTCGATACTCTTCTAGGTTGAAGAGAGTATCTGTGTGTGTTGATGCTCAAATTGCCAAGTTATTATGGTGGGGATTTGAATATGTGCTAACTGATCTGTCTCATATCTCCATTTTCTAATGGAAGAATTGACTTCGCTGTCTTCGTTTGGAGAAGGGATCAGCCTAATGCTCCATCTATTGTGGTTGATGCTATCTTTTTTCTGTGTGCGTGATTCCCTTGTATTACCTCTTAATGGTGCAGTCTGGTGCTTATATTTTGTAGTAGAAAATGTTGGCTACATTTTCACCCACTTCTGAATTCTGTTCCTGTCGCTGAATCTTTGAACATATACTCTGCCGTGTTGTTCTGTTCTAGGCAAGAAACAGGGTATGGATTTGCTTACCAATGGTCAATGGAACTGCTGCACATTGCGTCTGGGCTCGGAACAGGGTATGAATACAATGTTTCATCTTTCTTTTTCGTAATGCTCACCGGCGTCTATGCGTCACCCCTTGTACTGATTGTTCTTGTAATTTTTTCTCTGTTGGATTTCTCGCATGATTTGTAGCGCAAATGCTATTAATAAGAACTTAAGTTGTGCTTTGCACCTAAAAATCTGGGACACAATTTGTTGTTGCTGTTGCTAGATGGGTTTGGTAGATTGAGAGGTCCACCTTTTTTTAGCTGGGTAGGTGCTGTACTTCTACAGTTATATTATTGTATTCCGCTAAGAGTGCGTTCATTGGATCGTACTATGAAAGAGCGCAGAATGTCCTTGTAATGCTACAACAACAAGCAGAGAAGAGTGGTATTTCGAACCACCCAAAATTCAGTGTTGGTCCCTGTCAAGAACTAAAGATCTCCAGTGTGCATGGTTGCGATGAGAATAAAACACTCACAAACACGGTCCAGAATTAGCCATGAGCGTAGCATTTTGTGGCCCTCACTAGAGCGGAGTTCATCCTGATCATTTTCCCTTTTTGGGGAAAGTTCAATCTGATCATTTGTTACTGGTTGTATTATGTGCCACTGCCCACTGCCACTCAAGATGGCAATGGGGACGAAACCCACCGGGTTTTGCTTGCCCAAACCCGTCCCCGCGAGAAAACTACAAACCCGTCCCCGTCTCTGTGCATGGGGACAGTTTTTTGCCCGTCCCCTAAACCCATCGGGTTTTCTGAACCCGCGGGGAACTCGTCCTCGCGAGCAGTGAGCGAGAATAGCAATTTTTCAAAGAAAAACATGAGCATATTACAGCGATAGCAGCAGCAAAAATCAGCATATTTAAGCAGCAAAACATGAGATAAATAGTAGCCACAAAAAATAGCATTTCAGCAGCAAACAATAGAGGGATTTACCGAGAGAGGGTGTGGAGGTCGTGTGATTTGGGGCTAGGGCTGGGCCGGCCGTGTAGTCGAGGCTAGATCAGTGGATCGGTAGAAATTGGTGGATCAGTGGATATGCTACGTATTTTGACGAGTATGGCGGGTTTCGGGTTCGGGTACTACTGAAACGGGTTTGAACCCGCGAAACATGTCGGGTTTTATAATGTACCCAGCAGTAGCCCCGCGGGGTTAGAAAGACGCTCATCCCCGTCCCCTAATAGGGTAAAAATCCGCGGGGGCGCGGGTTTCGGGGCCCCATTGCCAACTTGAACTGCCACTGGTAATGTGTTATGCTCAGCTGCTCACATCACTTGGAGCCGAGTTACTCCATTGCCGGGACAGAGTGGAGGCAGCGACTAGACGAGGAGCTCAGCGTGCATACTGCAGACGGACTGCTTAAATATCGAACAGTTATGGCATGATGAGTGGGACATTCGAAATTTCGAATTAAATGTATTCATATTTTGAATGAAGTGAAACAGTTATGCAAATTGGGCTGCGCATCTATGCGCAAAAGAAGCTCTTAGTTCTGATATGAGCGTGTGCTTTGATGTAATACCTGGATTCCTAATTAGTACTCCCTCTGTATCAAAATATAAGACGTTTTTTAGTCTCAATCTAGGCCAAAAATCGCCTTACATTTTGATATAGAGGGAGTACTAAACAATCAGACTGTAATATATTGTTAAGTTAAGAAAGCAATGGTTTATTTTCTTAAAAAGAAACTTCTTACATCACTTGGAGGCCACCCACGTTCACTATTCTGTAGCATGCATTCCCCTTGGCATCTATCTGCCGATCTGCGTGTGTGAGATTTCTTTTCCGTGCGAGATAAATGTACATTCTGGCGACAAATTTGTGTGTTGATGAAATTCTGCTAAACTGGGTAATTAGT
The DNA here is from genome assembly GCA_039707655.1 of Elymus sibiricus. NCBI lineage: Eukaryota > Viridiplantae > Streptophyta > Magnoliopsida > Poales > Poaceae > Elymus > Elymus sibiricus. Next base: position 411,122,101 of record CM077668.1, on the reverse strand, counting down.
GTCAAAACTGTCAAATTAGAGGGTAAAACCTGGAATTCACTCAAAGATTTATCATGGTCGATCAGGTGCAGGTCCCAGGTCGTGTAACTGCCAGCCATTTTTCTTCTTTTTTTTGTTACCGGCGCAAGACCATCTGAGTACCATTGGTCGAGAGTGGATTGCCTCGAGCAGGACATCACCAGGAATAGCGTCTCGAGCAGATTGTCTAAGTTCATTCTGATCATTTGTTACTAGATGTATCATGTGCTATTGCAGGGTAACTGCTCAGTTGCCCACATTCAGTTCTCTATAGCATGCTTGTAGTCCTGTGAAATAAGTCGTACATACCGGCGACAATTTTGTGTGTGTGGATACAGTTTACTCTGTCGATCGAATATGCAAATTTAACTGCCAGATTAATATATATTCCAGTGTGTTTGATTAATCTGAAACCTCCAAAAGTCTCTTCATCTTAGACTGCATGTCGCCGGTGCATTAGAGAGCGTTCCTTGCTTTTGGCACGGTCGGGTTCTTCTAGATGGTGGCGTTTAGTGTTAACTCTAATCGACTAGTATGCAGAAGTTGAAGTTATTGCTCAGTCAGAGGCATGTGCTAGTGTAACTAACAAGGGATCTACAGAGTTTTTGCTGAATGCACATAGTGGTCTGTATTTCCAACAATTTGTTATAGTCAGTGGCCAAAATTGCACATATGCTGCACAATTGTGATCATTGTTATTAGGGATGTGCATCTCTAAGCCTGATATTATGGTTCAGTTTGCATTCTTACTTACACATCTATGCTTCAAAACCAAGTGAACAGGACATCTATTTGTAGAACAACACTACAGAAGCTCTAAAGTTTCAAGAGCAAGAGTAATATATTTTCAGAGATGTATAGTTCAGATTGTGCAGTCAGCAACCAAAACAGATTTTGTTGCAGCTATACGTATTTGCTAATGACTCATCTCCCTCTTCTCTCAGTTTCTAATCTGGAACATGGCACAATGATTTTATCCCCTGTTTTTTAGCTTGCACTGGTATCTGAATTCAGTGCATCTGCAATTCTGCATGATACATTGAAAATCGGAGAAGAGTAGGAACAAGCATCCATGAATACCTAGTGACAGTAGGAACTGGGACTAAAAGCTTTCTTTCCCATTTAAATTTTGTTTCTTTCATCCATACATCAGACCAACTCACCAACACATGTGCAAGGGCGAATTATTAATGCAAATGCTGAGGAGTAATGCTGCCACCAACACTTGTGTCCATACCAGTAGATTGAAATCAAAGTTATTGTTTCCTGAGCTCGAGAATGCAAATGCTTGCGGGTACTGTCGAAGCAGACTGGACAGCAGGTGCATTTTCAGATCAAATGTGCTCTTGTGACTGAACGAGATGGATGGAGCCGGCGCATGCAGTGCCATGGACACATAAATGTGCAGTCTTTAATGGCAGTATTTCTTGCCCAACACTACTAATGCAGAAGCGGTCAATCACATGTACTCCTCTTGAGGTTCTTGAGGCCGCGTCTTGAGGTTCTTAACTTCCGGCTTCTTTAACACAGAGCAGATAATTAATTAGCTGTTAGTGGTGGCTGGTAGTACTAGGTAGCGAATTGGGAGTGTTCTTCTCGTGCTTAGCAGACACTGAATTCTTGAAGAAGGTGTGCAAGCACCGATACCCTCTGATGCTAGTCTGTACTAATTCCCAGTTCCTCGCAATCCTAAGTACGCATACATACACCCTTTTTTTACGTAAGTATCTACCCATTGAAGTGAGACTAGTCGTGGAATCATGGACAAACGTGTGTCTGTGCTCTGAACATACATATAGTCCGCGATGTTCTGCTGGCCATAAAGTCAGTAAAGGTAAAGTAGGCCAGCATTGCGCATTGTGCTTGCTTGGTTGGTCATTATAAATGGATCATGCTACTCTGTGCAATTATTTATTTGAAGCAAGAATCAAGAGGCGCAGAATCTGGGTGACTTATGTGTTGTGAATACAGGATCACCCAGGTGTGGATCTAGTAGATTTTACGATTCTGTGTACCTTGTCTGTCCTTTGCTAGTGATGCCGTTGCCGGCCATGGTGCCGGTAACGAGGTGGTGGTGACGATGTCGTCCAGGCGGCGGTAAACTCCAGTGCCGGTGGTGAACGGCGAGGAGCTCTGCGTAGAGGTCGACGGTGAAGTGGCTGGTAGCGCTTCCCGTCGCTTCAGCGCCTCCCTCTAGATCGGACTAGGGTTAGGAGTGGGGAACAGTGGCGCCGAACCTCGTACCTTGTGCCGTGGTCCCCACCTCCTCTATATGGCACTGCGCGACAGGGGCCCACCAGCCTTGCTTGGGCTGGACGCCCCCGATCAGGGCGTGGGTCAAGGGTCCAATGGGCCGTTGGGCCCATTGGGGAAGAGATCAATCTAACATTCCCCCCTTGATCTCATCATATACTTTTAACTTTATACTTTGAAATAACTCTTTTCAAAGTACTCGTTCCATCATAGATTTGCATGTAGAGCATGTCTCATCATCACGGTCCATCCCCGATAGAATCAACACCTACAACACACTCCTCTGTTTTGAAACAGATTCTTTAACCTTGGGCCCTTTTATTGTCTGGAAATCTTAGACTATACCATAAAACCCATGTCGACTGTGTGTTCTCCGAACACACTGGGCGGTAAGCCTTTAATAAGCAGATCTGCAAACACTTGTCTGTTGCTTTTATGCTTCAAGAATTTCTACATAATTCCGGACTTTCTGCTTTACAACGCATAACTCTGTGTCAGTGTGTTTGGTATCAACACTTGACTCGTTGTCATAGGAGCGAAAACTTAAAATGGTTATCGCTGTTGTCAACCATTATCAACTCCGGGTACAGGTCTCCTTAACCATTTTGCCTGTCCCTCAGCCTCATATCAAGCTATAACATGTTTTTGCATCACATTGATGATAATTGTTTCATTCTTTGGAGCTTTTCCACACAAAAACTCCTAGTGTGAAAGTTAGCGACAATTGTGGATTTCGCTATACATTTCACAAGTCCTGTCTTTGTACTCACAATCTTTTGAGAGCACTTATATCTTTCAGCATGAGGCCGATATCTTTGACTCCATTCCAGTGATCTATATATGGACTGGATATTGCCAAAACAACCCGGATACGTGAACTGTGTCAGGGTAATATATTGAGCTTCCAACAGCTGAAGCATATGGTACCATATCCGTTTTCAATCTTTTCTCATCAACTTTTGGAACACCATAGTTTCCAGTTCCATTACCCTTGACTATAAGAACAGGCATAGGTTTTCTCGCATGCATACTTTAGAGACCTTTCTCAGCATGTCCATGCGACATTCCTAATACCCCCTTTTATTCTTTTCTTGGTGAATCTCAATACTTATAACGAGAGACACTCTACCGAGAACATTCTTTTGAACTTTGAGGACAAGAACTTCTTTTCTCCTCCTGCAGTAGATTGACATCACCACTAGCAAGTAGGACGTCATCCACATGCACAGGAATTAGGAAATGAATTTCCCATTCCATAACTTTGCATGAATACAATTGTCCTCTCATTTTCTTTAACTCAAAATAACATCTGATTCTTTTAACTTTAAATGCCACTGTCTAGAGACTTGCTCTAGTCCATAAAAGACTTCTTGAAGCAGTATCCCTTGTGTTCTTTACTTTCATCTGATGTAACTCAGATCATGATGTCAATCATGATGTGCCACTAACACTCATTGTAATCTATTCATTCTCTTTGCACAAAATCTTTCGATTTAAGTCGCGCTTTACACCTTTACATATTTCCTTTGGAGTCACATTGGCCTTGTAGACCCTTTACAGCCTACTGTTTTGGCTCCATTGGAAATTACTTATGAGTCCCAAACATCGTCGGGATTCACCAATTTTATTTCATCTCACATAGTCTCTTATCATTTAGACAAACAGACACTTCTCAAAGCTCAATTGAGCGCTTTAAATGAGGTGGGATCAACCTCCATTTGAATTTCACTAACATAGACTTTATAGTAATCAGAAGTATCTGATTTTCTCATTCCTTGAGACCATCTGTGTCTCAGGTACTGGCACTTCTTTCATATGGGGCTGTTGTTGCTCTGTCATTGCCAAGAGGCAATAGGTTTTACAGGGACCTTTATCACAAGATCCATGTTTACTCATTCCTCCTTTATAGAGCTAACAACAGGTGTTGTATAGGTCATACAACATGCTCCCCCAGATACAATCTATTCGAGTCTTAGGTATTTTCATACCATGCTCCCCGAGATTACTCCATCTTCACTAAAAATGGCGTATCTTTAAACTTTATTATTTGGGTTTATTCTGTTAAAACTTTCTTCTTTATGGCACTTTAAGCACCGTCTTAGTATTCCTTAGTCTGCTTTCGAAACTGTAAAAGATCCAGGAATACAGCTATTTCTTTTCTTTAGGGGTATTATTAAGACCGTCGTACTCCCCCAGACGATCACATTCTTCATTAATGGATCACTTTAGATGCATAATGTGCATCACATTATCTAAAGTATAGGGGAGTTTCATCATTCATAATTTATCTCATATTTCTTTCTCCCCCTCGAAATGTGGCAAGAACTTTTCTGCCACAATTTCGAAAAACCATTCATAACTCTTGTGAATTGAGGAAACTTCGATTATCTACTTCATTTATCTGATTACTTCATACGAAATGAAGTTATCTGTTAACTGGTATGGGAGTACTTTTTCCTCATTCCATTTCAGAAACTCAACAGAGTTCTTTATCATTAGTACTTTTGCAAGTCACACTTGCATATCATTCTTATCTTTAGGTTCGTCTGTAACTTTTATTCTCTTTGGATTTATTGAGTGCTTAATGACCGTTACACATAAGGTGTACGATCGATACTAGGAAAGCATAATAGCTACTCCATACTTTTCTCCCAGAGTGGGACACATTAAAAGCACATGAGTCATCATATCTTTCTCCTGTCATACAGGATAAGTCCTTTGCCAAAATTTCTGTCGCCATACGGGTTACGCAGGTATTTTCCCAGACTTTTCCTGCCATGCGGGTTTTATCATAATCATCTTTTCCCGCCATACGGGTAATTCCCTGTAAGGGACATAAATGCCAAAATTGGCTCTTTTGACTGCATATTCAATCATCAAATTTAGAAATAAATCCGAATGCTCTTTGACACACATGCTTGATCCGACGTTGGTCAAATTAAACACGCATGTTCCTTGTTTCATCTCAAATCATGTTGACTAAAAAATCTTCTTCATAGAGAGTACATGAAAGACATTCGTCAACCAAGACTCTCAATGATCTATCTCTTTTCTTTTGAAGCCATTCTTTAGAGAGAACATACTCCCTCACGTTATGACCTTTCTTGGTCATCTTTCGGGTCACAAGTACCCAGCCATTCGCTTTCACGAATGAAAGCATGGAAAACTTTTAGTCTGAGAAAAATTAGCCAATAATCAACAATAATGAGCATAAAAATAACCCCATGTTGGTCTGGTTAAAAAATATGCACATTAAACTTTTTAAAACTTTCTTTTTATATTCTAAATCACCGTTGTGGCAGAATTAGAATAAAACATCATCCTTCTACATTAATTCCATATCACCGTTGGGCGGAAATGGAAATAATGCATAAACAATGTGAGGATAGTATTTCTATTAAACAACTTTACTAAGAAATAATAATCATCATCAACTTTATTGCAGTGGGAACAAGAAATATACATTTCTCTAGTCCAAGAGCATTTCTTGATCTTTATCTGTTCTCTGAAAATTGATCACTTTGATACAAAATTTATCAGAGATTTAAGCTTTGAACATAAGACTCATAGAATTATAGTACTGTTATCATCAACGTTGGTCAGAAAATAACAATACCATATTTTAACTTTAAAACAAATATCTTTCTTTTGTCATAGCGGAAACTATCTGAATCTGATTTCACCCACAGGGGAAAGACATTGCTAAGAACAGTTAAAAACATTGCTAAGAACAGTTCTTCCAATTAAATTTTCCCGTTGGTTCCAATTTAATTGGAGGATAAAACTTTTACTTTGCAGCGGAAACTTTACAATATTCTATTCAGAAACAATTCTGTACTCTTTTACTCTCTAAGCAATTTTAACCGGTTGGTTCAAAAATTGCATTAGAGAAGCAACAATTTAATCTTTTACTTTAGTTCTATTCACTTTTAAAAAAGCACTTTTATTTATTTGCAGCGGAAAACATGAATTAAAAATTCATGAACTTTTGCTTTTCAGAAGCATTACTTTTACTTTTCTATTTTCTAAACAAATTTTTTTTTTGAATAATTTTGAATAGAAAAACTGTATTAAATTTGCCCCAAAAATGGACAAAAAATAAAATAAAAAATAGCAGCTCCAGCCGGCCTCGGCCTGGCGCAGGAGGTCCGCAGCGGCCCACGTCCTGCCCCTCCGCGCGCTCGCGCGAGCCGGCCTGGTCCGCTGACTCTGCCAGCCCAGCAGCCCAGCTAGCCTGCTCCCGTTCCGGCCCAGTGGCCCGCTCTGGCGCGCTAGGGTTAATCGCGGCCGTTCAGCACGATCCGACGGCCGACCGTCGTTTTCGCCCGAACAAAAACACGTGTCGATCCCCCCGACTGAAAAACCCTAGCCACAATCGCCCTTTCCCCTCGCGCGCCCCCGCTCTCTTTCTCGCTCCGCGGCGGCGGCCCCTGTCCAGGTCGCCGGGCCACCGCGCCGCGCCCGGTCGCCGGCGACGGCGACGAGCGCCACCGCGCCGCGCTGGCCTCTTCTCTTTCTTACCTCCCTCCAATTCTCCCTTCTCTAGCAACAGAGAGCGAGAGAGAGAGAGAGCAGAGAGGCGCAGCGGCTTTCCTGATGCGGCGGGTTGGGGCCACGCCGGCCGCCGGCGACGGCGTCGAGCCGCACCGCGCGAGCCTGCGTTTCCTTTTTGGCCCTTTCCCCCCTCCTTTCCTCCTGTGACAGAGAGGGCGAGAGAGAGGCGGGGCCGAGCCCTCTGCTCCCCTACGCGCCCGCTCCTCCTCTGCTTCGCTTGGAGGCGACGACGGTGGCGCCGTTGCCATCCCCTTCGCCGGCTGCGTGTTCGCCTTGCGGTGAGCGCGTCGCCGTCGAACGGTTTGGCCGCGGCGCCCTTTGCCCCGGTCGGGGTAGAGTTCTTCTTCCCGAAACCTCGGCATGCCGATGCGAGTCGGAATCGAGAGGAACGGCGCGGCCGTTGCGGCGGCGCAACTTTTCCGACGAGGAGTTCTATTTCCCTCTTTCTCTGTTAGGGTTAGGTTTCTTGGGGGGGATCTTTTCTTTCTCTCAACCGATCGATTCGGTTCGTTCTCTTTTCTTTTCTTTTTCCATGTGAATCCACGCACTAGATCGTGGCTGATACCATTGTTGTGAATACAGGATCACCCAGGTGTGGATCGAGTAGATTTTACGATTCTGTGTACCTTGTCTGTCCTTTGCTAGTGATGCCGTTGCCGGCCATGGTGCCGGTAACGAGGTGGTGGTGACGATGTCGTCCAGGCGGCGGTAAACTCCAGTGCCGGTGGTGAACGGCGAGGAGCTCTGCGTAGAGGTCGACGGTGAAGTGGCTGGTAGCGCTTCCCGTCGCTTCAGCGCCTCCCTCAAGATCGGACTAGGGTTAGGAGTGGGGAACAGTGGCGGCGAACCTCGTACCTTGTGCCGTGGTCCCCACCTCCTCTATATGGCACTGCGCGACAGGGGCCCACCAGCCTTGCTTGGGCTGGACGCCCCCGATCAGGGCGTGGGTCAAGAGTCCAATGGGCCGTTGGGCCCATTGGGGAAGAGATCAATCTAACATTATGAGCATTTGAAATCTTGTCGTCTTGTCGTATCATTTGTTATAAATGGGTCGTGCTACTCTGTGCAATTATTTTTTTGAAGCAAGAATCAACAGGCACAGAATCTGGGTGACTTCTGTGCATTTGAAATCTCATCGTACTAGAGGCATATACCTTTCGTATCATTTGGAAGAAGATAATAACATCAATAGTAATATTCGACAGGACAGTCTAGTACTTACATATATTCACATTAATTAAGAGGCATCTTTGATTTGAAGGATTTTTCAAGAGATCGGCCACCAGAATGAATCCTATGTAACTAAATAGATGATCCACACTAACATTTTCCTCCCAACATGCCACGTAACATGAAACATGCATGACAAAAGAATCATCTCAACACGCAGTCATGCATGAGAAAAGGGGGAAATAAGGCTTACCCATTTCAATTCTACTATGCCACTTATATTCAATACATATATTACAACTATATAATAATTGAATACTATAAATAGAATATATTTTCAGTTTTGGTTTTCATAGTATTCCAAATATTCTTGCTCCACGCAGCTAAATCTCATTGAAATCATGTGGGGTATCGTCTAATTTCTCTCTATGTGGAAAATTCCCACCGGAACACTCACACCGAAGTCTAAATAGCACACGTGAACTAGTTGGATTCTTCGGAAACAAAATAGCATTGGTCCCACACCATTAAGCCACGCAGAACGATGCCACTGTGTGCGCGCTCATGCTTGAATATATAATGCTTCATCTTCTATGAAGTAGGATCGATAACGCTTTAGTAGTCCAAAACACTTCTCGCCACTAGCAAATAGGTTGTGAACGAGAAAATCAATATATGGAGCTAGTGGCGTAGATAGATTAGTAAAGAAAAGAAAATGTGGCTACCCATTGGGAATAGAAGGCATTAGGAATGGGAGAAACTTTTTTGGGTTCACCAAGTGGCCTTGTATGTACTGTAGTGGCACCTCGGTATCCGGAACACCCTCAAGTCCGAAAGTTGTGACTACTACCACATCGCCGTGCTTGGAGCGAGGCACGTCTGCATGTCTAAACCAGCATGCACGGCTCCTCATTGATATTTGGTCACCATATGACAGCCCTGCCACTACCTCACAGATTCTCAGGCGATAGTGGTGGATCTGTCGGGGGACCTAGTATATAAATACCCTCTAAATAGAGAAGTGAGCAAACCAGGCTGTTGGTATTAAACTCCCACTGATTTCTCAATTGACATCCAAAAAGCAACGTCCTGGCGAAAGCGTTGTGATATAGCGTGTCGTTACTGAAACCAAAATCTGCCTAAACAATAGGCTTATAGCGAAAGAAAAAAAAAATCCAAAGTCTAGGTGAACATGTACAAAGCACCAATGCATAACCTCCAACTAGGTTTCCACAAGAGAAGCGCCCAATCAGCGTGGCCTCAGCGTCAGGTTCTTGCTCCCATCCATACACAACCTCTTAACTTCCGGCTTTATTGACAGAGAACAAATAATTCAATTAGCAATTAGAGATAACATGTACTAGTTAGCAAAAGACAGCATGTCGTAGGATTTGTTCTTCTCATGCTAAACAAATACTGAATTCCTTGATCTCGACTCTCTGAGTCGATGCATTGTTACACTGGTGTATACTCAATTCCGGTGCCTCACAATCCTATGTCCACATACATACACCCTTTTCTTGTTTGACATAAGTAGCTACCCTTTGAAGTGAGATTAGTGGCGGAATCCTTAAAAAATGTGTACCGTGTTCCGAGCATATATAGCCCACGATGTTTTGCTGGTCGTAAAGTCAGGGAAGGCAAAGGGGAAAGGCACTTGTTTGGTCGTGATAAATGGATCATGTGACTCTGTGTAATCGTTTTAATTTTTTGTGGGCGCTGTGTAATCGTTACTCATAGAAAGAATCAAGAGGAGAAAGAGTCTGGATGACCTTTGAGCGTTTCGAAGCTCCTCATCCTTGAGACACCTACCTTTCTATCCATTTGGATGAATATAATAACATCAATATTTATAATCAATGGGCCAACGTTTTATGGATATCTCTTCAATTTAAAGGCTTCTTTGATTGAAGGACTTCTACAAAATTTAGAGGATAGCATCTGAATGAACTTTTTGTATGTCAGTTCTTTTTTCATGGATGATTATGTTACACCATATTTCATGACAAATATTATATTGAATCAACCTCTTTCAAATATTATTTTGATTTTCCATTGATGTAATCAAATTTGTTTGGCATAAATTCTATCCCATTGAATTTATGAAATATGACAATGCAATTTTGCGGTTTTTCCAATTTTTGCTTTTTTAAGCCCATGAATCAAATATTTATTGCAAGATCAATGGAAAAGATTAATTTGCAAAGATAATATGATTTGTTGACAGAGTTGACTACTATTGTTGCTTTTTGTCTGAATGTAGGTTGTTATGGTTTTGGATGATTAACCAAGCTTCTTGAGCACTCTCCGAAAGCATACAAGGTTCTGATTTTAGAGATTTTTTACGGTACATCATACTACCGAATTTGACGTGTAGTATTAAGCTGACCCGACGGTTAATATGGTTCAACTCTGAATTTAGATTGAGGGCAGCTTGGTAATTCCCTATTAGGCTGCCCCACGACCTCTCCTTCCTATTTCATAGTCGTCGCTAGGCTTTCCTTCCGCCTGCCGCCAAGCACGCTGCATGTCATGTTCATCGAGTTCGATGTTCAGGTATACACACACGCAGCAGCCGTTGCATCCACTCACGATTCAGCAGGAGGAGATCATTCACGTGGCTAGTATTCTCGGACGGACGGGCCCTGTAGCCAGGTGGGTGTGAGAACGCTCCTCACACATCGGCGTTGGCGCTTGACTGGTGGCAGTCGTGGCTCGACGCCGTCTTCGTCGACCCGCCTTGCTCGTGCGACGCGGCGCTGCCGACGCCATGGCTGGGAGAAACGAGCGGGTGCATCTGCGGCCCAGGTCACCGTCACTCCCTCAGGCTGCCTGAGCTGCCCCGCGAGAGAGGCGCAGCGACGGCGATAGGCCTGGTTCAGGTGCAAGGTGCGGAACCCCCGCTCGCAGGCCAAGAGCGTCGGGCAACTCGTCATCCCGGAGGTGTCCGACTGTGACTTGCCAGGGGAGCAGAAATGTGACAGGAAAACATCGAGTGCCCATCTTCGATCCTGCCCTCGCGGAGCTCTGCTCGCCGCCACCGGCCATGTAATCACATAGTGAGTTGATGCAATAAAGAAAATCACAGGGGACGATATGTGCCTGTGGCCATCAAGAAACGTCTCGCGTGGACGCGTGCGTATGTCTGTTCTGTGTACGTGGGGTACATTCCACCTTGGGCACGAATCTAAGGCCGTCAGCTCAGCTTCCTTCATCGATAATTTAAAAAAAAAAAACTTCCTTCATCGATAAACATTGAAGTACCCAAAAGGCCCTCAATCAGTAAATATACTACCCAAAACCTGGTGTAGTATTGACTCATTTGGGCAAATTCACTTGATGTACTGTAAAAGGACTCTGATTTTATTCCCAATGATACAGGTAGTATAATGCATCCCCACTAGTTAAGACAAGATCAGGTAGAGATGGGGATGATTTGAGAAGTGGTTTTTTATGACTTGAAAAAATCTACCATTTTTCTTGTCCAACAATAGTGGTTCACTTAGTAATCTACTAATGGGTCCGACGCACGGCGAACTCTGTTTTTGTTGTAATGAACTTTGTAAGGCATGGTTTCATTATTTCATATGCCCCGGATTGTATCATGAACCTTGCGCAGCAAAATTGCTGGCACCTTCTGAATGAATGGAAAACAAGTTATTCTAAAAAAGCATTTGTTACTTGCAAACGGAACCTGGCGATGGCCCATTTGAGAGGTAGTATTATAATTCAGTCCCAATGAGAGAACATAAGGCGTGCTAAGCCCAGCTCAGATGCATCTGTTGTGCTATGCTATATCCAGTTATCCACACAAGGCAGATAAAGGGGAAGACCTACCCACTCTCCGCCGCCGTCACTACTACTCCACCACTCCTCTTTGTTTTGCTCTCCGCGCATGTTTGATGAACTGGCATTTCATGACTCTTGGTTTGGCCTCTATGTCTTCACATTAGGCTTTGGCCAGCGGCCGAGGCACCTGGGATTCCCTTGTACGGCGGATCTGCTAGACATAGGTTTCCCCACCGTCTTGTTTTGTGGTAGCCTGCATTGGGATCCATCAAGCAGCATGACAACGGTATTTGACTCCACAGCTGAGTCATTCCGGCGGATGCGCACTCCAATTGTTCTGTTTGAGATGGCTGGCATGCTTGGGATACTCAGTCATAATGATGAATGGACGACCATTAGTATCTGGCGATGTAGGACTATGAAGCAGAGGTTTGGGCCTTCAAATACCGAGTTGAATTGCCGGTTGCAGATATTGGATTGTGTGGATGCCCAGCAGCAGTTGGGTTGTGGTGGTCGGTTTTTTGCCTTTTTGGGATGGCGATGTGCTCGTGCTGGTCAAAATTGATAATTATGATAACAAGCTATTTCAGATTGACATGAATGGCAAGTTGGTTGCAAGTTTCCATCGCATTTACTTTTATTGTGCTTAACTTTATCTCAAACATAGTCTAGTTTCACATACCTTCTTTCTAACACTAAAGGATTATGTTGTGAACGCTTCATCTTTTGTCTAACGTCTATTATGTGGGATGGTGATTCTAAAAGGCCTTACTGTAAGTATCCTTATCAGCTGCAATGTGTATGAATTGGCTCCGCTATGGGCCAGCTAGTTTCATTTTGATGTATACACAAGTTATGATCAAGAATCTATGCCTGTTTTATGGTTGCATTGTATTTCTTTGAATATCCTTTTAGGCTGAATAGGAGACCGTCCAGGCTGCCGTGAGTTTTGATGCTAAAATTTCAAATCATTTGGGTCAGGGTTTTGAAATATTTGCCAATTGCTCTGACTCATGTTTCTGTTTTCTTCAAATTAAGGATGGGCATCTTTTTTTCCCTCTATCTAGTGGTCTTCCTAGTTCTCAATAGTTAGCAATCTTGAAGAATCTGTAAGTGCCAGCCATATTCATTTAAGTTTTTTTCTGTGACCAGCGCAAGTTCATCTCAAATAAGCAGATTGTCTCAAGTTGACTCTGATCATTTGTTACTGGATGTATTATGTGCCATTGCAAGATCACTTGAAGGGCACCAACATTCAGTTTTGTGTAGCATGCTTCATAATGCCTACTGGGGTGGCAAAATATCTTATGTGTGTGGTTACAGCTTACACGTTTTTTTGGAGAGAAACTACAGTTTACACTGTTGATGAAATAGAAAAGGGTAACACCCAGATTAGTATATTCCAGTGTAATTGATCGATCTGAAACCGGCGAAAAGTATATTCATATTTAGCTGTATTCTCTGTTTTTCCTTTGCAAGGTTTCATCAGTTATTCTACTAGAGTTGTCTGTCTGATTGACTGCATGCACCGGCAATGCAATAGAGCTCTGTTAACCAAAACCAGTACATTGCAAGGTTTCAAGGCCAGACTAGCTGTCTGACTAACTTTTTTTTTTCTGTCTGACGAACTGCATGCACCGGCAATGCAATAGAGCTTCCGATCTCCATCTTTCGTGATGTTTTCCCAAAGTGTACCCATATGCATGCTTCCTTCAAAAAATTGCAAAAACTTGCAATTTCACATAATTACATTGATGTTCCGGCTGCTTCAGTCTCATTGCAGACCTTACTGAAACAAATAAAAACAAATGTCAGGCTGAATTTGTCCACGCCATACATCACAGTGTTTCATAAGCAGCAACATTTGGCTTATCTATATGGATGGTAGATCATCTGGTGCATCCATGAATACCTTCACAGTAAACACACTCAGTTTACAGAATTAGGTGGCCACATATTGTTGCCTCAAAGGTCTGTAGCGTTGATAAAAACCGCATTGATGTAGATTAGCCTTCATCCGTTGGTAAGGAATCTTGGACATGCGTCAAGTCTTCTTTCAATTTTATCAACCAGCGGTGACATATCTGCCTACGGGAAGGCCGAGACATTGTATCTCCTATCGAGCCAATATGACGTCCGAGTACTTGAGCAAAACCTGAAGTCCTTCCTTTGGCAACATTGACATGAATTAAAGCATGATTTAGAGAAATTGCCATGCAAACCTGTGGCTTTAGTGAACGATGCCAAATAGATGTGGAATTTGTCTAACCCATTGGGCGGGCAGCACGTATCATGGCCACATATCCAGTGGATTGTCCAATCATTAGGCCCACAGTGCCGTAAGGCGTCAGTATCAGGTGATTATGCCAATACTAACATCCTCTCATGCTCCACTTTGAATAAAACAAAATTTAAGTGCATAGAAAACTTCCGTTTTTAGGGGTGTTCACAAGATATATGTTTACAACCCATAAAAAATTCAGACCGAAATTCGAAATATAGAAAGAGATACAAAGAGGATAAATCCAACATGAATAGTGTCATAAGAGACAAAAACAAAAAATTGACACTATTTATGCCGGATTTATCTTTTTTTAATCTCTTTATGGACTTTGAATTCTGTCTTACATTTTTTAGGAGCTGTACATACATGTCTTGTGCAAATCCACAAAATTTTCAATTTTTGTCGACACATCTAAATTTGGTATTTTTGAAATGGGAGCACTCTAGTGTTTGTAATGCATAATTTCAGTTGGGCCCAGTAGCGATAGGCGTTGCACGCACAACCGGTTAGTCAAAGCCTCATGGGCCCCATGGCATAGGCCAAAGCATATCTGAGAGCCAGCTGACGCTTGCACGCTTCCATTCACTTACTGGATGATTGGAAAATCGTGGTGGTTGTCAGAATAAACAGGTGATGCATGAGATTGTCCAGAATGAATATAAATAATGAAGAGTCCAGGCTACTCATATCCTGGCAAAGATCATCTTCGCTAATGATATCCAGACATGCAAATCACACTGTTGAAATTTAAACTCTCATTGATTTCCCAACTGACACCCAAAAAGCAATGTCACGGTGGCAGAAGCAGCGCAATATAGCGTGTCATTACCGAAACCAAAAATTTGCCTAACAATTTGGGTTATAGGGGAGGAAAAAAAACAAAGTCAAGGCGAACACGTAAGGAGCACCAATTCATTAAGCAGAGAAGCGTTCGATCACATGGCCTCGTCCTGCGGTTCTTGATCCCATCCACACGCGACCACTTAGCTTCCGGCTTCTTTAACATAGAACAAATACTTCTATTAGGCTTTGTTGTTCATCGGTACTAGCTAGCAAAAATAAGCAAGTCGTAGGATGTTGTGCTCTTCTCGTGCTAAGCAAATACTAAATTCTTAGAGATGGAGCCGTTGGGTCGATGCCTTGTCAGGCTAGTGTGTACTACTTCCCGATACCTCACAATCCTACACACATACATACACTCTTTTCTTTTTTGACGTAAGTAGCTACCATTTGCAGTGAGATTGGTGGCGGAACCATTGAGAAACATGTGCCGATGCTGTGAGCATACATATAGTCTGCGGTGTTCTGTCATCCATAAAGTCAGTGAAGGTAAGGAGGGGTGTTCTATCGTCCATAAAGTCAGTGAAGGTAAAGAGGGCCGGCATGGCACCATGTGCTTGCTTGCTTGGTCGCTATAAATTGACCATGTGGCTCTGCGCATTCGTTTATTCGGAGCAAGAATCAAGAGAGAAGAATCTAGAATTCCGTCAAGCGCATTTGAAAGTTCGTCTTCCTTGAGGCACCTACCTTTCGTATACTTTTGGATGCAGATAATAACATCAATAGTCATAATAGATGAGGCTGACGTGGTATGGACAAATCTTCACTTTAAGGGCATCTTTTTTTTGAAAGATTCAAATAAAAATTTGGAGGATAATATGAGAATTTTCATTAAAGATTCTTGTACACCATACTTCGTAGTTGACTCACTGTTTTGGAAAGATATTATTTTTTTCTTTGATGTAATGAAATAAACATTGGCACAAATTTAATCCCATTGTATTTATCGGATATGACAATGGAATTATGTGAGTTTTCCTATTTTTTTGAATCCGGTAAATCAAAAATTCCAAAAAAGATTGTTGGCAAAAATTAATTTGGAAAGATAATACGGTTTGTTGACAGAGATGATTACTATTGTTGCTTTTTTCTCTGACTGTAGGCTGCTATGGTTTTTGATAGTTAACCAACTCTTTTGAGCACTTAAGGGAAGCATAGTAGATTCATATCTGGTTTTACATGGTACACATGGTATATAATGCATTGCCACTAATTAAGACAACATCAGGTGTAGACGGGGTTGATTTATGAAGCAGTTTTTTTTATGCCTTGAAGTCGATCTACCATTGTACACCTAGTAATTCTCATTAGTACTTTAGGTGGACAAAGGTTCATATTATTTTCTTCCCTAACAACAACTGCTCTTTCTTGGCCTAATAAGAAATATTTTTGGTGGGTCAGAGAATATACGTACTTGGCTACTAATAAATTTTATGATGTGACAGGATGTCAACTTGTCCAAAGGATTTGATCCAAGCTAGAGCTGCAGCGCTTCAGGGCGTGTTTGGTATGCATCGTTTTCCGCCCCCTTGCATGTGTGACTCAATTGGGATAGGCTGAGCTTATGCAGACTCAAAAACCATGTTATGCACATGGTTTGGTAGCCTGAATTGCATCAGTGTTCAGTTTTTTTTTTTTTGCGAATGGCATCAGTGTTCAGGTTATGCCTGCTGTTTGGTGGTCTGCATTTGTGTTTCAGGCGTGAGCAAATGCAAACCACAACTGTTTGGTCGTGCGCACTTCGTTGTTCTATCTCAAATTGTACCACCGTGTTTAATTGTTATATCCCCTCGTTGAGAGCCCGAGCTAGTTTCTTTAACGCCAGAGCTAGGATCTCTTTTTTTTTTTGCAATGGACTAGATTTTTGTAAGTGCAGAGAGATATTTTTTAGCTAGTGTAGGGGGTAGAGCTAGCATTCCATTTCTGTAAGTGCATCAAGTGCCCCCTTAGTGGTTTTGGGGTATTGAAGACAAATAGGTTAAGGACTAATGTGTTTGTGAGTGTACACAGGAGATTATAGTCCCTGAAGATTTGGTTTAACCACGGAAGATGACCCCTAAAAATGTATTTCTTCAAGTGAAGAATTTGGTGCGGCCTTTGAAGAAATTGATGTGAAGACTTTGAAGCTTGAAGACTTTGTTTTCATAGTTTCTTTTTCTTCTTATTTGAGTCATAGGAAAAACCGTACTGTTAAAGTGGGTCTAAGTGAAACATTTATCACATTTCCAAAGTGATGCTCAACCTATACATATACCAGCTGCTTCGAGTGAAGCCCTTGCAAATCTCCGGAACAGCTGACGAATTTGCCAGTGACAGTGACGAAGTTCATCTGGTCTCTGACGAATTTGTTCAGGCTGAGGAGTTAGGATTTCGCCAGTGCGATCTGCCTATCGTGAGGAAATTGAGTGCCCCGACGAAATTGAGAGCTTCAATTCCGACCGTTGCTGCGCCGCGTGCCAGCTATCGAGTGGATTCTTACCGTGACAATAGTCTTGTCTGAGAGGGCATTTATGACATTTCATGTCGGGTTGCCTCCTGGCTATAAATAGCCGCCCCCTACAACCACTAGTTGGTTGGCTGCTCTAGAGAGAACTTGACACTTGTCATTTGAGAGCAACCCTTCCTCTGACGACTTTGTCAGAAACTAAGTGAGGAAAAACCCAACCAGAGCCTAAGTGACTGAGCATCACTGAAGAAGTTGATCTGTGTGATCCGACGCCTGTTACCTTTGAAGACTGTCATTCTTCTAGACGGTTAGGCGTCATGTTCTGAGCACCCAAGAGTAATTGTGGCGTGCCGGTGAACAAGTCTGTGAAGGTTTTGGTAGTCTACCTTGAAGACTTACCACGAGTGATTGGACGAGGACTAAGTGACCTCAGCTCAAGAGGAATACGGTGAGGACTTAGTGTCCTCTGAGGTAAAATTAGCCACCTCAACCAGATGTACAGTTGATACAGCAACTGGAACTGGTCTACCAAATCGCTGTGTCTTCGTCAAGCTAACCTGGTTTCAAATTCCTCACCCCTTTACTTTTCTGTAATTCCGCTGCTGAAGATCTTGTGTCTTACCTTTCTGAAGAATTTGAACTGTAGACTTTCATCATGCTGTTTCATTTTCTTCAGTTCATCTTCCTCATGCTTATCTGTGTGTATGATTGCATGTTCTTCACTTGCTTGTACTTCGTATGCATGCTTTCCATACCTGTGTAGATTTAGTTTCAATTCTGTTCCTATTTCTTCACTCTGATTTTCGTCAAAGTCTTCGGATTTTGACGAATTTCTAAAAATCTCCCATTCACCCCCCTCTAGGAGTTAACCTACGCTTTCAATTGGTATCAGAGCAGGGTACTCCCTTGTTTTGTGTTATTTTGGTTTAACCACCTGGAGTTTTAGTTATGTCGACCGCAGGTATTATCAAGGTGTCCGCTGCGTGCCCCATCTTCGATGGCACAGACTATCCCTACTGGAAGAGCAAGATGCGCATGCATCTTGAGGCTATTGACAATGATCTCTGGTTTGTCATCGAGAATGGCGTCCCCACCATTGGACCGAGCATCAACGCCACTGATGTGAAGAGATTCAAGCAACTCGACTCTCAGGCGAAGAACATCATATGTGGCCATATCAACAAAGGACAGTATGGCAGAGTGAGTGCACTGGAAACCTCGAAGCTCATCTGTGACCGGCTCTCGAAAGTGAATGAAGGTGTTTCCACTCAACGTGACTCTCATGTTGACGTCCTTCGCAATCTCTTCAATCGCTTCAAGGTGATTGATAATGAGTGTGCAACAAACCTTCGACCGCCTCACTGATATCTCCAACGAGCTTCAGGCTCTTAGTGCTGCTGACATCACCGATCATGAGGTGGTGAAGAAATTACTGAGGTCTTTGGACAGTTCATTTGATACCTTGGCATTGATGATCCAAGAGCGCCCTGATTACAAGTCATTGGACCCTGCTGATATTCTTGAGAGACTCAATACTCATGAATTTCAACAAGCTGATAAAAGAGATATGTATGGCCCAAGCTATGGCAGATCTCGCGCTCTGAAGGCTAAAGCTAAAGCCAAAGCTATTTCTTCATCTGAGGAATAAGTGGAGTCTGATTGTGATTCTAATGGTGCTGAGGAAATTGGCTGAGAACTTGTAATGTTGGTGAGGAAATTCCAGAAGTTTTCCAAGAACCGCTTTGGCAAGTCTTCAAAGTATGACTCGAAGAACACCGAGGCTGCTGATCGTGACTACAAGAAGAGAACCTGTCACAAATGCAAGAAACCCGGCCATTACATCGCTGATTGTCCTCTCTGGCTAAAGAAGAAGAAGAAGAAGAGCAGAGATGATGACTCTGATGACAAGAAGAAGAAATCCTCAAAGTCTTCATCAAAATCTTCATCACGCAAGAAGGGCAATTCTAGCAGAGCTCGTGCATTCATTGGGAAGGAAATGGATTCTGAGGAAGAATCTGACAATGAGGAAGCTGAGAAATCTGAGGAGGAGTCATATACTGGCGTGGCGAGCCTAGCTCTCGCTACGGAATTCGTTAGCAAGTCTATCTTCAACCCTGAAGAAAATGATATCTCCACCAACAATGAAGAAAGTGCTGACGACTACACTCCCACCTATTGCTTCATCGCAAGAGGTGCTAAGGTAACCTCACGAGAAGCTTACTTTGAAACTTCCAGTGATGATGACTCTGAGTGTGAATCTAAACCAAGCTATAAGAAACTTGCTAAAATTGCAACTGAACAACAACATGCTATGGAAAAGATTCAAAAACTGCTTGACAAATGCGATGACCTGTTGGACGAGGAAATGGATCGTAGTCAGGCTTTGTCTGAGGATCTCAGACATCTCAAGTCACAGTATGACGAACTTGAAAGTCGTCATGTGGCCCTCTCAGCCGAACATGAGAAGCTATCCTATGAATTTCTTCAAAGGAAGCAAGATCTTGAGAAGCTGAGAGCGTCTCATGATGACCTTCAAACAGAAAATGATTCATTGCTCGCCCAACAGATTAGTACCGCTCAGGAAGAATTTGTTGCACCATGCTTAAAATGTCTTGAATGTGAAAATGCAAATTCTTCAGCTGAATGTTCAAATGCTTCAGTACCTGCAATTGCTTCAACTATCTCTGTGGCCACTGACCCCTCACTTGAGGAAGCCACCAGTGTTACTGATGAAAATGCAGGGTTCAAGGAATTGTATGTCATAGGCATGTACAAGGGCCTCAAAGGGCACCAAACCCTTTGTGATGTGCTCAAGAAGCAAATTCTTCACAGGAACCCTAGAAAAGAGGGTATTGCTTTTCAAAGAAAGCTGAATGCTGATGGTTCCTATTGGAAGCCTGAGCCGTATCCCAAAACCACTTGGGTTGCTGCAAAGCGACCTCCAGTTGATCCATCAACTCTCTCTGGCTATAACTGTGATTCTTCATGTTCTTCAGATGATGCAATTGACTCAAACTTCAAACTGTTCAAAAAACAGAATGGTGAAGTATTTGCCAGATTTGTTTGGACTAACTGCAGGAATGGCTCCCCAGTGAAGAAAATCTGGGTACCCAAAAGTATCATTGAGAATCTTCAGGTAAATGTCGTCATGACTCCACCTATGAGGAAAAACACTCCCAGGGAAAATTCTTCATATGGTTCAAAGTCGTCAAATGGACGCAGACCCACTAGAGGTCATACTAATGCGTCTGCCTCGCAGGGAAACAACCGAAAAGCTGATGAATATGTGCATCATTCTTCGAACCACTATGTGCACAAATCATCGAAGAATTTCTCTGCTTATTCATTTGAGTACTATAACCCTCCAGTCAAGAGAAATGCATATTCCTCAATGCCAAAGTTCTCCATTAATGCACTGCGTTACATGTCTTCTCAGCCACCCATTCATATGTGGGTGGTTAAGAAGAAGAATTAATCTCTTCTGCAGGGTCAGGTCTTCAGATCATGTACTAGTGTGATGAATTTGCTGAAGACCTGACAAATTGCTTGTTGGGATGCAAGCTAATCATGATGAAACGAGTCTATTATTTCACACATCCCCTATGCTATTGGTTACTGTTAATGATGATATTGACTGATGATATTGATAATCATATTCTTCACTTTGAAGTATATGAATTTGTAAGTCAGACTAATGCTTCTGCAGGATGATTCCACCAAAGCTACTGAATGGGTCTTGGACAGTGGCTGCACGAATCACATGAATGGTGACAGGAATTTACTCACTGATGCTCCTCTCACACCATCGCATCTGAAGCATATCACATACGCCGACAAAGTAAAAAGCAAGGTATTGGGTCTAGGTAAGGTTGCTATTTCAAAGGATCGACACATGGAAAAGGTGATGCTTGTCGAGTCCCTTGGATACAACCTCATGTCTGTCTCAATGCTTTGTGATCTTGATATGATTGTCATCTTTGGAAAACATCGATGCATTGTGCTGTTGGAATCTGACAAATCCAAAGTCTTCGAAGGCTTTAGGAGAGGTGACTTGTACATTGTAGATTTCTCTACAGGTCCTCAGCCAGCAACATGTCTACTGGCAAAAGCTTCAGAATGTTGGCCATGGCATCGACGACTTGGACATGCTGGAATGAGGAATTTGAGCACTCTCGTCAAGAAGAAGCATATCATTGGCGTCGAGGGTGTCAAATTCGTCAAGGACCATCTTTGCGGTGCCTGTGAGTCTGGAAAGATGACCAGATCCAAGCACTTGGCGAAGACTATCATGACCACCACTCGCCCCTTTGAATTACTTCACATGGATCTGTTTGGTCCTACCCATTATGCTACACTAACCAATGCAGCATCTCTCTGCGGATTCGTCATAGTTGATGACTACTCTCGCTACACCTAGGTGCACATCATTTCCTTCAAGACTGAAGTTCAGAATGTCTTCAGACGATTCTCCAATCGGCCAATGATGGTCTCAAGATCAAGCACATCAAGAGTGACAATGGCACTGAGTTCAAGAACACAGGCCTTGACAACTATCTTGATGAACTTGGCATCACTCATGAGCTATCTGCTCCCTACATGCCTCAGCAGAATGGAGTCGTGGATCGCAAGAACAGGGCATTCATCGAGATGGCGCGTACTATGCTTGATGAATACAAGACCCCTCATCGATGGTGGCCTGAAGCAATTGATACTGCTTGTCACATCATCAATCGGGTATATCTTCACAAATTCCTCAAGAAGACCTCATACGAGCTACTCACCGACAAGAAACCCAATGTGAGTTATTTCAAAGTCTTCGGTGCTAAATGCTGGATTAGAGATCCACATCACAGTTCTAAATTTGCACCAAAAGCACATGAAGGTTTTATGCTTGGTTACGGAAAGGACTCGCACACCTACAGAGTCTTCAACACCTATCACAACAAGGTTGTTGAAACTGCAGATGTGCAGTTCGATGAAACTAATGGCTCGCAAAGAGAGCACCTGCCTCCTGTGCTAGATGAAATGCCTCCTGAGGAATCTATCAAGCTGATGGGCACTGGTGAAATAGTGCCTAGTGAAGAAATAGCTGTTGATGAAGAAGTTGTTGTCCCTCGTCGTGAAGAAAATGAACATCCTGAAGAAAATGATGCTGAGGATTCTGCACAGCAACAACAACAGCAAGGCCCTCGTCCAGCACATCCACGAGTGGCAAATGAAGTGCAAATTGAGAAGATCCTCGACAACATCAATGCATCTGGTCCCCTCACTCACACAAGAGCTTCACATTTAGCTAACTTTTGTGGGCATTACGCGTTTGTCTCTATTTCAGAGCCCACCAAAGTTCATGAAGCATTTCTGGAACCTGAATGGATTCAAGCGATGCAAGAGGAATTGCATCAGTTCGAGCTCAACAATGTGTGGGAGCTTGTCAAGCGTCCCGATCCACGCAAGCACAATATCATTGGCAGTAAGTGGATCTACCGCAACAAACAAGATGAAAATGGCCAAGTGGTAAGGAATAAGGCCTGTCTTGTAGCCCAGGGCTACACACAGGTTGAAGGAATTGATTTCGATGAAACATTTGCACCTGTTGCTAGGCTTGAAGCCATTCGTATATTGCTTGCATATGCTAACCATCATGATATCCTCTTATATCAAATGGATGTGAAAAGTGCATTCCTCAATGGTAAACTTGAGGAAGAAGTATATGTTACTCAACCACCAGGTTTTGAGGACCCAAAGCATCCTGACAAAGTCTTCAGACTCAACAAGGCTCTCTATGGCCTCAAGCAAGCCCCAAGGGCTTGGTATGATACACTGAAGGAATTCCTGAAGAAAAAGGGGTTCAAGCCCGGTTCACTTGACCCTACTCTTTTCACTAAATCTTATGATGGTGAACTATTCATATGCCAAATATATGCTGATGATATTATCTTTGGTTGCACTAACAAACGATACAGTGACGAATTTGCATATATGATGCGTGAAGAATATCAGATGTCCATGATGGGGGAGTTGAAATTCTTCCTTGGTCTTCAAATTCATCAACAACCCAATGGCATCTTCATATCTCAAGAGAAGTACCTCAAGGACTGCCTAAAGAAATTCGGCATGCAAGACTGCAAAGGCCTCAAGATACCAATGCCCACAAATGGCCAACTATGTACTGACGAAAATGGTAAAGATTTCGATCAGAAGGTATATCGCTCCATCATTGGTTCGCTCCTTTACCTATGTGCATCAAGGCCAGATATTATGCTTAGCGTTTGCATGTGTGCCTGCTTTCAAGCGTCACCGAAGGAATCACACCATCAGGCTGTGAAGCGAATTCTTCGATATTTAGCTCACACACCAATGCTTGGATTATGGTATCCCAAGGGCTCATCACTTGATCTTGCTGGATATCCCGATTCTAATTATGCTGGAGATCGTGTGGATCGCAAGTCAACCTCAGGCACATGCCATTTCCTCGGACGATCTCTCGTATGTTGGTCCTCGAAGAAGCAGAACTGCGTCTCACTTTCCACTGCCGAGGCTGAGTACATTGTTGCTGGCGCCTGCTGCTCTCAGTTACTATGGATGAAGCAAACCCTCAAGGACTATGGCGTCAACATGAAGAAAGTGCCACTCTACTGCGACAACGAAAGCGCCATCAAGATCGCCCACAACCCAGTGCAACACTCGAAGACGAAGCATATCCAGATTCGTCACCATTTTCTTCGTGATCATGTGCTGAAGGGAGACATCGTCATCGACCACGTGAAGACAGAAGACCAGCTTGCGGATATCTTCACTAAGCCCTTGGATGAGAAAAGATTTTGCATGTTGCGATGTGAGCTAAACATTTTAGAATCTTCGAATGTCCTTTGAAAAGGACACACATCCTAACGCTTATGCACAACACACGAAGTAACGTTTTTCTTCAATCAATGAAGACTAACCCTCTAAGTGTGAAGAAATTAATGATGAACTTGATTCTCAGAACCCTACGACAATTGTATGTGGTGTATGAAATCATCATAGTTCTTATACGGTGGGTAACGCCACCACCCACTTTATGACTTGCTTCAATTTGAGTTTTTTTCGTCATTTGCAATTTCGTCAAACTTTTTCAAATTCGTCATTTGTGGTTATTCTTCATTTCTTGAGGAGATACTATACATATATATCTGAGTTTTTCATGTACTCAACAGCATCCACATATAGCTAATTCTTCAAACTGTGTTTTTCGTCATCTATGTGGATGTGATCGGACCCGCTCCCCTCTATGCTAAACTCAAACCACTCTGTTCTCAATCTCTTCATATGCGTTCGAATTGACACCGTTCAAAGTCTTCACTGTGTCCTTGTCAGCTGAAGAAATTGTGAACACACTTTAAAATATTCTAATCAAATTTTTGGCGGTTGCCACAGTAACCTCATCCCGCGCATCCGACGCGTGGATAAGCGCACTCAAAATGCATGTGTGACGCGTGTCACTCAGATGCGAATCGCCAGGGGCTTATCCATCCGAAACATTCAGACCACTCGGTTTTCATCGCACCTATATAAATGCTTGACCGCGTCAAACCTAGTTCATTCACTCTCGCGCCCCTGTCGCTCTCCAAACCCTAGCGCCGCCGCTGGAATTCATCGTCGCCAAAGAGGAAGAGCTTCACTGCCTCGACTTCTTCACCATCATACTCGTGCCGGCCGTGGATTTCTTCACCTCCGCTGCCGCCGTAGCTGATTTTCGTTGCCAAGTTAGGGCACGAAAGATCTGAGCTGATGATTTCCATCAACTCATCGTCCAGTTCATCGAGTTCATCCTTGGGGTAATTAAAATTTATTTTTACTGCTCAAGTTTGATCTTTTTACTGCCTCAAATTCTTCAAGTGCTGTTTTTATCACTTCTTTCCAAATCTTCAGCACTTCCTTTTTGGCCAGTCTTAGTTATTTCATCTAAGTTACTCTTAATGGATAGATTCCTCAGTTGTGCAAATTTCCTCAATCTGTACAGCTCTGGAATCTAAGTCAAGAACACTTAGTGAATTTCTTCAAGACGACAATGGTCAAATTCCTCAACTAGGTTTATTTTTGAAAATCTCTGAGAACGCATGTGACTCTTCCCAATTTCCTCGCAACTATACTCTGTTCACAGGTACCCATGTCTGCAGATGAATCTCTTGGTTCTCATCAAATTAATTCATTTGCAGCATTGCTTGAGGAAAATCTTCAGACTTCTTCAGAAACATCAAAAGTTCAAACCCCTCAGTTGAAGAAAATGGCATATGGCAAAAAGCCTCAGAAGGGAGGCAAAAGGAGAGAAGAACACACAGCATTTGAGATCCCCGATGACATTTATGCTGGGTACTGCACACCTGATGAAGCCATTCATGGCAAAGAAACAGACAAACAATGCAAAACACGTATGTAGAGAATTAAGAGGCGATGGGCCTATGAGTGGAGAAGCTACATATATGTGACTCCAAAGTACATGAAGGACTTTGCTATTAAACCTCTATGCAAAAGACCTTCGCTCACCCCTGGACAGATTGTTGATCCCACCAGCATCAGAAGTGGTGAAGACTTTCCTGACGAATGGGAAAAATATCAAGCTAAACTGAGGAAATAGGCTCAGAAGGCTGTTGAATTCAAACGGGCATCAAAGGCTTCACAAGATGCTGGTGCGGGCTCAAGTGCCAGCGCACCCAAGAAGTCTATGCAGAAGAAGCCGGCTCAAAAGCCGAAGCCCTCAGCAGATGTGCCCTCACGGCCAAAATGTTCAGTTGCTAAATCTTCTACAAAACCCTCAGAGCCCAAGCCATCATCATCAAAGGCTTCAGCATCTAAAGCACCTTCTGCTCGAACTTCATCAGCACCTCCGCCAGCCAAAATTTCCTCAATGGCTGCTG
Source organism: Elymus sibiricus (assembly GCA_039707655.1). Classification (NCBI taxonomy): domain Eukaryota; kingdom Viridiplantae; phylum Streptophyta; class Magnoliopsida; order Poales; family Poaceae; genus Elymus; species Elymus sibiricus. Next base: position 411,095,850 of record CM077668.1, on the reverse strand, counting down.
CAAGAGCGTCAACGCCGGTTGTGTTGGCGTCATGCCAACGAACTGAAGGCTTTCAATTGGCCAACAGTGCTGCATCAAGTGCCTCAGCATCTGGGCATATTTCTTCAAACGTGCCTTTGTTGAAGAAGAAGGCTACTGCAGGCCGCGGTACAAGGCCCAGCCCCAAGAGCAAGGCCGTAGTGCCTCAGGCTGATGAACAGGGCATGGCAGATGAAGATGAACTAGTTGAATATGTTTAGAGGAGAATGGAGGAGGCCTCTCGTGCCAAGAATACCACAGTCCCATCATTTCTGAGTCCGAAGAAGATTCTTGACTTCATCGACATTTGGTGTGAAAATCCTGATACACCACTTGACGATTTGAATCTGCTGCCTAGACCAAGTCATGTTCTTTCTGCTTTCGTCCTCAATGAGAAGCACAAAATTGAGAAAGCCAAGCTTGTGAGGAAAGAGATGAAGAAAAAGCAGAAAGAGCTCAAGGATAACATGCTCACCATATCCCCTCAGCAGCTTGTTGTGATGCAATCTGAGATTCAGCGTATGTCTGAGGAATATGAACGACAGGATGAGCATTGCTGTGGAGTGAAGGACAGATTCATCACCGCTTCGAATAAAGTGGTTGATGACCATAACAGAAGGGAGGCTGTGAAGTTCGGCCAAGCACCTCCATCAAGTTCTTCAGCTCCTCAGCAACCCCCTCAGACCAGTGAGATTGTGCCTTCACCACCCCCGCAAGACCATGCCAGGGCAACTGCATCAGTTGTGCCTGAAGAACCTGCCAGGGCAACTTCATCAGTTGTTCCTGAAGAAAACATCACTGTAGCTGCATCAGCTGCATCTGAAGAGAATGCCAGAGCAACTACAACAGTTGCATCTGAAGAAAATGCACCACCAAGCTCCTCAGAGGCAGCGTCAGAACATTTTTCAGCCTTGAAGCTTCTCACATTTCCTTCTGCATCAGAAGTGAAGAAAACTAAGACTGCTGACAAGAGAAAAGCGTCAGAACCCCCTGACGCAGAGACAGTGAAGAAGTTGAAGACGGCACCAATGTCTTCAACTGCCCCAATTGATGCCATACCAATTTCGTCAGCGCCCCCAACCAGGAACATGGAAGAGCTTCAGCTGGTTCCATATGGTGTGGACTATGTCATGCCACCTGAAGACAATGCTGATACCCACTCTGCTGCTTCCATAGAGCAAGTGGATGAAGAAATTAAAGTTGAAGTACAATCTTCACTTCCATTGGTATCATCGCCCTCAGTGCTGATGACTGAAGGTCAGACGGCTTCCCATTGAAGCCAAGAAGAGACTGATGAGGATGTGGATGTGGGCTCCACAACACCCGTGATACATGATGATTTCTAGGATGCTACTCACCCGAACTCACCCCTCACCACACCGCTCACTCAAGTGCCTCAGTTACCAGTTGTAACTGAGGAAGTTCAAGTTGCATCTGAAATTCAACAAGCATTGCTTCAGACTATCAATGAAGAAATTCTAGCTACATCAGCTGAAGAAATTGTGCAACCAATGGTCATAGAAGATGTTGTACCACCCCCCTCAGCAAGAAGAGCCAGCTCCCTTAGCCGATTCGGAAACTGTACCAGTGGCAACAGCTGAGGAAGTTGCAAAGTCTCTGGCCCTCACTGATCCAAATGATTCAACAGGCTCACCCAGGCCCATTCTTGATCTGAGGCCCAGAAAGATAAATCTTCAGCCTGTGCCCTCAATGACCAGGGTAGGCCAAAGCGTCAGAAGGCCCAAGTTTGACAATGCTGCCTTCTTCGAGGAGAAGAATTTCTTCATCGGCGAGTCACCTTATGACTCAGCCAAAATAAGGCGTCAAAGATTCTGGACAAACACACAGATGAACTATTACTCGTCGCTGCTCTTTGACAAGAACAAAGTCTTTCCGCATCGTCATATTCCTCATGTTGATATGGAATCGCTGCCATGCTTCACGCCTGTATTGGCTGTTCTTCATGGAGCAGGACTGCTCAGCTTCGTCACTGACATTTGCGACTGGAATGAAGAGCTAATTCTTCAATTTTATGCCACCCTGCATCTGTCAGGTGATGTCGATAACATTCACTCATGGGCAATTGACTGGATGAGTGAGAATACCCACTAGAAGGCTCCGTCTGATGAATTGCTTCGAGCCCTTCCTGTTGAGCTGCCCTCTGCTGATGCAAGGAAAATCTATGAAGAACCTGAGCTGCCACATCATCTGATGAATGTGCTGATGACACCTCTGGCTGAAGGAGAAGCACCTAGAACTACCTTCCTAGTGAAGGATCTGCTTTTTGTGCCTTGTACCGTCTATCGGATCTTGGCCAAAACACTCAGTCCCATCAAAGGCCACAATTCTGAAACTGAAGAAGTCATTGGCGTCATGAAGAATCTGCTGTTCAATATCATTCGTGGGATTCCCATTGATATCCATGATTTCTTCCTGAGGACTTTGGCGACTGTTGCCCAAGCCCCATTTGAACTGAAGCCCTATGCACCCTGGATAATGAGATTCATCAGAGCAAGGTCTTCAATTCATTATAAAGCAGACCATCAAAATCACCTTAGCTTCCAGCCTACAGTTGAAATTCTTCAAAGCACTATTGCATCAGTGCCAGGCAAAGGCAAGGCTGTCATTGATGAAGGTGTTCATCCCCTAGATGGTCAATTTCGTCAGCCTGTCTCACAATCCGCAGGATATGATTCGTCAAGTCAAGACACTGACGCAAATGCCACCAAGCAAAAGCCTCAAGGTGAAGCTCCTCGGGTGATGACTGATCAAGAGCTTCTGATTAGTCTTTATCAGAAAGTAGATCGCAATCATGACTGGGTTAAGCATCAGCTCCATGCTATGTTGGGAAATATGACTGTGACGCAAAACTCTGTGCGCAAGAATCATTACTATCTGCATGAGATCTTTGACAGAAGTTGGGCCATTCTCTCTCATCTGAAGACCCCTGACGAACTTGAAGAAATGGAGTTTCAAATGAACTTTGATTGGGCCAATCCGCCCAAGAAGAAGTTCAAGAAGGTTCAAGTTCCTCCAATGGTCCCCAGCTCAGTGTCTCCTTCTCGAGCTACTGATGAATATGCAGACATTCAAGACACTGCAGTAGGCCCTTCTTCAACCCGCGACACCGATGACAATGCTGGCGCTCCCTCGACTGCTTCATGATCATATTCTTCAGGGCGCATTAGTCCTCTGTTTCGTCTCCCTTTTGGTCATGTGATGATAACGGGGGAGAAATTTGATAGTTAGTCTTCAAGCGGGTCTTACATAAACTTTGGGGTGGATTATTTTGCCAAGTTGCAACTCTTGCATTCATTCAATTTGCTCTTTGAAGAGTTGTAACTTAAACTGTTGGCTGTCTGACTCTTTTCTGTGACGTTTAATCTACATGTATGTTTATGCTCTAAATCCACAATATTATGTGTGCATGCATGCTGCAAATTCGTCAGACACCAATTCTCATCATGCATTCAAATTCTTTAAATAATCTAGTTATCATGCATGATTGGTTTCCAAGATATAGGGGGAGATCTCCACAAAGTACAACCTGCCATGTGCATTTGCAATCCAAAGCAAATTCTTCATATGCACATCTTCAGGGGGAGTTCCTCTATATCATGTAACCAATGTCTTCATAATCTGTTCTTACACTTCTATTATATATTCCCGTTGAAAACTTAACTGATTTGTCATCAATCACCAAAAAGGGGGAGATTGTAAGTGCATCAAGTGCCCCCTTAGTGGTTTTGGAGTATTGAAGACAAATAGGTTAAGGGACTAATGTGTTTGTGAGTGTACACAGGAGATTATAGTCCCTGAAGACTTGGTTTAACCACAGAAGATGACCCCTAAAAATGTATTTCTTCAAGTGAAGAATTTGGTGCGGCCTTTGAAGAAATTGATGTGAAGACTTTGAAGATTGAAGACTTTGTTTTCATAGTTTCTTCTTCTTCTTATTTGAGTCATAGGAAAACCGTACTATTAAAGGGGGTCTAGGTGAAACATTTATCACATTTACAAAGTGATGCTCAACCTATACATATACCAGCCGCTTCGAGTGAAGCCCTTGAAAATCTCCGGAACAGCTGACGAATTTGCGAGTGACAGTGACGAAGTTCATCTAGTCTCTGACGAATTTGTTCAGGCTGAGGAGTTAGGATTTCGCCAGTGCGATCTGCCTATCGTGAGGAAATTGAGTGCCCTGACGAAATTGAGAGCTTCAATTCCGACCGTTGCTGCGCTGCGTGCCAGCTGTCGAGTGGATTCTTATCCTGACAACAGTCTTGTCTGAGAGGGCATTTATGACATTTCATGTCGGGTTGCCTCCTGGCTATAAATAGCCTCCCCCGACAACCACTAGTTGGTTGGCTACTCTAGAAAGAACTTGACACTTGTCATTTGAGAGCAACCCTTCCTCTGATGACTTTGTGAGAACCTAAGTGAGGAAAAACCCAACCAGAGCCTAAGTGACTGAGCATCACTGAAGAAGTTGATATGTGTGATCCGACGCCTGTTACCTTTGAAGACTGTTATTCTTCCAGACGGTTAGGCGTCATGTTCTGAGCACCCAAGAGTAACTGTGGCATGCCGGTGAACAAGTCTGTGAAGGTTTTGGTAGTCTACCTTGAAGACTCACCACGAGTGATTGGGCGAGGACTAAGTGACCTCGGCTCAAGAGGAATACGATGAGGACTTAGTGATCTCTGAGGTAAAACTCAGCCATCTCAACCAGACATACAGTTGATACAGCAACTGGAACTGGTCTACCAAATCGCTGTGTCTTCGTCAAGCTAACCTGGTTTCAAATTCCTCACCCCTTTACTTTTCTATAATTCCGCTGCTGAAGATCTTGTGTCTTACCTTTCTGAAGAATTTGAACTGAAGACTTTCATCATGCTGTTTCATTTTCTTTAGTTCATCTTCCTCATGCTCATCTGTGTGTATGATTGCATGTTCTTCACTTGCTTGTACTTCGTATGCATGCATTCCATATCTGTGTAGATTTAGTTTCAATTCTGTTCCTATTTCTTCACTCGGATTTTCGTCAAAGTCTTCGGATTTTGACAAAATTTCTAAAAATCTCCCATTCACCCCCCTCAGGGAGTTAACCCGCGCTTTCAATTTCAAATAGTCATTATTATTTAAGTGTCTCAAAAGAGCTTTTTTTAAAATAATGCCTGCTACTTGTAGCTTGCATTGGTATTTCCCCGAAGAGGAAGGGACGATGTAGCACAATAGAGATAAGTATTTCCCTCAGTTATGAAACCAAGGTTATCGAACCAGTAGGAGAATCACGCAACACCTCGTTAGCAGCACCTACACACAAACAACAAATCCTTGCACCCAACGCAAACGAGAGGTTGTCAATCTCTCGGCGGTAAATTGCAAGATTAAATTGTATGTGATAGACAGATAGATTGAAACAAAAATACAATATAAAATAAATAAAAGAAAATGGCAGCAATATTTTTAGGGTTTTAGTAATATGATTTAGATAGACCCGGGGGCCATAGATTTCACTAGAGGCTTCTCTCAAGAAAATAGCATACGGTGGGTAGACAAATTACTGTTGGGCAATTGATAGAAAAGCAAATAATCATGACGATATCCAAGACAATGATCATGTATATAGGCATCATGTCCAATACAAGTAGACTGACTCCTGCCTGCATCTACTACTATTACTCCACACATCAACCGCTATCCAGCATGCATCTAGTGTATTAAGTCCATAAGAACGGAGTAATGCCTTAAGAACGATGACATGATGTAGTCAAGATAAATACACATATGAATAAACCCCATCTTTTTACCCTTAGTAGCAACGATACATACGTGTCATGTCCCTTCCTGTCACTGGTATTGAGCACCTCAAGATCGAACCCACTACAAAACACCTCTTCCCATGGCAAGATAAATCAATCTAGTTGGCCAAACCAAATCAATAGATCGGAGAAGAAATACGAGGCTATAATAATCATGCATAAAAGAGTGCAACAAAGACTCAAATAATTTCATGGATAATCTGATCATAAACTCACAATTTATCGGATCCCAACAAACACACCGCAAAAAGTGATTACATCGGATAGAACTCCATGAACATCGAGGAGAACATTGTATTGAAGATCAAAAAGAGAGAAGAAGCCATCTCGCTACTGCCTATGGAACCGAAGGTCTGTGGTAAACTACTCACGCAACATCGGAAGGGCAGTAAGGTTGATGTAGAACCCCTCCATGATCGATTCCCCCTCCGGCAGATTACCGGAGAAGGACCTCAGATGGGATCTCTCTGGAACAGAAACTTGCGGCGGCGGAAAAAGTATTTCGTGGACTCTCTTGAGGGTTTCTGATTTTTTTTGAATTTATATTGGAAGAATTAGGTCAAACGGAGCTGGGTGGGCCCCATGAGGTACCAGGGCGCGCGACCTCCACTGGGGCGCGCCCTGGTGCCTCGTGGCCCACTCCTTCATCTTCTGGCCCTCTCCCGAAGCTTCTAGTGTTTATCTTGTCCAATAAAAAATCTCCAAAAAGTTTCATGGCATTTGGACTTCGTTTGGTATTGATTTTCTGTAAAACAAAAACAGGGCAGAAAACAGCAACTAGCACTGGGCACTAGGTTAATAGGTTAGTCTCCAAAAATGATATATAATTGCTATAAATGATTATAAAAACATCCAAGATTGATAATATAACAGCATGGAACAATCAAAAATTATAGATACGTTGGAGACGTATCAACATCCCCAAGCTTAATTCCTGCTCGTCCTCGAGTAGGTAAATGATAAAAACATAATTTTTGATGTGGAATGCTGCCTATCATATTCATCACATATTATTTTCTTGTATAGCATGGACATTTGAATGATTCAACGCAATAGTCTATAATTTGACGTGAACATATAAATACTCATTCGTGCTAACAAGCAACCATGTCTTTCAAAATATGAACGCTACAGAAAGTTATCCCTAGCCCATTATGCTCAATCATTGATCCATTCATGAAACATACTCAAATATTAGCTACACAGAATGCACAAGTATGACAATAGTGCTCTCTAGTTGGTGCTTTTGTAAGAGAAGATGGTGACTCAAAAAAAATAAAAATTGCATAAAAGTAAATAGATAGGCCCTTCGCAGAGGGAAGCAGAGATTTGTCAAATGTGCCAGAGGTCGAAGCTGAAATTAAAGAGATAAAAATATTTTGAGAGGCATGCTTTTCCTGTCAACGAAAACGACCGAGAATTCCCAATATCTTCCATGCTAGACACATCATAGGCGGTTCCCAAACAGAAAGTAAAGTTTATTTCCTTGCCACCATTGTTTCACAATCCATGGCTAGCCGTATCCACGGGTGCATGAGCGGTACGGGCACACAAAACGGAAAAATTATTTTGAAAATTAGAGTTGGCACACGCAAATTTACTTGGAACGGCATTGAAATACCGCATATAGGTAGATATAGTGGACTCATTTGGCACAACTTGGGTTTAAGGAGTTTGGATGCACAAGCAGTATTTCCGCTTAGTACAAATGAAGGCTAGCAAATAGATTGAGAAGCAACCAACCAAAAAACGAAAACGGTCATAAACATGCATTGAACACAACTAACACCGAATACTGCACCATAAGTAGGATATAATTTCATTGCATAACTATTGACTTAACGCGCATGCATAGGGAATCACAAACCATAACACTAATATTCTTACTAAATCACAATTACGCACTAACATGACTCTCATATTATCATTTTCATATCGCAAAACTATTGCAAGGAATCACACATATCATATCCAATGATCTATATGCAAGTTTTTATTTACATCCCTCTTGAATATTCATCACTTTGGGATCAACTTCATATCTTGTGCAAATTACCGTTACTATCATCAACTCTCAAAAAGATTTAAGTGAAGCATGAGAGTGCAAATATTTCTTCAAAATTTCAATCTTATCAATTCTCAAAATAATATAAGTGAAGCATGAGAATTCATTTCTTCAAAATTTTAATCATCTCTCAAAATAATATAAGTGAAGCATGAGAGTTTATTTCTTCAAAATATAGCCACCACCGTGCTCAAAAAGATTTAAGTGAAGCACTAGAGCAACTGCCTAGCTCAAAAAATTTAAGTGAAGCACATAGAGTATTCTAACAAATAATGATAAACGTGTGGCTCTCTCAAGATAGGTGTGTTCAACAAAGATGATTGTGACAAACTAAAAAGCAAACAAAGCAAAGACTCATATAATACAAGATGCTCCAAGCAAAACTCATATCATGTGACGAATAAAAATATAGCTCCAAGTAAAATTACCGATGGTTGGTAGAAGAAAGAGGGAATGCCTTCCGGGGCATCCCCAAGCTTAGACGCTTGAGTCTTCCTTGAATATTACCTTGGGGTGCCTCGGGCATCCCCAGGCTTAGGCTTTTACTACTCCTTATTCCTTCATCCATCGTGATCTCACCCAAAACTTGAAAACTTCAATCACACAAAACTCAACAAAACCTTCGTGAGATCCGTTAGTATAACAAATTAAATCACCACTTTAAGTACTGTTGCAAACCCATTCATATTTTATTTTTGCATTATACCTACTGTACTCTAACTTCACCATGGCTTATACCCCCTGATACAATCCATAGATTCATCAAAACAAGCCAGTAGCGCATCAAAAACAGAATCTGTCAAAAACAGAATAGACTGTAGTAATCTATTTAAAATCCATACTTATGTAACTCCAAAAATTCTGAAAAATTAGGAAAACGTGGGCAATTCATATACCAATACTGTGTAAACAAAATTCGGGCACTGGACGCAAAACTTTCTGTTTTCCAAACAGCATCAATTATACTATCTTCCAAATCATCCTAAAGGCTTTATTTGGCACAAACACTAATTAAAAACACAAAAACACAATCATACCAGTAGCATGACAGTGAAAACACACAATAACAGAAAAAAAATTATTTTATTCATCGGGTTGCCTCCCAACAAGCGCTATTGTTTTATGCCCCTAGCTAGGCATAATGCATAATTTCAAGTGTTGCCATCTTTCAAGTTGATTCCATAAGTGGCCCTCATAATTGATTCATATGTTGCTTTAATTCTTTTCCTAGGGAAATTCTCCATAACCTTCTTTAATGGAAACTAAAATTTTATATTCCCTTCTTTCATATCAATAACGACACCTATAGTTCGTAAGAACGGTCTACCAAGTATTATGGGGCAAGAAGAATTGCGTTCAATATCAAGAACAATAAAATCAACGGGCACATAGTTCCTATTTGCAAGAATAAGAACATCATTAATTCTACCCAAAGGCTTTTTAATAGTAGAATCCGCCAAGTGCAAATTAAGAGAACATTCATCTATATTGGTAAGACCTTGCACATCACATAAAGATTTTGGAATTGTGGAAAGGCTAGCACCCAAATCACATAAAGCATTGCACTCATAATTTTTAATTTGAACTTTAATGGTGGGTTCCCATTCATCATATAATTTTTTAGGAATTGAAACTTCCAGTTCTAGTTGTTCTTCTAACGTTTTCATCATCGCTTCTATGATGTGTTTAGTAAAAGCCTTGTTTTGCTCATAAGCGTTGGGTGAATTTAACATGGATTGTAACAAAGAAATGCACTCAATCAAAGAACAATTATCACAATTAAAATCTTTGTAATCCAAGAGAGTGGGCACATCACTATTTAAAGTTTTTACCTCTCCAAACCCACTTTTAGCAATTTTTTCATTAAGATTTTCACCCTCCGAATTATGGGGACGCTCTTTAGCTAAAGTTGACTCTTCTTCAGACCCCTTTTCATCAAGTTTTATATTTCTAAACAAAGAATCAATAGATGAAACACCAATCATTTTAATATCCTCATCATTACTACGATAAAAACCGGGAGGAATCGCTTTTTCTAAAAATTCTGGTTTAGCTTTTAGCATGGCGGTTCTTTTCTTACTCTCATCCATGGAGACATATAAAGCTTTAATTGATTCACTAATATCAATTTTGGGTGGCAAAATTTTAGTCTTAAGATTTTCCACATCATGAATAATTCTATCAATGCTCCTAGACATATCATCAATTTTACTCAATTTTTCTTCTATCGTAGTGTTGAAAACTTTTTGAGCATTAATAAATTCTTTAATGTTACTTTAAAGATCATAGGGCATCCTATTATTATTATAAGAATTACCATAAAGATTTCCATAATTATTAGAGGAATTTCCAGGAAACGGTCTAGCATTGAAATTGCCTCTATAAGCATTATTATTAAAATTGTTTCGCGAGAAAAAATTCACATCTACGGGATCATTATTTTGCTCAATCAAAGTGGACAAAGGAACATCATTAGGATCAATAGGAGCATTTTTGATAGCAACCAATTTCATAAGCGCATCAACTTTATCACTCAAAGTATTAATTTCTTCAATAGAATTCACCTTTTTACTAGTAGGAGTTCTTTCAGTATGCCATTGTTAATAATTTGCCATAATATTATCAAGCAATTTAGTAGCTTCACCCAAAGTAATTTCCATAAAAGTACCACCCGCGGCGGAATCTAAAAGATTTCTAGAAGCAAAATTCAATCCCGCATAAAATTTTTGTATGATCATCCATAAATTTAAACCATGAGTAGGGCAATTTCTTATCATTAATTTCATCCTTTCCCAAGATTGGGAAACATGTTCATGATCAAGTTGATTAAAATTCATAATTTGATTTCTAAGAGAAATAATTTTTGCGGGAGGAAAATACTTAGTAATAAAAGCATCTTTACACCTATCCCAAGAATTGATACTATTTCATGGTAAAGATGAAAACCAAATTTTTGCACGATCCCGCAATGAGAATGGGAATAATTTTAATTTCACAAGATCATTATACACATCTTTTTTCTTTTGCATGTCACACAATTCTATTGACTTAACGTGCATGCATAGGGAATCACAAACCTTAACACTAATATTCCTACTAAATCACAATTACTCACTAACATGACTCACATATTATCATTTCCATATCGCAAAACTATTGCAAGGAATCACACTTATCATATCCAATGATCTATATGAAAGTTTTTATTATATCCCTCTTGAATATTCATCACTTTGGGACCAAATTCATATCTTGTGCAAATTACCGTTACTATCATCAACTCTCAAAAAGATTTAAGTGAAGCATGAGAGTGCAAATATTTCTTCAAAATTTCTATCTTATCAATTCTCAAAATAATATAAGTGAAGCATGAGAATTTATTTCTTAAAATTTTTGCCACCACCGTGCTCAAAAAGATTTAACTGAAGCACTAGAGCAACTGCCTAGCTCAAAAAATTTAAGTGAAGCACATACAGTATTCTAACAAATGATGATAAACGTGTGTCTCTCTCAAAATAGGTGTGTTCAGCAAAGATGATTGTGACAAAATAAAAAGCAAACAAAGCAAAGACTCATATAATACAAGACGCTCCAAGTAGAACACATATGATGTGACGAATAAAAATATAGCTCCAAGTAAAATTACCGATGGTTGGTAGAAGAAAGAGGGGATGCCTTCCGGGGCATCCCCAAGCTTAGACGCTTGAGTCTTCCTTGAATATTACCTTGGGGTGCCTCGGGCATCCCCAAGCTTAGGCTCTTGCTACTCCTTATTACTTCATCCATCGTGATCTCACCCAAAACTTGAAAACTTCAATCACACAAAACTCAACAAAACCGTCATGAGATCCGTTAGTATAACAAAATAAATCACTACTTTAAATACTGTTGCAAAGCCATTCATATTTTATTTTTTCATTGTACCTACTGTACTCTAACTTCACCATGGCTTATACCCCCCAATACAATCCATAGATTCATCAAAACAAGCAAGTAGTGCATCAAAAACAGAATCTGTCAAAAACAGAACAGTTTGTAGCAATCTATTTAAAAGCCATACTTCTGTAACTCCAAAAATTCTGAAAAATTTGGATAACGTGGGCAATTCATATACCAATACTGTGTAAACATTTCAGATTTTTTTCATGCTCCAGTACAGAAACAAAATTCTGGCACTGGACGCAAAACTTTCTGTTTTCCAAATCATCCCAAAGGCTTTACTTGGCACAAACACTAATTAAAAACACAAAAACACACTCATACCAGTAGAATAATTGTGTAAACACACAATAACAGAAACAATAGATAAAATTTTATTTTATTCATTGGGTTGCCTCCCAACAAGCGCTATTGTTTTATGCCCCTAGCTAGGCATAATGCATAGTTTCAAGTATTGTCATCTTTATTCTTCTTATCTAAATATACGTTCTTATCAGGAGGCTTTTCAAAGACAATTTGAAACACATCATCCATGGAAATTTTAGCATTACTAATTTGGCCATCCTGGAATCCCTCTTGATTCCCTTTTACAATCTTGTTGGATTATATTTAAAGGAGGAACCTCCTTTTTGATATTCTCATCAAAGGTGCAATCGTCACGAAATAAATATCTTAACAAGTAATCATCATTGTATAAGATCTCATCTATCACTGGTTTTTCATGATTCATGCCATAAAAATCAAAGATTTCTCTAGCTTCTCGAACTATGTAATCAAATTCATTCATGAGGATAAGAGTTGCTATCTTTTTAGCCTTTGGATTTTTTATAACTGGCAACTCATAAAACAATCTTTGCAAAGTAGGATGGGTACGAATAAATCTTATTTCTAGTTTAAGAACAAGAGCAGAAATAGCTTCGGCATAATTCTTTTTTCTAGTATCATCACAAGCCAAAGTTCCAATGCAATTAAAGAATTCTTGGATGACATATTTTCCTATAATATTCCCATGTCCCATCAGAAAATTTTTAGTATCTAAATTGGTAGGAATTTTGATTTTAGGAGTTTTACCATCCTCACTTTTTTTCATACCAAAATCAGCCATGATAGCAATTTCAAGCAAGCAAGCAAGCAAACAAGAAAAAGGCAAACGGAAAATATTTTTGTATTTTTGTAAAAACGCTTTAGAAGTGGGATAGAAGTAAATGTAAGGAGATGAGAGTTTATGCAAAGGTACTTGATAGATGTCGATGATGTCTCCCCGGCAACGGCGCTAGAAATTCTTCCTGCTACTTATAGCTTGCGTTGGTTTTATCACCGAAGAGGAAGGGATGATGCAGCACGGCAGAGGTAAGTATTTCCCTCAGTTATGAAACCAAGGTTATCAATCCAGTAGGAGAACCACGCAACACCTCGTTAGCAGTACCTGCACACAAACAACAAATCCTTGCACCCAACGCAAACGAGGGGTTGTCAATCCCTCGGAGGTCAATTGCAAGATTAAATTGTATGTGATAGATAGATAGATTGAAACAAAAATACAAAATAAAATAAATAAAGAAAAAGTGCAGCAATATTTTTAGGGTTTTAGTAATTGATTTAGATAGACCTGGGGGCCACAGTTTTCACTAGAGGCTTCTCTCAAGAAAATAGCATACGGTGGGTAGACAAATTACTGTTGGGCAATTGATAGAAAAGCAAATAATCATGACGATATCCAAGGCAATGATCATGTATATAGGCATCACGTCCGAGACAAGTAGACCGACTCCTGCCTGCATCTACTACTATTACTCCACACATCGACCGCTATCCAGCATGCATCTAGTGTATTAAGTCCATAAAGAACGGAGTAACGCCTTAAGAACGATGACATGATGTTGACAAGATAAACTCACGTATGAATAAACCCTATCTTTTGACCCTTAATAGCAGAGATACATACGTGTCATGTCCCTTTCTGTCACTGGGATTGAGCACCGCAAGATCGAACCCAGTACAAAGCACCTCTTCCCATGGCAAGATAAATCAATCTAGTTAGCCAAACCAAATCAATAGATCGGAGAAGAAATACGAGGCTATAACAATCATGCATAAAAGAGTTTAGAGAAAATTCAAATAATATTCATGGATAATCTGATCATAAACTCACAATTCATCAGATCCCAACAAACACACCGCAAAAAGTGATTACATCGGATAGAACTCCAAGAACATCGAGGAGAACATTGTATTGAAGATCAAAAAGAGAGAAGAAACCATCTAGCTACTAACTATGGACCCGAAGGTCTGTGGTAAACTACTCACGCATCATCGGAAGGGCAGCAAGGTTGATGTAGAGCCCCTCCGTGATCGATTCCCCCTCCGATGGAGTACCGGAGAAGGCCTCCAGATGGGATCTCTCGAGAACAGAAACTTGCGGCGGCGGAAAAAGTATTTCGTGGACTCCCCTCAGGGTTTTTAATTTTTCTGGAATTTATAGTGGTGCAATTAGGTCAAATGGAGCTCTGTGGGCCCCACGAGGTACCAGGGCACGCCTGCCCCCCCAGGCGCGCCCTGGTGCCTAGTGGGCACCCCCTGGGGCTTCTGGCCTTCTCCTGAAGCTTCTAATGTTTATATTGTCCAGAAAAAAATCTCCAAAAAGTTTGGTGCCATTTGGACTTCGTTTGGTATTGATATTCTGTAAAACAAAAACAGGGCAGAAAATAGCAACTGGCACTAGGCACTAAGTTAATAGGTTAGTCCCAAAAAATGATATATAATTGTTGTAAATGTATATAAAAACATCCAAGATTGATAATATAACAGCATGGAACAATAAAAAATTATAGATACGTTGGAGACGTATCAGAACGCGGCGTGGTGCGGGGCGCGGCGACGCTGGGCTGCCACGGTGGCGGGCGTGGAGGGCTGCACGAGGTGAGCTGCGTGCTGGTGATGGCTGCGGTGGCCGGCGGCCGACCTACCGGATCTGGACGACACGGGGGGCAGTGGCACCTAGGCTGGGCGGAGTCGGGCGGGATCCCCTTGGGGCTGGCATCCGTGTTGCGGCGGTCTTGCTGGTTGCTCGTCGGCTTGGTCCTGTCGCCTGCGCTCGGCCTTCTGGATCGGAGCCGAGGCAGGTCGGGGAGGCATCCCCGGGGTGCTCGTGATGTGCCGTTGGTGGCTATGTATGGCCTAGCGTCGGGCACGGCTACTGACAGCGGTGGAGTTCGACGGGCCTTCTCGGCATGGAGGCGGGGCTTGGCGGTGGTGGTCATCTCCTCCGTCCGAGGTGGTCGGCCTGAGGCTGGGTGGTCGGATCTCCAGATCCGTCAAGTAGTCCCGGCTGCGAGTCGGGGAGACATAGTTGCCGGTGAAAACCGAGCCGACGGCGGGCGATGGCGGCGTTCTACGCCGTTACCTTGATGAAGGCATCGTCGTGTAACTATTATCGACCCACTCGTGCTGCTCTGGGGGAAACCCTAGGATCTGGTCTGCCAGATCGGATGATGGTGGCACTGCGGTGTCGTTTCTCTCTTGGGAGCATCGTTTGTGGAGCAGCGCCGGAAGACAGAGGCAGGAGGTGGAGCGGCTTCGTCTTGCATGGAGCTTCGGTGGAGATGTCAAGTCATGCCTGGCTGACAGGTGCTACGCTGTGTCATTGCTACTTGTGAGCTGCGTTGGGATTTCCCCTAAGAGGAGAGGATGATGCAGTATAGTAGAGATAAGTATTTCCCTCAGTTATGAAACCAAGGTTATCAATCCAGTAGGAGAATCACGCAACAACTCGTTAGCAGTACCTGAAAACAAAACAACAAATCCTCGCGCCCAACGCGAACAAGGGGTTGTCAATCCCTTGGTGGTTAATTGCAAGATTAAATTGTATGGTGATAGATAGATAGATCGAACAAAAATACAAAATAAAATAAATAAAGTAAAATTGCAGCAAGGTATTTTTAGGATTTTCAATATATGATTAAGGTAGACCCGGGGGCCATAGTTTTCACTAGAGCCTTCTCCCTTGAAAATAGCATACGGTGGGTGAACAAATTACTGTTAGGCAATTGATAGAAAAAGCAAATAACCATGACGATATCCAAGGCAATGATCATGTATATAGGCATCACGTCCGAGACAAGTAGACCGAAACGATTCTGCATCTACTACTATTACTCCACACATCGACCGCTATCCAGCATGCATCTAGTGTATTAAGTTCATAAAGAACGGAGTAACGCCTTAAGCAAGATGGCATGATGTAGACAAAGTAAACTCACGCATGAATAAACCCCATCTTTTTAGCCTTAATAGCAACGATACATATGTGTCATGTCCCTTTCTGTCACTGGGATTGAGCACCGCAAGATCGTACCCATTACAAAGCACCTCTCCCATTGCAAGATAAATCAATCTAGTTGGCCAAACCAAATCAATAGATCGAAGAGAAATACGAAGCTATAACAATCATGCATAAAATATTTCAGAGAAAACTCAAATAATATTCATGGATAATCTGATCATAAACTCACAATTCATCGGATCCCAACAAACGCACCGCAAAAAGTGAATACGTCGGATAGAACTCCAAGAACATCGAGGAGAACATTGTATTGAAGATCAAAAAGAGAGAAGAAGCCATCTAGCTACTAACTATGGACCCGAAGGTCTGTGGTAAACTACTCACGCATCATCGGAAGGGCAGCAAGGTTGATGTAGAGCCCCTCCATGATCGAATCCCCCTCCGGCAGAGTGCCGGAAATGGCCTCCAGATGGGATCTCTCGTGAACAGGAACTAGCGGCGGTGGAAAAAGTATTTCGTGGACTCCTCTGTTGGTTTCCCAATTTTAGAGAATTTATAGAGGTGCAATTAGGTCAAACGGAGCAGAGGTGGGTCCACGAGGCACCAGGGCACGCCACCCCCCTGGGGCGCGCCCTGGTGGCTCGTGGCCACCTCCTCTGTCTTCTGGCCCTCTCCCGAAGCTTCTAGTGTCTCTTATGTCCAGAAAAAAATCTCCAAAAAATTTCGTCGTATTTGGACTTCGTTTGATACTGATATTCTGGAAAACCAAAAATAGAAAAAAAACAGCAACTGGCACTGGGCACTAAGTTAATAGGTTAGTCCCAAAAAAATGATATATAATTGCTTATAAATGTATATAAAAACATCCAAGATTGATATTATAATAGCATGGAACAATCAAAAATTATAGATACATTGGAGACGTATCAAGCATCCCCAAGCTTAATTCCTGCTCGTCCTCGAGTAGGTAAATGATAAAAACAGAATTTTTGATGTGGAATGCTACCTATCATATTCATCATATATTCTTTTCTTTGTAGCATGGACATTTGGACTTGAATGATTCAAAGCAATAGTCTATAGTTTGACATGAAGACATAAATACTCAAGCATACTAACAAGCAACCATACCTTTCAGAATGTCAACGCTAAAGAAAGTTATCCCTAGCCCATTATGGTAAATCATTGATCCATTCATGAAACACACTCAATATTAGCTACACACAATGCACAAGTATGACGATAGTACGGTGACACAAATTTACATGAGCGGTACGGGCACACAAAACGGAAAAATTATTTTGAAAATTAGAGTTGGCACACGCAAATTTACTTGGAACGGCATTGAAATACCGCATATAGGTAGATATAGTGGACTCATTTGGCACAACTTGGCTTTAAGGAGTTTGGATGCACAAGCAGTATTTCCGCTTAGTACAAATGAAGGCTAGCAAATAGAATGAGAAGCAACCAACCAAAAAACGAAAATGGTCATAAACATGCAGTGAACACAACTAACACCGAATACTGCACCATAAGTAGGATATAATTTCATTGCATAACTATTGACTTAACGTGCATGCATAGGGAATCACAAACCTTAACACTAATATTCTTGCTAAATCACAATTACTCACTAACATGACTCACATATTATCATTTCCATATAGCAAAACTATTGCAAGGAATCACACATATCATATCCAATGATCTATATGAAAGTTTTTATTTATATCCCTCTTGAATATTCATCACTTTGGGACCAACTTCATATCTTGTGCAAATTACCATTACTATCATCAACTCTCAAAAATATTTAAGTGAATAATGCACCATAAGTAGGATATAATTTCGTTGCATAACTATTGACTTTATGTGCATGCATAGGGAATCACAAATCTTAACACCAATATTCTTACTAAATCATAATTCCTCACTAACATGACTCACATATTATCATCTCCATATCGCAAAACAATTGAAAGGAATCAAACTTATCATATCCAATGATCTTTCATGAAAGTTTTTATTATATCCCTCTTGAATATTCATCACTTTGGGACCAAATTCATATCTTGTGCAAATTACCATTACTATTATCAACTCTCGAAAAGATATAAGTGAAGCATGAGAGTGCAAATATTTCTTCAAAATTTAATCTTATCTACTCTCAAAATAATATAAGTGAAGCATGAGAGTTCAAATATTTCTTCAAAATATAGCCACCACCATGCTCAAAAAGATTTCAGTGAAGCACTAGAGCAACTGCCTAGCTCAAAAAAATTAAGTGAAGCACATAGAGTATTCTAACAAATCATGATAAACGTGTGGATCTCTCAAATAGGTGTGTCCAGCAAAGATGATTGTGACAAACTAAAAAGAAAACAAAGCAAAGACTCATATAATACACGACGCTCCAAGTAAAACACATATCATGTAACGAATAAAAATAAAGCTCCAAGTAAAATTACCGATAGTTGGTAGAAAAAAGAGGGGATGCCTTCCGGGGTATCCCCAAGCTTAGACGCTTGAGTCTTCCTTGAATATTACCTTGGGTTCCTTGGGCATCCCAAGCTTAGGCTCTTGCCAATCCTTATTCCTTCATCTATCATGATCTCACCCAAAACTTGAAAACTTCAATCACACAAAACTCAACAAAACCTTCGTGAGATCCATTAGTATAACAAATAAATCCTTAACTCTA
Source organism: Elymus sibiricus (assembly GCA_039707655.1). Lineage (NCBI taxonomy): Eukaryota > Viridiplantae > Streptophyta > Magnoliopsida > Poales > Poaceae > Elymus > Elymus sibiricus. Next base: position 411,077,017 of record CM077668.1, on the reverse strand, counting down.
AGTACTATGGTAAATTGATTCATATTTAATATTGGCATAATGATACTGTACTCCAATTTCACCATGACTCATACCCCCCGATACGATCCATAGATTCATCAAAATAAGCAAACTATGCAACAAAAACAGAATCTGTCTAAAACAGAACAGTCTGTAAAGATCTATTTAAAAGCTATACTTATATAACTCCAAAAAATCTGAAAAATTAGGACAACGTGGGAAATTCATATACCAATACTGTGTAAAAATTTCAGATTTTTCTGATGCTCCAGTACATAATTAAAATTCCAGCACTGGACGCAAAACTTTCTGTTTTCCAAACAGCATCAATTATACTATCTTCCAAATCATCCCAAAGGCATTACTTGTCACAAACACTAATTAAAACATAAAAACACAATCATAACAGTAGCATAACTGTGCAAACACACAAGAACAGAAATAAAAAGCAAAAAAATTATTTTATTCATTGGGTTGCCTCCCAACAAGCGCTATTGTTTTATGCCCCTAGCTAGGCATAATGCATAGTTTCAAGTGTTATCATCTTTCTTGATAACCCTCGCAACTCCTATTTCACTCTCTTTGCCATTATCAATAATGTGCACTAGATGACCAAGCTTAGTGCAAAGGGTTTTTATTTCTTTCAAAACACAAAGAGAGATCTTTTGATCTAAAGCATCAACCCTCCTAATTTGTGACACCACATTGCTATTTATTTTAGAGGCAAGATTAAATATTCCTCGAAAGTTAGAATCCATACTAGCCTTTGTTTTCTTTATTTGCTCAGTTTGACAAAAGCATACTAGAGTAATAGGTTCAATATTTTCAGCTTTTGGTTGTCCAAATGTGCTTTTCATCTTTTCGTAGGTGTCCAAGGCGTCACTCCCGAGAAAATCGTTTTCAAATATAGAATCCAAGACACGTCTATGAGCAAGGGGTAGACCAACATAAAAACTTTTAAGGAACAATTTAATGTGAAACTGAGGCCTAGCACTTACTTGTATTTTTAATAATCTATCCCATGCTTCTTTTAAAGATTCGTCACTCAAATATTTAAAGTTTAAAATTCCTGGATCGTCTCCTAAGTACGGAGGGAAAGGCATATCGGGAGTAGAACTAGTCATAATGGTAAAGCAAGCAAGCAATCAAGCAAATAAGCAAAAGGCAAACGGAAAATATTTTTGTAAAAAAAAAATTAGAAGTGGGGGAGATGAAAACGAGAGGCAAAGGCAAATAAAATAAATGCAAGGAGATGAAGGTTTATGCGTAGGTACTTGACAGATGTTGATGATGTCTCCCCAGCAACGGCGCCAGAAATTCTTCCTGCTACTTGTGAGCTGCGTTGGGATTTCCCCGAAGAGGAGGGGATGAGGCAGTACAGTAGAGATAAGTATTTCCCTCAGTTATGAAACCAAGGTTATCAATCCAGTAGGAGAATCACGCAACAACTCGTTAGCAGTACCTGCACACAAAACAACAAATCCTCGTACCCAACGCGAACATGGGGTTGTCAATCCCTTGGCGGTTAATTGCAAGATTAAATTGTATGGTGATAGATAGATAGATAGATAGATCGAACAAAAACACAAAATAAAATAAATAGAGTAAAATTGCAGCAATGTATTTTTAGGATTTTTAATATATGATTAAGGTAGACCCGGGGGCCATAGTTTTCACTAGAGTCTTCTCTCTTGAAAATAGCATACGGTGGGTGAACAAATTACTGTTGGGCAATTGATAGAAAAGCAAATAATTATGACGATATCCAAGGCAATGATCATGTATATAGGCATCACGTCCGAGACAAGTAGACCGAAACGATTCTGCATCTACTACTATTACTCCACACATCAACCGCTATCTAGCATGCATCTAGTGTATTAAGTTCATAAAGAACGGGGTAACGCCTTAAGCAAGATGACATGATGTAGACAAAGTAAACTCACGCATGAATAAACCCCATCTGTTTACCCTTAATAGAAACGATACGTACGTGTCATGTCCCTTTCTGTCACTGGGATTGAGCACCGCAAGATCGAACCCATTACAAAACACCTCTCCCATTGCAAGATAAATCAATCTTGTTGGCCAAACCAAATCAATAGATCGGAGAGAAATACGAAGCTATAACAATCATGCATAAAAGAGTTCAGAGCAAACTCAAATAATATTCATGGATAATCTGATCATAAACTCACAATTCATCGGATCCCAACAAACGCACCGCAAAAAGTGATTACATCGGATAGAACTCCAAGAACATCGAGGAGAACATTGTATTGAAGATCAAAAAGAGAGAAGAAGCCATCTAGCTACTAACTATGGACCCGAAGGTCTGTGGTAAACTACTCACGCATCATCGGAAGGGCAACAAGGTTGATGTAGAGTCCCTCCGTGATCGAATCCCCCTCCGGCAGAGTGTCGGAAAAGGCCTCCAGATGGGATCTCTCGAGAACAGGAACTTGCGGCAGCGGAAAAAGTATTTCGTCGACTCCTCTGTTGGTTTCGCGATTTTAGAGAATTTATTGAGGTGGAATTAGGTCAAACGGAGCAAAGGTGGGCCCACGAGGCACCAGGGCGCGCCACCCCCCCTGGGGCGCGCCCTGGTGGCTCGTGGCCACCTCCTCTGTCTTCTGGCCCGCTCCCGAAGCTTCTAGTGTCTCTTATGTCCCGAAAAAAATCTCCAAAAAATTTCGTGGCATTTGGACTTCGTTTGGTACTGATATTCGGGAAAACCAAAAACAGGCAAAAAAACAGCAACTGGCACTGGGCACTAAGTTAATAGGTTAGTCCAAAAAAAATGACATATAATTGCTTGTAAATGTATATAAAAACATCCAAGATTGATATTATAATAGCATGGAACAATCAAAAATTATAGATACGTTGGAGACGTATCATCATGCCTGTTCGGCAGGTGCTACGCACGACAGATCTTCCAGAGGCTTCAAGCTGTGTCGGCTGGTGGTACTCGGTGGCATGGTGCTGCGGTGTATCGGCGGCGACCGCGACGTGCTCAACAGTTTGCGCGCAGGGAGGTGGTGCCGTTGGGCGCCGTGGCGGCGTCGACGGATGGCCGGACTGGCAAGGAGGATGCAGATCTCTTACCTGAAGATGGGTCAGCGGCTCGATGATGATGGCGGCTTCTAAAACGTGTGCATGTGGTGTACGCTTTATCTTTGCTACACCGGCTGTAGGTTCCGATACGTTATGTGGATGGATCGGCAACGACACCGGTTTTAGATATGGGGAGTGAGAGTACTCCACATTATCGAGTTTGTAGGTGTGAGTGGTGGCTTCGGGTGGCTTGATGTATGTTCTTGTCAGACCTTTGTTGAATAATTAATAAATGTGGCCGTATGCATCGATTGATGCAGAGGCGGGGGTCTTTAACCTCCTTTTCCAAAAAAGAAATATAATGTCTCATCTCAAAAGAGTTATGTACGGTCAGAGCTTGCAAACAAACAGCCTTTTTCCCTCTCTTTTTTTAGGGGCACGAACCTGAGCTAGGCAGCCATTTTAAGCGCTAGAAAAATAGTTAAGTTTTTTTTTGCGACAATCTCTACTCCTAACTAGTAGAATGCCCGTGCGTTGCAACGGGCGGGGGCATAAAACCTTGCACGCAATCACCGTAATTTAAGGCAAACTAAAAATGAAGATTCATTTTCTTACACCAAACTAAAAATTGCAGTACGTGGTTCATCATCCAAATGGTTTAGTACACAATATAATACAATAGCGTATATAAGAAAAAACGAAATTAAACTTTGAGAAGAATAAACATTGTTAAACAATACCATATATCATATACTCCCTCCGTTTCTAAATATAAGTCTTTTTAGAGATTTCAGTATGGACTACATACAGAGCAAAATGAGTGAATCTATACTCTAAAATATGTCTATATACATCCGTATGTAGTTCATATTGAAATCTCTAGAAAGACTTATATTTGAAAATGGAGGGGGTATATTGTAAGCACTCGTCGAGTCTGTATTATCCTAGGTTATAAAATCAAAAGGAAAGAACTGTGCCATCAACGCACCAATAGCAAACCCTAGGATTTATGTGTTGCAACTTGTTTTACATGGCAAGAGATAATAGGGGTCAATAGTCAATAGTGTGCCACAACAATGAGCATTGCACACAATCTGGAATGAGCTGACCGTGCCACATTAATTAACTGAAAATTCTATCAAGCAAACAGACCTTCAAATGACTGCAAATGAACACTGGACTGGATTAACCTTTCTTGTCTCGATCGTCAAATGTCTCCCACCCAATATTATACACCATGGGCAAATATACGTGTAGCTAGACTCGCCTGTGACCACGTACCATCTAGCCAATCATTTGTACAGTACACCTCTTCACTCGCAGCCCGCGGATATTCAATTAGCTTCAAAACTGCTCGATCAGCCGCCTTTTTCTTTTCCAGTTTCTCTCTTTGGCTTTTAGTTTGTTAGGGTTCTCTGAACTGATCTTCGGATCACACCCTTCCACCTTTTGTACTCCCGCTGCTTCCTGCTAATGATATCGAAAAAGCCAGCAATTGCTGGATCTTTCAAAAAAATAGCTTCAAAAGAGAACATGCAAAGTAATAGTATGAACAAAAAGCAAAAGGGTAGATATAAAAAGGGAGAATCAACATGATGAAATTCCCATAACAAATTAAAACATTCCTAAATTCTTCCACTATGTCCAAAATCTGATAACAATAGCTTGTTTCATTCCAGGAAAACATTGTCAATGACCGGTTTCAGACACGGTTCTAGTTTCTTGTAAGAATCGAACATAAGAGGGCAACACACAACCTGGGTGAAACAATATTTTTAGATACGCTTAAGAATTTTTCCAGTGGTATCAGTTGGCTTTGAAAATTACACTCAGCTCAGGTCCCTAAATTCGACATAATTTGGACAATCAATTCTCTATTTAGGAGTTTCCCAATATATGATTCTATCAGTCACAACACTGCCCAACTGATCCCGACTCCCGGGTTGCTGGCAAGTATGCTCCCCTGTAGTTCGTATGTGCATAAGTCAAGAAACTACCTTGTTGCGTGTTGTCCCTCCCAGAAACTGCAAGTCATATAGAAGGTTTTTGATCAAATGATGGAAGATAGGAGGACCAGAGCAGGTGTGAGATGACAAAATTAGAGAACAAATAGAGCTTACGTAACCATGACTAATTGCTCTGCCATGAAATGTACTCCCTCCGTCCTAGAATGTAAGATCATTTTTGGCAGTATTTGTAGTGTAAAAAATGATCTTACATTTTGAGACGGAGGGAGTACCTTATAAAGCATATAAGCTGTGTTGGTTTCTATCTGTGCCTTCATAATGTCAAAGCAGAGGGTCTGTGCTGGAATAACTTTCTTTGCATTGCCCTAAAACCATAAAGTGGATTACTAAAGATTGTTCCTAACTCTCATATTTCATGTACAAGTCCTCAAACTCTCACCCAGCAACCAGCCAACCCTGGAGCTTCATTAAGACAAAACAAGGACCACTCCGCATTATTTTGTACTATTTTGAATGAATATAACAGGAACCCACGTGCCACGACCCATAACGTCTTTAGTTTGCTGCAATTTATTCCCCTCCGCTCCACACCCATGACGCACAACGTCTTCCAACAGTAATGCACAACGCGGCTTTACGTGCATTCAAAGAGACTTGGGGGAGTTCTTCTTGTCCAAATCGGCTTGAATCGGAATGGGGTCAAGCCGACAAAATAAGCCTTCCATAGAACCTAGCATTATCTCTCAGATTCTCTCTTTGGCCAGTTTCTCTCTTTTGGAGAAGCACACAAAGCAGATTTTACAATTCATTTCAGATTCCACTTACACTCTACTGGGTAACTGGAATTTGCTACTCCAATAAGTAACAAACCACTGACTCCATCTAAAATTTGCATAGCCACACTGAGTTATATAGATTCCAAATTGTATTTAGCTACCTTGAACAATCATCATTCACACATGCATATTATATTTTCAAAATTGACAACTTCATTCCTTTGTGGCACAAATTTCACGTACCATGTATATATACATACGGATCCGCGCAGCCACCAATTGCCTGCATGATGCAACCCTCACGCACCTCCATCATCCATGCCTCTATTTTATTCCTCCATCACTCCTCATCGCCCGGGCTGGCCTACAATCTAGATCCGTAACAATAGGAAGTGGGGGAAAGGGGAGGTGTGGTTTGAATGTGGGTGCCAGTAATGTATTGCACTTACGTAATGTATTCTACTTACCCACATCGGCCAACAAAAATAAGAAATTGTATCACCAGGTGTAGGTAGTAAATATTAAATAGGTAGAATTTTTTTGACAAGAGATATAACAAACACAAGAATGTACGGTGAACAATCACGAAAATAAGAATGGACCTTGTGCTTTAGAGTGGCATGTTCCCTCCATATCTTCTGTAATGATATATCCCTGATACAAGCACCCCAAGAACTGACAATCGGTGTGCCCATAATGTACATTCCCAACAAACATAGCGCGGTTCTGTTAGTTAAAGAGGTGAAAATACTAATAATTGGTACATAAGAGCAAGCCAAATTGGATGCCAGGAGAGCTGTGGAACTCCCTCATGGCTTGGTGCAAACTGTAACTGTTGCTAAAATAGGCACTCGAGTGTCAGGCCTACATTATTTTTCATGAAAGGAATTTGAACATCCCACAACCAACCACTTACTGAGAGAAATATAAATAGGGCGACATATGGATGAGAAGGGAAAACATTTGAGGACTGTTTTCGCTGTTTCATTCTATAATCAATGCACAGTTGATTTATTATGTCCAGTGATCTCATTGTGGAAGGGCTTGGAGTTTGGATAAAAATCTTGCGCATATGCTTTGATTTTTGCTATCCAATTTGGTTGGAAACGAATAACTTTGCCCATCTGCAATAGAAACGGCAGTGCAGATCAGGGACTTGTTAGTCCATGTCCTTTACCTCATAGTGCAAAAGGTATTCTGCAGTAACATTTTGTCATTTTTTATTAGTATAATCCTGAATTTTTTAACTACTTGGTATGGCTGCTGAGTACTATCAAACTGTATTCATATTTATTGTTTTCCTCAGCTGTAATTGCATGCAGAAACATACAATCTACATTTACTTAATAGGGTTAAAATTAGTTGCACAGTTAGTTTTGCACCTGAGAGAACTCCCACTTAAACGCTATTAATCTCGTGAGGTCCGTGGAACTGAAGAGCGGAATATCCAAATGGGGGATAAACTGAAGTGTCATGTGCACATACCTCCCAGCGAAGGTAATGTTCTGCTCATCTTCGCTCTGGAAGAACAACAACCCAAGATGCATCGGCGACAAGATCCAAAGTTGCTTTGCATTCCTCAAAATTCGAAGTTGTGGCGACAAGACAACCTATTAATCTGACATAGCTTTAGATAGCAACTCAGTGACCTTTTTCTTGAATCACTACCGGAATTAATCCCTATGCCGACGGCCTTATGCCGTCGGCATAGGCCTTTTACCGTCGGCATACCCCTATGCCGACGGCTGCCGTCGGCATATCCCCGTCGGCGTCGATCTCGACGGCGTAGTCTTGTCAGACCGTCGGCATAGACGTCTATGCCAACGGCATCCGTACGGCCGTCGGCACAAAAAAACCGCCAGACGTCCACTGACGGCGCCGTGACCTGGCGGCACCAATAAAAGGAGAACACGTGGCGCAGATAAGTCGCCTTACCCAACCTTCTGGCAATGCCCTATGCCGACGGTTAGGCCGTCGGCATATACATGCCACGTGGCAATCGCTGGGACATCCTGGTCCTGGCTATGCCGACGGCAATGCCGTAGGCATAGTTCTCCTCTGTTTTTTTGTAGAGCTACTCTGTTTTTGCATTTCCAATTCAAATTCACAGCACAATTTTGCATTTTGTATTCAAAATCACAGGAAGCAACATGTACATACACAGAAATATATTCAATGTCCAAAACCTCATCTAGATAATATGAAAGATCATCATCATCTCAAGATCATCAACATCTAAAGATCATCAACATCATCATCGTCGAAACTTCATAAACATAAGTACGAGACATGGACATCATCATCGTCATCTAAAGAACACTAGGAAGAAGTATGGAACATGAAAGCATAGCAAAACATGGAAAACATCATCATCTAGCGAAGATTAGGACCATCGCCGCCAGCACCGCCAAGACAAGCACCACCTAGCCAGACCGGAGTGACTGGGCTCTCTGAACCAGGAGTCGAGCCACGAAATGATCCACCGGTTCCCTACATATTTGAAAAGAGATTGTAAGGGTAAATAGGATAGTGTTGAATCAACGAGAACTAGTTGGTGAATAGTTAGGCAATGTACTAACCGGAGTCCCACTGCCTAGTGCCACCCATTCATCGAACGTGGGCATGTGTGGGGGTTCTCCAGAAGGTGGTGGTGCGGGTCCCATTGGTGGTGGATCCGTGCGGTTTTGCATAGACGACCACATAGCCTGGTTGTTAGTTAACCAAGCAAACACGAAGGTCAGAAGAAATGAAAGTGCAAAATTTAGGTTGGTTCTAAGTGGGCAAAACTAACCGCCATCATCAGATGGTTGTAATCCTCGTTTGCCTTTACTCGTTGCAAGTACTCCCGCACCTCGACATGCTTAAGCTCGACAAAGGCCTTATATGCCTACAAAATTTAGGTTGTTTGTAAGTGGGCAATGCTGAAAATAAAGTGAGAAACTGAGAAAAAAAGAAGATAAGGGGGGAAATACTTACAACATGCTGGCTGGCTAAGCTAGGATGCGAACGGCCCGTACTGCCGCTCGGGCTCGGGTTGGTAGCTCGGAGCCGTGTGTAGGAGACAGAAGGAGTGATCACGCCATCGAGGCATGGGTAGCGGCCATGATACTTCGGCTGGATGGCCACCACCGCCGTCTCGTCGGTCTGAGACAGGATGGGGTCAGCAACATCCGAACCAGGATTTAACCTGGTAAACGACTCCGAGTAGGACTCCAGGTTCTTCTCGGTATTGCCGTAATACTCGCTCTCGCCGTCCTTGCGCTTACTCCGCGCACGGGCCAGCATCCACAACTCCATGTCTGAGAGCGGCTTCTTCAACTTGCCCTCCTGCAACGTCAAACAGAAGTTAGCCATACATAAGAACATGATGGTAAAAAGAAAAAAAGAATGTATCCTGGTAAACCTGGATGGCCTTGTAGCCCCAGTGGTTCCTGTTTCCTTGGCCGTGTGTTCCGTCGGTTCCACGATTAGCCCGGTTCTTTGTGCTCTTGGCAGCAAACTCTGCATCCTCACCGAGCCACCTATCCACCAAACTCGCCCATCCGTCATCCTTTTCGTAGCACCAAGTAGGAATAACCTAAATAATGGAAGCATGACATGTCATCATGAAACAATGAAATTGACTGTTTATACGTCGGAATGAAAAGTCTGTAATACTTACCATCATGTACTGCTCCCTGCTCAAGGTAAGCCGCTGCTTCTGCGCTTCTTTCTTGGTCATCTTTTGACCAAGGTAGTTGTGGTAGTAGTGCGAGATGGCAACCCAGCGCACCTCGTACTGAATCTGGCGAGTTTTCTTCCTCGCAGCCGCCACCAAGACCACGTCGGCTCTGGCCTTGTGCTCCTCAAGAACCTTATAGAATTGCTACAATCATGCATAAAACCAGAATGAAACAAGGCATGAGTTAAGTGACTCGATGATAAACTATGAACGAAACTCAAGACGAGTGATTCTGAAGAGAAGTTACCCTAAATTTATTGATCACGGCCTTAGCGGCTGTCCCGTACTCCACGAGGCTGGCAGCCTCGTAGTGGTCCCAGCTCGTGGCCAAAACCCGCAGCTCCGGGTCCCTGTCTGGCCGCGGGCAGAATAGGCCCGGCCAAAAATCCATCAACAGGATAGTGATAATGCCGTTCGGTTTACGGCCCTCTCCAAGAACTTTCCAATTGCTGCAAAAGAAACAAAAAAATTAGCATGTGTACAATGAAAATGTTAGTATGTGTTCAAACTATGATTGAGAGGCACTTACTCTGTCCCCGCGGGTTCAATGAGCCACTTCTTCTCCTCGGTAGCAGGAGGTGTAGGTAGTTCTGCAACACCACGCAGCCACCCCTTCGGATCACCCGGCGGCAAGTTACCCCACACCTCGCCACCACCCTCACCTACAGAACCCTCCCCTCCAGAACCCTCCCCTCCACCACCCTCCCCTCCACAACCCTCCTCCTCGCCCTCCTCCTCCTCCTCCTGAACGAACTCCTCGCCCTCCTCCTCCTCCTCCTCGCGAACCTCCTCCTCCTCAGACTCAGAGGGTGCCTCAGTATAGGAGGGCGTCGAAGATGACCCCCCTATGTCGGACACGGACCACTGTTTCTTGACCCGACCACATCTCGACCCACCCCATCCTCCTCTAGGGGCTCTCCCACCACCCCCTCCTCCTCTAGGGGCTCTTCCCCCGACCCCTCGACCTCCCTGTGAGGTGTCATCCTCAAGTAGTCGGGGGGGAGGCTGACGGGGTCATCCACTCCGACTAAGACCTCCTTTTAATTTGCTTAGGAAACCCGTGCCGCTGGACTTGCCCATGATTAGCAAACCTGCATTGAGAAGAGAATAAACAGTTAGTCTTGCGTTGCATTATGGCGCCGGGAGGGAGATTCAGCGGAATAACAAACACGGGGCAGCAGCTGTATGGATTAGACGACATACCATATGGATTGAACCCATCACCTGATATAGCAATTCTGACATTCCCAGCCTCGGCTGCTTCCTCAGGGTATTCTATGTCGAATGACTTCCATGCTTCACCTTCTGATGGATGTACGATTTTATCTGCATGGTACCTTTTCCCTTCCTTGTGCCACTTCATCATTTTGGCAGACTCCTCGGTGATGAAAAGGCGCTGCAGTCTTTCTATGAAATGGAGATACCGAAGAACCTTTGCAGGGATGGCTAGCTGCTTCTTCTCACCCTGCTCATCGAGCACCTCAATATACTGAGAGGAACCGCACTTCCTACAGTAGTTGTCATTCGCAAACTCGTGCCTAAACAAAAGGCAATTCTTTGGACAAACATGTATTTTCTCATAATCCATAGAGAGCGCCTTCATGATTTTCTTTGTAGCATACATGCTTTTCGGCAGTTCATGGCCCTTAGGGAGGCTGTTAACCCATACTCCCAGAAATGCTTCGAAGCAACCTCGGGTACAGCCGTACTCCGCCTTGACTGCCATCAGTTGCGAGATGGCATCCAGCTGAGAGAGCTTGGCACCCTCATAAAGAGGTTTCGTTGGCGAGGCCAAGATATCTAGGAAGGCCTTTGCGTTTTCCTCCGGCTCCTCCGGTTCATTCGCTGAAAGTGTTGCAGCCGCCGTCTGTGCAGCACAGACATCATCTAGCATGTCTCTAACCCCATCGTCCTCATGACCAGCGATGCGTTGTCGAATCACCTCCTCTCTACCACGGTCCCGCTGGGCAAAGTTTATCGGCATGTTAAAGTTTGGCATAAATCCATTCGTGCGAACGTGCAAAGTCATCTCCTCCTGATCTCTACGGATACGTCTCTTACATTTGGCACAGGGGCATTCTGGCACCATTCTCATTGGACGACGGAATATTTCCTTCAAAAACACATCGGTTCTCTCGGCCCACTCTGTTGTTACTTGATTCCGACAGAAAAAACCACTGTACATCCATTGATTATCTGCCATCTCTGCTTTATTGGGAGGCACACACCAAAATTAAGGATTCATTTAAATTAATCACATCAATGTTTTATTTTCTACCGGGTTGACGAGAAACGACATTGAATCCACCTACATCTCTAATAGGTGAAGATGGGTCCTAATCCCACCCGAGGATGTGTAGATTGAGTACGTTCTCCTTGCTCTACCCCATTCCGAGACAAAATTTCGGCAGCACCTCCCCGCTGTTCTCCAGATACACGTCCCGGCAAAAATCCGAGACAATGTGCATCCGGAGAACAACGGGGAGGCGCTGCCAAAATTTTGTCTCGGCATGGGGTAGAGCATGGAGAACGTACCCAATCTACACATCCTCGGGCTGTCCGTGGAAAACGCTGGACAATCCGAATGAGTTATGGTGATAAATATGCAATTGAATGCATATTTATCGATGCAACCCTTTCGGACGGGAGACGCCTAGGTTACGCGACTTGACGTGAAAGTGAAATCTAGTGACATGAAAAAAAAGCGGAGGAGGAGATGGAATTATAGCTCACCCTCGGATGTAGAGGATGTAGTCTATCAGCGGAGGGACGATCGTGGACCAACAGCTCCAACGTCGACGATCACTCCACGGAGATGCAACACCACAAATCCTGTAAGTTCCACCGAGTGAAAAAAATTTAGGTCATCGCATCACATAAAGCATAGACACTTCAAACTATGAAAAAAAACATAGTGCTAATGACATCTAGTGAAGATTTTAGATCAACATGATACTTCAAATCCTAATTTCTCTGTCAAGTGTGAAATTTTGTTCTTCAATTTTTTTTAGCAAGATGATCATGATGAAGTAACCACTCATCATATCCCAATTTTGGAGCACATCTCACATAGCTATTTAACAACATCCCAAATTGCAAAATAAAGCTTCATTAACTATTTTAGAAACTAAGTGTCTCGAATTGCTTCTTATGAATCAACATGACAAATAATGTGGCTATTTAACAACATCTCAAATTGCAAAAAAAGCTTCATTAACTATTTTAGAAACTAAGTGTCTCGAATTGCTTCTTATGAATCAACATGACAAATAACGTGTCTTATGAATCAACATAACCTAACACTAACTTGACCAATATCCATCCATCCATCCATCTATCACAAACAACCAACATCCATTCATCCATATTTTAGAAACTAAGTGTCTAAAAAATTTGACCAACATTCCATCCATCCTTCCATCTATGAATCTAACAACATCCATGCATCCATCTAACAATTTCATCCATGCATCCATCCACGTAACAAACAGTAGCAAAAAATGAAAAAATGAACAAAAAAATAAGGCTCACTGGTGCGGGCGAGCAGGAGAGGGAGGGCGCGGGGTCGAGGCAGCGCCGACGCGAGCAGGGTGGACGGGGGCCGGGGCAAGGCGGACGGGGGCAGGGCGGACGGGCCTCAGCGGAGGGGGTCCGAGTCTGGGCCGGCACGGCGACGGCGGTTCGGCTGAGGCCTGAGCAGCAGAGGGAGGGCGCGGGGTCGGGGCGGCGCCGACGAGGGCCTGCGAGGTGGCAGGGCGGATGGGGGTGGCGTTCGCGTGAGGTGGTGGAGAGGGTGGTGGCGGCGGCGGCGTGATCTGGTGGCGAAGAGGGTGGCGGCGGCAGCGCGACGAGGTGGCGGAGAGGGTGGCGGCGGCGGCGCGACGAGGTGGCGGCGGTGGCGTGACGAGGGGGTGGAGAGGGTGGCGGCGGCGCGTGTGACCCGGTGGCGGCGGCGCGGGTCGGGGTCGGGAGAGAGAGATGGGGAGAGAGGGGAATGAGTGGTCGGGAAGGCCACCGCGAGTGGATAAGGCGGACTATGCCGACGGCTTTGCCGTCGGCATAGGTGTCCATGCCACGTGTCCACCTATGCCGACGGCCAAGCCGTAGGCATAGATAGCTTTCTTCCCGGTTGGTGCCTCCAACCGGGACTAAAGGTAGGCCTTTAGTCCCGGTTGGAGCCACCAACCGGGACTAAAGCTCGGGCTATATAAACCACAAGGACTTAGCGAAATTTTTCCTCCCCAAACTTCTCCATCGCCTCTCCTCGCCTCGACGCGCTGCCCCGACGCCGACGTGTACCTGATGGAACTTACCATTGCTCTCCGATTCCAGATGGCTATGCTGTTGTCGGGGTGGATGAAGTTACCAACGGATTTGAGCGGCTGGAGCTTGAGTACCCTACAGGTGAAGGGGAGACTCATCTGGGAGATGCCATAAGGACTACCATTCTATGGAGAAAGGAACACATTGTGCTTTCATACTGGACGCCGCATCAGCAGACTCAGCCGTAGGAGGCCCCTCAGCAGACTCCTCACAGTCCAGCTCTATCTCCGCTGCCTCAGCCGTCTCCGCTGCCTCAGCCATCTCCGCCGCGTCAGCACACTCCGTCGCCTCAGCTGTCTCCGCCGCGTCAGCGGACTCCGCCGGAGGAGGCCCCTCAGCAGAATCCGCCGCATCAGCTGACTCCGCCTCCTCCGCCGCCTCAGCACCGGCGGAAGAGATCCGCCGCCGCTCCGGCGGCTAGTAGTACAACAGCGAAGAAATCCAGAGCAGGTAGCATCAAGAAGGCTCCTGCCAAGTTACCATACGACATGACTGAGGAGGAAACCAAGGAGGTCGTGGCTGCCGATGTGAAACGCCAGTGTAATTGATGAGCTATGCGTGCGCAGGTTCCACTTTATTCTGCTAGTCATTCAGTTTGACGCAGGAAAAGTACTTGTCATGGACTCGTTACGTAAAGACCCTGAGATGTGGGCGGACCTGAAAAAAATTCTCCAGAGGTAATTTCAATCATTATCGCACTATATCGGCAACTATCGTTCATTTCCTGATATCAATTAATTAATAACTTCTTTATTCATTTTCTTTGACGGGCAGGGTTTGGAAAGAGTTCACCAAGCAGGTTAGGGGTGAATGGAGAGAGGAGCTGCAATTTGAACAACTCAGTGTAAGTAGTACTAGCTAGGTCCGCGCATCTCTTTGATTCTAGTTTCAATACCACTATCATGCTTGATTATTATTTTGATTGAACTCTATTCTCGTAAAGTGCTCGAGGCAGGGATCCGGGAATAACTTATGTGGATACTACGTTTGCGAGTTCATTCGCCAGACGACCTCTGAGACGGGCAGATTTTTTGAAAAACTTGAAGTACGTAAACAATATTCACAAATTTATTTTATTACCATCAATTGTGTTGAGTTTCATTCATATATATATATACATATATATATATATATATTGACCCCCTTCTTTAAATTAGATCGAACGGAAGCGGGACGAACTCCTACCAAAGGCTCGCATACGAGCAATTAAAGAGGAATTGGCGGGATTCTTTCTTCAAGAGATCATAGCTAAAACCGGAGAATACCATCGAGAATTGGTAGTGAATGTTGGTAATTAGATATTAGGGATCGTAAGAGATGTTACATTGTATATATGCATGAACGTGTACTATACATAGTAGCGTCGAATAGATATACGAAAACTTGTTGTTCGACCAAGCACGGAGAAAGAGAGGTCACTTCTCTCTATATTCATGACGATTTGTGTAATGGTTCCTTCATTGCTATATGTAGTAGCTAGCATCGAGTTGAATGGAAAACGTAAAATAAAAATGAAAACCCTAAATGTAAAAGAATTGAATGGTAAACACAAAAAGAAAAGGGGAAACACAATATGAAATCCCTAAACCCTCCAAAACCCTAAACCCCTCATTTAAAAAAAAAAAAAAACCCCAACGCTTGGCAGGTGCTTACGCGTGGCTGCCTTTTAGTCCCGGTCGGTGTTACCAACCGGGACTAAAGGTCCTCCTGCCTGGGCGCCCCACAGCGGCCACGTGGAGCTCCTTTAGTCCCGGTTCGTAACACAACCGGGACTAAAAGTGGGGGCCTTTAGTCCCGATTTCTTAGTCCTGGTTGCAGAACCGGGACTAATACCCTGTTTTCTACTAGTGCTTTGACTTTCGCCGGATGGGCTTTGACCAATGGACTTCTCCACCTGGTTGCGATAGGTCAGTCCATGGGAACACTCCGGAACAAGGTCCGGGCCCAACCCACCACAGGATCCCCTTCGTGTCGGCCCGACTCGGCCGTTTCACCCCTCCAAGCACCGGCGGCAGCGCCGTCTGTTAAGGGGGTCACACTCCGGAGCCGCGTGCCGGGTGTTTGCACCCGCCACCGCACTTCTAGACATGTATGAGGGCCCAGCGCAAGATTCTGTGGCATAGCTACCCCACGAAGGCCCCCGACCACACCCGTAGATATGCGAGGAACAATCCGGAAAGAGGAATTTTTCCACTTACTTCTGCATCTCAAAAAATTATGAAAAATGACTACACATCCTATATCACATGTGTCTGCACCGTGTAAAAAACTCATGATTTTATCACCCTCCGGGTGTTCAGGAATATTCACGCAGCACCAAAACCGCAGGACGTCACTCCGGTGTCATCGTCGTCCGTGAGGGGGGCCACACCCCGGAGACGCATCTTGACTCTTCAGACATGCCACCGCATGTTAAGACATGTGTGAGGACCCGTCGCGATGATCTGGTGGCATTTCTACCACCCCAAGGCTCCCGGCAGGCCTAACCCTGGACCAGTTGACCCATAGATCTACGCCTTTGACTTTCGCCGGACGGGCTTTGACCAATGCACTTCTCCACCTGGTTGTGATAGGTCAGTCCATGGGAACACTCCGGAACAAGGTCCGGGCCCAACCCACCACAGGATCCCCTCCGTGTTGGCCCGACTTGCCGTTTCCCCCCCTCCAAGCGCCGGCGGCAGCGCCGTCCGGAAGGGGGTCACACTCCGGAGCCGCATGCCGGGTGTTTGCACCCGCCACCGCACTTCCAGACATGTATGAGGGCCCAGCGCAAGATTCTGTGGCATAGCTACCCCACGAAGGCCCCCGACCACACCCGTAGACATGCGAGGAACAATCCGGAAAGAGGAAATTTTCCACTTACTTCTGCATCTCAAAAAATTATGAAAAATGACTACACATCCTATATCACATGTGTCTGCACCGTGTAAAAAACTCATGATTTTATCACCCTCCGGGTGTTCAGGAATATTCACGCAGCACCAAAACCGCAGGACGTCACACCGGTGTCATCGCCGTCCGTGAGGGGGGCCACACCCCGGAGACGCGTCTTGACTCTTCAGATATGCCACCGCATGTTAAGACACGTGCGAGGACCCGTCGCGATGCTCTGGTGGCATTGCTACCCCCCCAAGGCCCCCGGCAGGCCTAACCCTGGACCAGTTGACCCGTAGATCTACGCCTTTGACTTTTGCCGGACAGGGTTAGACCAATAGACTTCTCCACCTGGTTGTGATAAGTCAGCTCATGGGAAAACTCCGGAACAAGATCCGGGCCCAACCCACCACAGGATCCCCTCCGTGTCGGCCCGACGCGGCCGTTTCCCCCCTCCAAGCGTCGGCAGCAGCGCCGTCCGTGAAGGGGGTCACACTCCGGAGCCGCGTGCCCGGTGTTTGCACCCGCCACAGCACTTCCTGACGTAACAATCTATGGATTTATATATATAATTTGTCCCGTTTGGCTAGGCATACAAAAATATACAAAAAAGTCAAAACAAAAGGGTGTTTTATGTAAATCTAAAGCAAACATGATTTAAGTTTGTTCAAATTCACAAACAAAGTATAGCAACAGAATTCTTTAAAGATTCTGATAAAAAACCATATAAAATTTATCAATATCTATACAAGTATCTATTAGTATTGATTTTAACAAAGTACAAGGACCTATATGCAAAAGTACATGAGGTCATAGTTCTAACATACTCGAAAACAAAAACAAACTGGATATTCATAATCTATGGAAAATTCTACCGAAAATAGATATATAATTTATGTATGTTTAAGTCTAGATAAGTCAGATTTAAATTAATCAAATATTAACCTAAAAAAGAAAGTAATTTAACATAGTATGTCTACGGCTTTGCCGTCGGCATAGATATGCCACGTGGCAGTTCCTGGTAAGTCGTAGTCAAGTACTATGCCTACGGCATTGCCGTCGGCATAGATTCAAAAGTACGCCGGCGGCGGAACCGTCGGCATAGTTCTGCCACGTGGCTCCTTTATTTGTGCCGACGGCCTCCGTCCGGGCCGTCGGCATATCTATGACGGCGTCAGTGGGCCGTCGCCAACCGGGTCGCGCGGGCCCACCGTGTGCTGACGGTGCAATTAAACCGACAGCCGCCGTCAGCACAGATTGGTTTATGCCGATGGTATTTGCATGCCGACGGTTGCCGTCGGCATAGATCGGTTTGTGCCGACGGTATTACTTTGCCGACGGCCTCTTCCATGCCGTCGGCATAGTTATTGCCGTCGGCAACCAGCTCTGTTCCGGTAGTGAATGCAAAGGGTTAATTAAAATTGCTTAATCTAAAGAACGAAAGAAAACGGGCTGACACATGTTGCAGTTCTTGGAGTAGTAGAACAGGCTGCTTGAGAAAAATTAAGACATGCCCAAAACTTAATTAGGTGCACTAATTAAGTATGAAATATCCAATGCATCCGCTGCAAGGAGAAGTTCAAGATACTTAGAAACATAGTAACAGATTACAGAGTACTATAGCTTTGTATCTTGACGAAAGTGAGAAAAATTGCTTCTTTGTCATACGTACCAAGAAATTCAACGCTCGTATACCTGGACCTCTCATCGATTGTTGAGCCGTGTCTTGCTCTCCTGGCTCCTCCACCTCAACGGCGTTGTTGTGATTCCCGCCGCTCTCCTCAACCGCCGGGCCTTGCACAACCAGAAACAAACCAGCGAGGAGCAGGGATCACATGGGGAAGAAGTCACATTAGCACAATAACCCATTAATATTACCTTATCACCTGCTTTTCACTCCTGCATGGGAACCGGTGTTGTTGCCACCATGTACGTCCAGCTTCTCCATCCATCGCCCCAGATCCGTCAATCTGCGCCCAGCTACTGGGACGGTGATTGTGGTGGTGGCGACCTGCATAGTCGGGCATGAAAAGACACAGAGCATGGCAGCGGTGGCGCCGATGGAGTAAACGGAGGGGTTGACCCTGCCGGTGAGTGCGGTGGCGTCCGTCGGCGTGGGCATTCCGGCGATCAGCATTCATACGCTACCTAACATGGATGTACCTCTCCTTCTCCTCGACCTCTGCCGCCGCCTCCTCCATCATGTGTCTCGAACAACCCCGACCACCCTCCACACAGTCGCATTAGGCGAAGACGACGGTGAAGGAGCCATCGGATCGGAGCCCTCCTGAGGCATAGTCTTTTCTGGGGCTGCCGGATCGGTGCCCCGTCGGACCTCTAGGGTTTGGAAGGGAGAAAATAGTGGGGTTGGGGATAAGGAGACGGGGCGTGCTCTGCTGGTAATTAGGAAAGTTTCCGCTGGCGACGTCAATTGATGATTGATGATTGATGATGGGTTTTATCTGGTTATTATTTATCCACCGGTTCTTTGTGGGAATGAAAAAAATCGTTGGCGAGGTGGGAAGAGGCGTACGTGGGAGGTGGGGAGGACGAACGAAGGATCGATGGTAGGGGCTGCGAACGAACGAACGACCTACGGACTGCTCCTTTAGGAGTAGAGATGTCTCAGTTGGTAGGCTAGCATCTACGGTTCTTTTTCGTCCGCCACTTTCGTCTGGTTTTTTTTTGTCTTCCCTCCCCCTTGGTTTTTTTTCGTCTCCTCTCCCCCTATGCACGCAAAAAAAACCCCACCTCTGCTCCTCTCGATCCCCTCGACGTACGATCTTCCTCACGCAGCCACACGAGATCGCCGTCGCCGACCTCACAGGGAAGACGCGATCTCACCGCCCACGCCATGGGTCTCCGTCGGCACCACGACGGCCGTAGCCTCCTCACCCGCCGACGCCTCCGCTCCAGATCCCGTCCGCTCTTGAGCCCCTCTACATCAGTGACCAGTCAAGGTCGGGCGTGAAGCTATCCATCTTCCCGTCGTCCCGCGTGTAGGGCGGCCGGTGCCCGCGTCCGCATATCCCGGCCAAGGGTGCCGTAGTCATCTCCGACATGGGGCAACGAGGAAGAGGACCCCAGCGGCACGCGTGTCTCCCAGCCGCTCTTGTGAGATAGGGAAGCGATCAAAAGCAGGAAGAGGAGATCGATGGTTGGGGGTGACATCCAATGACCCAAGCATCACCCTCTCCCGACGTCGTGGTCCAAGCCCGCAGCCCCTGCCTCCTCAATCTACGCTAGCCTGCAGCAGCAAGGTCAGCCCCCCACTCTGCATTTTTTCTTTAGATCTTGCAGCATCATGGTGACTCCACAAAATTTGAGCGCAGGAAACTGAAAAGGAGTTGCTGCAACAGTCACCACATTCAGGAAAACATAACAAATCAGAGCATTGTAAAGACATGTTGTCTTCTACTTGTAGCTTTGGATTCATCATGGTTTATCTAAGCAGAGAGATCATTGCACTGATTTACGTGACATCAGACCACCTGAGCACCAAGCAGTCTCTCCCTACAGAACAAATAGGTGAAATGGAAAATAACTTCAGCCGGTAATTTGGTATTTACCTACATTGAAGGAGACAACGCAGAGTGTAATCAGTTCCAGTGCGGAAGAAGAATAGGACATCTTATTTTAAAAATCTTATTTTGTTTCTCTCCCCTTGCAAAAAGCCTTTCCGCCTCATACATCCCCGCCATCAGCAGGTAGCAGATTCATGTAACCACCCCTCTCTCCCTAATCCCTTCTTAGTCCTAAGTTTTTCTCACATTGTGATTATAGCACTCATTGAACAAGATTTAATGGTACCAATTATAAACAATTCAACTTATTTTGTAGGTATATTAAACTGCATCACACAGAACTAAGTAATGTAGACATATTTATGTTAACACCAACAGAGCATGCATTGTTGAGTTATATAGGACTTAATTCATTGATATTTTTTTTGTGGGGACTTGATTCATTGAATTTTTTTTTGCGGAGACTTAATTCATTGATGCAATCCATATCTTGTACTTCTTTACAACAAGATGTTTCTTCTCACAGAGAGATTTCTTGACAGGCAAATGCAAAGTTTACCTCTTGCACTACCAAAGAAAGATGTTGCATGGTGTACCAATTTGATGATGTGCTCATGACTGATCTTGCTTGGACAGAACAAGGAATTTAGGTATAACTCCCATCTTATTTCTTCAAGCTATCCTTTAACGTTGAGCTTTGTTGTCATCCTATTTTCTACAATCTTATGCTATTCTTTTTCTTCCATTCGTTTGCTTAACATTATATTCTCTGTATATATGCAGAGTAGCAGTACTTTCGTATGTCCAGCTTAATTAATACTCGAACCACCAATCATGGCTACTAACTAGCAAGAAAAGCAGTCATATGTGTACCTATACTAAGAGTAGCAGTTCCTGAAGTTTAGATATTGCAGACTGTAGTGTGCTGGTCAATGTTGTCAGGTGCTCGAAGTAATGAGCTTGCTGCTGCTTCAAGGCTGGAAGACACATTCAACTTCTACCATACTATCAGTCCTGATGTAGCTAAGCTTTTCCACATTGACCCTGAAGCCAAGTGCACCTCTGTAGTCTTGCTGAAAAAAGAGGAGGAGAAGTTGAACGTATAAGGTATTTTCATCACTAACTTGGTTCAGCTTCCAATAGCTGCATGTTCTTTCTATGTATATGAGATGATTTGGCCTATGAATTCGATATAAATGTACCGTGCATTGTGCTAACAGCGAGTTCAGAGCATCTTCCATTGCCGAATTCATATCGGTTAACACACTTCCACTGATCAACACTCCCATACAGGAAAATGCCTCTGCGTTATTTGATAGTCCAGT
The DNA here is from genome assembly GCA_039707655.1 of Elymus sibiricus. NCBI lineage: Eukaryota > Viridiplantae > Streptophyta > Magnoliopsida > Poales > Poaceae > Elymus > Elymus sibiricus. Next base: position 411,055,450 of record CM077668.1, on the reverse strand, counting down.
CAAGAAACAAATATGTTCCCGTCCTCCTCTATTTTGCAATAACTCGCTCGACTTGCCCTGATCCTTCGTCTCCTTTTCATATCAAGGCTGGTAGTTATTCCTCTTCTTGATTGTTTTGTGTGTCGTCGTGGTCACCGTGGCCTCTACATGGACCCCACCTCCGCCGCCAGGGGCGACGAGTATCTCCTCTTGCTTCACCGCCTTGTATCCAAGGAGACCAGGCGTGTCCTCCTCTCCTTCTACACAAGCGGCCTTCGTAGTGGAGTGATGTAAAAAAAAGTGGGATGTGCCACCGTTTGATGAAGTGATTTCTAGCTGCTATGAGGAACCAAGCTTAATCGGTGACTGCACTCTTCTTAACCAAGCTTCAGTCTAAGGTAAATGATACCACATATTCTGACTCCTCTTTTTAATCTTCAATTTCTTGTGCTGAAGTGTTGGTATTAATACTTGTACGTTAATTTAGCTATTGGAAATTTGGAATCCTTCGTCATCTTCCTGTTTGGTTAGTAATTATTTGGGAGATAATCAGTTTGGGGTTTCAGTCACCTTGGTATGTACTCCCTCCGTCCCAAAATAAGTGTCTTAACTTTGTAATAACTTTAGTACTAAGTTGTATTAAAGTCAAGACACTTATTTTGGGACAGAGGGAGTACATGGCAATGCAGAGCCCAAGAACATGATTCTGGACAGTAACCTGTAGTTTAATCGCCCATACTTCTGGTCACACTACTGTACCTATAGTCACTCTCATTCAATATTTTTTACAGGAACTGCATTTCACCAATCTGGACATTGAATTAAGGAATTTGAAAGGTTTAGGTCATACATGATTTTTTGAAGTTAAAGAGAAAGCCTAAATTAGATGGCATGGTAGAATTTTACACTCCGTTGTTGAAGTCTAGCGTTTAAGCATCCTTTGAAGGATATGGGTCGATGCAACCACATTGGTCAACCACAGTTGGTTCATATTTACGGGTTGGCAACAGAATTCTATCGACGTATTGTTAGGGGATGACATTCGTACTATTGCTTGGCTATAATTTTTTTAGTGTTGGTGTTGATCTCCTCATTGCTGCAGGGGTGGTTTGCTAAGATAGATTTTGGACCGCTGAAGTTATAGCAATATGCTGCCAAGCCTAACACCCTGGATGTAAAAATAAAATCAGTTCCTAGAGTATAGAAGATTTCTGTAAAAATAAAAGCCGTTGAGGGACGAGCAGGACAAGGAAGACAAGATGATCTAGATGGACATCAGCGATGAGGACTTTCTATAAATGATTGGACCGAGCGAATTCTCCTACCCTGCTACCGCTGCCATGTCGCTCATCGAATTGAGTCGAATTGAGGCAACAATTAAAGGTATCCCCATTTGTTTTTAGAAATGCAAGTTTTTGAATCCGTCTACCTTTACAACATGATTGCTATCCTCCCCTTACTTTGTAGTATCAAACATTGACTTTCTCTAGTACAACCCGTTGATCAGTACTTCTTTTTTTCTATCGCTGTGAACTAGGTACTGTAAAAATATATCAGTACTCTTTTCCTGTCGATGTTAACTTGATACTATAAAAATATACCAGTACCATATATTTGAGCCAGAATCAAATTGTTTATGTGTTTATTAGTTATCCAAATTTCAGAATTTTGATTGCATTTGTTTCAGGATGGCGTTGCCATCTACTCCCTCCATCCCAAAATAAGTGTCTTTGATTAGTACAACTTCGGAGGGAGTATTTAGGAATAATGTCAGTTAGTACTCCATTGGCTCTGCTGTTCCTAATGTTATTACTTGCATAATATTAATAGGCAATGATGCATGGGCAGAGAGGTTCCTCAAGCTAACTGTAAAGAAAATGAGTGGATATACTGGTTAGTCTTGCTTCTGTTTTGAAGTGTGCAAACTATTTTGGGATTTTGGGTGTGTTAAGTCATATGCTTTCTTTGGGACATAAATTGCAATAAAGGTTTCTACGATCTCTACCTTAGGTGATGTTAGGAGCTTCGTCATGGACTGTGATAAACAAGGTCAAAGTTGTGTGTAAAGGCTGTCAGAGACATGGGAGAACCACAAGGTTGTGCAACACAAACAGTTAAGACTGTCCTGTTAAGATACTATTTTAATTGAAAACAGATTTTGTTTCTATACATGGGATCCTGTTTACTTTGTATCATCACTTATAATTTAATTAATCGGCAACACTATTGCTTTAGAAATATGTAGATTAACTAAAATATCTCCATAGTTATTAGAGTTTGTTACTCTTATATTTCACTTCTTCAATTTACTAAAATATCTCCGTAGTTATGAGAGTTTATTACTCTTATATTTCACTTCTTCAACATAGAGGAAAAACAACTTGCTTATAGATCTTATTTGATTTTTTATGCCTCATTAGTTTTCCTTTCATGCCTCAAGTACTTGATATCTACTTCAGTCGGGATTACTGAAAATATGCATGATGGTGTGCAATCAAGTGCTACACTACGGAACTTGAGATTCCACCTTCCTGCAATGTTGTAGGATCTAGGTTTGTACAGGAAGCATTTAATTCTTATTCTTTTGCTTATTGTGACAGACCTTATAGATGGATCATTAGGGGTAACGTCCATTCATGGCATTACAAGGCCATCCTTCACTGTTATTGCCTAACATGAGGGGCATGAGCTTCTTATGTCACTGGGGAGGATTGAATCTGGGTATGTTTGCTCGAGTTAGAGAAGACTTTGGAGCGAATCAGAGTGGAGTTGGGCGATGCTGAGCCAAAAGTGCAGCCAGATGGCTCATATGTATGTATAGCCCAGATATTTCTATATCCCTCGTCTATTCTTTGGTATCATGGATTTCTGCCATCGAACAATTTCTATTCTTGGTATTGCTGTCATCAGGCTCTATGTAAATTAGTTTTTTTTTTTGAAACAAACTGTTTTATGCAGCCGAAAGAAAAATTGGCGATATTTTTCTGGGTCATGTTCACTATTTTGCATGATTGTGAAAAAGTTTATTTAATTGCAAGGTCAAAACTTTTAGTGAGATGCTTCTTTTCCCCATTACAAGTTAGAAACATGAACATTTGCAGTTGGTTGCTATTGTTATTTCATGACTTGTTTTTTGTAAGAGAAGTGGAAACTATTTGTCATTAATTAGCAGATGGTATTAATCATCATGTCGCTACATGTACACCTTTTGTATTGGTTCGCAGTTCCTCGGGTGAAGCAAACACATTGTCACAAGAGATATTTACTTTCAATAACATATATATTAAGGGACATTTACATTTGTGCCCCTAACTGGAACCCACTACTCAGATTTGCCCCTAATTTCGAAGCATGCGCAAATTTGCCCCTCTGCCGTTAGTTGCCCTTATAGAAATGCCCTTCTGTGCCGTTACCGTCCGGTCAAAGGGCTTTGACCGTCTCAAAAAAATAGCAAAAATATTCAGAAAAATATGAAATTTTGTGGGATCAAAGATACTCAAGTGTGCAAGGTGCGTGCAAATTTTCGTGCTATTCAGACATACCAGGAGCTCGTGGCAAAGGAAAAACAGTAAATCTGTACGCCTGTGAACAGTAAATTCGAAAAAAATAGCAAGAAAATTCAAAAAAAATATGAAATTTTTTGGCATCCAAGATGCTTGGGTGCGCAAGGTGTGTGCAAAGTTTTGTTGTGTTTGGACATTGTAGGAGCTCGTGGAGAAAAAAACAAAATTTGGCTCAGAAAAAACTTTGAAAAGATAACAAAATTTTGCACACACCTTGCGCACCCAAGCATCTTGGATGCCAAAAAAATTCATATTTTTTTGAATTTTCTTTCTATTTTTTGAATTTACTATTCACAGGCATACATATTTATTGTTTTCCTTTGCCACGAGCTCCTGGTATGTCTAAATAGCAAAAAAAATTGCATGCACCTTGCGCACCTGAGTATCTTTGATCCCACAAAATTTCAGTTTTTTTTTAATTTTTTTGCTATTTTTTTCGAGACGGTCAAAGACCTTTGACCGGACGGTAACGGTGCAGAAGGGCATTTTTATAAGGACAACTAACGGCAGAGGGGCAAATTTGAGCATGCTTCGAAATTAGGGGCAAATCTGAGTAGTGGGTTCCAGTTAGGGGCACAAATGTAAATGTCCCATATATTAATGTTAGCTTGAGTTTCAAGTAGCATACTTCTTAGTATATACTTCAAACTTTTGTGCATTAGTTGATATGTGCATTGCCACGCACACAGTTACTTTTTTTAATGTTGGCATGTACACGTTTACTATTGGCTATAAAGCATATCTTGAGAAATGCTTTTGTTTTTGACATTCATTTGAAATTGCTAAACCAACTAAACACTTGCCTATGAAGCATTTGAATTGTAATATACTCCTCGTCATGATATGGGTGACACTTATTTTGCCAACATAAAATGAACAAAGCGAATCACCACACATTGAAAAGCCACTGACTTCCATTGAATTAAGGTTCACACTTCATTTGTCAACATAAAACCAACAAAGTCAATGTCCCCATGCAGCGAAGCCCTCGTGACCCTACTGCATGCCCTATTCTATAAAAGAAATACTCAATATGGAGACCGTGGCCACCATTTCCGTGGACCTTCAGGCTAAGGAGAAATTACAACATTGAGATATCATATAATTGTTCATCGATGAAATTGCTGAAACCTTAATTGCTCTACAAATGTGATGTAAAAGATTGTGCTTGAATCAAGTACTATTGGTGGATGGAATTCATATTGCTGACCAATCTGAAATGAAGAATGCGGGCCATGACTTTGTTCATTTTCATCACTTATCTATGTCACTTAATAATCTATTTGATTCATTTACCAACATTATGGCCTGTAGCAACGCACGGGCGTTCTACTAGTAGAAAAATAGTATAAGTGTACTCCTCTCTCAAAGAGATGGTATATAGGCCCAGCCCAAATGCGTCTCTGTCTTATTTCTCCGAGAAAGACCTACCTCTCTCTCTCCATCCGCCGCCACCGTCACCACCACAAGACTTCAACCACTCACTCCTCTTGCTCTGCTCCTGGACGCCGGCGACCATGGCGGAGGCCGCAAGAGCAAGAGCGCCACCTCCCCACTGCAGCCTCCCGGATGAGATCACCATCTGGGAGATCCTCGTCCGCCTGCCCCCCAAATCTCTCCTCCGCTGTCGCGCTGTCTGCCGCACCTGGCGTCGCGCCACCTCCACCCGCGACTTCCTCCTCGCCCACCACGCCCTTCAGCCCACCCTCCCCCTCCTATACGGCTACAACTTCGTCAACGACGAAGTCGAGTCCCTGGACATCACCCCCTTCGACCAACGGGCAGCCGGCACTAGTAGAAAACAGGGCATCAGTCCCGGTTCCAGAGGGCCTTTAGTCCCGGTTCTGCAACCGGGACTGAACAATCGGGACTAAAGGCCCCCACTTTTAGTCCCGGTTGGGTTATGAACCGGGACTAAAGGAGCTCCACGTGGCCGCTGTGGGGCGCCCAGGCAGGAGGACCTTTAATCCCGGTTGGTAACACGAGCCGGGACTAAAGGAGCTCCACGTGGCCGCTGTGGGCGCCCAGGCAGGAGGACCTCTAGTCCCGGTTGGTAGCACCAACCGGGACTAGAAGGCAGCCACGCGTCAGCACCTGACAGGCGCTGGGTTTTTTTTTAAAGGAGGGGTTTAAGGGTTTTGGAGGCTTTAGGGGTTTCATATTGTGTTTCCCCTTTTCTTTTTGTGTTTACCATTCAATTATTTTACATTTAGGGTTTGCATTTTTATTTTATGCTTTTCATTCAACTCGACGCTAGCTACTATATATAGAAATGAAGGAACCATTACACAACATCGTCATGATCAATATATAGAGAGAAGTGACCTCTCTTTCTCCGTGCTTGGTCGAACAACAAGTTTTCGTATATCTATTCGACGCTACTACATATAGTACACGTTCATGCATATATACAATATAACATTTCTTACGATCCCTAATATCTAATTACCACAATCGCTTTGCAAATCCCGATGGTATTCTCCGTCTGTAGGTATGACTTGGTCAACAAAGAATCCTGCCAATTCCTCTTGAATTGCTCGTATGCGATCAGTTGGTAGGAGTTCCTCCCGCTTCCGCCGGATCTAATTTAAATAAGGGGGTCAATATATATATATATATATATGAATGAAACTCAACACAATTGATGGTAATAAAATAAAAATGTGAATATTGTTTACGTACTTCAAATTGTTCTAAAGATTTGCCCCGCTCAGAGATCTTGTGGCGAATGTACTCGCAAACGTAGTATCCACATAAATTATTCCCTGGTTCCTGCCACAAGAACTTTACGAGAATAGAGTTCAATAAAAATGATAATCAAGCATGATAATTGTATTGAAACTAGAATCAATGAGAGATGCGCGGAACTAGCTAGTAGTACTTACTTTGGGGTGTGAAAATCGCAGCTCCTTTTTCCATTCACCCCTAACCTGGTTGGTGAACTTTTTCCAAACCCTGCCCGGCAAAGAAAATGATTACTTGATATCATGAAATGAACGAAAGTTGCCGATATGGTGCGATAATGATTGAACTTACTTCTGGAGCATTTGACTCATGTCCGCCCACTCCTTAGCCTCTTTACGTCTCGAGTCCAAGACAATTACTAGTCCCGCGTCAAGCTGAATGGCTAGCAAAATAAAGTGGAACCTGCGCACGCATCACTCATCAATTACACTTAACCTCGAGTAAGCGAAACAGAATGTGCACAAGACAGTAACACTCACTGGAAGTTGTTAGGAAATAGTATTTCCCTTTTGTTTTGTTGTCCAAGTAACGCCTTTAGCAAGTATTTCTCTGTATCATCGGGCATTTTTTGTACCGTATATTCATTTATGGTATTTGGGTTAATGAACCCAATGTCATAGATTCGTCCATTTTTGCATTCGAGGATCTTCAATCTGCATAATATAGTGTGAGGATAATTATACATGCAATGAACGAGCTGAGCTAGAGACTTAATTACAGAAAAAATACTTACAGACAATAGCAACTGGCGATAGCTTTGTCGAGGGCGTCTTGATTGTATAACTGAAATAATTCTTCAAATTCAATGTACAATCCCTCGACTCCATTGAAGTAGTGCTCATCTTTAATTCCCACGTAGATACTGTCGGTCCCTTCCTTGCAGGCTTTCAAGTACCAGTTATGCAATGTTCGCATCATCGTTGATAGACGCGGGAGCTGCTCAGGTCTGACGAGAGGCTTCCCGTGCTCATATCTAAAGGCTACCTCAGCCATTTTGAACTGTACCTCATCGCCTAAGTAATCAGCAAGAGTGTAACCAGGATGAGCGGCCGCTACCCCCGGATCATTAGCGATATCGGGAAACACCTTGAGCGGGGGGCACGATTGTTTTTCCTGTTCGACGAGCTGGGGAATTGTTTTCCCACTTCTTGCAGCACTGCTAGTACTTCCCGACCTTTTCGCTTCATGAAATGTCCTTACAATACAGCGGTCATAGTGTGAGAGCGGCGGAGGAGATGGTGGTCGCTGAAGGGCATCCAGACAGCGCTTCGCTTTTACCGAATCTATTTTCTCCTTTGGATCCACTACAAGAAATATGTCAATTTGCGACCATCAATATTGGTCACTGAATGGTCATTGTTTTCCATTTGTGACATATTTGTGACCAAAAATAGTTGGTCAAAAGCTGGCCGTCTTTAATGAAACTTAACGACCTTTGTTCTGAAATGGTTGTAGACAGCTACGACCAAAATAAAAGGTCGTACGTTCTACGACCAAATGTTTTGGTCACAGGCAGCCTGCCCACACCACGTCAGATCCAACGTGGCAAGCTGACGTGGCAAAATTGGGACCAAATGAAAAGGTCATAGATTAGAATCAGCCCGGTCCAGTTCGGCCGTCTATATGGGCCGAGCCCAATAATTCATCCCATTTAATATTATTTTCTGTTAATTTTTCTTAGCTACATGGGCCTAGCCCAACAATTCAGCCTCTTAATTTCTGGGTGCGGCCTTTTACTGTGTATGATATTTTATATTTTGCGCCATTTTATTTTGATGCTGGTCCCACTAGTCAGATTGATCCCAAATGTCATAATCTCATACATTGGTCCCACACGTCAGAAATTTCAAATTTGCTCAAATTATTTTGATAGGTGGGTCGCATGAGTCAGGTTTCCATCGCACACATTTTCAAATCACATACATAATCACTATTTCAAACGAAACAGAACAAATTGTAATTCTGAAACATACAATATTTCATTCAGAAACAGAGAGAAGATACATGAAATTCTAGAGCTCACAATGCCCAGATAACCCAGCTATTATTATATAACTTGTTATACAAAAATGTCTTGGGGCTTGTTTAAACATCTTCTTGCGTCTTGAATTTAGGCAAAATATCTGCCAACAAGAAAATAGAACAGCAGGTGATGGGGTGCTATTTAGTAAGATCAAGTCCGGAAAAAACATGCATGAAAATTAAGAAGAGCTAGAGCAAGTCAGCATGAAAACTAAGAAGTGCTATTTAGTATGAATGCCCTCAAGTTTTCGTGCACGTCATGAAAAGTCAACGAACATGTAGCATGCATGTGGGCCATCAAAAATGATCAAATGGGGAAGGACTGAAGCCAAACAGTGGTTCCTCCTTGCAATGATCACAGTTGAGAACCTGCAGCAGCCTGACACAACAGATCAAGCCATGAAGTGAGAATAACAGTGTGTGGTGAGAAACTGACCACTCCTATTAATTACTATGAGCAACAAAAACATCTAGTTTCAGATACTCGACGGGATTCATTCATATACTTATTATGCTGACGGGATTGTAGAGGTTAACAACAACAAAACTAAAACTGGAACTTGATACCATTTGTGATGCGCGACATAAGCTAACAAAAAAACACATTCCAAAACTAGCTGTATAAAACATTTATGGATGGATACATTCAAGAACTAGAAAAGTTCAAATAGGTTTGAAATGCACAAATAACTTGAGGAAAAGTAGCCAATTTATGTACTGATCCAGTTCACTGGAGCATTTTATGAACAAATATGATGGCCCTGGAACAGAGCAAGGTACTACTATAGCAGCACAAGAGAGGGAGCTAGGTGTAGGAGATGGGCTCACCGGAGAGGAGGCTATACTCGATGCCGCAGACAACCACGGCCGATGTACGCAGTAGACGAGGTTGTAGCCGAGTTGGACCATGTGCGGGGTGTCGTCGTGGCGGTGGATGCCCTGGTTGTCATCATCGTCCACGGAGGATGTCTGCTGCTCCAAAACAAACAAACAGGTAAGGGCTCGTGTTGTTGAGCTAAGTATAGAAATTAATCAAGCTAGTATAGGAGACACATACGTAATGCTGCTATAACTATAGAAATCAATCAAGCTGCATGTGTGTGTGCTTGAGCTAGCTTATTAGTACGTACATGGCTGGGATCCAAAACAAATAGAGCATGCTTGCCTTAACAGAATGAATCACACGGTTAATTTTCGTTGTTGCTAACACTGCTAGGCTGCTAGCTGTGTATGTTCATCCATCCATCCATGGACCTAACTAATGTTGTTGTATCTCTAGACTATAATCAAATGATCATTAGTGTTATTATTAAATTGATGGTGGCATCTTCTAGTAGGGTACAGATTTCACACAAGACATGAAAAATAGATGAGGCAAGCATCATCAAACAGCACTGCCACAATCGAATTACGCATAAAAACTGAACCAATACATGCTGTTATGTTGTGGCCATAACAATTGCAATTGATGCCCACTTCATATCAGATCTGCAAGGGGTAGAAGGAGGGGTGGAGCTCACCATGTCAGGGGGTTGGAGGAGGGGAGGAGGGCATCCTGTAGCAGCAACTTCTCCTCATGAGAGCAACCTGCACAAAACAGAGCCTTCAACATGTTTAGATCGGGAAGAGAAAAAAGACGGAACAAAAACAGAACCTATTCCCTCATTCTTCCCCTATTATTCCTATTTCTATTTTTCTCCTCGCTGCACATGTCCTGCCACGATAGCACGGTTCAACGATCGACGCAGAAGGCAGAATCCCAAAATGATAGCACTGTATGTTACCCTTACATTGACATCTACTGAACCAATGGTGTATAATAGGTTATTGTAGGCAGAATCATTTGGATAACAGTAACTTGTTCAGATGGCAAATACGAAAAGATTATGTTCTTGTCATCACTAAAGAAAAATCTGCAGGGCAATTGGTACCTACACTACACATAGCTCGGAGTCTGTTCTTGTTCACGCCTAAAGTTCCCAAACGAAAAGTGAAGGAAACCTTCAGAAATCCAACCCAAAATCACATCCCCTTTGTAAGTTCCATTTTACTCGTCAAGACAAATCAAGCACGGCACAGAGTCTGCTAAACCAAGTGTGCCTCCTGTTAGAAACAGCCTAGAGCATTTGGGCAGGAAAGTAACACCTGATTTTGTTGCGGCAGTTGGGTTCATTTTGGGCAAACAACTCTTGTAGACTACTAGTACAGAGCAATCCTATGCAACAATCTGACTGCTCTGTCCGTCAGCAAGTAGAAGCAATTTCGAGCAGGGAAACGTAGGATTGCCGCATTTGGCAACCAAATCTAGCTGTGTGGCATCCACTGTAGTGCAGATCTAGAGTGGCGTGGCGGCAGAGTGGATGATAAGGGCTTACGTTGGGGCAGTGCCTGGCGATGGCGGTGCAAAGGCCCTTAACGATCCCTGCGTTGATCTTGAAGAGGTCGTCCCTGGTCATGCCGGGCTTCCGGGGCACCCCGGCAGGAATGATGACGAGGTCGACGCCCTCCAGCGCCTCCCCGAGCTGGTCGTCCCCGACGAAGCCCTTCACCTGTAGGAGCAGCGGCCCCATCGGACTAGTGAGACACACATCCAGCGGAGCGAGCAGCGGGGCAGGCAAAGGCGTGGGGAGTGGGGACGTACCAGGGCGCGGGTGTTGACGTGGGAGACGTCGGCGGCGACGCCGGGCGTGGTGGCGATGTCGTAGAGGGAGAGGGAGGAGACGAGCAGGTTGAGCTTCATGAGCAGCGCCAGCGACTGGCCGATGCCGCCCACCGCGCCGAGGATGGCCACCTTGCGCTCCGGCGAGGCAGCGGAGAAGTAGGCGCTGTGGCGCAGGTGCTGCGATGCGGATCTCAGCAGTTGGGCGGCGTGCTCGATCTGCTGCGGGAGGACAAAGGGGAGCGACTGGGACAGGAGAAGGTGGCGGAAGGGAGTATGGCCGGGGATGGGGAAGGAGGGGGCGGTGATGGAGGGACCTGCCTTCGATCTGGATCGGGGAGAGGGGGAGAGAGAGGCTGCGGCGGGTGTGTTCTCGGGAAGGAGGAGAGTGTGCCGCGGGCTGTGAGGGTTTTGGTTGTGTTGCAGAGAGCTGAGTGAGAGACGTTGGATCCCTTAGGTGTGGACGGTTCAGATCGGTTATAGTGGGGTGATCCGTGGGAAGAGTCCTGATTGGTTGGGAAAATCTGTGATTTAAAATAGTTTCCAAGTATTAAAAATAGGGGGATTTTGTGAAGCAGCTATCAAAAATATTTTGCAAAAGGGCACCACACAAATTTTCACTCAAGTTAGACCACATTTTATGAATGAGCACCAATTTGTATGCATTTCTGATCTTTCTAGCTATTTTTAATCATTTTCCGAGTGGCAAAAATGGGTTTTTTTGTGAAGAACCTACCAAATATTTGTTGCAAAATTGGACGAAATCAATTTTCTAAAATACTAGGACATATTTAATGTACAATTGACCAAATGGTTGGGTGTCAAAAGCTTTTGATCCACCTCTCGTGAAAAAGACAAATTTCCGCCGATTTAGCAGGAAGCGGGTCAAATTTGAACTGCAGCTGCCTTATAGTTTGCTCTTTATTTTTTCCAAAAATCATTTCTAGGTACATAAGTATCTATTTAATTAGATAAATGCCAAAAGTTTTCCAAGATTCAACCACTAGCTAGGAATGGTCATGCCCGCCGTCTTGACCGCATTTTGAAATGGGCATGAAAAATTCAAAAAAAATCAAAAAATTGTAAAACTTTCGCATTGTGTCATTATATGTGACCAAGTTAGCAGGAAAAATAATAAACTTGTAATACTATAATTATTTTTAAAAAGTGTTCTCAGAAATGAGCTATCATGTGTGAAGATTCACGGCTTTCAAGTCAAATGATCAATCTTATGGAAACATTCATGACATAGTTTGTTCAAATGATCTCATATTGCGCACAAAGGTGCATCTTGGAATGGCAAACAATGTTGCCTAAGAAAGTTTTCATTTTCTTTGGACGAAAATTTCATTTTTCATTTTTCGAGTGCCCAAAATGAGATTTTTTGTGAAGGACCTACCATATATTTGTTGCAAAATTAGACCAAATCAATTTTATAAAATATTAGACCATATTTAATGTACAATTGACCAAATGGTTGGGTGTCAAAAGCTTTTGATCCACCTCTCGTAAAGACAAATTTCCGCCGATTCAGCAGGAAGCGGGTCAAATTTGAATTGCAGCTGCCTTATAGTTTGTTCTTTATTTTTTCCAAAAATTATTTCTAGGTACATAAGTATCTATTTAATCAGAGATACATGGTGTGGTGGCGAGACGTCGAGGTTTGGATGGTGGCCGAGGCCCCCAACTCCAGAGCGCGTGACCGTGGCGTTGCCACGCGTTCTGGGCGGCCTAGGCATGTCTGGTGGGTTGGGCACTCCCCCGGTAGGTGTTAGGAAGAAGAATACAACAGAAGAATCTCACAAGGAGACTGAACTAAGCTCAAACATGAATTAGCAGCCAAGTGTTTGATTAGCGGTGGGGGAAATGCACATGGCCAATGGGCCTGAGTTTTGGCTGAGGATGATCATCTACTAAGGAGACTGTCTTGGAAAATTTGCAGCTCAAATGGAGGAGCCTAGGTGGCACTTGCTTTGCAAAGTACCACACTGGAAAGAAATATGGATGTTGAAGCTGGGCTCAAATGAACGAATGGATTGAGCTGACATTTTGTCGAGGGAAGTTATATAGGTAGGAACATGCCCTGGTAAAGTTTCAGCAATAATTAAGCAATATAAAATATAGTTGCTTCACAAACTGAAAATATGACTAGAATAAAAGATTGGATGATGAGCTCACATGGATTGCTGGATAGAACTCAAAATTTATGGAGAGTGATGATTTGAGCATATGGAAGATTTGGAAAAATCTCAAATCATTTGGATAATCCTAGCTAGTACTTCCTTCACAAAGCTTCTCTCTGGATAGAAACTTTGGAAATTTTCTGAGGAAGATTTACAATGCAAATGAAGCTGAATATTGTCATGTGGCAATGATTTGGATATTCAAGAGTGCCCAAAAAGTTTGAGGTCAATAGGAGTGGTCTAGATAGCACTTGCTTTGCAATGTGCCAATCTGGCCAGAAAATAGAAATTGAAGCTGGGCTCACATAGATGATTAGATTGAGCTGCAATTTGGATGAGGATGATAATTTGGGCATATGAACGCACTGTAAAAATTTCATACCATTTGGATAAATAAAAATGGTACTTCCTTCACAATGCTCTCCACTGAACAGAAAATTGGGAAAAATATTGTGGGAAATTGGCTAAATTAAATGAGCTAAAATTTTGTGGAGGGAATTTATATAGGTAGGAACATGCCCTGGTAAATTTTCAGCAATAATTAAGCAATATAAAATATAGTTGCTTCACAAACTAAAAACATGACCAGAATAAAAGATTGCATGATGAGCTCACATGGATTGCTGGATAGAGCTCAAATTTTATGGAGAGTGATGATTTGAGCATATGGAAGATTTAGAAAAATCTCAAATTATTTGGATAATCCGAGCTAGTACTTCCTTCACAAAGCTTCTCTCTGGATAGAAACTTTGGACATTTTCTGAGGAAGATTTACTATGCAAATGGAGCTGAATATTGTCATGTGGCAATGATTTGGATATGGAAGAGTGCCCAAAAAGTTTGAGGGCAATAGGAGTGGCCTAGATAGCACTTGCTTTGCAATGTGCCAATCTGGCCAGAAAATAGAAATTGAAGCTAGGCTCACATAGATGATTAGATTGGGCTGCAATTTGGATGAGGATGATAATTTGGGCATATGAACGCACTGTAAAAATTTCATACCATTTGGATAAATAAAAATGGTACTTCCTTCACAATGCTCTCCACTGAACAGAAAATTGGGAAAAATATTGAGGGAAATTGGCTAAATTAAATGAGCTAAAATTTGGTGGAGGGAGGTTCTATGGGCAGGGTAATGTCCTGGTAAATTTGCAGCAATTATAAAGTAATATAAAATATAGTTGCTTCCCAAACTGAAAATATTACTAGAAACAAAGATTGGATGGTGAGCTCACATGGATTGTTAGATGGGGCTCAAATTTTGTGGAGAGCTATGATTTGGGCACATAGAAGATGTGGCAAAAATTCAACTCATTAGGATATGCCTGGCTAGTACTTCCTCCACAAAGCTTCTAGCTGAACAGAAACTTTGGAAATTTGCTGAGGAAGATTTACTAGGTAAATAGAGCTGAATTTTGTCACGAGGCAATGATTTGGATAGGAAATAGTGCCCAAAACTTTTGAGGGCAATCAAGAAAATATAAATAGCACTTCCTTCACAAAGTGTTGTTCTGAACAGAATAGGAAAATGAATATTCCTGAATTATTTTTGAACTAGGCAAGGAAGGGTTTTGACATATTTGAGGAATATATGATCCAAAGAATTTATGAGAATTTTTTGGGAATTTTAGGAATGACAGAAATGTAGGCTGCTTCACAACCTAGGGCAAAAATTGACACATGGACATGACACATAGGCAAAACTGATGAGGTGGCGCCTAGTCATAGCAATGCACCACAATTTACAAGGCTATGACCATCTATATTGGTCGTGATCAGCTAGAAATAAGGCAGCGGACCAGTGTTGTCTGCTTTACGACCATTTCGTGTAAGGAAATTATGACCTTTCTGACCAAAATGGTCGTTATGGTTTAGGGTTTGGAGCCCCCCGAACAGCTTATGACCAATTGGTCTCAAATGGTCGTAGATTTACGACCATTTCTTCCAGGGTCACTGACAGAAGGTCACAAGTTGACATATTTCTTGTAGTGATCTGGACGTTTCGGTGCAAGCTGGCGTTTCACATCGGCAGCCACGAACTCGTCGGTTTCCTCCTCAGTCATGTCGTATGGTAACTTGGGAGGAGCCTTCTTGACGCTTGGACCTGCTCTGGATTTCTTCATTGTTGTACTGCTAGTCGCCGGAGCGGCGGCGGGTCTCTTCCGCCGTTTCTGAGGCGGCAGAGGAGGCGGAGTCAGCTGACGCGGCGGAGGAGGCGGAGTCCGCTGACGCAGCGGAGACAGCTGAGGCGGCAGAGGATTCTGCTGAGGGGCCTCCTCCGGCGGAGTCCGCTGACACGGCGGAGACAACTCAGGCGGCGGAGGATTCTGCTGAGGGGCCTCCTCCGGCCGAGTCCGCTGACACGGCGGAGACAGCTGAGACGGCGGAGTGTGCTGACATGGCGGAGACGACTGAGGCAGCGGAGATAGAGCTGGACAGTGAGGAGTCTGCTGAGCGGCCTCCTCCGGCTGAGTCTGCTGACGCGGCGTCCATTGTGGAAGCACGATGTATTCCTTTCTCCATAGAATGGTAGTCCTTACGGCATCTACCAGATGAGTCTCCCCTTCACCTGTTGGGTACTCAAGCTCCAGCCCCTCGAATCCATTGGTAACTTCATCCACCCCGACAATAGCAAAGCCATCTGGAATCGGATTGCAATGGAAAGTTTCATCAGGTCTAGGAGGTAAGACATAGCCGACCGCCGCCTTCAAGGGTAGGTTGATGCATTTCGCCATTAGCTCACAATGTTCCCTCTCCGTGATATAATCCATGGGGTAGCGAGGAGCCGTGATATCAGGCCGAACGAGCTCCGTGGAAGCCACACTGCTTTTCCGCTGAGATGGTGGGGTAGTTTCATGGGCAGTATCGAATGAAGGATCTTCGTGCTGCTGAGATGGTGAGCCGGTAGCTCGCTGACTGGTAAGTGCCTCTAGTTTCTTCTCCTGCAATGCTAATCTTTCTTCTACCTTCTGCATCCGGTCTGCTTCCTCTTTCTTCTTTCTCCCTCGGCTTCTATAACCAGCGCTGTCGGGAAACCCATGCACCCACGGAACGGAGCCTGCTGTGCCTCGTGTTCGTCCAGGGTGTTCAGGATTCCTGAGGGCGCGTGACAGCACGTCCTTCTCTCTGTCGGGATGGAACCTCCCTTCCTGCACGTCCTTGATTGCTTCCTGAATCTTTGTGACGGGTGTTTGAAGTTGGTCTTTCGTGTAAACACACTTCCCTGTTTCTGGGTCCAAAGTTCCCCCATGCCCGAAGAACCAAGTCCTTGCCCGTTCGGGCCAGTTCAATGTTGCTGGTTGGATCCCTTTAGCAAGCAGGTCGTTCTCAGCTTTGTCCCACGTAGGCCGGGCAACCTTGTAGCCACCTGACCCCGTAACATGGTGATACTGCTTCTTTGAAGCATTTAGCTTATTTGTCTGTGACCTGTTCTTAGCTTTCTCCGATTTCTTGTACGCCACAAATGCAGGCCAGTGATCTTTTATCTTCGCATATTGACCGGTGAATTCTGGAGTCTCGTCTTTCTCGACAAACTGTTCGTTCAATCTTTTCTTCCAGTTCTTGAATTGTTCTGCCATCTTCTTAAGAGCCCATTTTTTGACTTTTCGCTGTATAACTGGGTTATTTGGATCCTCCTCTGGCGGTAGGCTGAAATTTATCATGAGCGAGTTCCAAAGCTGATCTTTGCATCTATCGTCGACATAAGAAACTCCATCGTCCTTCTTCTTATTCCATTCTTGGATGCTGATCGGGACGCTGTCCCTAACAACAACTCCGCCCTGATGAATAAATAGGTCTTGGGTCCACTTGGGAACAGTCGGTTTGCCATTTGGATCGACTTGTTCGATCATGAACCTTTCATTCTCGCCCAACCTTTTCTTCGGGCCTCGTCTCCTTATAGAAGTTTGGCTCGATCCGGAGGGCTAAAAGAAGAAAGAAGTGTTAATATATGTACATACAAAACAATTAATGCATCTAGTCAGCAGAGGCTTAATTAATATATATACCTCGCCGGACTTTGCAACAGTTAAGGCTCCAACACTGGCGGAGCCGTCATCTTCTCTTCCCTCACCACCGGAGTCGTTGAGAAACTGTGAGGTCATGATATCATCATCTCCCTCGCGGATTATTTCCTCCAACGCCTTTTCTTGTTCTAAGTCTCTGTCATGTTCCATAGTTTCTGCAAATATTACAACATGGCAATATACAACCATGAGAGATGGATTAGTGGCAAACATAGACCTAATCACAACAAGGAATCATATGCATATGAGCAATGGATTAGTGGATTATCGGGGTTATGTTTTAACGACCCCCTCCCCCCTCATGTCGAAGTTATACCGAAATTACCGGGGTTATGTTTTAACACGACCCCCCCCCCTCATGTCGAAGTCAATGAACAACATGAAAATTTGTAAGTGATTGCTAAACTTTTATGCTTCATTTATATGAAGATCAACTATCCAATATAACTATGTTCGCGATATGAGGCATTGGACATTATCTATAATCATATCTGATGAGTCGTCCTATCTTTCGGGAGAGGATACTTTGCGGACCGCCTCTCTCATGCCTGTCCGACGTGCAAATCAGGTTTTCATATGCCTCAAAATCAAAGTTATCGGGGTTATGTTTTAACGACCCCCCCCCCTCTCATGTCGAAGTTACGACGATATTTGTACAAGATGAATAAGAGATTTATACACAAGATGAATACAAAATGAATACAAGATGAATACAAGATTTATACACAAGATGAATACACAACTCAACAAATGAACCAACCATCATCCTATGAACAAAACTCAACATACGACAAATGGACACCTTTTGTCGAACAGCGGAGGGACGATCAGGGACCAACTCCACGGAGATGCAACACCACAACCTATAATTCCACCAAGTGAAAAAAAATTAGGCAAACCCAAGTATGCCACTGGATAGAATGGAAGATTTTAGTTGAAATGGACTTATAAAGATCATGGCAAACGGATGCACGGAACTCAAATGGTGATCAAAGCAATATGCAATGCAAATCTGTCCATTATAGCTAGATACCAATTTGAAAGCAAGATTTGAACATGCTACAGAATTTCTACATGGCAACAAATGGCATGACACATGGCAAAACATGCTTAATTACTGAACTAATTCAAATGAGTGGCAGAAAACAGATTCATGATGCAACCTTTTAGGCAAGTAAAATATATGCTACAACAGTTTTTAATGGCAACAAAGAGCATGGCAAGCATGTACTAATTACCCTCAACAAAACACTCTTACTGATCATGATCCAAAGATGCACAGATTTGTTGCAAACCTCAAGGCAAAATGCAAAGTATTAATACTGCCAGTTTCAGACTTAGAGAAAAATAGCATGACATGGCAGAAATTAATAGATAGCAAGTTTACAAGCTTGTAGCACTCACTACAGGTCCTAACATGGCATGAACTAAAATCTACCAGCAAGATGACATCAAAATGCTCCTACTTCATGTTCAAAGATTGCCCAAAAGATGCTTGCATTAAAACATACAAAAAAGACAAAATGAACTCTAATGCAAAAATTTTGTTCTTTGATTTGCAAAGGAGCTATATTCTCCCCAATTCTTTTGCACCCACAAAAATTACTCCATCTATTTGACAGTACCCACAACCCATTCCACCAAAAACATTTGGTTCCATAGTTCAAATTTTCAAATTTCATTCAGTTCAAATTTGGACCAGATTCAAACTCCATGGTCAAAGCCCAATTTAAATTGCTCCAAAAACTCTGAAACTTTCCCAGACTCTCTTTTGTGCATCAACACCTCACCACAAAAATTCTCAAAAATTCCTAAAATTCCTAGAGCCCTCTGGCATTTCATCATACACTTGATGTGCACTGTCAAAAAATTCAGAAAATTCAGAAAAAAATTTGTTCTTCAATTTGTTTATATGCTCACTAATTGCAATCTATATATATATATATCCATACACATTGCACACACATTGCAATCTATATATATGCATACATATGCATTCATCCACTAATTGCAATATGCATCTATCCATACACTGCCAAATAATGCATCAAAACTAAAAGGATCTGACAAAAAATATTTGGAGGGATCGATCAATACATCCATCCATGAATCCATCCATCCATCCATTTGGGGAAGATGGGGAGGAGGGGGAAAGGGTGCTCACCATGGGGCGGCGACGATGAGGAGGGCTCGATCGGGGGCGGCGACGAGGAGCGGGCTCGGGGGCGGCGATGCTCGGGGAGGACGGCGCGCGAGGAGGTCCGGCGACGGTCAGCGGGCTCGGGGACGGCTCGGGGCAGGGCGTCGCGGCAGCCTGGCGGCGGCGTGCGGTGGTTCGGCGTCGGGGCCGGCAGAGGAGCGAGAGAGAAAGAAGATTGGGGAGGAAGAAGGCAGCGCGCGGTTTATATAGGCCGAGCTTTAGTCCCGGTTGGTGGCTCCAACTGGGACTAAAGGCCCCCCTTTAGTCCCGGTGCGAGGCACCAACCGGGACTAAAGCTTGTTTTCAACAGCCCAAAGGGCGGGAAACCCAGGCCAACCGGGACTGAAGGGTGGCACAGCCGTGGGGTGGTGAAAGTTTAGTCCCACCTCGCCAAGCGAGAGGAGATCGCACCGATTTATATACGCGGCTGCGATCTCTCCCACAAGCTCCTCTCAAAAGCAGGCAGTTAATTGCCTAACTTATGCCCTGTTGGGCCTACTAGCCCTGCGGGCCTGCATCCTGGCCCATATATAGTTGGGTTTCTAGTCGTATGCAGGCCGTTGTGGCCTAGTAGGCGGGCATCTTTTATTTTTTGCAAATTTTTTAGTCCCGGTTGGTGGCTCCAACCGGGACTAAAGGTCTTTTCCAGTTTTTTTTTGCTTTATTTTTTTTTCTTTTGTTTCTACTTACAGCCAAATATTTAGAGTTTTTGAGTGAATCTTTTTGGTTTAGGTCACAAAAATTATAAACTCTCTGTTAGTGCCCGTAGTTTTCAAATTTGAATAGTTTAAATTTGAATTCTTTGAAATTTGTGTGAATCACTAGTTTGTGAATAACTTTACTTTAAAAATAGATTTTTGAGTGATTCTTTTTCCTGCTGTTTAATATTAGTGTGTTTTATCAGTATGTTCAATTTGGTAATTTTTAGTTTATTTTAAATAGGTGTTTTAATCAAAAACAGATTATGTTTAGCTCTTTTAGTTTTATAGCTCAAAAAATCATTAAATGCATGAAAAATAGCGAATGAAGTCAGAAAGGGTTGAAAATTGATGATATGGCTTTGAATGGTGCATGTTGAATGCACAAAAAGTCTGGAGTTAAAATAAGTTTAAAAAAATGAAATGCCTTTGTAACAAATGAGTTTTCGTCCGAAACCCTGATACTTCGAAAGAGATTGTCCAGTTTGTACACGAAGTGCATCCAGTTTTTGCCGTAACCCTCTCAACTTTTTAGCACATGCTATGTGGGTGAAATGATGATACAATGCCAAGTTTCAACCTTTTCAGAGTTCATTTGTAGTGCTTTTCAATTTCAGGGTCATTTAGCTCAAAAAAATCAATAAATGCATGAAAAATAGCGTTCCTTCGCGTTTCAAATGCCAAAACACATATATACCCTTCGCGTTATTTTTTGCACATGTTATGTTTTTTTATTTTTTATGTTATTTTTTGCATATGTTATGTCAATTTTAATATTCTTTCATAACCACTATAAAATATATGGCGCATGTTATGTCTTTTTATTTTTTATGTTATTTTTTATGTTATGGCAATTTTAATTTTTTGCATATGTTATGTTTTTTTTTTTATGTTATTTTTTGCATATGTTATGTCAATTTTAATATTCATTCATAACCACTATAAAATATATGGCACATGTTATGTCTTTTTATTTTTGATGTTATTTTTTATGTTATGGCAATTTTAATTTTCTGCATATGTTATGTCTTTTCAAATGCCAAAATGCCCTAGCTAGCTCTTACAAAGATTCCCTCCGGTTTGTCCGAAGTGGCACTTTCCAGCTATAAGTCCGGAAACTCACACTAGAGAGAAAGTGATGGCGGTGAAGCCGGTCACATCCCAGAGTGGGATCTTGGGTATAAAACTATTTCTTCGCGTGTGTCCCTTGCTTATTGCGCCGTAACCATGGATAATCTTCATCATTTAACAGGATGCTTGGGTCAGTCTTCACTCTGAAGGGAGAAATTTCATGAAACTTTTCATAATCTTCTAACATGTTTGTCTTGTCCTCCACTCCCACGATGTTTCTTTTCCCTGAAAGAACTATGTGGCGCTTTGGCTCATCGTATGATGTATTCGCTTCCTTATCTTTTCTTTTTCTCGGTTTGGTAGACATGTCCTTCACATAGAAAACCTGTGCCACATCATTGGCTAGGACGAATGGTTCGTCTATGTACCCAAGATAGTCGAGATCCACTGTTGTCATTCCGTACTGCGGGTCTACCTGTACCCCGCCTCCTGACAGATTGACCCATTTGCACCGAAACAAAGGGACCTTAAAATCACGTCCATAGTCAAGTTCCCATATGTCCTCTATGTAACCATAATATGTGTCCTTTGCCCTATTGGTGTTTGCTGCATCAAAGCGGACACCACTGTTTTGGTTGGTGCTCTTTTTATCTTGGGCGATCGTGTAAAATGTATTCCCATTTATCTCGTCCCCTTGGAAAGTCAATACAGTCAAAGATGGTGTCCTGGCCAACAAGTACAGCTCATCTCCAACAGTGGTGTTACCCATGAGATGTGTTTGCAACCAACCGCCGAAAGTCCCCATGTGTTCACGTGTTCCAGTCGTCAGACTGCTCCGGGTGTTTGGAGCGTAGAATATTCTTGTGTTCATTGATATACGGGGCCACCAAGGTAGAATTCTGTAGAACTGTGTAGTGTGCTTGCACCCAAGAATGCCCGTCCCTACATATTATTGAGTTCGGTCCTAGCGTGCCTTTTCCACCTAGTCTCCCCTCATGCCGCGATTCAGGAACACCAATCGGCTTAAGGTCAGGAATAAAGTCAACACAAAACTCAATGACATCCTCTGTTTGATGGCCCGTGGAGATGCTTCCTTCTGACCTAGCACGGTTACGAACATATTTTTTAAGACTCCCATGAACCTCTCAAAGGGGAACATATTGTGTAGAAATACAGGACCCAGAATTGCAATCTCGTCGACTAGGTGAACTAGGACGTGCGTCATAATATTGAAGAAGGATGGTGGGAACACCAACTCGAAACTGACAAGACATTGGACCAAATCATTCTGTAACCTTGGTAGGATTTCTGGATCGATTACCTTCTGAGAAATTGCATTGAGGAATGCACATAGCTTCACAATGGCTAATCGAACATTTTCCGGTAGAAGCCCCCTCAATGCAACCAGAAGCAGTTGCGTCATAATCACGTGGCAGTCATGAGACTTTAGGTTCTGGAATTTTTTCTCTGCCATATTTATTATTCCCTTTATATTCGACGAGAAGCCAGACGGGACCTTGATACTGAGCAGACATTCAAAAAAGATTTCCTTCTCTGCTTTGGTAAGAGCATAGCTGGCAGGACCTTCATACTGCTTCGGATGCATGCTGTCTTTTTCGTTCATACGATGCTGGTCCTCCCATGCCTTCGGTGTATCTTTGGTCTTCCCATACACGCCCAAGAACCCTAGCAGGTTCATGCAAAGATTCTTCGTCACATGCATCACGTCGATTGCAGAGCGGACCTCTAGGTCTTTCCAATAGGGTAGGTCCCAAAATATAGATTTCTTCTTCCACATGGGTGCGTGTCCGTCAGCGTCATTCGGAACAGATTGTCCGCCATGACCCTTTCCAAAGATTACTTGTAAATCCTTGACCATATCAAGTATATCATCACCAGTACGGAGGACAGGCTTCTTCCGGTGATCTGCCTCACCTTTGAAATGCTTCCCTTTCTTTCTTAAGGCATGCTTGGTCGGAAGAAATCGACGATGTCCCAGGTACACATTCTTCTTACATTTATCCAAATATATACTTTCGGTCTCATCTAAACAGTGCGTGCATGCGTGGTATCCCTTGTTTGTCTGTCCTGAAAGGTTACTAAGAGCAGGCCAATCATTGATGGTTACAAAAAGCAACGCTCGTAGGTCAAATTCCTGCTGTTTGTGCTCATCCCACACACGTACACATTTTATGTCCCACAGCTGTAAAAGTTCTTCAACTAATGGCCTTAGGTACACATCAATGTCGTTGCCGGGTTGCTTAGGGCCTTGGATGAGCACTGGCATCATAATGAACTTCCGCTTCATGCACAACCAAGGAGGAAGGTTATAGATACATAGATTCACAGGCCAGGTGCTATGATTGCTGCTCTGCTCCCCAAAAGGATTAATGCCATCTGCACTTAAACCAAACCATAAGTTCCTTGCGTCACCTGCAAAGTCCGGCCACTTTCTCTCGATTTTTCTCCACTGCGACCCATCAGCGGGTACTCTCAACTTCCCGTCTTTCTTACGGTCTTCTTTGTGCCATCGCAACAACTTGGCATGCTCTTTGTTTCTGAACAGACGTTTCAACCGTGGTATTATAGGAGCATACCACATCACCTTGGCAGGAACCCTCTTCCTGGGGCGCTCGCCCTCAACATCACCAGGGTCATCTCGTCTGATCTTATACCGCAATGCACCGCATCCCGGGCATGCATTCAAATTCTCGTACTCCTCACCGCGGTAGAGGATGCAGTCATTAGGGCATGCATGTATCTTCTGCACCTCTAATCCTAGAGGGCAGAGAACCTTTTTTGCTTCGTACATACTGTCAGGCAATTCGTTATCCTTTGGAAGCTTCTTCTTCATTATTTTCAGTAGCTTCCCAAATCCCTTGTCAGATACACCATTCTCTGCCTTCCATTGCAGCAATTCCAGTGCGGTACCGAGCTTTGTGTTGCCATCTTCGCAATTTGGGTACAACCCTTTTTTGTGATCCTCTAACATGCGATCGAACTTCAACTTCTCCCTTTCACTTTCGCATCCTCTCTGTGCATCAACAATGACCCAACGAAGATCATCATCGGGCACATCTGGTGCCTCTTGATCTTCAGCTTCCCCCGTTGCAGTATCACCGTATTCAGGGAACATAGGATAGTTGTCATCATCCTCTTCTTCTTCGTTGTCTTCCATCATAACCCCTCTTTCTCCGTGCTTGGTCCAAACATTATAGTGTGGCATGAAACCGTTCTTAAGCAGGTGGAAGTGAAGGGTTTTCGAGTCAGAGTAATCCTTCGTATTCTCACAGACAGTACATGGACAATACATAAAACCATTCTGCTTGTTTGCCTCAGCCACATCGAGAAAATTATGCAGGCCCGTAATGTAGTCGGAGGTGCGTCGGTCACCGTACATCCATTGCCGGTTCATCTGCGTGCATTATATAATTAAGTATATCAAAAACCATTACAGAACATCATGAATAGAGAAATGACCAAATTAATACAAGTTCATCATCACATCAAAACCAAAGTACAGTAGTGATCAAATGTTATTACTGAAAAAATAAATACATAAAGTTCATACAAAACCATGGCACTATATAATAACAAACAATAATACAAGTAAGAAAATTATACAAGTAGCTATATAAATCATACAAGTAAGAAGTTTTTCTTAAAAAAAAGATAAGAACAAGAGGCTCACCACGGTGGTGCCGGCGACGAGATCGGCGCGGGCGATCGACGGCGGTGAGGACGGGGACGGGGACGGGACGACACCCTACACATGTGCAAACTAAGAAGTTAATTTGAGCTCAAATTGTGCATCTAAATCAAATAAACTCACACATACACTCCTCCACTAAAACCCACAAACCACACTACTTCTAGAGCATTTGAAATGAGCTAAACTAGAAGTGAGAGATGAAAGGATGAAGTTGCTAACCTTTTTAGAACACTTGGATAGTTGGTGCACCGCCAAACCTAGGCAAATCTTGGGGAAAATGCAGCTTGGAGGTCGAGCTTGGAGGAAGAACAGAGGAGAAAGCTTAAGTGTGGCTCCGGCATTTCATCGAACACCTCATGTGCATATATAGGCAAAAAACAGAGTAGCCCACACCTCCACCCTTCCACGGCCAAAAAACAGAGGAGATGGGGGGGGGCGTGGATATATATAGGCAAAACTTTAGTCCCGGTTTGTGTCTAAAACCGGGACTAATGGCCTACCCTTTAGTCCCGGTTCCAGACACCAACCGGGACTAAAGGGCAGAACCCCTTTAGTCCCGGTTGGTGTCTGGAACCGGGACTAAAGGTCCCAGCCAAACCGGGACTGATGCCTGCCGAGGCCCGGCCGGTGTCCTAGCCTCTCGAACCGGGACTAATGCTCCCATTAGTCCCGGTTCGTAACACGACCGAGACTAATGCTCTGACCTGGCCAGGACCAAAGCCCTGTTTTCTACTAGTGCGGCCTGCTCCAGCTCCAGCCCGTCGCGCGACTCGAAGAAGACTCCGACTTCCACCATATGGAGGCCTGTTGTGACGGCCTCCTAGTCCTCTCCTTCCGCAAAACGAGCATCCGTGACTGGCGCTTCTCCATCTGCAACCCTGCCACTCGTCAGTATGCTCCCCTCCCGTTGCTTTACGGCTCTAGCATCGACTACTCGCTCTTGGGGATGTACCCGCACAGCCCTACCGGCGAGTACCGACTGTTGCTTTACCGGGCCTCAAGGTTGATGCATGATGAACTGCTCCCTGATGCTCAAGATGGCTCCTACATCTTCACATTAGGCTCTGGCCAGCCGCCGAGGCACATAGGATACCTGGATGCGGAGGAACTGACATACACCTTTGCATCTGTCCTGTTCCGTGGTAGCCTGCATTGGCACCCACCAGACAACATCATGATAATGGTATTCGACACCACGACTGAGTTGTTCTGGCAGATGCGCTGTCCTGTTGTTCCTGGCCGCGCTAAGTAGTTTGAGATGGATGAAATGCTTGGCATGTCCAGCTTTAATGATGCAGCGACAACCATTGATATCTGGATGGCGCAGGACTACGAGAGTGAGGTCTGGGCCTGCAAATACCGGGTTGAGTTGCCGGTTGCAGAGCTCACTGCACGGTTTGGAAAGTTTGACAAAAGCTCTTGGGTGGTGGCTGTGCCTTGGGATGGTGACGTGCTCCTGCTGGTCAATTTTGGTGAGTGGCTACTTCAGATTGACATTGATGGCAAGTTGATCGCTACTTTCCATAGCAGAGGCCTCGGTCGTGCAAATCTTTGGCTCAAGCAAACTCTTGTTCAGCATACCTTCTTTCCGACACTTGAGGCTTATGTGGTGAACTCTTCGCCTTTCATCTAACAAATGTTACTATGTCAAGTGGTGATTCTAAACAACCCAACTGTCAGTATCCTCATGAGCTGCAATGTGTATGAATTCGGTCCAATATGAGCCTGCTAGTTTCATTTTGATGCATAGACAAGTTATGATCAAGAAGCTTAACTGTTTCATGGTTATGTTAAATTTATCTGAATATTCTTTTGGGCTGAAGCAGCTGCCGTGAGTCTTGATGCTAAATTAAAAATCTCTGTTTATTTAACCGAAGAATCAACTTCTCCTTTTATCGAGGTCTTCTTTGAGATTGCTAGGTGCTCTTCTTAATACTAAATATTTAGCAAATGTACATTTGATTTCTGTTTCTGTTTTTTTTAGCTGACGATGAAATGGAGCAGATTACTCTTTTCATCATAGTCAACTTTCAAGTCAATGTTCTGTTGCAGTTCATTCTTGTTCAAAATCCCATTGTATCTGGTTAGGTATTCAAACATACTGTTATAGTTCTGCTTTTGCGTTCCATCCTCTGGAGTTATATTTATCACTTCACTATGCTGCTAACCATTTTAAGGAACCAGTGATTTATGTGACGTTTGATCTTAGCATAAGCTTGAGAAATGGAACTTGTATTCATAAGCAGTAGAAAGCTTATCATGGTCAGGCTCAGGTTCCAGATTGTATTCCCCTTTAGATTCTATAACTGCCAGCCATGTTCTTTTTTTTCTGTGACCGGCTCAAGGCGTATGAATTGGGTCCACTATGAGCTGGTTTTTTTATTGGTACAAGTTATGATCAAGAAGCTCTGACTGTTTCATGGTTGCATGAGATTTATATTTGCGTGAATATCCTTTTGGGCTGAAGTGGCTATATGTTGATTCTAAATATTATGAAGTTGTTTTGGCCAACTTTTGAAATAGTTGTCAATTGATCTGTCTCGTGTCTCTGTTTTCCTTTGAACTGAAGCATTGACTTGGTTTTTTAATCAAGATTTCTTCTTTCTTAAAGATCATCCAATTGTTTCTTAATACTAAAATATTTAGCCAATATACACTGGTTTCATGTTTCTAAGCTTTGTTGTAGCTGACGGTGAAATGGCCTAGTTGTCGGTATCCTCATGAGCTCTTGTAAGAATTCTCGGATTAAAAAGAAAATTTGGCTGCTGGAACCAATCTTCTCTAGTGTTATGCTTTATTGATGAAGTTACTCTGGTCCTATTTTCTCAATTGCATGTTACTGCCAAAAAATCATTGCAATGATGCTGGTGCTGTGAAGAATACTTATCAGAATTATTTTGTTGGTAGGAATATAGTAACTAATGTGGCATCCATGGTCTTTTCTTTCCTGAAATGGCCTTGCCATCACATTCTTATGCATGATATCATCTTGGAGCAAAAAAAAAAGTGGGTCAGTAGGTCGATCCAACCATGATTGCTATCAAGGGTGCTGTTATCGAGGTCTTCTTTTTATGAGATTATCAAATGTACATTCAGTTTCTGTTTTTATGTTTTGTTTTAGCCGATGATGAAATGAGGTAGAATATCCTCTTTTTATTACAACAACAACAAAGCCTTTATTCCCAAACAAGTTAGGGTAGGCTAGATTACCCTCTTTTTATTATAGTCAACTTTTCAATGAAATGTTCTGTTGCAGCTCATTCTTGTTCATCATTCCATTGCATCTGATTAAGTATTGAAACATACTGTTGTAATTATGCCTTTGCGTTGCATCGTTCAGAATTATTTTTATCACTTCACTTTAGTTGCTAACCATTGTAAGGTTATCATGGTCAGGCTCAGGTCCCGGATCTTACCATAAGCTTGAGAACTGAAACTTGTAGTGATAAGTAGAAGAAAGGTTACCATGGTCAGGCTCAGGTCCCAGATTGCGTTCCCCATTAAACTCTGTAACTGGAAACCATGTTCTTTTTTTTTCTTCTGTGACCGGCGCAATGTGTATGAATTGGGTCCACTATGAGCCTCTTTTTATGTATACAAGTTAATATCAAGAAGCTCTGACTGTTCATGGTTGCATGAGATTTATACTTGCATGAATATCCTTTTGGCTGAAGTGGCTAGCATGTTGATTCTAAAAATTCTGAAGTCATTTTGGCCAGCTTTCGAAATAGTTGCCAACTGATCTGTCTTGTGTCTTTATTTTCCTCTGAAATGAAGGACTGCCTTGGTTTTTAATTGAAGAATACTTTTTCAGAATCATTTGGTTGGTAGAAATATAATAATTAATGGGGCAATCATGGTCTAGTCTTTCCTGAAATGGCCTTGCTATCACATTCTAATGCGTGATCTCATATTGGAGCAAAATTAAAATTTAGTGGGTCACTAGGAACTTGTTTGCTGGTCTGCGCTTATTTGAAACAAAAAAGAAGCATTTTCCCCGTCTGTTCATTTGGAGATTATTAATAGTTGAGAGTCAATGTGGTGTTGTGAATAAAATTTTCTTTTATTAAGAGTTGAGAGTTGCAAAATCTTGGTATCAAAGCTAGACTTGCAGCTGTTGATTCACTCATCACTGAAAGAAATGTGTGCATACACCAGAAAGCTTATTTTCTTTTCTTTGCCTTCTCCTGATTGCTCACTGAAAGAAATGTGTGCATACACCAGAAAGCTTATTTTCTTTTCTTTGCCTTCTCCTGATTGCTCCATCCAGATCAACATCAGTGATACATTTACCACTATTATCTACCGGAGAACATCAACTTCGTTGTTTTCTTCAGCCAACAAGGATCATCATATGCCACTATTGTCGCTGACCAGGCACCCTGTGCATTCTTGAGGTGTTTCTTGTTCCTGCATGCAGCAAGAAACAGGTGATGGGGAAAAAGAAAAAATGTTATAAGTTGCTCGCTGGAACCTACCCTGCAACCAGTATGTTTCAAAATTCAGACTGGATGATGACGTAGAACAACCGCAAGATCCCACTAGCCCTGAGCAAGGTTATCTTCAAAGCTAAGGAATACATGTCATGTCGAGTCCTCAACCATGGATTGCCCATTTTTTGAGCGACAAGCGTGTAGAAAATAGAATCATGGATAGAACTCATTTTCAGTAGGCTAAAGTCAATACTGACTTGTGGCTCCGACGGCATGGACAAGAAGAACTCGGTCAGAGTTGGAGACCACTCGTATGTGCGATTCAAGTTTCGGACAGGGATGTACCATCATTATCTCCGACCAGCACCAGGAAGCGCCTCTGATGGCGGCACGTGCACACTCGGCATGTACCGTCACCATCCAGGTCTACTTTTTATTCTTGAGAGATTATCTAGTGCTCTTCTCAATGCTGAATACTAATTATTCAGCAATCTACACGTGTTTTCTGCTTCTAAGTTATGTTCTAGCTGACAATTGAATGTCGCGGATTTATCCTCTCAATTTGATCATTTGCTAGTTTCACCTGATTGTTAGAAGAGCTTGGAGCACTACCTGTTACATTGAATGGAATGATTGCATTTTAGACTTTTCAGTTTTCAGTAAAATGTTCTGTTGCAATTCATTCCATCTAGTTCGGTGCTGAAATGGTCTGATGTAGTTCCGTCTTTCTGTTGCATTGTTTGGAATTGTGTCTCACTGTAGCTGCTAAACATTTTATGGAATTAGTGCTTCATGTGATGTTTGATCTTAGCATAAGCTGAAGAAATAATACTTGTACTGACAAGCCGAAGAAAGGTTTGTCATGATCAGGCTCTGGTCCCAAATTATGTTCGTGCTCAGGCACTGTAATTGCCAGCCATGTTCATTTTTCTATCCGAGTGACGAGATGTCATCTCGGGTATCATTGGTTGAAAGCAGATTATCCCAAGGAGGATCACACCATGATCTGTGTGGCAATACAATTGTAAAAGTAAGTCAAAAAACACTTTGATCATTGGTGACTGGATGTATTATGCACCAGTCTGGGGTAATTGCTCAGTTACTCACATCACTTGTAGGCTACCCACAGTAAATTTTCTGTTGCATGCGTGTGTGACATAAATATTGGTGATAAAATATTTTGATTTTGTGGTTACAGTTTAGACTATCGATGCAGTACATAAGTTTGACATCCAGATTGATATATTCCAGTGTATTTGATCGATCTGAAACAGGGGAAAAGTCTTTTCAGCTTAAACTGTATTATCTGTCTGACTGATTTGCATGCATTCACCACTCAGTGAGTACTATTGAGTATTAACTCCGAGGTAATATCACCAGAGGTCATACAACTTGCACTCGATGCTCAGTTTGGTGCTAGAACTTTCAAAATACGGAATTACAGTCACTCAACTTGACTTAAGTGGGCACATACAGTCACAAAATGTGTACGTATGGCCCCACATGGCTGTGAGGGACAGTGCTCTCCCAACGCATTTTTGCATAAAACTCCCTTGTATTTTTTTATTCGCGAAAAAAGCCGACCACAATGACGCTTTTTTGCACAAAACCCCCTCGCATTTTTTTTATTTGCAGAAAAACCAGCCACATGTATGGGAAAATTAACACCCAAAAAATGAGGGCGACAGGTTTCGAACAGGCGAGACACGTCTTCACACTAGATAGTCTAGCCATTTCATCCATCACGTTCAGATGTCAATTGTGGGCAACTATACTATATGTATTGGACCATATCCCACCTATTATTACATAGTGAACATTGTAACAAAAATGTGAGGCCGCTATGCCTCGAACCAACACCCAGAGGGTGCCACAAAAGACGGGCTAGCCACTACAAAATGCACGTCCACACGTAACATATGGATAACTAGTTTTAATGTACTTAAACAAAGGCCGTCGTGGAGGTTATTTTTTTTTTTCGAGAATCGCTCGTGGAGCTGAAATGAGCAATGGCCAGTGCAGCCCATTTTACACCTGTTCTTTTTTTAGAAATTTGTAGATAGTATGTAAATTATAATTTAAATAATAAAAATAACCTTTAAATATGTGTGTTATAAATATTGTACACACAAACGAAGTAACCTACTTTTAAATTGTTTATATATTATTTAAAAAATATTCATATATTTAAAATAATATTTATAAATTATATATTTTTTGTATAATTACAAAAAAAATCAAAACTAAAATTTAAACTGTTGATATGAATATTCAATCATATCGAATATTTAAATTATATAATTTTTTGAATATAAGCCATGAGTTCATATTATAGACAAGTGAATAATCATAAACATTTAGTAAATATTTTTTGTATAATTTAAATATAAGCCATGAGTGTATATTTTTTATGGATTCATTTAACATATTTATTTAATAAATGTTTTCAATGTCTTTATTAACTAAATATTTTTATATAATACATAGGTTTATATTTCATTGTTTTTATTTACTAATGATCATTTGTATGTATAATATTTTTAACAAACTAATATTTGAACACTATTTTATTACTTACGTTTTAAAAATATCTTAAAAATATCTAAAATGTTTTTATTACTTACGTTTTACTAAATTATTTTATATAATACACAAGTTTATATTAAAATGTTTTGATTTACTAATCATCATCTTTATGTATAACAGTTTTAACACACAAATATTTGAACATAACATTTTCACTTACGTTCTGCAAATATCTTTAAAAAATAGCGCGTTCAAAAATGGGCCGCAGTATCTGCAGCCCACTTAAGCTCCAGATGCGTTCTCATGCGTATATATACGTGTTTGTTGCCCATAACAGAAAGTTGAACGTGATTGGTGTAGTGGCTATGCTGTCTAGTGTGGAATTCATGCCTCGCTGGATCGAGGCTTGCGCTTCCTCTCTTTTTTGTGTTATTAATTTTCGCAGTACAGTGGTTGGCCTTTTTGCATAAAAAAATTCGAGTGGTATTGTGCAAAAATGTGTCGCTGTGGTCGGTTTTTTCCGCGAATAAAAAAAATACAAGGGTGTTTTGTTCAAAAATGCGTTGGCTAATCACCACCGCTCACTGATAGGTGGGCCCATATACACGGAAACGCCACCATGCGTATTTTGTGACCGTATGTGCACGCTTGAGTCAAGTTAACTGACTGCAATTCCGTATTTTCAAAGTTCTAGCACCAAACTGAATATCGAGCGCAAGTTCTATGATTTCTAATGATATTACCTCATTAACTCCAATCCATAGAGCCAAGTCAGTCCTACTCTACTAGCTTCCAGCTAGTATGCAAGAAAGAACAAGAACCAAGGTTCATCAAAGTCATGCATGGGTACCTTTATACTGCATAATTTTGTGCGGTTAATCTACAGTAAATTTTTAATTCAGGATTTCTGCGCATTTTTATCCATGCTCATGAAGATAGCGCTGAGAAACTGTTAGCATCCAGCTACTAGATTCACTCAATCACCATGGTCTGGCTACAAATCAAGGATTACAAGAGGAGGAACAAGAGGAAGGAAGGAGACAGAGGAGGAAGACGAGCTACAGGGAGAGGAAACTCGCACGCCTCGCCAAGCCGGCCGAAGCCGCCTCCTCCGTGGGCACTTGTGTGCCTTTTGTAGTTGGAGGTCATCCATCTTCTGGGCCAGATCAAGGCGAATAGGGCCGGCCCATAGTAAGGTCGCTGACAATCCCCCCTCCATAAGTTTCGGCTTGCCCTCAAGCCGATTCCCTGTCGAACCACTGGGATCCCAAGGCACTTGTACTGCAAGCTGAACCGAATCAAGTATCGTCTCACCTGGATCCCAAGTCAGTTGCTGGTTTTGTAAAATGAGCACACCAGGAACTCGACTCAGACACAGAGCACTTGGTTGACTAATTGTAGACCACTGATTCAATCTTGTGACGAGTGCACATTGGGAGCTCAATTGGACAGTGCATCTGTGATAGGAGTCAAGAAAAAGATCTTTTGAGAATTTGTAACCCTCCATCTCAATAGTAGAGCAATCAACCATGATTTGCAGATATGTATTGTCAAGAACAGGGCATGCATAGTAGTAGTAAGCTTGGCCACTGTTAATCATGTTGAAACCATGTGTCTTCATAGGCAAGTGAAACTGTATCATGTTGATTGCAACAATGGGTCCTCCATCAAAACCATTCCCCAAACAAGCATCATCCATGCTGTCAAGATTGTCTCGCCACCAGGTCTTAGAATAGGAAACCCACGACTGATCCAGTGCCTCCTTAGGACTGAGCAAAGCAAAACAATCAACTTTCCGTATCTGCAAAGGTGATATATAGACACCATGAGAAAAGTCTCCATCTCTGTATCGGTAGCCCTCAAGAAAATATGCTTCTGTGATTCTGCATCCTGTACCAAATTTGGACCCAACAGAAACACCAACAAGGCAATAGCAGATGACAATTAAGTTGGCTAGAAGGATTTCCTCACCTATGTTAGGGAGCAGTAATTCATTGGAAATCATACGAACAATTTCCCATTGGAATTTTCCAGAGCCAACAGGGAATGCCTCACCAGTTGTTGCACTCGGCCATGCAATTGCCCACTGAAATTTTGCAGAGCCAGAACCACATAAGAAAGATTTTCCAGTGGGGCAAAACTGAAACCTACACTCCAGCGGTGGATGTAGCCATGGAATCTTCCATTGCATCAGTGACTGAGAGAATGCTTGCTTCAACATGATAGCACTGGCAGAATGCCCCAACTTGAGAAACCAAGCTATTATCCATTGGGAAATTTCAGAATTATAGATGAAGAGCTCAGCCACACACAAAAGCAACAAGTCCAAGGAGAAGCGATCCACAACCAAGTAAACTTGGAAGGAACTGAAGCAGTTGATATAGCTGGAGACAAGAACATGACCTCTAGAGGGGGGTGGCCAGGCAATTCGCCAGTTGAATGTTTCAAAGATCAACAGGACCGAATCAGAGCAAGAGGACCCAAGGAACAAGAAATGAGCATCTCTGTCTAACCCTTTTCTGGCAAGCAAAGCAGATGCAATATATGCACTGATAATGCTACTATATAGCATATCTCCTCCAAGACATAAACAATAAGGAGACCCCCTTAAGAAGAATGATGCACTGTTGGAAGTGGTGATGTCATGTTGTGCAGCAGAACAATACATGCCATGGGACCTTTTATATACAGCCAAACACACCACTGATATATCATGTTCCAGTAAACTGCATTTGTGCTTATGCTCGTACATTTGAAGACTGGGTGTCAACATCACTGCAAAAGAATTTGTACCCTCCCAATAGGATTGCAGAGATATGCCAATTGATTTCTTCAGCAGAAAACTTGTGAGTGGGCTACAGATATTACCTTGAGGTGGCAGCCATGAAAACCTCAGTGCTTCCAAACGTACTTCCGCAATCAGATGCCAATATATTCTTTGTACTAGAATTTCCTTGTTCTGAAGCTTACAGCACAAATCCCCAATCACAACATGAGCTGGTGCACAAACTATATCACTTGATATAATTAATAAGCTCCTCATCCTGACCGCGGCAAAAATTGCATCAGTGGGTCTCAATCTTGTAAAGCACAAATACCAATCATGTAGCAGCCCAACTGAATGTTGCAGAGGTAAACCAGCTGAAGCAATCACGAGGTTTAGAACTTCTTCCAACTGTACCAATGTACATGCCTGGATGCATGCAAAGGATGGCCATGGTAACGGCCACGACTCAACTCTGCTATCACTGACTTGGGTGAACTGGGACGTCAAGGGAAAAGCGATCTGGACAGGTACCTTTGTCGAGCACCTAGTGGGTGCCAAGTTGTCCAGATTGAAGATAGGGAACAACCAACGCAGCGACATCTGAATGGCTTCCGGTGCAGCAGGCTTAGGGGCGACGCTGCCGGCAGTCGTGAATGAAGGCGGTGCTGCGGACGAGGTGAGCACCGACTCATCGGATGTTTCGCAGCTTGGGCACCCCGTCGAACAGGTGGTGGACGTCGGAGCGGAGTCGTTGGTGTCATCGACTTCGAGCACCTTGTCACGCACACTAAGCTCCAGGATGGCGTTGCCGATGGTCGCGGACGGAGTTGGTGCTGTAGGAGCGGCAAGCTCGGACAGAGTCGCGCTGATGGCGCCCATGGACGCCTCGAGTTGGAGGTCGTCGGTGGAAGTATCGGGCACCTCATCATGGCGCTCGACCGCGGCCAACACTGCCTCCCACTTCGCGTACGGAGTGTCGTCGTAGAAGTATGACGGCGCCATCCCGTCGTCATCCGGCATGGTGATGGTGGTGTAGGTCGGTGGTAGGAGGTCCACGGCAAGGATGCAACACCCCTCGTAGATGGCATGGCCATCCAGGGCATCTCGAGCTCGGGCCGCCCTCCATCGAGACCCGAACTCGATGTACGCCTCCACGCCGTACATTCCGTCCACCACTCGCTCGTACGCACAGATCACATATCCATCACCGGAGTGACGAAACAACTGGCGAATTGATTCGACGGTGACCGCCTGGCGAGCGTCGCTGATCCTGGCATGAAGAACGCCCTCGGGGCAGACGAATTTGTGGCTTGGCATACTGTCGAACAGGTTGCAGGCAATGGTTGGGGGAAAAATTTTGGTGGAGATTTTGAGGAATTCAGGAGAAGGATCGAACGGCTCTAATGCCAATTGTTAGCATCCAGCTACTAGATTCACTCAATCACCATGGTCTGGCTACAAATCAAGGATTACAAGAGGAGGAACAAGAGGAAGGAAGGAGACAGAGGAGGAAGACGAGCTACAGGGAGAGGAAACTCGCACGCCTCGCCAAGCCGGCCGAAGCCCATCCGTCCAAGCCGCCTCTTCCGTGGGCACTCGTGTGCCTTTTGTAGTTGGAGGTCATCCATCTTCTGGGCCAGATCAAGGCGAATAGGGCCGGCCCATAGTAAGGTCGCTGACAATAGGTGAGAAACTGATGAAGAAAGACCGAATAGAACAGTTAAGAGAACTTGTGGAAACTAAGGAAGAACACCATGAAGAATAAAGTTGAAAAAATTAGATGGGCACACATTGTTGCATCAGAGGTGGGTAGCGTTGTTAAAGCCCCATTGATGTAGATTGGCCTTCCACTATAGGCAAGGAATTAATCTTCAACATGCGCTAAGTCTTCTTTCAATCTATTAACTAGCCGTGACATGTCTTTCATTGAGGCATGGGTGTGTTGTGCCTAGGAGAAGACCGAGATATGTGAACGGCGTCGAGCTGAAGTCCTGGAAATCCAATTTTTAAATCCCGGTATTAAAGCACGATTTAGAGAAATTGACTTGCATCTTTGACGAGAACCTGCTGGCGCTGGCATGCTTCCGTGACTAGTAGTGTGTCGTCTACTGGATGATCGGAAAATTGTGGCACTTGAAATGAATAGGTGATGCAACTTGCCCTGAACTAAACAGGTGATTAATTAGATTTTGCAAGAGATCGGCCACCGGAATGAATTGAAGAGGTGACAACACGGGTCGCCCTAACGCACTCCTTGTCCACATTTAAATAGCTTTTTTTTTGGGAGTGCTACGCGTCGGCCGTCGGATCTTTTTAAAAGATCTGCCGCCTTGGCAGCCGTTCGATCTGGCATCATCCAGCGTCTTAGCCCCGTCTTCATCATTGCAACAAAGACAATGTTACAAGTTCCTTTTGCAACAGAGCTCATGTTGCAGAAATATTTACAATAGAGGTTGTGTTGCAGAAAAAATTTCTTCACTTTTTTTGCAACAAAGATAATGTTGCAGGAGGACTTTTGCAACAAGGATGATGTTGCAGAATTTTTTTGCAAAATGAAGTCGCAGCACCACCGTCGTCGTTGCCGTCACCGTTTGCAACTCCATCGTTGTTGCAGAAACTTGTCGGCACATGACCAGATGGCCCGGCGGGGACAGGCAGCTTCTGCTGCACGCACGAGGCCGAGGCGGTTCAAGTGGAGGTCAGCGCGGGGTCGCTGCGCTTGCGGACGCCGGACGGAGGAGATGCGCGCAGCGGCGAGCTCCTGGCGGCGGCGTGGTGGAGGTCAACGACCGACGGCGGAATTTGGTGGTGGAGGTCGGCCGTGGCAGCGGTGTCTCTAGATCCGTACCTAGATGAGTCGAGGAGGCCACCGTCGACGGAGACCTGGTCGTCGTCGCCACCGTAGGAAGTCTGCACCCAATCGTCCTGGTAGGCCTGCGACGACGCTGCTGCTGGATCCAACCTCCGTCGCCCACCATAGTTCCAGTCACTACGGGATCTAGCTCCCTGATCAGTTTGCAACAAGGGCCTTGTTGCGGGCTTGCCTTCCGAAACAAGGGTGGAGTTGCAAGAATTGGGAGTATGTGGAGATTGGCTTCTGATCGTCCAATAAAAAACCAATCTAACGGACACGGAGGCGGCGGATGCTCACCTGGAATCGGTCGGTTGAAGGCAAACATTTCCCTTTTTTAGGGAGAGAAGAATAGCTGAGGTCCTTGAGCTGAGAATCGATTTGATCCAGCCATACCATCTTTTGTTAAAGATAATATGTGCCTCTTCCTTGAGAAATCCGTACATGTAAAACACGATGTGATTTCTCAATTTGACATCCAAAAAGCAATGTCACGATGGGTGGAGCAATGTAATATAGTGCGCCATTACCAAACCAAAAATTGTGTAAACAATTAGGATTACATTGAAGAAAAAAACAAAGTACAGGTAAATACAAAGCATCGTGGTTGAAACAGTGAGGGGCAAAAGTGTCATGTCATTTAACACCGCTAGTTTGAAAATGGACAAAAGTATCATATACAGTACGAAATAAAATTTAGACCACATATCAAATAGGGAAGGACACTTTTTGGAGTGTCAAATAGGTAAGCCATCATTTTGCCAGTGTTAAATAAGGAAGTCTCTCATAGTTTTCTAGATATACTTGTTATCTTGCTTCACATTCTTGGGAATGTACCGGCACCGCCCTACCAATAAGCATCGAATCATGTATGCTGGCAAAGGTGCCTTCTACGTTTTTGAATTGGGATCTGGCCAACCACCAAGGCAAATTGGACTCCCGTCTGATGTATGGAGTCTCATCGGGCCACCAGTCCTGTTTAGTGGTATACTGCATTGGCACCCAAAGCAGCATAGTAATGGAAGCAACACCATAACTTTATTCGAAACCACAGTCGAGTCATTCCGGCAGATGTGTGCTCCATTTGTTCATGGCCGCGCTATTCTGTTTGAGATGGATGGATTGCTTGGCATGTCTAGCTTCAATGATGACGCGACAATCATTGATATTTGGGTGATGCAGGACTATGAAACCGAGGTATGGACCTTCAAGTGTCGGGTTGAATTGCCCATTGTGGAGATCAGGCTGCAGTGCGGAAAGGTTGGCGGTCCTTGGAATGCGATGGTTTTTTCTTGTGCTGGTGATGTGCTTGTGTTGGTCGAGTATGGCAAGTGGCTACTTCAGGTTGACATGGATGGAAAGTTGGTTGCTAGTTTCCATTGCAAATGTTTCCGTCTTGCTCAACATTGCCTCAAACAAACTCTTGTTCCTCATACCTTCTTCCCAACACTAGATGGTTATGTTGTGAATGATATGTCTTTCATCTGACTTGTTCTTGAGTGAGGTGGTGTTTCTTAACACCATAACTGTTAATCCTCGCGAGGTGCAATATCAAGTAGGAGCCCACTGGCTTGTCTGTTGGTACACATAAAGTTATGGTCAAGAAGCTCTCACTGTGATGTGTTTGCGTGAAATCTATGCTTGTTCCGATGCGCTTTCAGATTGAATGGACTACCTTGCTTGTTGGTGCTAAAATTACCAAGTTAGTATGGTGTGCATTTAGAATATGATCTAACTAACTTGCCTCATGTCTCTACTTTTTTGAACTGGAGATCTTTTTGCGTATTTTATTTAGTTACTAATATTGTTAGTACTTACTAGTTAGGAATGTACCTGTCTCATGTCTCTGTTTCTTGAACTAAATAATTGACTTTGCCTTGTTATCTCCGTCTTCTTGTTTTTTGAGAGAATATCTAGAGATCTTTTCAACAATGAATGATCCTTATTTAGCAATCTGCATGTTTTCCATGTTTCTAAAAATTTTTAGTGGCCTTCCTATTTCTAAGTTTTGTTCTGGTTAATAATTAAATGTGTCAGATTATCCATTTAATTTGTTCACTTGCTAGTTTCACATGATTTTAGAGGTTGGAGCACCATTCGTTAAATTGAATGTAATTATTGCAAAATAGTCAACTTTCCTGTGAAATGTTCTGTTGGGCATCACGTGTGAAATATTTCTCAGTTGATCCAACTCATGCATGTCTCCGTTTTCTTGAACTGGAGCTTGACTTTGCTTTACTTTGTGTATCTATTGATCCTCTTAGTGAGAGCGGCATTTCGGAACCCGGGCTCATCTGCTCCCACCCATGAACACAATCATCTGGCCTCTTGGGGCCAATTATTTAGTTCTCAGCTTAAGGAAATGAATGAAGTCAGTCTTGAACTGCTGTGCATAAGCCTCATGGACCATGGGGAGCCTTTCACGTCTAGCTTGCTCATCGATGTTGTATGCCGGGATGTGATCCCTTAATATAACTTCAGGAGCTGCAGTGATAAAGATTTTGCTTATGTAATCGACGATTGTGTCTATAATCGACAAGTGATGCAACGGATAAATCAGTCGAGCAGTGTCAAAATCACACCTTTGAGAGCCAATGCCCAGTGCAGGCTACAGGACGAGCACACGAGATGCAAGAAGCCACTAGTGAACAACCTTCCGTAAAATGACCCCGGTATGATACCGGTCACGACGACAGGCTCGTTACTTCGACAGAGTGTCGCCAGGCTCTTCACCACTGTGTTGAAGTCATTATGTAAAAGCTAGGCAGGTCGTTGAGGAGCACGCTCACTTCCGGTGGTGGCTGTTGTAAATGAAGGCAGTGGCTATGGATGGCCTTGACGGCAGTAGATACCAGTGCTAGCGCATTCAGGCCAGAGGAGCAGCCCAAGTCTGCGATCACCATCTTTCCGTGCAACAAGGAGATGGTGTTGCTGCATAAGTCAATGATGGCCTCTTCTATCAGAGGCTTCACCCTGTTTTGCTCAGTGTTCTGCAATCAAGGATTCTGGCCATTTTGCAGAGGGCAGATCGGCATGGGCGCATAAACAAGCAAGAACATATATACTTCTGCATTCTTACAATTTGGCATGGTATATACTATACACCGCTCTTATCAACCAATGGAACGTGTCATCTAGCTATTGACACAATCGGTAAAATTCAGTTTTGTTTTTCACTTTAATTTTCTGTTGTCCTCAACTTTCTACTTGTTACAAAATAATTTGATTTTCATCGAGGTTTGTTGGCGAAAGCCTTGATTTGCCAGCACTTGATTATTTGGTTGCATATTATTTTTATCTGCAATGTCCTAATTATCCAAAGTTGTTTCAAATTAATTACTGTGAAGATAGGGATTCGCTGTCTTGAATATTTTTCTTTTTTCTCCTTTGATAGAGCTAGTAAACCAACTTACAATAAAAAGTCACAAAAAAATTATATACAATAAAAAGTTGCAATTCCAAAAGAAAAAATAACTGGGCCTACACTCTGTGTCAATCTCAAAGCACACAAGAAACGGCCCAGCCCATATGTATCTGTGTTGTACTATGCCTGTAACCTAAGGTGAGGTCTCCTTTCCGCCGCCGTCACTACTCACCACACCACCCTACCACTGCTCTCGCTCCTCGCACGGACGGATCCATGGCGGAGTCTGCAAGTGCAGCAAGAGCGACGCCACTCCTCCCTGGCCTCCCGGATGACATCGCCATCTGGGAGATCCTCGTTCGCCTGCCCCCCAAATCCCTCCTCCGCTGCCGTGCTGTCTGCCCCGCCTGGCACCGTGCCACCTCCGCCCGCGACTTCCTCCTCGCCCACCACGCCCGCCAGCCCGCCCTCCCCCTCCTCCGCGTCTACAGTGACGACGAATCGTCCATAGACATCATCACCTGCGACCACCGGGCAGCCGACCCCGACCAGCTCCAGCCCGTTGCACATCTCGACGCCGCCCCCGCCTTCTTTCCCGTGGCCTGCTGTGACGGCCTCCTCGTCTTACGCACCTGTAAAAATGAGGGCTTGTCCATCTGCAACCTGGCCACTCATCAGTATGCTCCTCTCGACCAGCTTGATGGCTTCACACTTTTGGGGATGTACCCACACAGCCCTACCGCCGAGTACCGACTATTGCTCTGCCTGGAAGCTGATGCTCAAAGTGGCTCCTACGTCTTCACATTAGGCTCTGGCCAGCCGCCGAGGCACATAAGGGGCCCTGATGCCATGCAACTGATGAATTCCCGTGGATCTCTTCTTTTCCATGGTAGCTTGCATTGGCGCACAGAGAACCTCATAATGGTATTTGACACCACCGCTGAGTTGTTCCGGCAGATGCGCTCTCCGATTGTTCCCGGCCATGGCAATGCTAACCTGTTTGAGATGGGTGACTTGCTTGGCATGTACAGTCTTAATGAGGAAGGGACCATTGTTGATGTCTGGGTGCTGCAGGACTATGAAGGCCAAGTCTGGGCCTCCAAAGGCCGGGTTGAATTGCTGATTGCAGAGATAAGGGTGCAATTTGAAAACTTTCGCGGTTTTTGGTATGTGGAGGCTGCATATTGGGATGGTGATGTGCTCATGCTGGCCAAACTTGACAATGACTGGCTACTTCAGCTTGACATCGATGGCAAGTTGGTTGCTAGTCTCAATCGCAGATTCATCTGGCATACGGGACTTCGGCTCAAACAATCTCTAGTTTCACATACTTGCTTTCCGGCACTAGAGGAATATGTTGTCAATGCTTCACCTTTCATCTGACCAGATTGTTATGTTCTGAATATTATTTAGCTTTTCATCAGAGGGCTGTTGAGTGTGGTGGTGCTTCTTGACGGCCTTGCCCTCCGTATCTACATGTGCTGCAGTATGTATTAACTGAATTTACCGAGCGCACTAGCTTTCTTTGTTGATGTATAAAAAGTTATGATCTAGAAGATCAGTGCTGATGTGTGGTTGTGTTATATTTCTTTTAGTATCATTTTGGGCTGAAGTGATCACTAGTAGAAAAACCCCCTTTAGTCCCGGTTCGTAAGGGCCTTTAGTCCCGGTTCTGGAACCGGGACTAAAGGGTCGGGACTAATGCCCAAGACCTTTAGTCCCGGTTGGCTTACGAACCGGGACCAAAGGCCCTCCACGTGGCCGCTCTCTGTGCGTGGGCTGGAGGACCTTTAGTCCCGGTTGGTGTTACCAACCGGGACTAAAGGAAAAAAAAATTCAAATTTTTTTTTTC
Organism: Elymus sibiricus; assembly: GCA_039707655.1. NCBI lineage: Eukaryota > Viridiplantae > Streptophyta > Magnoliopsida > Poales > Poaceae > Elymus > Elymus sibiricus. The sequence goes on along the minus strand of CM077668.1, from coordinate 411,012,800 downwards.
AAATTTTTTTCTCTAGTCTCTAATCACCCCTCCTCACTGCTTCAGAATTTAATCTCTAGTCTCTAATCAGCACTCATTCCAAATCGTCTAACTTCCCAGCCGGTCACACATCCTCTCACTACTCCAGCCCCAGCACGCTTAACTTTCAGGTTCTATCTCCCCTAGTTTCCAAGACTGCACTTGTTGTTTTCCTGACAATCTTAAGCTATCAATCCTGTTAACCCTTAGGTCTTGATGTCACATGATTTAATTTTTTGAATTCTAAACAATTATTAAAATAAACAAAATAAGTACTAATAATATTGAATTTCAATGAAAATAAAATAAGTAATAATATTATTTTATTAATTTTTTTGCCATTTATTCATTTAATATGACATAATTAATATCTTTAAATCTGTAAATCGAAATTCGACAAATAATATATCCATTATTATCAGAAAAATGTGAGGAATCCAAATATGACATCATTTATTTTTTTTAAATTATTTTTTTAAATTTTTTAAATTATTTTTTTGATTTGAAATAACTTTTTTTCCTTTTGGAATTTTGAGAATCTGAGAAAACTTCACCAGGTAAACCCGGGTGAAATCGAGTCCCAATTTTTCTCTAGTTTTTTTTGATATATTAAACTTGTTTTTTCGACGTCGTATGCAAAAGTTATGGCCGTTTTACATTTTTTTTGCGTTTTTTTTGCAAACAAGGTCAAAATTCATATTTCAAAATTTCTATACCAACTAGACACTAAAACCTAACTACATCTCAAAGGATTTTATTTTTTGAAGATTTTATCATTTTTGTTTATTTTCTACAAAACTAAAAAAGGCGGTCCACCGGGGGGGGTAGAGTTTGAAAATTTCAGAACCCCTTTAGTCCGGGTTGGTGTCCATCCAATCATACCATCGATTACACATCTGCTAGCACCGTCCCAGCCAGAGTCACAACTAAGGTTAACCAAGCCAGAGTCAACCCTTTCTAACTTCATTTGCTATTTTTTATGCATTTAATGATGTTTTTGAGCTAAATGACCCTGAAATTGAAAAGCACTACAAATGAACTCTGAAAAGGTTGAAACTTGGCATGGTATCATCATTTCACCCACATAGCTTGTGCTAAAAAGTTGAGAGGGTTGCGGCAAAAACTTGATGCACTTCGTGTACAAACTGGACCTTCTCATTCGAAGTATCAAGGTTTCGGACGAAAACTCGTCTGTTACAAATGCATTTCATTTTTTTAATTAAAATCCTAATTTAAATTATTCTAAACATAACCAAATAAATCTTACTGTGACAACAATCTAACACGTGACTAGGAGCAAAAAGAATTAAATTAAAAACTATTTGTAAACTCAAGTTATTCACAATCTAGGGTTTGAAGCAAATTTGAACAAATTCAAATTTAAACCATTCAAATTTGAAAACTAATGGCACAAACAGAAACTAGACAAAATTTTGAATCTAATGCAAAAAGAATCACTCAAAAACATCAAATATCTTAAAAGATATAAGCAATTTAAAACAGAAACTAAAAACAGGAAAACTACCTTTAGTCCCGGTTGGTAACACCAACCGGGACTAAAGCCTCAACCCCTTTAGTCCCGGTTGGTAACACCAACCGGGACTAAAGGGGGGGGGGGCCTTTAGTCCCGGTTGGAGATACCAACCGGGACTAAAGGGGCTGGCACCGTTCGAAGCCCCTTTAGTCCCGATTGGTCTCTCCAACCGGGACTAAAGGCCCCGTTCGAACCGGGACTGATTCCTGCGCCGCTCGAACCGGGACTAATGCACCCATTAGTCCCGGTTCGTAACAGAACCGGGACTAATGGGCTTCTCAAGGCTGGACCAATGCCCTGTTTTGTACTAGTGGATTGCTGTGAATGTTGATGCTAAAATTACAAGTCATTTGGATCAGCGTTTGAAATGTTGATTGCTCTGACTCATGTCTATGTTTTCTTGAACTGAAGAATGGACTTTGCTTTTTCACTCTTTATATAGTGTCTCCTGAATACTTAATTGTTAGCAATCTAGCTGGCTCTTCGTCTCTGTTTATTGAACCGAATAATTGACATGTCTTTTTATTCAGGTTTTCATTTTTAGAGTTTACCCAGTTGTCCATAAATACTAAATATTAGAAAATGTACAGTTGATTCCTGTTTCTATGTTTTGTTTTGGCTGATGGCGAAGTAAGGCAGATTAGCCTCCTTGACTAGCTAGCTGCACCTGATTTCAGAAGAGCTTGCAACAATAGATAAATTGAATGATTGCATTATAGTCAACTTTCAAGTCAATGTTCTGTTCTGTTGCAGTTCTTTCATGTTCATGATTCCATTGCATCTGGTTAGGTATTGAAACATGATGTTATAATTCTGCCTCTGTGTTGCACCATTAATTTGGAATTATATTTATCATTTCAGTTTAGCTGCTATCCATTTAAAGAAATCACAACTTCATGTGATGTTCAATCTTAACATATTCTCGAGAAATGAAACCTGTACTGACGTGCAGAGCCATGTTCTTTTTTTTTTCTGCGCAATGCTTATGAATTGGGTCCACAATGAGATGGCTATTTTCTTTTTGATGTATACAAGTTATAATCAAGAAGCTCTGACTAGTTCATGATTTGACTTGTGTGAATATCTATTTGAGCTAAAGTGGCTAGCATGTTGATGCTTAAATTATGTAGTTTTAGACAACATTAGAAATAGTTGCAATTGAGCTGCCTCATGTCTCTGTTTTTCTCTGAACTGAAGAATTGCCTTGCCTTTTTTATCGAGGTCTTCTTCTTTCTTAAAGATCATCAAGTGGTTTTCTTATAATAATACTAAATAGGTAGCCAGTGTCCTGTTTCTAAGTATTGTTGTAGCTGACAATTACATGTGGCAGGTCATCCTCTCAATTTGTTCAATTGCAAGTTCGACCCGATGGTTAGAGGAGTTTGGAACACTGCTTGTTAGATTGAACGGAATGTTTGCATCATAGTCAACTTGTGAGTGAAATGTTTATATCGCCATTCATTCTTCTTCATGTGTCCATTGCATCTGGTTAGGTATTGAATTGTCCTGTAGTTCCTTTTCTCTCTGTAACCGGTGCAAGGCCATGTCCAGTACCATTTGTCGAAAGTAGATTGCTCAATTTGTCACAGCACGTATGACGTGCCATTCCTGCAGGGTGATTCCTCGGTTGCTCACATCACTTGTAGGTCCCATTATCTGTTGCATGCATGCCCCCTCTGGCATCTGCGAGCGTGTGTGATAAATATACCCGTTGTGGCTGCAATATGTTTGAATGAGATCTACTATCAGACTGCTAGTTTCTTTGTTGATGTATACAAAGTTATGATCATGAAGTTCCAACTGTTTATGGTTCCATGAAATTCATAATTCTGTGAATATCCTTTTGGGCAGGAGTGGCTACCGTGCATGTTGATGCTAAAATTACTAAGTTGCTCTGGTCAGAATTTGAAATAATTGTCAAGCTGACCCGCCTCTTGTTTCTTAGAGACTATCCGGTGGTCTTCTTAATTCCACAAATTTAGCAAATGTACTTGTTTCTGCTTTTTGTCGTAGCCGATGATGAAATGAGGCAGATTTTCCTTTTTTTTCTTTTTTGACTAAGCAAGTTGCACCTAGTTTTTAGAAGAGCTTGGATCACTAGTTAAATTGAATGATAAGATTGCAGTCAACTTTGAGGGCAATTTCTGTTGCAATTCGTTCTTGTTCATGATACCATATCATCTGATTAGGCATGTTAATATATGCTTTCTAATCATATCTTTCTATTGCATCATTTGGAATTATATTTACACTTTCACTTCATCATTTGAAATCACATTTAACATTTCACTTCAGCTGCTAACCATTGTAAGAATTAATGTTTCATGAGATGTTGATTCTGACATGCTCGAGAAACAGAACCTGTAGTGATAAGCAAAAGAAAGGTTTGTCATGGTCATGTACTAATTGCCAGGCATGTTTATATGAACAAGAAGATGCCAGACCAGCTATGTTCATTGTTTTCTCAACAACATTTCTCTTGCAAGAAAGCACCAGGGATTGTGTCACAAAACAGTTTTAAGAAAAGTAATTAAGTTCAAAAGCTGCTCTGATTGTTTTCTACTGCATTTAGTATTTTTTTTTCAGTAAAGCATGTTATGCAGTTGTAGTAGTAGGGAGTACTATCAAGCTCTGGTCATCTTCTGGGCTATGCCCATCCTGTTTGAGAGCTAGTATAGTTAAGACTTTAAAGCTCAGCCCAGCCCACGGCATTCCTATTTTTTCTCGATTGACCACCGCTGTTGCGACGACAACCTGCTCCTTGAGTAACCGACCAAACTAGTGTAGTGCGGTTAGGAACTGTATATTTTTCGTTTCTGGGTTATGTTTTAGTATGTTTGTTTAGTTTTGTTGTATTGTACTCTTATTTTGCTGACACTCATTTGAGGCTCTTCATCTTGTTAGTTGTAAGAATGGTTCTGCTAGACTAGTAGTCTAGGAAAACTGAACAAGTAAAGCCATGACGGACACCTGCCTTGTCAGCCGGCGCTTGGCTGATCTGGAATTCTGGATGTTCCTATTGCTTTTGATACTGCATTAGCAGTGTTGTTGGCTGATGGTCTGCAATCGTTTTCGATACTGCATTAGCAGTGGGAGGGTGGTATGTGTCGACGGTACCGTAGAAGCTGAATATGGCGTTCCATTCGATTAATGGAACAGGGGTCTGTAGGTCCTTTGGCTCCAAAAGACAAATCGAACTAGCCAGTGTACATGATGTTGTGAGGAGCTGATGACGAAAATATCCAAAAAAAGGTCATGAAAAGAGATGAAATACGTGCTGATGATGTGGTATAGGAAGAAGAGACACTTGAGTCCTTGTGATGCGATGTAGTACGGTTGATCCCTTTCTGTAGGTGTTGGCGTTTGACATCCTGACTGCAGGATGCGGCGTCGATGAAGTCATGTGTGTGCTTGCCTGAGGTAGACAGAAAAGAACAAGAGGAGCCAAACGAGAACTCCACCCCACCTGAGTCATGTGTGTGCTTGCCTCGTCTACTGGTTCTTGATACTCCCATCCCCATGAGCTCTAGACTTCCTGCTGCTTTAACACCGAACGAATAATCCAGTTAGCTACTAGCGCTGTCTGGTAACTTGGTAGAAAAAAGCAGCAGCTTGTAGGATGTGTGTTCTTGTGCCAAGTGGATGCTCAACTCCTTGAGCGAGAGTCCAGAGTCCTGTAGTCGATGCCATGCGACGCTGATATGTACTCATTCCCAGTACCCCACAATCCTACATACACACGTAGATAGCTTTTTCTTTTTTGAGGTAAGTACATAGGTATCTTTGATGTAAGATTAGTGACGGAATCATTGTGAAACGTGTGTCTGTGCTCCGAGGATATATAGCCGGCCATGAAGTAAAGCATGGCAAAGGGTCGGCATGGTGGCATTTGCTTGCTTGCTTGCTTGGCTGTTATAAATGGGTCATGTGGGTCTCTGCAATAGTTATTGGGACAAATAATCCGGATGACCTTCCAGACGTTTGAAAGATCATCGTCCTCAAGGAACCAACCTTTATTACCCTTTGGGGTGAAGATAATAGAGTCAATTACACAGGTGATCACTTTAGTGCTAGAACTTGCGGCATCCATCGAAGTGGTGCAAAAACTTGGCTCGAACGTGCATATACGGTGCAAATCTCGCTTGTATACGATGGGGAAGCTGACGAGGCATGACAGCGTGGCGTAGGGCCCGTTGTCAGTGACCATATGGTGAAGACCAGGCGTGTAGCATGCTCTTTTTGCAGAAAAAACCTCAGATTTTTTATTTTCGCCATTTTCTCACGTAAAGGCCTCTGTAATGATTACACAGTAACTACATGTGTGGCATCGGGTGGTCCCACCTGTCAGCCAAACATCACAAATTATATGAGTATTAGATTAGAATGAAAAATAGGAGCCCCGCAGGGTTTGAACCGGTGACCCTCGGGTCAAGCCGAGTGCGCGGCTAGCCAGCACGCCAGGTAACAATTGATGTCCTATAAGGATACTAAGCCTTTATATCCTTTACCTAAATAACGTAAAATGTAAATTATAATTGTAGATATAATTGTAAATACGTATTAATTTAAAAATACATATATAATTTTTTGAAAACACACAAACTTTAGGAAAATGCATGAACACTTTTAAAACGACATAATAAAAATAAAGCTTGATCAATTTTATATACAACATGAATATTTTATAAAAGAAACTTGTACATTTTTTGAACTGATATGATATTTTTTTAAATAAACATATTTTATAAAATTACTATGATATTTTATTTAATATGCAAAAACTTTTTAAAATTATACAGATAATTCATAATTTAATTTGTTGGATTTTTTTAAAATTAATGGGTTAGCATTTTTTAGTCTTATATATTTTATTTATATGCATATTATATATAATTGCAATTTACATTTTTACAACTTTCGAAAAATGAAAAAAATAACATAAATTGTAGCCCTGCAGGAGTACGTTCTGTTATAAAGAAAAACTGTAACAATTATATTTATACATTTTTTTTGAGAAAAATATATTTATACATGATAACCCATAGTTGGTGTGGCACGCCCTGTTACTTGCTTTACTTGGGTCGCTGGTTCGAAACTCCACCGGCGTAACCTTTTTTACGGATTAAAATTATTGATTTATGTTACTTAGTTCCAAGATATAATACTTGTGTATGCTTGTACGTCATCTTGATCTCTGGGGTGTTGGCTAGCCGAGCACGCTGGTTAGACCAAGGTCACAGGTACGAATCTCTCGGCGGCATATTTTTTTTCCGAAGCCTTCCTCTTACGGGAGGATCATCCTCTTCGGGGCCTTCGGACGCCGTCCTCTTCCTCTTACGGGAGGCAGCCTCCCTCTCCCCCTCGTCCTCTTCCTCCTCCTTCTCATCCTCCTTGTGAGCAGAGGAGACGCTGGTGTCGTTGGACCTGGCGTCCGAGGGATCTCGGATCCGCAGTCCCTCCTTCTTCTTCTTCGGCTCTTTCTTCTCCTTGGCCGAAACCACGTATGGTTTCTCGGCCAGTAGAGCTTCGAGATGAGGAGTTTGGGCCTCTTCGGGCAATACCGCTGGGCAGTTCATCTTCTCTACCTTGTTGCACCAATCCTGATTTCGAAGAAGCAAACGTGATTACTCTATTAAGAGACATTAGATGCGGAAAGAGGTAAAACGCTAGGAGTAAACTACTCTTACCTCGGATGGGCCGTTCTCGGCGTCAAGGCCGCAGTCTTCTCCTTTCTTGGGGAATTTGTTTTTGGACGGTTTGAACAGCGTCGTCCACATACCGTCAAGATCGGTGCGGAAGAAGTTCAGCACCGGCACCGCGTCTTCGGGCTTGTACAGCCACATCGGGGTGGTCCGTAGTTGGAGGGGGAGATTGCGGCGCTGGAGCATGACATGGATCACGTCCAACAACTTGATGCCATGCCCGATCTGTGCTTTGAGCCTCTTCTGGAGCGCCTCCACCTTGCCTGTGTAGGAGATATGCCCTATAGGCAATAATAAATGTTATTATTTATCCCCATGTTCCTAATTATGTTTATATTCCGTGCTATAAATTCTATGCTTCTCGAGTCTGCAATAACCACGAGGCTCGGAGGAAAACTCATATGCACGTGTGGAATAATAAATGGTAAAAATTATTCCTGGTCAAGCCTCTAAGACTGGCTCAAGTGATTGCATGATGATTATGTTTTCCTGATCATGGCATGTCTATGCCGGCAACTTTGAGGGCACAATGTTAGAAGAACATTTGTGTTGAATCGACCCGATTTGATGTTATGTTATGAGATACAAGTGTCACAAGTTAATGGTTAATAACACAGAGAAAGTTAATGTTTGCAGGATTCCTTAGGCCATGAGAGTATCGAGTTTCTTCATGCTTGCTTCATAAACTTTGGGGTTTGTTAAACGTCATCCGTAAATGGGTGGCTATTACGGCGGCTTACGGGTTCATGGAAAAGTATGACAAGGGACTTGATAGCTCAAGATTGGGATTTGCTCCTCTGGCAATGGAGAGATATTCTTTGGGCCCTCTCGGTGTTACGGTATCCATCATCGTCTGGCCAGACACAATGTGATTCGATCACGGGGATGCCGGAACACGGGAACGAGAAAAGAGAATAAAACCGGTAACGAGGTAACTAGCATAGTGGACAAGTGTTGATCCACGGGGATGCCGATAAATCTCACCTCGGGTGTTTGTAACATACCGCAAAGCAACAGGAATAGCACACAGCAACTGGAGGTTCACTCGAATATTTATTCGTGTGGGTATAGGGGTCAATATGGGTGTCCATGGCTCCGATGTTGATCATTGATCGGAAAGTGTTCCGGTCATGTCTATACTTCACCGAACCTATAGGGTCACACGCTTAAGGGTCATCTATCTGCTGAATGCTAGACAGGAAGTCTGAGAGAAAGTCACCGGAAAAGTTTCGGAGACAACGGAAGAGTTCCGGAGAGAGAACACCGGAAGGGTTTCGGTAAAACCGAAAAGTTGTTTCGGAGTATACCATTAAGTCAAAATGGTTTCGGCACACGCCTGGAAATTCTTGGAGGGTGCCAAAATTGTTCAGGGAACTTCTGGGATTTTTCCGGAGAAAAAACCCGGAAATGTTCCGGAGCTGCCGGAACCGCTTTGGTTGCTTTTCGCAGATGAAAATCACTAATCCGGAATTGTTTCGGAACGCATCCAAAATTATTTTAGTGAGCACTGGAAATGTTCTAAGACCTACAGAAATATTTTCGGATTTAACGGTCGCGAAAAAATGTTTCCGTGAATAGTGCAAATCACTTTATGGTTACTTTATGGAAAGCCACATTTTTGGACTTTGTCCCAAAATATCTTAGGGATGACATGGATGGATGAGAGCCACCCTACCCCTTGGGTTTTCCTATAAATAGAAGTGGAGAGGCACTCTCCACACTCACTCTTTCTCACATACAAATGCCATGCATGATCTGGCCTTCTCTCTCCCTCCCCGCGAAATAGTTTCGTAGAGCTGAAAGGCTGTCTGGGTTCCGGTGGGAACTAGTTCTGGATGGCGAAGCTCTGCCGGATAGATGACACCGTATGTGTGCAACCCCGTTGAGAGGTCGTAGGTTCGATCTTTTTGCCCGAGGGGCTGTTCGAGAGTGCCTCCCGAAGGGCTGTCCGAGTGACCGTCCGAGTTTGTATGAGTGCCTCCCAAAGGGCTGTCCGTGACACCGTCCGGGGGACTGTCCGACTGCCTCTCGAAGGGCTGTTCGAGGGACTGACGAGGGAGTACATCCTCGCGGTTGGGAGGTTGTAAATCCTAGCTGCGGGGATCTGCACCGACGATCTACATCGACTCTACTTCCGCTGCGCTACGAGTCGGTAATGATCAGATCAAACCTTGTATGCATCTCTATAGTGATCCTGGGCGTGCTCGCTGTACCGAAATTTTTTGTTTTCTGTCGCGTGCCCTACAGTGGCATCATGAGCCGTGCTATGCATAGATGCAGTTTACGATCTAGAATACATAGAGATGTATGTGTGTTGCACAATATAATTTGTAGTAGATGAGTTCTATTACTGAAAATTATTTGTGCGGGTAGCAGATGAAATCTATTACCCGATGTTCTTGTTACTTCCTTGAAATTTGCGTATTTCTGATCTTGATAACGGCATGGTGGAGTTTCAAAGTTCTGGCAATCCGTGATCGTGATTGATCAACGAAGTGCTAACAGTTCGTTGAATTCCACCATAGTTAAAAGAAAGATGAAATTTCACAGACAAAAGGGCAATGCAGATATGATCTGCACGGAGGTCATGCGTATGACGAAGTTCAGTATGGGGCTCGAGATTTTATTATCTCGTGTTTCATACGCCCCGCAAAGTTAATCTAGCGACTTGAATAATCATGCTTGATGATAAACGTTGGTAGCTGCGGTTTGGTTGAAACCTTAGAAGCCACGTAAAATAAAATTTTGCATAAACCGATTAGAGGCATCTAACTTGGTTTTGCAGGATGACATGAGATGTGCATATGATGTGGTATAGCAGTGCTCATATTTAATTTGATTATGTATGAGATGACTATATAATGTAAATTAACATGACCTGCGTGTCATGATTCGGCATGATGGCTGGAGCCATATGATTGTCAGTTTAATGACCTGCGTGTCAACCTTAAGTAATGCACTTATTTTATTAGCTATAGAGATAGCAATATTATCTGGTGCATCGACAAGGTGGTGGCAAACTTCGCGAAGGTGAACACCGACGCGAATGCCGAAGACGAAGAAAATAAAGACTTCTCCGTCAGAAAGGGCTATACCATATCATGCTATTATGAATTGCCTGAGATATTTATCCCTTATGATGCACCCTTTTTGATTGCGCGGTAGTCGCTTTTATTAGGGTGATCTCTCACAAAAATATCAAGTAGTTAGTGTTCTCCCAAGTGTAGCACCGTCACAGCATCTTTCCTTTTGGGGTGCGCCATGGATGCATGGGTACGAACGATTGTATGGGTGTAAGGCGGGTGAGGTCAGACCTCGCAGCGAGATCACTTGGTTGTCTTGACGTTCATGGCAGGATCGTCCTGAGCTCGGAACACACGCATCGAAAGATGAACAAGAGTCACATAGAGATGTGATCGGCAAGTTGGCCTACCGATTGAAATCCTCATCATGAGATGATGATTCTATGACGTTGAATTGATATTCAGATCTTGAATCACTCACAATCAATTATGAGAGATATTGGTTTGAGTGGGAGCGCACTGTTGAATTAACTTGTTTAATTCTCTGTGCAATTAATTATGAACATTGTCTAAGTGTAAATTTGCATAATAGTTGTAGAATATTGGCTCGCGTTTCCACCTTCCCTATTAAAATTGAATAAGCTGTTGTTTATCTGGTTAATCTTTACGATTGGTAATGTAATGTGAGGATTGTCCTCAAGAGTGCCGAGAAGGACTTTGTCCTATCGCATGCTTTCGGTATTCTCCCGCTAATGCTATGGATGATGTGACTCTCGTCCTTCGATCCAAAAGCTAGAATTCCGTTACGGTCAAGTGCAATACGTTTGCTTCCATAAGACCCGAACTTCACAAATTTGGGATAGTTATGTGATATTCATGGAACTGAAAATTGTTTTCAGATGCAGACAAAGGATAAAAGATATGAGATATCCAAAGCAATGTTTGTTTGCAAAGTATTAGTAAAGTGTTTACTGGGCATTTGACTAATAGGAGAGGGATCCAGAAGAACGCCTGTCATATGATGAAGGTGAATAAAACAACAACTTAAAGAGAAAGGAAATGTCCAAAGGGTGTTAGTGTGACTTACACGCCTAGGAAGTCCGGGGCTAACGCCACTCTTAAAATTGGGTGCTTCTTCTGAGAGTAGGAGAAATACTGAAAATTAAACTGTTAGAAGTATAAGGGCAAAAAGAAAGAAGACTGGAATGTCCAGCTCATGTATGAAAGTCATACAAGTTATTGATGTTTGGAAGGCTGGTAAAAAAGAAATAGTTCTTGGGAATTGTTATTAAACTGTTAGTCCGTACTCAGGTATTGTGATTAAAAGTTGATCACAGGAATACCCGCTCGTTTGCATTCTGTTGCAACTCGATGCAAGAACCACTACGGCCTAAAAGACTTGCAAGTAATGAGGTTTAGATACACACTGGGAACATAGTAAATGTTACTATACCTTCCATCGGTGTATTACCGTCTGTATTTATTTTCATCATTCATTTAGAGTTTTATACACTCTAGCCCATTGCATAAAGTATATTGCAAGAAGGTTGTTCATAAGAGAACTTTTGATGTTCGGTGTTATGAATAACATAAGGGCCATACTTTCATTATGAATGAGATGTATGTTATGAATATTGATAATAATATATTACCTCTGTGTTTACTTTCATAATTCAATTTAGAGTTTTATACACTCTAGCCCATTGCATAATGTTTGTTGCAAGAGGGTTGTTCATAAAAGAACAATTGTTGTTCAGTATCATGAATAACATAAGGGCCATGCTTCCATCAAGGATGGGATGTATGTTATGAATATTGATGGTAATATGATACATCGATAACATTGATGCTAAATGTCGCAAGACTAAAAGAATACCACATATGTGTGGCACTACATTTGGTCACATTGGAGAAACCCGCATGGAGAAATTCCATAATGATGGATTTTGAAGTCGTTTGATTATGAATCATCTGACACTTGCAACTTTCGTCCGAAAAGTGAAGTGACTGAAATACTGTTCACAGGCCATAAGGAACGAGCAACGAACTTATTGGTGATCATACATTTTGATGTGTGTAGTCCGATAAATGTTGTTGCTAGTAGTAGATTTGTCTATCTTCAGAAATGACTCAAGTAGATATATGGATATTTACTTGATGAGACATAAGTCTGGATCTTTTGAAATCATTCAAAAGGTTTTCGAAAATGAAGTAGAAATTATTGTAATAAGAAAATTATGTTTCTGCAATTAGATTGCGGAAAGGAATATTTGGAGTTACAAGTTAAGCGAATGCCTGATGAGTTTTGAAAAGAGTTTCATAACTTACACCTCCCGGAACACCACTGTTAGTGGAATGTCCGTGAAGATGTAATCAAACCATTTGTGACTTGGTAAGATCAAAGATGACATGAATCAATTTACAATTATCCCTTTTAAAGTAATGCTTTAGAGACTGCAGCTTTTTACACTGAAAAGAGCGTCATCAGATCTGTTGAAATGACACCATGGTATGGTACACCCAACCATGTTATATCTTTTCTTAACATTTGGAATATGGGGCTTGTGTAAAATGTTTACAAACCTATTCCAAATCAGACAAGTGCTACTTTGTAGGTTATCCCAAGTTATTGGGAATTCCTCCACCACTATACCGAGGCAAAAGGTTTTGCCACAAAGAGCGGTATGATTTTGAAGAAAATGGTTCTTGCAAAAAGGTGAGTGGGAGGACAGTACAACTCGATGAGATAACAGTATCTTCGTCATCATGTCAAGGGAAAGAAACCTTGGAAGTGATTCCAGAGTTTCCTACTGCGAATGATATGGAAGCCTCTACATGAGATGTATGGACTTCGGTCGAACTTGCAGCTGAACCACGTAGACAAAACTCGTGCAAACCTCTCAGGTGCACAGACGAGATATTGTTGTTAGACAACAGTATACCTGCGATACACAAGGAAGCGTTGATGGGCCCTGACTCCGGAATTGGCTAAATGCCAATACAATCCGAGGTAATTTCCATATAAATTATTCAAGATTAAAATCTTGATACACCTTTCAGAAGACTTAGAGTCTAACGAATATTAATGGAATTATAAACTGATATGGATAAAAATGTTTTATTCATAAAGCTCGACTTGTTGCTTATAAAAAATTCAAGGAATTAACTACGGCGAGATTGTCTCTGCGTAGCGATGCTTAAAGTCGATTCGGGTTAAACTAGCAATTAATACATATTTCAATCATGAGATATGATACATGGATGCCAAAAGGATTTCCATGAGATGGAAATGCTACCTAGGACTTGTATGTGATACAGTCCAAGGTATTTTGTCAATCCAGAGGATGCTAGTGAATGTGCAAACTTCAGAGTTTCAGCAATGGACAGAAGAGAGCAAAATGGAGTTGGAATCTTTGTTTTTGATGAAATTGTCAAAAGAGTTTGATTTCATCAATGGATAACAAAGATACTTGTGGTTATAAGAAAGTAAGTGGGAGCATAATAATATTTCTAAAAACCTTGTGTGCTTGACACATTGTTAATTGAAAATAATATAAATTTCTTGACACGGATTAGGACAACATTGAAAAATAGTTTTACGATGAAGTGCTTGGGCTGGGTAGCCTTGATATTAGGCATAATTATCTGCGAGATAGAATTGCCTAATAGGGCTAAGCCAAAATACATATTGACAAGATGCTAAAACAGTTTAGCATTAAAACGCCAAGGAGTAATTCTTGTCGAAGTCACATGGAAAGAGTTTTTGCAAGACTCGGTGTCCCAAAACACCGATGAGCAAAATACATGATGGAAATTCCACACACTCTTATGTTTGAATTAATCATGTATTGCATGGTATGTAAAACAACCAGATATGTTCGATACTCACAAGCTGTTGCGGGTATAGATACCAAAGTGATCAAAGTACTGATCATGGGATAACAGTGAAAAATGTCATTGAGTACTAAAGTAGCACTGATGACATGTTTTCTCGCAAGCAGAGATTATGAAGTGCTCGTTGTAAGTAATTACATCGATACAGTCTTCATCAATGCTCCATGCAATTTTCGATTTAAGTTAAGGTTTTTTTGTGTAATACACGATATGGTAACACAGTAAGTTGGAATTGTTCCAAACAGGTTACTGTGGCGAATTCTATAATAAAGGCTAAGTATGTTGACGCTTTAGAAGCGACAAAGAAGATGTTGAATCATATAGTTCATTCATGAACTTACTATGGTTCCAAGAAGGCTTTGGTCAATGGGACACTATTGTAGATAGTTGCTCCATAGCTCAGTCTGAGAAATCAGGGTTCGACCAGTGATTCACATATATACAAAGCCAAGTCCACCCAAAATATGAATTTTGTGAACGCGTGAAAACGCGAGGATATACAAAGATACACACGGAGCTGAAGTTGTCAGATCCGTTGGACATCAGGCTATACCACAAGCGAAGCATATTTTACACCAGTATGCCATAGGTGTAAAGTGCATTAGCATTGACTAGATTATTGACTCTAGTGCAAATGGGAGTCTGTAGGAGATATGCCCTAGAGGCAATAATAAATGTTATTATTTATCCCCATGTTCCTAATTATGTTTATATTCCGTGCTATAACTGCTATGGTTCTCGAGTCTGCAATAACCACGAGGCTCGGAGGAAAACTCATATGCACGTGTGGAATAATAAATGGTAAAAAGTATTCCTGGTCAAGCCTTTAAGACTGGCTCAAGTGATTGCATGATGATTATGTTTTCCTGATCATGGGCATGTCTATGTCGGCAACTTTGAGGGCACAATGTTAGAAGAACATTTGTGTTGAATCGACCCGATTTGATGTTATGCTATGAGATACAATCGTCACAAGTTAATGGTTAATAACACAGAGAAAGTTAACGTTTGCATGATTCCTTAGACCATGAGAGTATCGAGTTTCTTCATGCTTGCTTCATGAACTTTGGAGTTTGTTAAACGTCATCCGTAAATGGGTGGCTATTACGGCGGCTTACGGGTTCACGAAAAAGTATGACAAGGGACTTGATAGCACAAGATTGGGATTTGCTCCTCCGGCGATGGAGAGATATTCTTTGGGCCCTCTCGGTGTTACGGTATCCATCATCGTTTGGCCAGACACAATGTGATTTGATCACGGGGATGCCGGAACACGGGAACGAGAAAAGAGAACAAAACCGGTAACGAGGTAACTGGCATAGTGGACAAGTGTTGATCCACGGGGATGCCGATAAATCTCACCTCGGGTGTTTGTAACATATCGCGAAGCAACATGAATAGCACACGGCAACTGGAGGTTCACTCGAATATTTATTCGTGTGGGTATAGGGGTCAATATGGGTGTCCACGGCTCCGATGTTGATCATTGATCGGAAAGTGTTCCGGTCATGCATGTCTATACTTCACCGAACCTATAGGGTCACACGCTTAAGGGTCATCTATCTGCTAAATGCTAGACAGGGAGTCTGAGAGAAAGTCACCGGAAAAGTTTCGGAGACAACGGAAGAGTTCCGGAGAGAGAACACCGGAAGGGTTTCGGTAAAACCGAAAAGTTGTTTCGGAGCATACCATTAAGTCAAAATGGTTTCGGCACACGCCTGGAAATTCTTGGAGGGTGCCAGAATTGTTCTAGGAACTTCTGGGATTTTTCCGGAGAAAAAACCCAAAATGTTCCGGAGCTGTCGGAACCGCTTTGGTTGCTTTTCGCAGATGAAAATCACTAATCCGGAATTGTTTCAGAACGCGTCGAAAATTATTTTAGTGGGTACTAGAAATGTTCTAAGACCTACAGAAATATTTTCGGATTTAACGGTCGCGAAAAAATGTTTCCGTGAATAGTGAAAATCACTTTATGGTTACTTTATGGAAAGCCACCTTTTTGGGCTTTGTCCCAAAATATCTTAGGGATGACATGGATGGATGAGAGCCACTCTACCCCTTGGGTTTTCTTATAAATAGAGGTGGAGAGGCACTCTCCACACTCACTCTTTCTCACATACAAATGCCATGCATGATCTGGCCTTCTCTCTCCCTCCCCGCGAAATAGTTTCGTAGAGCCGAAAGGCTGTTTGGGTTCCGGTGGGAACTAGTTCTGGACGGCGAAGCCCTGCCGGATAGATGACACCGTATGTGTGCAACCCCGTAGATAGGTCGTAGGTTCGATCTTTTTGCCCGAGGGGCTGTTCGAGAGTGCCTCCCGAAGGGTTGTCCGAGTTTCTATGAGTGCCTCCCGAAGGGCTGTCCGTGACACCGTCCGGGAGACTGTCCGACTACCTCCCGAAGGGCTGTCCGAGGGACTGACGAGGGAGTACATCCTCGCGGTTGGGAGGTTGTAAATCCTAGCTGCGGGGATCTGCACCGACGATCTACATCGACTCTACTTCCGCTGCGCTACGAGTCGGTAATGATCAGATCAAACCTTGTATGCATCTCCATAGTGATCCTGGGCGTGCTCACTGTACCAAAATTTTTTGTTTTCTGTCGCGTGCCCTACAGCCTGGGTTTCCCCAATCGAGGCCTTTCCTCGTCTAGGAGACCAATCTCCTCGGGGGCTCGGCCGTAAAGGCGGGGATCCCCACTTGGCCTTCGTCGGGAAGCTTGGTGATATAGAACCTCTCCAGCTGCCACACCTTAATCGTCTCCACGAAGGTGCCCTCTGGCCAGGTCACCTTCTGGAGTTTACTTATCATCGCCCCGCCGCATTCGGCAAGCTGGACGCCGCTGCTGTTCGGCTTGATGTTGAATGTCTTCAGCCATAAGCCGAAGTGTGGCTCGATGTGGTGGAAACCTTTCGTAGGCGGTGATGAACGCCGCGATATGAGGAATGGAATTTGGGGCCAGATGGTGGAAGTCTAGCCCATAGAAGAACATCAGCTCCCTCACAAAGGGATGGAGGGGGAACCCCAGACCTCGGATGAGGCGGGGGACGAAGACCACCCTCTCCCCTGGCTTGGGAGTAGAGATGCGCTGGCCGGGCTCCGGCGTCTGGCAGTGGGCTCAGGCGGGTATGTAGCCCGCGGTCCGGAGCTCATCGATGGTGCCCTCCGTAACGATGGAGGGCACCCACTTGCCCTTCAACTCCGCGTCGGCCATCGCTGGAGAAAGGCGAGTGCTTGGAGGAGCTTGGAGATTTGGGAATGGATCTGGGGAGCTAGAGCTCTGGAAGCTGTAGGCAATGGCGCAAGAGATGGGAGCGTGGGGAAAAAGTGCGATGGTAATCCTGTACTTTTATAGGTCAGTAAAAGACCAAGAGTCCCCTTGCCGCGCCATATGAATCGCCACGTTCCAACCTTTCGTGTCATTATGCACGCATTGGGTGAATCAATTCGTTGATGATATCCCCAAAAAAAATGGAGCATGGTCTCTGCATTGATGAGACGTGCCAATGAGAAAGCTGCCTCGGGCCACGATTCGAGTTAGAATAACTGGCTCAGTTAGCGCCATAGGTGGTGACGGTTCGGTTAAAGTTATCAGGGAAGAACCATTGTTCACACCTACTCGGCAGGCCTTTGAGGCTAAGCTATCTGTATACTTCGGATGCCGAGGTATGACCTTTGAAACATGTGGTCGGCGGGCAATCCCGTTAAGGAGAAGCTCGGAAATTGCTTTGAATAAGAAAAGATCTCAGATTTACATGAAAGCCAACTAGAGAAAGAACTCACCTTCCAAGCCGAAGACTTCAAGCCGGAAACATTAGTCCAAGGATGGAACTTCCGTCCTCGGCTTCGAAGACAAGTTCAGGGTCTACTAGCGGTGTCCTAGACTAGGGGGTACCAACCTAGTTGTCCCATAGTCCATGGGCCGAGCTTACGGCCCACCAATCTCAACAAGAAAGGACTCCGAAAGCCTCGAACCCAGGCGTGATCAAGACGGACACTGTCGAAGACTTGGCCTGTACTTCAACGACAACTCCAACTGTCGGCGTGTTTATTCCTAGTTGGCAACCGGCCATATGTAACCCTAGATACCCCAGGTGCCTATATAAGCCGAGGGGTTTAGTCCGTAGAGGCACAATCACAATTACCAGCCTTAGGGTTTAGAACACAACATACGATCTCGAGGTAGATCATCCTGTACTCGATACTCCATCATCAATACAATCAAAGCAGGACGTAAGGTTTACCTCTTCGAGAGGGCCCGAACCTGGGTAAATATTGTGTCCCTTGTCTCCTGTTACCCATCGTTCCCAGATCCACAACTCGAGACCCCCTACCCAAGATCAACCGGTTTTAGTACCGACAGTGGCCGCGATGCTTGTTGCCGGCTGCGGCCACCGCCCGCTCCGGAGCAGTGGCCGTAGGGGGCGCCGGAGTTGCTGCTCGAGGCGCCGGCCTTGGACGAGGCGTCGTTGTGCTGTTCTTGTTCTTCTTCTTCGCGGCCGCCGTCGGCAAGCGCCGCGGCCGCCGCCGTCGGCTTTCGAGCTCGTTTGGCACTGGCAGGAGCGGCGGGAGGGCGGCCGACCGTTGCCGGAGAGCCGGTGACCACCCCGGAGGCCATTGGCGCGGTTGGAGGAGGAGCTTGAACCATGTGGTTTTTTCATCCCCAACCTCTCCTTCGGTGCGGGCAACGACGCGTGGGTGTTTTCCGGCGGCGAAACGCCGGTGGCGGTAGGTGGCGGGGTGAGGGAAGGGCCTGGGCTATCCATTCCTGCCGGAGGGACGGTCATCGGTGGCAGCGGCGGGGCGTCGTGGCTGCGGTGGCGGGAGACAGGGCGGCGCAGGGGGTGGGAGAAAGGGAGGCACCACTTTTACTCGGCCGCG
Source organism: Elymus sibiricus (assembly GCA_039707655.1). Taxonomy (NCBI): domain Eukaryota; kingdom Viridiplantae; phylum Streptophyta; class Magnoliopsida; order Poales; family Poaceae; genus Elymus; species Elymus sibiricus. The sequence goes on along the minus strand of CM077668.1, from coordinate 410,993,749 downwards.
GCCGGAGACAGGGCAGCGCGGGGGGTGGGAGAAAGAGAGGCGCCACTTTTACTCGGCCATGGCGGGAGTGAGCATATTTTGGGAGATTGGGGGGGGGGGGGAGGATATTGGAAGGTGGAGGATAATTTTTACTTCGCTATATCGGTTAGGGGATCGGCTAGGTGCGCCATAAGGAAGGATAACCAAATTTATCCTCCCCTACGGCCTTTTTGTGGATCGGTTAGAAATGCCCTAAGCAACAAGAGCACGTCTAGAAGTTTTGAATCATGCATGGCAAAATGTTTGACAGAACCACTAGGTTGAACCGATTTGTTATTCACATCTCCATAACTCACAATTTACTTATCTCCCATCTCCATTTAGGTATGGATACATGAGTTTATTACATGAAGGTTAAACGTCCATGTGATTTTTTTAAAAAGAACTATAATTGCTAGGGCAATATGCAACACATAATTTCTGAAAGTAAAGAGAAAAATTATGGATTTTTTTTTTGCGAGGGAGAAAAATTATGGATTGACATCAACTCTAACCATCTCTATTTTGCGGGGACACACATACTCCCTCCGTCCCAAAATAAGTGTCTCAACTTTATACTAACTTTAGTACAAAGTTGTACTAAGCTTGAGATACTTATTTTGGGACGGAGGGAGTACTATTTTAGATGGCTAGTCTTTTTTTTTACATTATCAGCACTTAAGTGCACACACACAATTCTTACTATTGAAAAAATCCCTTACGTGATAGAGCTAGTAAACTATTAACTTGCAATAAGAAGTCATAAAAAAACTTACAATAAATTCCAAAAGAAAAATAACTGGGCCCACACTCTCTTTTTTTTTTGAGGGGGAACTGGGCCCTCGCTCGAGAGCTCCCTCGTTGCCGCTTGAGAGCATTCATTCAATCTCAAAGCGCCTAAGAAACAGCCCAGCCCATACGCATCTGTATCCGTGACCGCGAGAGGAAGTATGACCTAGGTTTCTCTCCGCCGCCGTCACTGCTACAGGTGGTCGTCACTCCCCTACCACTGCTCGGATCGTCCACCCCCACTCCTCTACCACTGCTCCACCCCCACTACAGGTGCGACGGCTCGTCCATAGACATCATCCCCTGCGACCACCAGGCAGCCGACGAGCTCCAGTCAGTCGCCCGACTTGATGGCGCCCCCGGTATCTTTCTGCAGGCCTGCTGTGACGGCCTCCTCATCTTGGGCACATGGAATAAGAGGGATGAAGGCTACGCTGTGACGGCCTCCCACTAGTAGAAAAAGGGCCTTTAGTCCCGGTTTCAGAGGGCCTTTAGTCCTGGTTCTGGAACCGGGACTAAAGGGTCGGGACTAAAGCCCAAAACCTTTAGTTCCGGTTCGCTTACGAACCGGGACCAAAGGGGCTCCACGTGGCCGCTGCGGGAAGCCCAGGCAGGAGGACCTTTAGTCCCGGTTGGTAACACCAAACGGGACCAAAAGGCATCCACGTGGTCGCTGCGGGGAGCCCAGGCAGGAGGACCTTTAGTCCCGGTTGGTAACACCAACCGGGACCAAAGGTCATCCACGCGTCAGCATCTGGCAGCAGCTGGGGTTTTTTTTTTGAAGGGGGGGGGGGTTGGGGGGTTTTGGAGGGTTAATTTAGGGGTTTCATATTGTGTTAGCTAGCTAATAGGGAGAAGTGTCCTCTCTTTCTCCGTGCTCGGTCGACGGTAGCTACTATACATATAGAGATAACTCGATGCTAGCTAATAAGAAAACGATGGAAACCATTAATTACACAAGATCGTCATGCTGAACATATATAGAGAGAAGTGACATCTCTTTCTCCGTGCTTGGTCGAACAACAAGTTTTCGTATATCTATCCGACGGTACTACATATATACAATATAACATCTTTTACAATCCCTAACATCATCTACCTAAGATCCAATCACAAATCCGCATGGTATTCCCCGTCTTTAGGTATGACGTGGTCAAGAAAGAATCCCGCCAATTCCTCTTGAATTGCTCGTATGCGATCATGTGGTAGGAGTTCATCCCGCATCTGCCAGATTTAATTTAAAGAAGGGGGTCAATACATGCATATATATGAATAAAACTCAACACAATTGATGGTAATATATAAAATAAAATTGTGAATATTATTTACGTACTTCAAATTGTTTGTCAGAGAAGCCCCGCTCTGAGGTCGAGTGGCGAATGAACTCGCATACGTAGTATGCACATAAAACAGTCCCTTCTTTCTGGTACAAGCACTTTACGAGAATAGAGTTCAATCAAACTGATAAGCAAGCATGGTAATGATATATTGATGAAAATTTGAATCAATTAGAGATGCGCGGAACTAGCTAGTACTACTTACTTTGGGGTGCGTAAATCGCAACTCTTTGTTTAGACCGGGAACCTTTCGGGTGAACTTCTTCCAAACCCTGCCAGGCAAAGAAAATGATTACTTGATATCAGGAAATTAACGAAAGTTGCATGCCGATATGGTCCCGGTATTGACTGAACTTACTTCTTGAGCATTGCAGTCATGTCCGCATAATTCTCGGGATCTTTACGTCTCGAGTCTAAGACAGTTACTAATGCCCCGTCAAGCTTAATGGATAGCAGAATAAAGTGGAAACTGCGCACGCATATATAACTCATCAATTACATTACTTAACCTCGAGTAAGCGAAACTGAGTATACAGAGAAGACATCAATACTCACTTGAAATTGTAAGAAAAGAGTATTTCCCTTTTGTTTTGATATATAAGGAACGACTGTAGCAAGTTCTCCTCGGTCTCTTTGATTTTGTTTTGTACCGTCCATTCATTTACGGCATCTGGGCTAATGAACCCAACGTCGAAGATTCCTACTTTTTTGCATTTGAAGATCTTCAATCTGCATAATATAGTGAGGATAATTATATATACATGCAATGAACGAGCTGAGCTAGAGACTTAACTATAGAAGTAATACTTACAGACAGTAGGAAGTCATGAGTTGTTTGTCGAGGGCCAGTTGATTGTATAACTGAAATAACTCCACAAATTCAATAGGCATCACGGGAAGTCCAATGAATTCGTGCTCTGGTTTCACTGCCATATACATAGTGTCTCTCCCAGACTCCCTGCAGGTTTTCATGTACCACTCATGCAATTTGTACATCATCGTTGTTAGAGGAGGATGATCAGGTTTGACGAGAGGCTTCCCGTGCACGTATTTATATTCTTCTTTTGTTACCTCAACCGTTTGAAAAATTACATCATCCCCCAAGTAATCACCAGGATTGGTACCAGGCACCATCCCCGGATGATTAGCGACGATATCGCTAGACACCTTGAGCGGGGGGCACGATTTCTTCTCCTGTTCGCCGAGCTGGGGAATTGTTTTCCCACTTCTTCGTTCTGCTAACCTTGAATCACTGGAAGTACTTCCCGACCGCCGCACTTCTTCATATGTTTTTTTAAGAATGCGGACATAGTTGGAATCTGGCGGAGGCGGTGGTGGTCGCTTCAGGGCATCGATAGTGCGCTTCACTTTCACCGGATCTAGCTTCTCCTTCGGAGGTGGAGTTTTCTTTGCAAAATGGTCCCTCAATTGGGCACGACATATGTCCTCGTTTTCCTTCTCGGTCCTCTCATATGGTAACTTTTCCAAAGGCTTGAGAGATGGACCGTATCTGAATTGCCTCCCGCCTCTGCTTGTACTGCTAGCCGCCGGAGCGGCGGCGTCTCTCTTCCGTCGTTGCTGACGAGGCGGAGAAGGAGGCGGAGTGCTCCGACGCGCCGGAGTAGGCGAAGGAGGAGGCGGAGTGCCCTCACGCGTCGGAGGAGCCGGAGAAGGAGGCGGAGTGCCCTGATCACTCGCTGGAGGAGGAGGAGGAGGAGGAGGAGGCGGAGTGCCCTGACTCGCCGGAGGAGGAGGAGGAGGCGGAGGCGTCCAGTTTGGAAGCTTGATGTACTCCTTCTGCCATAGACATGTACTCCTCAGAGCACGAACCAGCTGATTCTCCCCTTCACCTGTAGAGTGGTAAAGCTCGAGCTCCTCAAATCCCTCCATTACTTCATCCACCATCACAACAGCATAGCCATGTGGAATCGGAAGGCAGTGAAAAGTTCCGTTGGGTTGAGGAGGTGCAACAGAGCCGAGAGCCGCCTTGAAAGTGAGGTTATGGCATTTCGTCATAAGCTCGCAATTTTGAGCCTCCGTGATAGTATCCACGGGGTAGATAGGCTCCGTGAAGTCAGTCTGAACGGGCTCCGTGGAAGCCACGCTGCTTCTCCGCTGAGATGGCGGGGTAGCTTCTGGGGTAGCTTCGTGCCGCTGAGATAGTTGGCCGGCAGCTCGCTGGCTCTCAGCTTCCTCTAGCTTTTGTAGTCTTGCACTCATCTTCTGCATGTCGCTCAGCTCCGCTTTCCTCTTTCTCTCCCGGCTTCTGTAACCGCCTGCGTTGGGAAACCCAAACTTCCATGGAACGGAGCCTGGTGTGCCTCGTGTTCGTCCAGGGTGCTCAGCATTCCCTAGGGCCTCAGTCAGCTCGTCCTTCTCTCTGTCGGGAATGAACGTCCCTTCCTGCGTTGCGGTGATATACTTCTGAAGCTTCGTGACGGGTATTGCAAGTTGCTCGTCCGTCCAACGGCACTTCCCTATTTCAGGGTCCAAAGTTCCCCCAACCCCGAAGAACCAAGTCCTTGAACGGTCTGGCCAGTTCAATGTCTCTGGTTCGACCCCTTTAGCAATCAGGTCATTCTCCGCTTTGTCCCACAACGGCCGGGCTTTGAGGTAGCCACCTGACCCCGTGTGATGGTGATACTGCTTCTTTGCAGCGTTGTTCTTGTTTGTCTCTGACATTTTCTTACTCTTGTCTGATGTCTTGTAGGCCACAAATGCGGGCCAGTGATCTCTTATCTTCTCAAATTGGCCGATGAATTCTGGAGTCTCACCTTTGTCGACAAACTTTGATTTCAACTCCTTCTTCCACCTCCTGAATAGATCTGCCATCTTCTTAAGAGCACACGCCTTGACCAGTGGCTCTATAACTGGCTTATTCGGATCCTCCTCTGGCGGTAGGGTGAAATTTGCCTTCAGCAAGGTCCAAAGATCATCTTTCTGTCTATCGGTGACATAATCACCTTCAGGGGCGTCGTCCTTAGGCTTATTCCATTGCTTGATGCTGATCGGGATGTTGTCCCTAACAATAGCTCCGCACTGAGCAGAAAATGCGTCCTTGGTCCGCTTGGGTTCAATCGGTAGGCCATCGTCCGCGAGTGCTGTGATCGTGAACCTTTCATCCTTGCGCAACCTCTTCTTCGGGCCTCGTCTCGTTACCGAAGTTTGGCTCGATCCGGAGGGCTATAAAAGAAGAAAGAAGAGTTAATATATGTACATACCAAAACAATTAATGCATCAATTAGCTAGTCAGCACCTCCGGAGCCATCATGATCATGTCACCGGAGCCATCATGATCATGTCCTTCCTCCTCCATTGTTCCATCGGCGTCGTTGAGAAACGACAAGACAGCATCACCTCCGGCGAGGATTATCTCCCCCAACAACTGTTCTTGTTCCAAGTCTCTTTGATCCATAGTTTCTGCAAATATAGAAGAATATATATATAGATGAGATCAGAAAAAAATTGGATCAACTTGTGCACATCCATAATGGGGGCATTCTTGATAAATCTATGTTACCGGAGTTATCTATGTTACCGGAGGGGGTAGACGACAACGACGCTCACCCCTCATGTCATGTCCGACGTCCCTCCTCATGTCGAAGTTATCGGGGAGGGGGTAGACGACAACGACGCTCACCCCTCATGTCCGATGTCCCCCCTCATGTCGAAGTTATCGGGGAGGGGGTACAGGTGGCCTCGAGAGTTGGTCGGGCGAGCGGACCGGGAGTAAGTAACTTTTAACTCATTTTAACTCATTTTGAATATATGAACATTTTAACTTTTACGGGTAGGGGCGGGAGGGGGTTGATCGACGTCTCCCCCCCTCATGTCGAAGTTACCGGAGTTTTCTATATGAACAAAAAAAATCCACATGACATGTCCGACGAGCGGACCGCCTCTCTCTCATGCATGTCCGACGTCCCCCCTCATGACAAAAACTTTAGTTTCATAAATTTTATATAATTTTAGTTTCATAAATACTAGAGGTTTATAAAATATTTTTAGTTGATTCCTTTTGCTATTAGAGTTTTATAAAAGCTTTTTAGTTGATTCTTTTTGGTATTGAAGAATATTATAGTTTTATTTTAGTTGATCATAACAGAATTTTTTAATTGATTATTTTTAGTTCATTATTTTCGCTATTAGAGTTTCATAAAGATTTTCTAGTTCATTCTTTTTTCTATTAGTTCATTCTTTGAGCTAAATGATCCTGAAATTGAAAAGCACTTCAAATGAACTCTGAAAAGGTTGAAAGTTGGCATGGTATCATCATTTCACCCACATAGCATGTGCTAAAAAGTTGAGAGGGTTACGGCAAAAACTGGATGCACTTCGTGTACAAAATGGACAATCTCTTTCGAAGTATCAGGGTTTCGGACGAAAACTCATCTGTTACAAAGGGATTTCATTTAATTTCTTCACATGTAACTGCAATGATATAGTTGTGGAGAGAAAGTCTTCACTTTTTCTTCGCTTGTGTCCTTTGCTTATTGCGCCGTAACCATGGATAATCTTCATCGTTTAACAGGGTGCTTGGGTCAGCCTTGACTTTGAAGGGAGGAATTTCATGAAACTTTTCATAATCTTCAGACATGTCTGTCTTGCCCTCCAATCCCACGATGTCTCTTTTTCCTGAAAGAACTATGTGGCGCTTTGGCTCATCGTATGATGTATTCGCTTCCTTATCTTTTCTTTTTCTCAGTTTGGTAGACATGTCCTTCACATAGAAAACCTGCGCCACATCATTGGCTAGGACGAATGGTTCGTCTGTGTACCCAAGATTGTTGAGATCCACTGTTGTCATTCCTTACTGTGGGTCTACCTGTACCCCGCCTCCTGACAGATTGACCCATTTGCACTGAAACAAAGGGACCTTGAAATCATGTCCATAGTCAAGTTCCCATATGTCCACTATGTAACCATAATATGTGTCCTTTCCCCTGTTGGTTGCTGCATCAAAGCGGACACCGCTGTTTTGGTTGGTGCTCTTTTGATCTTGGGAGATCGTGTAAAATGTATTCCCATTTATCTCGTACCCTTTGTAAGTCAATACAGTCGAAGATGGTCCCCTGGCCAACGAGTACAGCTCATCAGAAACAGTGTTGTCACCCATGAGACGTGTTTGCAACCAACTGCCGAAAGTCCTGATGTGTTCATATGTAATCCAGTCGTCACACTGCTCCGGGTGTTTGGAGCGCAGAATATTCTTGTGTTCATCGACATACGGGGTCACTTAGGTAGAATTCTGTAGAATTGTGTAGTGTGCTTGAGACCAAGAATGCCCGTCCCTACATATTATTGAGTCCGCTCCTAGCGTGCCTTTTCCAGTCAGTCTCCCCTCATACCGCGATTGAGGGAGATCAATCTTCTTAAGGTCAGGAATGAAGTCAACACAAAACCCAATGACATCCTCTGTTTGATGGCCCATGGAGATGCTTGCTTCTGTCCTAGCGCGGTTACAAACATATTTCTTTAAGACTCCCATGAACCTCTCAAAGGGGAACATATTGTGTAGAAATACAGGGCCCAGAACGACAATCTCGTCGACTAGATGAACTAGGACGTGCGTCATGATATTGAAGAAAGATGGTGGGAACACCAGCTCGAAACTAACAAGACATTGCACCAAATCACTCCTTAACCTTGACAGGATTTCTGGATCGATCACCTTCTGAGAGATTGCATTGAGGAATGCACATAGCTTAACAATGGCTAATCGAACGTTTTCCGGTAGAAGCCCCCTCAATGCAACCGGAAGCAGTTGCGTCATAATCACGTGGCAGTCATGAGACTTTAGGTTCTGGAACTTTTTCTCTGCCATATTTATTATTCCCTTTATATTCGACGAGAAGCCAGACGGGACCTTCATACTGAGCAGGCATTCAAAGAAGATTTCCTTCTCTTCTTTGGTAAGAGCGTAGCTGGCAGGACCTTCATACTGCTTTGGATGCATGCCGTCTTTTTCATGCACACGTTGCTGTTCCTCCCGTGCCTCCGGTGTATCTTTTGTCTTCCCATACACTCCCAAGAAGCCTAGCAGGTTCACGCAAAGAGTCTTCGTCATGTGCATCACGTCGATTGCAGAGCGGACCTCTAGGTCTATCCAATAGGGTAGGTCCCAAAATATAGATTTCTTCTTCCACATGGGTGCGCGTCCCGCATCGTCAGTCGGAACAGATAGTCCGCCAGGACCCTTTCCAAAGATTACTTGTAAATCATTGACCATATCAAGTATGTGATCACCAGTACGGAGGGCGGGCTTCTTCCGGTGATCTGCCTCACCTTTGAAATGCTTTCCTTTCTTTCGACATTGATGGTTGGTCGGAAGAAATCGACGATGCCTCAGGTACACATTCTTCCTGCATTTGTCCAAATATATACTGTCGGTGTCATCTAAACAGTGTGTGCATGCGTGGTATCCCTTGTTTGTCTGTCCTGAAAGGTTACTCAGAGCAGGCCAATCGTTGATGGTTACAAACAGCAATGCATGTAGGTCAAATTCCTCCTGTTTGTGCTCATCCCACACACGTACACCTTCTCCATTCCACAGCTGTAAAAGTTCTTCAACTAATGGCCTTAGGTACACATCAATGTCATTGCCGGGTTGCTTAGGGCCTTGGATGAGCACTGGCATCATAATGAACTTCCGCTTCATGCACAACCAAGGAGGAAGGTTATAGATACATAGAGTCACGGGCCAGGTGCTATGATTGCTGCTCTGCTCCCCAAAAGGATTAATGCCATCTGCACTTAAACCAAACCATACGTTCCTTGCGTCACCTGCAAAGTCCCCCCACCTTCTCTCGATTTTTCTCCACTGCGACCCGTCAGCGGGTGCTCTCAACTTCCCGTCTTTCTTACGGTCTTCTTTGTGCCATCGCATCAACTTGGCATGCTCTTTGTTTCTGAACAGACGTTTCAGCCGTGGTATTATAGGAGCATACCACATCACCTTGGCAGGAACCCTCTTCCTGGGGCGCTCGCCCTCAACATCACCAGGGTCATCTCGTCTGATCTTATACCGCAATGCACCGCATACCGGGCATGCGTTCAAATCCTCGTACTCACCGCGATAGAGGATGCAGTCATTAGGGCATGCATGTATCTTCTGCACCTCCAATCCTAGAGGGCATAGAACCTTCTTTGCTTCGTACGTACTGCCGGGCAATTTGTTATCCTTTGGAAGCTTCTTCTTCATTATTTTCAGCAGCGAACTAAATCCCTTGTCAGATACACCATTGTCTGCCTTCCATTGCAGCAATTCCAGTGTGGTACCGAGCTTTCTGTTGTCATCTTCGCAATTTGGGTACAACCCTTTTTTGTGATCCTCTAACATGCGATCGAACTTCAACTTCCCCCTTTCACTTTCGCATTCTCTCTGTGCATCAACAATGACCCGGCGAAGATCATCATCGGGCACATCGTCTGGTTCCTCTTGATCTTCAGCTTCCCCCATTGCAGCATCACCGTATTCAGGGGGCGGGTAGTTGTCATCATCCTCTTCTTCTTCGTTGTCTTCCATCATAACCCCTCTTTCTCCGTGCTTGGTCCAAACATTATAGTGTGGCATAAAACCCTTCTCAAGCAGGTGGAAGTGAAGGGTTTTAGAGTTGGAGAAAGCCTTCGTATTCTCACAGACAGTACATGGACAATGCATAAAACCATTCTGCTTGTTTGCCTCAGCCGCTTCGAGAAAATTATGCAGGCCCTTAATATACTCGGAGGTGCGTCGGTCACCGTACATCCATTGCCGGTTCATCTGTGTGCGTTATATAGTTCTTATTATTGAACAACATATAACTCTCTAGAGCATCTAATTAAAACACACAAGTAAGAACTTTTTTCTTTTAGAAAGAAGATAAGAAGAAGAGGCTAACCACGGTGTTGCCGGCGCCGAGATGGGCGCGGGCGATCGACGGCGGTGAGGACGGGGACGGGACAGGACGGACCGCCAAACCTAGACAAATCTTGAGGAAAATGGAGCTTGGACAAGGAGCTTCGAGAGGAGAAAGCTTAAGTGTGGCTCGGGCATTTCATCGAACACCTCATGTGCATAGGAGGTGAGCTAGAGCACCACAAAAGCTCTCCCACGGCCGGGCAAAAAAACAGAGCAATGCATTGCTCTGCTCGCGGGCGGGGGCTATATATAGGCCAACCATTGGTCCCGGTTCCAGCCACAAACCGGGACCAATGGTTGTAGGCCAGGAGCGAGGCGCATTGGTCCCGGTTCGTGGCTGGAACCGGGACCAAAGGGGTCACCTTTAGTCCCGGTTCCAGCCACAAACCGGGACCAATGGTTGTAGGCCAGGAGCGAGGCGCATTGGTCCCGGTTCGTGGCTGGAACCGGGACCAAAGGGGTCACCTTTAGTCCCGGTTCCAGCCACAAACCGGGACCAATGGTTGTGGGCCAGGAGCGAGGCGCATTGGTCCCGGTTCGTGTCTGGAACCGGGACAAAAGGGGTCAGACGAACCGGGACCAATGGCCCACGAGGCCCGGCCGGCGCCCTGGCCTCACGAACCGGGATCGATGCCCCCATGGGTCCCGGTTCGTGAGTGAACCGGGACTAATGGGCTTCTCAGGGGTGGACCGATGCCCTGTTTTATACTAGTGTCCGTATGCAACCCGGTCACTCGTCAATATGCTCCCCTACACCAGCTTGATGGCTTTAGGTTCTTGGGGATGTACCCACACTGCCCTACCGACGAGTACCGACTATTGCTCTACCTGGCCCCGAGGTTCAAGGATGATGCTCAAAGTGGCTCCTACATTTTCACGTTAGGCTCCGACCAGCCGCCGAGGCATATAGGGTGCCCTGATGCCAAGGAAGCTCCTGCCTTGCACGTAAAAAAATAAATATCAGACCGACCAGCAGTCAAGCAAGCGTTGTTTTCGCGAGGACGAGGTACACGGAGCCGCAGGGTATGGACCAGACTAGACTAGGAGATGCGACCAGACTACAAGTGAATTGTACGTACGTATGTGCATCGGTGCATGGACACGGCCGGTGCGTGCAACAAAATGGTACTTTTTTTTTTACGGAAGCAACAAAATGGTACTTTTTTTTATGGAAGCAACAAAATGATACTTAGTGATATAAAACGTCTTATATTTGTTTACAGAAAAAGCACGCGTGTATACGTGCATGCACATGCAGGCATCTTCATGGTACGGTGGGCGTGTTTTGGCAAGTTTTAACTACGGTTTCCCCCGGAATTTTTTTTTTAACTACGGTACACCAACCAGTGCAGTGCATATATGCACAAGCACATGCAGGCATCTTCATCGACGGACCACTACTGCAAGCAGTTGCAGTGCTTCAGAATCAGGACCCCAAATAATGAAGCTGCACGAGCACGTACGATGCGTCGCCGTCGTGCAAAACGTTGTAGCACAAGGTTTTCCCCTGCCCGTGAATCATGTTATGAGCGTACCTAAGAGCTAGCGCTGGTCCATCTTGTGGCGTGACGACAACAGTGACAGTGACCTTACTCGACGCAGCTGTCCTTTTGATAACGAAAAGCGTACGTACGTGTTTCTCGTCTACGTTCGAGCAGTACCGCCCCCATTATAAAATATCTAAAGTTCTAAGTTTGTCCTAAGCCAAACATCTTTCATTTTGATTTAGTCTATAGAAATGTATACACATATCTACAACAACATATTAGTTTCATTAGATTCACCATGAAATATATGTTCATGCTATGTATAGTTGATGTCGTAGATGTTGATATATTTTTTCTATAAAGTTGGTCAAACATAAAGATGTTTGACTTAGGACCAACTTATAACTTCAAGTATTATGGAATGGAGGAAGTAGTGAAACGGATCATGCGTGAATGCATGCATGTATAGTATGTGTGCACAACTCACTTGACCCTATATCTCTGCAAAATTTGAGTGTCTCCACACAATCCACACAATACAATGTTTCATTCACAGGTTTAGCTAGTCGATCCAGCAAGTTCATATGTAGGAAAATCTGCTAAATTAGATACATGACACAAATGTCAAGTTGAATTTGTGCACACCATACATCACACAATGTTACATTGGCGGCAACACTATTTTGCTTATTTATAGGGATACTCCACACAATTAAGTACGAACTCATAAAATCCGGTGCATGTATCTTTAGGCACCTATACCTCATCACCATGCCTTTTCGAGGGATACAACTAGCATAGCTCGAGAGGTTCTTGCACGCTCCTCTCGCAAGCTCCCATCCAGATCCAGGCTCCAGTGCAGCTCTGCTGCCCTCGCAAATTCATCCATAACGTCTCCAAAATGCTGGACTATTATCGGCTCAAATAAGGCTCTCAGATTATTCACGAACCTGCTTGGGGTGCTCAGAGCAATGTTCATTTCGGCCGTAGGGTTGTGGACACGCATCTCCCTGATCGAAAATGAGCCCTCTTCTTCGATGATCTCCCTTACCTCTTCGCTGGAAGGTCCATGGAGCGGCACATAGAAAGAATCAAACTTTGCTTTGTCGATCACACCCTGTTAGTCATGTCATAGGATTGGGAGGTGAAATAGCCACACACTTGACTGCAATAGACAAGCAGCTATACTAGAAAAGGGTAAATAAGTGTACCTCCATGACCAGTACACTTAGAATCTGAGCTACAATCCCCGGGAAAAGAGAGAATTTGGAGGCGATTACATCAGAACGCGTCCCTACCAGGGAAATAACCATTCAGCCTCCTGAGACCAACTCTTTGGCTCTCAGCTCTAGGAAAAGCTTGAAATCTTTCCTGAACTGTTGTGCATAAGCCTCACGGACCATTGGGAGCCTTTCATGCCTAGCATGTTCATCAATGTCAAACGCAGGGATGCGGTTCCTAATTAGATCTTCGGGAGCCTGTAAAGTTAAGATCTTGCTTACAACACTCACAAGTAATGCAATTTGATCAATTCTTCGAGCTCTAATCTTTGATAGCCATTGCAAGCTGTTGGACGCGCATACAACATGCAGGGAGTTACTAGTGAAGAGCCGCTCGTAAAACGATCCCGGTGCGACACCGGTCAGGACGATAGGGTTCTTGCTTTGACGGAGTGTAACCAAGCTCTTCACCACCGTGTTGAAGTCAGTGTCAGGAAGGTCATTGAGTAGCACACATATTTCCGGTGGTGGCTGCTGTAACTGAAAGCAGTGGTTGTGGATGGCATTGATGGCAGTTGATACCAGTGCTAGAGCATTTGGACCAGAGGAGCATCCCAAGTCCGCGATCACTATCTTTCCGCGCAACAAGGTACTGGTGCTGCTGCATAAGTCCGTGATGACCTCTTCTATCAGGGGCTTCATCCTGTTCTGCTCAGCCTTCTGCAATCAAGTTGTAGTCTTTTAGAAAATCTAGTCTAATATTTTTGCTCAGTGGTGTGTTAATTAGCTCATACGCTCTTTATCTTTATAAAGCCATCTTGTAGTGCCATAGGGCAGGCTGCTAGGCGCATCAACAAGCGACAACATATATTTCTTTCTTTTTACGATTTCGCTACACCGCTCCTACTTTTTGTGTGGCTTTGTCTGCTGAATCCGGTGTAGCAATGCAAAACATTATCCAGCTCGCCCAACACAATCACTTTTTTTTCTTGAACATTCTAATTATTACAAATATTTTGATTTGTTAACGAAAGCCTTGATCTGCTAGCACATCATTTTTAGGCAGCATATTCTTTTTACCCGCAGTGTCCAAATTCTCCAAAGTACTTTTCAACGAATTACTCTTCATGAACACGTTAATACTATCAAGAAAGGGATTTGTTTTGTCTTGAAGACATTTCTCTTCTCCTTTCATGTTGTTTAATTCACTCAGGATGCAGAGAACGAAGGAGAGAGCCAGTATCCAGTAATAAATGCAACGAGCTACAAAAGGGTACATACAACCAAGCATTTAACAAATTATATCCTCCCCAATTTCTTATGTACTGTTGCTCTATCGGCTCTTCATTGAAATCACGGTAATATAAGCTATATCATGCACAAGTTCATTTTTGGAAGCCAAGTGTCAAATAAAAGCTCATAGAAACCACTCAATGAAAAGATAAGATTTTTTTTTTGCGGGAACCTTAAAACTGGAGTCTTCAGTTTTGGAAGTCAAGTGTCAAATAAAAGGTCATAGAAACCACTCAATGAAAAGATAAGATACTACCTGAAAACTGGAGTTGCGAGCACAGCTTGTTTCGCCTTGGCCATGCTTCATATGCACAGTGTTATGACCGGCATACACTACAGCCGGAGGAGGCCCAATGGCGCAGGCAGTTAGGGGCTTGGCCCAGTTTATCTTATCGTTATTAGGGGCTTAGCCCAGTTATCGTATTTGTTAGCGCATAGGAAGATTATATAAACTCATGTAAGGACTCGTTTGGAGATAAGCAGAAGCAATCATATTTGCTCGGCTTCCTTAAGGAGCCGGGACCCCAAACCCTAGCCGCATCCTCTCTCTCTCTCTCTCTCTCTCTCTCTCTCTCGCGCGCGCGCGCGATCACGGCGCCCCAGCGCCGGCGGCCGCGCCTTCCACCTCGCCAACCCTCCTTCCACCCCTATAACCTGAGAGCTCGCCCTGGTAGGGACTCGGTTCCTATCAATCTGGTATCAGCTGTCTCGGGTCTGATCATGTCCACCCCTCAGCCCACCCCCACCCTCCCGCTGCCGGTCTCCACCACGCCGCTGGCCACCACGGCGCCCGCGCCGGCCCTGTCCGGGCCGCTCTCCTCTCCCGCCTGGACACCGCCGGGGTCCGCCCCCATCGTCTTCACCCCGGAGGAGGTGACGGCTGCGCTCCGGGAGCTCGGGCAGGCGGTTACGGGCATCCGCACCTTCCTCGCCAGGCCCTATACCCCGCCGCCGCCTGCCGCCTTCGCCCCCACCATGGCGCCGCCGCAGTCGCAGCTGATGTCGCCGCCACCTCCGCCCCTCTCGGTCGCCCCGCACTCCCAGGGACTGCCGTTCGGCGGCTTGGGGGCGACCTCGACTCAGGGCATCCCGACGCCGACCCCGGGGGTGCCCATCCAGCAGGTCCGGTTTCCCCCGTCGCCATCCCCGTTGCCCGCTTGGCTCGCCGGGTCCCTCGGCCCGGTCTACACGACGGCCTCGGGCCAACCGTACCTGCCGCCGCCACCGACGTCGCACCCGGCTATGCAGTACGACGGGCCCTCGGGTTCCGCGGGTCCCTACGGAGGTGTGGACGGGCCCCTGTTCCACGGCGGTACCCTGCAGCCCGCCTACTCGGCGCCGTCGCCCTCGCTGCTCCGCGCGGATGCGACACACCCGCCCGTCGTCCACGCCCAACCACCGCCGAGGTTCTCCAAGCTGGAGTTCGCCACCTACGACGGCACCGTCGACCCCCTGAATTGGCTCAACCAGTGCGACCAATTTTTCAGAGGGCAGCGCACGCTCGTGTCCGACCGCACATGGATCGCCTCGTATCACCTCCGAGGAGCTGCGCAGACGTGGTACTACGCCCTCGAACAGGACGAGGGCGGCATGCCACCATGGGAGCGCTTCCGCGATCTGTGCCTCTTGCGCTTCGGTCCGCCCATACGCGGGAGCCGGCTGGCGAAGCTTGGGCGACTCCCGTTCCTCACCATGGTGCAAGACTTCGCAGACCGCTTCCAGGCACTGGCGTGCCACGCCCCCGGCGTCTCGGCTCGTTAGCGGGCCGAGCTCTTCGTTGGCAGCCTAACGGACCACATCCGCGTGGACGTGGAGATGCGCGGGCCACAGGACCTCCAGACGGCCATGTACTACGCCCACGCGTTCGAGCGCCGCGTGGTGGCCATGCGGCGCCCCCCGCCACGGCCGCGACGCGCCCGTTCCGCCGGCTCACCCCGGCCGAGCAACTCGAGCGCCGTCGCCAAGGGCTATGCTATAACTGCGACGAGCCCTACGTGCCGGGCCACGTCTGCCCGCGACTCTTCTACTTGGAGGCTGCGGACTACATCGAGGAGGACACCGCCGCCGCCGTGCTCGGTGGCCTGCCCGCCCCAGTTGACGTGGAGGTCGCGCCGGCACCCGCTCCTGCGACCGCCCTCGTGATCTCCCTCCATGCCCTCGCGGGTATACGGGCGGAGAATACGATGCTGCTGCCGGTGACGATCAACGGGGAGCGCCTCCTTGCCCTGCTGGATACGGGCTCCACCCATAACTTCCTGCCCGAGTCGACCATGCGTCGCCTGGCGCTCCATCCGACTGGCGGGGAGCAGCTCAGGGTTACAGTGGCTAACGGTGATCACCTCCACTGTCAGGGGATTGCGCGGCATGTCCCCATCATCATTGGCGACGAGCACTTCACCATCACGTGCGTCGGCATAGACTTGGGCTGTTTTGACTTCATCCTCGGCGTCAACTTTTTGCGGACCTTGGGTCCCATCCTTTGGGACTTCGACGCCATGACGATGACCTTCTGGCGCCTGGGTCGCCGCGTCCGGTGGGAGGGCGTGGGTGGCGCTGCACCAGCGGCGCCCCAGCCACAACTGACGGCGGCCGCCGCCGCACCCGAGCAACCCCTGTTGGCTCGTCTCTTACAGCAGCACCGCGACCTCTTCGACGAGCCGCAGGGCCTTCCGCCAGCCCGGGCCTACGACCACCGCATTCACTTGCTACCGGGCACAGCCCCCGTCACCGTACGGCCATACCGCTACCCCCAGCTGCAGAAGGACGAGCTGGAGCGGCAGTCCGCGGTCATGCTCGCCTTGGGCATCATCCGGATCTCTACCTCGCCGTTCTCGGCACCGGTGCTCCTCGTTCGCAAGGCGGACGGCTCGTGGCGCTTCTGCATTGACTACCGCGCCCTTAACGCCAAGATGTCCAAGGACAAATTTCCCATACCAGTCGTGGATGAACTCCTGGACGAGCTGCACGGGGCACGCTTCTTCACTAAGCTCGACCTTCGTTCGGGCTACCACCAGGTTCGGATGCACCCGGACGACGTCACTAAGACGGCCTTTCGCACACATCACGGCCACTTCGAGTTCTTGGTGATGCCTTTCGGCCTCTCCAACGCTCCGGCGACATTTCAGGCCTTGATGAACGACGTCCTACACCCCTACTTGCGGCGGTTTGTGCTCGTTTTCTTCGACGACATCCTCATCTACAGCTCGTCCTGGGCGGAGCACTTGCAGCACGTCGCCATCGTCTTCAACGAGCTTCGGGCGCACTAGCTGCACCTCAAGCGCTCGAAGTGCTCGTTCGGCACGTCGTCCGTCGCCTATCTCGGCCACGTCATCTCGGCGGAGGGAGTCGCTATGGATGCCGACAAGGTCGCGGCCTGGCCGACGCCGCACTCGCCACGGGCCCTCCGTGGCTTTCTGGGCCTCGCGGGATACTACC
Source organism: Elymus sibiricus (assembly GCA_039707655.1). NCBI lineage: Eukaryota > Viridiplantae > Streptophyta > Magnoliopsida > Poales > Poaceae > Elymus > Elymus sibiricus. The sequence goes on along the minus strand of CM077668.1, from coordinate 410,976,270 downwards.
GGAAGTTCATCCGGGAGTTCGGCCTTATCGCCGCGCCGCTCACTCATTTGTTGCGCCGCGACGCCTTCTCCTGGGATACTGAGGCGGCCGAGGCCTTCCAGGCACTTCAGCAGGCTCTCACCACGGGACCGGTCCTCCAGATGCCTGACTTCGACAAGCAGTTCATGGTGGACTGCGATGCCTCGGGAGTAGGATTTGGCGCCGTCCTTCATCAGGGTGCCGGGCCGCTCGCGTTCTTCAGCAGGCCGTTCACCACGCGTCATCACAAGCTCGCGGCCTACGAGAGGGAGCTCATTGGCCTGGTACAGGCTGTGCGCCACTGGCGGCCGTATCTATGGGGGCGGCCGTTCCTTATTCGCACGGATCACTACAGCCTCAAGTTTCTGCTGGACCAGCGCTTATCCACCGTTCCACAGCACCAGTGGATCAGCAAGCTCTTCGGGTTCGACTTCACCGTTGAGTACCGGCCGGGCCGCCTCAACATCGTGGCGGACGCCTTGTCCCGCCGCGACGCCGACCATGACACGGGCACCATCGACACCGAGGGGGCTGCCCTTTGCACCAGCTCGGGGCCATCGTTCGCCTTCATCGACGACATCCACCAGGCCACGGCGACATCCGCGGATGCGCAGCTCCTTCGGCAGCGCCTCGATGAGGGCGAGTTGCCGGAACCGTGGCGCCTGGACGACGGCTTACTCCTGCACGGGCGGCGCCTCTTCGTGCCGGATCACGCCGATCTCCGTCACCAGACCATTCTGCTGGCACACTCGGCAGGCCATGAGGGTGTGCAAAAGACCCTCCACCGCCTCCGCGCAGATTTCTACATCCCGGGCAACCGTGCGCTGGTGCGAGACTGGGTGCGGTCTTGCGTGACGTGCCAGCGCAACAAGACGGAGACACTGCAGCCGGCGGGCCTGCTACAGCCCCTTGAGGTGCCCTCTCGGGTCTGGGCCGACATCTCCATGGATTTTATCAAGGGCCTTCCCAAGGTGGGCGGCAAGTCCGTCATCCTCACGGTGGTCGACCGCTTCTCCAAGTACGCGCACTTTATCGCGCTCGGCCATCCCTACACCGCCACCTCCGTCGCGCGTGCCTTCTTCGACGGCATCGTTCGCCTCCACGGGTTTCCTTCTTCGATCGTCAGCGACCGCGACCCGGTGTTCACCGGCCATGTCTGGCGCGATCTTTTTCGGATGGCGGGCGTCAAACTGCGCCTGAGCACGGCCTTCCACCCACAGACCGACGGCCAATCCGAGGTAGTCAACAAGGTGATTGCTATGTACTTACGTTGTGTTACAGGTGATCGCCCACGTGCTTGGGTGGACTGGCTCTCTTGGGCGGAGTACTGCTACAACACCTCCTACCACTCCGCCCTGCGTGCCACACCCTTCGAGGTGGTCTACGGTCGTCCTCCACCACCCATCCTGCCGTTCCAACCCAGGGCGGCCCGGACTGAGGCGGCGAGCGACCTTCTCCGCGGCAGGGATGAGATCCTTGCCGAGGTGCGCCAACGTCTTCTCCAGGCCCAGCAGCTGTCCAAGAAATACTACGACGCCCACCACCGCGAGGCGGAGTTTGCGGTGGGCGACTGGGTGTGGCTGCGGCTCCTCCACCGCACTACGCAGTCACTGGACCCTCGCGCCAAGCGCAAGCTGGGTCCTCGCTATGCTGGGTCGTTTCCGGTGTTGGAGGGCATCGGCAACGTCGCCTACCGACTTCAGCTGCCGCCTGGCGCCCGCATCCACGACGTCTTCCATGTGGGCTTGTTGAAGCCCTTCCGCGGCGAGCCACCGGCGGCCGCGCCGGATCTTCCCCCGACCTCCGAGGGACGTCTCCTTCCAGGCCCAGCGAAGGTGTTGAAGGCCCAGCAGAGCCGAGGTGTTTGGCGCCTGTTGATCCAGTGGCAAGGCCTTCCGGAGGAGGACGCCACTTGGGAGCACCTCGAGGAGTTCCGCAAGCATTTTCCCGAGTTCCAGCTCGAGGACGAGCTGTTTGTGCAAGCGGGGAGAGATGTTATGACCGGCATACACTACAGCCGGAGGAGGCCCAATGGCGCAGGCAGTTAGGGGCTTGGCCCAGTTTATCTTATCGTTATTAGGGGCTTAGCCCAGTTATCGTATTTGCTAGCGCATAGGAAGATTATATAAACTCATGTAAGGACTCGTTTGGAGATAAGCAGAAGCAATCATATTTGCTCGGCTTCCTTAAGGAGCCGGGACCCCAAACCCTAGCCGCATCCTCTCTCTCTCTCTCTCTCTCTCTTTCTCTCGCGCCATCACGGCGCCCCAGCGCCGGCGGCCGCGCCTTCCACCTCGCCAACCCTCCTTCCACCCCTATAACCTGAGAGCTCGCCCTGGTAGGGACTCGGTTCCTATCACACAGCCTGTTTGGGGGCCATGGCTTTGTCTGGAGCAAGCTAGGCTAAAGTGCTAGACTGCAGGTTTGATTGAATCTGGAGGAAACAGGTTGGTGGTGAAAGTAACAATGAAGTAGCACTTAAATATCTCATTTTTCTGGGACCATTCACAATGGCCGCTGGTACGGTGCTGACAATGTTGTTCCACTTAAATCTGGCAATGACGTTTCAGAAATCTAAAGTAGCATAGATACAATATTTTCTTTCAGAGTCGTATTGTTTTTATTTATTTACAGTGACAGTAGTTGAGTTTTCTTCAGTGCTTATGCAGAGTAACCTTAAGAATTGCTATTGGGCAAAGACGCACAACTACACCTTCCAAGGAGAGATAATAAGCCATGCTTAGAGTACATATGCGGAAAACTTTATCTAATCCTCATCGAAAATAGGGAAGACGCGGAAAAATCAGTAACTTGTAAAAGTAAACATCCATGTACTGTTGGGGAAATCCTCAACCAAGTCACCTTCACTGAAAGTCTGAAATAGAGGCAAACTCGAGCACTACTTCTTGATAGGCACATCCTTGGGTGTCTGCTTTGAAAGTAATAGGAGTGCTCAAGACCACAATTTTTAGGCCGGCAAGCTGAGGTAGATCAAGAGCTTTGTTGGGGAAGATACTTCTATTGTGCACGTTCCAGATATGCCAAACAACATATGACGCCGCAACTCTGTCCTTCGTAAGACAGAAAACAAAGCAGTTTCCACCAAGCCGGATGCTTGCGGTCAGTGAGGTGCCAAACTTCCTCAGTGAAAGGACACACATTGAACAGGTGCACAGCCGACTCATCCTTGGCTTCTGTTCCATGGAGAGAACATCTTATATAATCATTTCAAGGAAATTAAGATGGAGTTTCGGTTGCATCCTCCCATGATGAAATTGAGAACATCTTAAATAATCATTTCAAGGAAAGAATCGGAACTCCCATGCTCAGGCAATACACCATGGGTCTTGACTTCATTTTGACGAATCATACCGACTCACGCCAACAAGAAATCCCGTTTTCAGAGGACGAAATCTGGGAAAGCACTATATGCCAAAAGAAAAAGGTGCATCAAAGTCAATTTGTCAATGACATCATTTCACTACCACTCACTCCTCATGATGTCATTTCACTTTAGCTGCTAAAAATTTTATGTATTTTTTTTGCGAATTTATTAATACTTCATGTGATGTTGGATCTTAACATAAGCGAAGAAATAATATGTGTGTCCCAGGTCGAAAGCAGATTTTTTTGAAAAGGTCGAAAGCAGATACAATTGTAAAAGTTGAAAAGCCAGTCTGATGATCTGATCATTTCTTACGGCATGTATATATGTGGCTGCATGGGAATTTCTCAGCTGCTCACATCAGGCTCAATTATCCGTTGCATGCATGACTCTTTTGGCAGTTCTGTGGTAGAAATGCGTACTGGTGACAAAATATTTTCAGTGTGTGTTTATTTACACTGTCAACAAAAACAAAATACAAGTTTAACTCCCAGAGTAATACAGATTCCAATGTGTTTGATCAATCTGAAACCGGCGAAAAGCCTATTCGTCTTGGACTGTATTCTCTGCTTACCAGAGCTGCATGCACAGCCAACGCAATAGAGCAATCGCGCGCCGCAGCGGACAGTGAGCATGCATGCAAGCTAGCCACAATTCGTTTCATCCAGATGAATAGAGCCAAATCACTTCCACTCTATACTATCTAGGCAGGTAGTACAGAGAAAAGGCACATGGACAACGTTGATCAAAGCCATGCACAGGTACCTTCTTTTACTGTGAGGCTGTCCTTGCTTCTGATTGCTTTATGGCAACTCCCACGCCGGCGCTTAGAGCATCTATAACCAGACCTCTCAAACCTTCCTCAAACGTCTGGATGGACTGTCCGAACACCGCTCGGATCGAAAAACGCCACCCACCCTAAAGCTGGCCTTGCCTTCTAGGAGGAAACCCTCCCGAGGCCCCCGCGTCGCCTCCACGGGCGACACGGGCGGCGGCCGCCGCTCCCGAGCTCAACTCCCTCCCATCCTATCTTCTCCCTCCCCGCTGCCGCCAGAGGACGCCGCCGGCAAAGCGCGTGCGGCTGACGGCGGCGGCAGGGGCCTTGGTGGCGTCTGGCGGCGTGGACATATGTAGGCTCGACATCAGATCCCGGCTTGCTGCGGCAGTGGCAGGTTGTGGCGGCATCCATGGAGATGGTGTTGTGGCCGTAGTTGGCAACGGCGGCCGGCCATGGTTCTGCTTTCTGCTGGATCTGGGGTGACCAGATCGGGCGGGGATGAGGCGGCTGTACTCTCCTCGCGAGGCTGGCAACACAGGTTGTGACTCAGCCGCGGCACGTGGTTCCGTCTCAGCCGGCGTGACGCAAGATGGATTGATTGGATACGGCGAGATGGTCGGCGAAAGCCGTGCTTGAATATGTTTCAGGCCGACGATTGTGACGCCTTTGGGCGCCATTACCTTGTTGAAGGAATCATCGATGCTTCTCTCGCCTACTTGCCTACTGCTCCGGGGGAAACTCTAGATTTAGGTGATCTTTTTGGATGATCTTGAATCGGACGATGGCGTCAATGGTGTCGTTTTTCTCTCTTGGGAGCATCGTTTTGGAGCTGCATTGGTTAGGGGGACAAGTGGATGATGGCGGGTTCACACTGAGGCTGACGCTTTTCATGTCTACCGGTGCCCTATTTTGGGTGGTTGAGGCATCGAGGCGGAGCATGGCATCGGGTGACAGTGATCTTTCGTCGAGACGTCATGTTACGAAGATGGTGCGTGGCAATTTGCCGGTGTTCATTGCGTTGTCGGGATAGTGACCACTCGTGGTGTTTTGTCTGGTGTGCCCAGATCTACCACTGACACTAGTGATGGAAGCGTGAAATTGCCGGATTGTCTCCAAGGTGAGATTTTGGTGGTGGCGTCTTCTATAACTCTGCAATCAATGCCTCCGTCACTGGCTCTTTGCTTAGTGTGTATATGGTTTTCAGCCTGCGTGGATATTACGTCTGGACCATATGCACTTACATCATTTTTAGTGGCTGCAACTGCTGGACGAGGATCAATGTTGCCTTTTTTTTCTTTTCCTTTTCATCCGCCGGCATAGCGTTGGTCTCCTATGGCTTTGCTACTTGTCGGTGTGATCTTGTGTGCGTTGGTGTTGGCTGTGTGCATCCTAACTATGCAGAGGCTGGGTGTTTACTCATTGTGTTTTGTATCTCCTTGATGCTTCATTATGAGTTAATAAAATCGCCCATTTTCGAAAAAACCCTAAAGCTAGCCCAAACGTCTTGGCTGTCCGACACCCCTCAAACCCAGCCCATATGTGGGGTGGATTTGGGGCTGTCCGGACACCCCTCAAACCCTCAAAACAGGCTTTCACCCCGCTTTATATATAAATCAACACACCAATGTACACGGCCGAACGATACAATGTGGTGGGGAAGCCCTCACAAAAGCAGATCAGAAGATACAACATAAGGCCTAAACCTACTAGCCTAATACCTCACCGAGGCCCGAACGAGGACGCTTGGGCGCCACGAAAACGCCCTTCGGAGGGTGACGGCGTGGTGCGTCGCCGCTGTCGTGTCCGAGCAAGCAGACAAGGGTTTTCACCTGGAGCCCTGGTACAAGGTCGAGATCCATAACGACATCTTCAAGAAGAGAACGACACCCACGGGCGCCGTCGTCGCCGGCGCCAAGCACGAAGCTTTTCACTTGAAGTCTCGCTTCCACCACCAGAGACGTCCCGAACACCACCGCAACGAGGGTCAGCGTAGCTACACTAGATCTGGGCATTGTCGGAGAAAACCAGAGCCTCCCACCACTACACCCCTTGCCGCCCATACGACCGAGAGGTGAAGCCACCACCGCCACCACGGAGCCTTCCGGAGAAGCCGACCATGTAGCCCACCATCCGGGGCAGTCGCCCCGGCATCCTCAGACAAACTCGACACCGACGCCATAACACGCGACCGCCACCCAAACCAAGCCACAAGACACCGCCTCAACATGGATAGAGCAAGACCAGAGAACACGCGCGGAGCACCCAACCTCCGACAGGGGGACCAAGTCCAACCCCTGCATCACCGAAAGTCAGCACACGCCGCCGGCCATCTGCCAGCTAGCGCTACCGGGAGGGAGGGGCATCGCTCCATCAGATCTGGCAACTCCAGATCCAGATGGGGGAGTCCCATGGCAGCCGACACCTCCGGCCGCCAAGCATCCACCTCCGTCGTCCCCCCACGACCCATTTCGACACCGCCGCCGCAAAATTGAGGACCTCCGCACCAACCCGCAAAGCCCCGTCGCCACGCGCCCACGGGAGAAGAACGTCAACGCCAACCCGACGCCGCCGGGCCAGTACCACCGCCACCACGCCGCTGCCTGATGACCCACAAGTATAGGGGATCGCAACAGTCTTCAAGGGTAGTATTTCACCCAAATTTATTGATTCCACACAAGGGAAGCCAAATAATATTTATAAGTCTTAGCAGTTGAGTTGTCAATTCAACCACACCTGAGAAGTTGTTTCTCTGCAGCAAAGTATTAGTAGCAAAGTAATATTATATAGTTTTGATAGCAGTAGTAACGGTAGCAATGGTAACAGTAATGGTAACAGTAGCAGTTTTATAGCAGTTGGAACAGCAGTAGCAATAGTAGTAACTTAGCAAAGACAATATGAGCAAAGCGTAGGCATGGAGTAGCGATGGATATTTGGATAACATTCGTCATGTGACAATCAGAACCTGATAGTTGTTCAGTGTGGTGGCGCTTTTGAACGGCCTGTCAGTATCCTGATCATCTGCAATATGAAGTTTGAGCCCGCAGGCTTCTCTGTTGATGCATATTAAGTTGTGGTCAAGAAGCTCTCGCTGTTATGTGTGGTTGCATGAAACCTATGCTTATTTCGATACCTCAATTACCAAGTAATTTTGGTGTGTGTTTGAAAGATGTGCTAACTAGTCTGCCTCATGTCTATTTTTCCTGAACTGAAGAATTATTTTGCTAAAACTTCTTAGTACTAATTAGTTATCAATCTACTTGCCTCATGTCTCTATTTCTTGAACCGAAAAATTGTCTTTACCTTTTTGTCCATGTCTTGTTTTTATTCTGAGAGATTATCTAGTCATCTCTCAATGCTGAATACTCATAATTTAGCAATTTACATTTTTTTTCCTGTATCTGAGTTTTGTTCTAGCATGGTGATTAAATGTGGCCGATTATCCTCTCAATTTGGTCACTTGCTAGTTTCACATGATTGTTAGAAGTGCCTGGAGCACTATCCTTTATATTGAATTGAATGGTTGCATTATAGTTAATTTTTGAGTATAATGTTCTGCTGTATTTCATTTCATGAGTTGATTCCAGCTAGTTTTGTATTGAAATGTTCTTTTGTACTTCTGTCCTTCTGATTCATTGTTTGTCATTATGTCTGAAGTAAGATTTTGTGTCGCAATGCAATTGTAAAAGTAAGTTAAAAAGTCACTTTGATCATTTGTTACTGCACGTATCATGTGTCATTGGAGGGTTTATTGCTTAGCTGGCTAGCTGCTCACATCACCTATAGGCTACAAATGGTCAATTATCTGTTTCATGCCTGCCCCTTCTGGCATCTATGTGTGATAGTCTGATAGATATGCATACTGGAGACACTACAGCATTACACTGTGAATGCTTCGCCTTTCATCTAATAATCTAGTAGCCATTGAGTGAGGTGGCGCTTCTGAATGGCCTGGCTGTCAGTATCCTCATGAGACGCAATGCATATGAATCGAGTCCACCTATGAGTTGTTACAACGCTGCATGATTTTTGTTTGTGTGAATTATCCTTTTGGGCTCAATGGCTACCGTGCGTGCTGATGCTAAAATTACCAAGTCGTTTTGCTCAGCATTTGAAATAGTTGCCAATTGATCTGCCTTGTGTCTCTGTTTTGCTTTGAATTGAAGAGTTGGCTTTGTTTATTTTTTATCGAAGTCTTCTTATTTCTTAAAGATCATCCGGTTGTTTTCAATACTCTGGTTTCCTGTTTTGAAGTTCTGTTGTAGCCGATGATGAAATTAGAGCACATTAAACTCTTTGTTGACTAGCAAGTTGGACTTGATTTGTGGAAGAGCTTGGAGCACTGCTCATTGAATTATAGTCAACTTCCCAGTGAAATGGTCTGTTGCAATTCATTTTTCTTCATGTATCCATTGCATCAGGTTAGATATTGAGATTTCCAGTTATAGTTCTGGCTTTGCTGTTGCACCTTTTGGGGTGATCTCAATCATGGTCATGCTGGTGTTCCCCTGGAGACACACAGCCATGCTCCTTGCTCCTCTATAACCATTGGTCGAAATCAGATTGTCTCGAGCATAAGCAGGACATCACCAGGAACTGTGTCTCTGATCATTTTTTACTGGACCATTACAGGGCAATTGCTCAGCTGCGCACATCACTTGGAGGCTACATATGTTCAGTTTTCTGTGGCACTCATGCTCTTTTGGGGTATGTGTGTGCGAGAGCTTAAACATGTGTGTTTGCGGGGGTGGGGCTTTATCTATCTGAAACCGGTGACGAATCTCTTCATTCTTAAATTGTATTGGCTGCTTTTCGTTGCAAGGTTGCTGTTCTTCTACCAGAGCTGACTGACGGACTAATAGTACAGATTTTTTTTTTTTGATGCGCTACAACGTTGTGTTGATGACATGCCACGGAATTTGTGGTCCTCGCAAATTCATCCATAAAATGCTGGACTATGATCGGCTCAAATAAGTCTCTCAGATTGTTCACGAACCTGGTTGGGGTGCTCAGAATCCATGGTGTCCAACTTCACTTTGTGTTACTTTGTTCATATTAATCGCTCAATTGCTAGATGGAGTAAGAACACTTTGAGTGTGATCTCCATCTTTCAGAAGTTGTTCCAGAGTGTACAGGAGCAACTTTGCACCAATGCATGATTCTAGTTAAAGTGACAACCATTCTTAAACAAATGCAGAGTTTGCAATTTGACATGATTACTTTGATCTTCTGGATGCTTCAGTCTCATTGTAGACTGAATTTGTTCAAGCCATACATCCATGTTGTGTTTCATAGACAGCAACAATCGTTCTTATCGATATGGCTGATAGATCATTTGGTGCGCCCATGAATATCTTTTATGTCGAGCACTACACAACTAAAGAGTATAGTTTACACAATCAGGTGGGCACACATTGTTGCCTCAAAGGTGGTAGGGTTGATAAAACTGCGTTCATGTAGATTAGCCTTCCACCACGGCTTGTTCGGTTAATCCCCCCAACAAGGGGATTGGAGAGGATTGGATGGGATTGAGGTGGATTTTGACTTGTAGGGCATTTAATCCCTTTCAATCCCCTCCAAACCCCTTCAAATCTCAAAGAACCGAACAAGGCCTAAGGAATCTTGAACATGCGTCGGGTCTTTCAATTCCATTAACCAGCGGTGACATGTCCTGAATGGATGGGCGTGTTGAGCCTAGGGGAACGCCATGGATTCTGAGCACCCAACCAAGTTCGGCAACATTAACATGAATTAAATCACGATCTAGAGAAATTGACCTGCAAACCTGTGGCCGAAGCAAACGACGCCAAAGCATCTTTGAGGACAACCAGCTGGTGCTCGCATGTTTCCATGACTGGCAGCGTGTTGTTTTATGCACTGGATGATAGGGAGATCATGGGCATGGAAGTGACGAGGTGATGCAATTCGCCCTAATGTAAACAGGTGATTAATCCGATTTTGCAAGAAACTGACCGCTAGAATGAAATATAAATAGAGAAGAGATGAGACGGCTCATATCACGACAAAAATCATCTTCGCTAATTATATCTGGGTATGCAAATCATGCTTTTGGTATTAAACTCGCATTAATTTCTCAATTGACATCCTAAAAGCAATGTTTCAGTGGAAGAACAATGTAATATATATAGTGTGTCATTACCGAAACCAAAAATCTGCCTACACAATTAGGCTTATAGTGAAGGGGAAAAAAAAGTCCAGTTGGACACATACGGAGCACCGATGCATAACCTCAGGTTTCCACTAGAACAACGTTCGTTCACATGGCCTAGTCCTCTGGTTCTTGCTCCCATCCACAGGCGACCTCTTAAGAAAAGAACAACGTAGGGTGTTGTGTTCTTCTCGTGCTAAGTAAATACTTAATTCTTAGAGCATGGATGGATGGGTCGGTGCTTTGTCAGGCTAGTGTGTACTCATTCCCGGTGCCTCACAATCCTACACACACATACATCCACTCTTTTATTGTTTTGACGTAAGTAGCTACCATTTGAAGTGAGATTAGTGGTGGAACCATTGACAAACATGTGTCTATGCTCCGAGAATACATATAGTCCGTGATGTTCTATTGTCCATAAAGTCAATGAAGGTAAGGAGGGCCGGCATGGCACCATGTGCTTCCTTGCTTGGCTGCTATAAATTGACCATGTGGCTCTACACAATCTTTTATTGGGAGCAAGAATCAAGAGCAAAAAATTTGGACAACCTTCGAGCGCGTTTGAAAGCTCGTCTTCTTTGAGGCTCCTACCTTTCATATCCTTTTGGATGCAGATAATGACATAAAAAGTAATAATCAATGGGGCTGACATGGTATGGACGAATCTTCACTTTAAGGGCATCTTTGTTTTGAAAGGTTCAAATAAAAATTTGGAGGCTAGAATCCGAACGAATTTTTTTATGTGGGTCCTTTGGTTTGTAGTGTTAAATATTATGATAATTTCCATTAAGGATTCTTTTACACCATACTTCGTAGTCGACATTATTTTCATTTGGAGGATAGAATCCGAATGAATTTTTTTATGTGAGTACTCAACCTCTTGGAAAAATACTTTTATTTTTCTTCGCTGTAATAAAATATACATTGGCACAAATTCAATCCCATTGGGTTCATCGGATATGACATTGCAATTATATGTTTTTTCCTATTTCTGTGAACCCGGCCGGTAAATCTAAAATCCTGTAAAAGATCGTTGGCAAGGATTAATTTGGAAAGACAATACAGTTTGTTCAGAGAGATGACTACTATTATTGCTTTTTCTCTAACTGTAAGGGGCTATGGTTACTCCTGTACTTTTGGTTTCCAAATCTCGTTTGCATTCTGGCCGTCCCCACCTCAACTCCCCTTCCCTCCCCTCCCGCGTCGCTCCCGCGAGCGACCGGGAGGGCTAACCCTAGTGCCGCCGCCGGGCCGGCCTCCCGCCCCTCTCCCTCCCCTCGCCGCCGCCGGTGCGCGCCGCCGGGCAAAGCCCGGTCGGCGTCGGCGGCGGCGGGGTTTCTCACTCCCCTTCGAAGACGGCCGGCGCGGGCCGTGGTGCTTCGGATGGCGGCGGTGCGCGAGCGCAGGGCGCATCGGCGTGGTGGCGGGCGTCTGGCGGCGGAGTCACGGACGCGTGGCCCGGCGTGGTGGGCTGCATGATGGTGATGCCCGTCGCTACCGCGGCGGCCCGATTTGGTTCGGTTCTGGGCGGATTCGGGCGGCGGTGGCGGCGGATGGCTTGGTGGCCACTGGTGGTTCCTCCTGCCGCTCCTGGAGGTCTCCCTCGTGCCTCCATGGGTGGGTGGGGGGGCTGCTACGCGGCTGCGGGGCGGGTGGTGGCGTGCTCGTCCTGGATCTGGCATCGGGATCGGGGTGGGCGGCGCGGGTTGGGCAGCGGCCTGGCGTGGCTGTTGCTCCGACCGTGGGCGGCGGCGCGAGGAGGTCTGGCGCATGGGCGGTGGCCTCCCGGTGGCGCGGCGGCTACACGGTGGCTCGGCGGCTCTGCCTGCGGCGACGGCCGGCTTCTCTCCAGCGTCGGCTCGTCTGCGGTCGGACCGTTTCGACCTTCGCTTCATCTCCTCGTCGTCCGGGCACTACTTCGGTTGAAGGGTTGGCCCTCTCCCAGCTGCGGTCCATCACTCGTCTCGCGCCCGGTGGCAGGACCGAGCTCGTCTCGCGTCCGGTGGCAGGACCGAGCTCGTCTCGCGTCCGGTGCTGCAGGACCGAGATTGTCTCGCGCCCGGCAGCAGGACCGAACTCGTCTCGCGTCCGGTGGCAGGACCGAGCTCGTCTCACGCCCGGTGCTGCAGGACGGGGCGATGGAGGCCAGTTTTGGCCGGCCTATCGGGTCTCGGCGCTGGGGGCCGTCCAGGGGTGCGAAAGGCGGGGCCTTTCCGCTCGTCTCGTTGGTGGGGGTAGCGGCGGATCTCGGGGTAGGTGGTTTCAAGGTCTTGGATGCCGAGGCGGCGGCCCTGGTGGTGGTAGCGCGGTGCTCATGGGCAGAGCCCATGGCTCGGTGCTGCCCGGTGGCCATGGCCATGTGGGCGGCGTGGCTACCGGGGTGTGGCGTTCGGTGGCGGTGAGTGTTGGCCGGGGTGAAAACCTGTTCTATCTTCGGATAGACCGGCGGCGGCGAAGCTCGTTCCCTTCTTAAAGGCGTCGTGCTCTCATTGCCCGTCGTGTTGCTCCAGGGGAAACTCTGATCCTCGGATCAGGCGGTGGCGACGCTCCGGTGTCGTATCCTTCCTGAAGGCGCCGCCTTGGAGTCCACGAATCGTCGTATGCGGCTTCATCTCTTCGTAGTTAGGGGTGGTGTTGCTGCGCTCAGCGCCTGTGTATTCTGCCTTGGGTGTGTGCGTTTGTTGTGGTGGTGTGCGTTTGTATCGGGCTGTTGGTGATCGTTGCTTTATATATAAAGTGGGGCGGAAACCTTTTTGGATAAGGGGCTATGGTTTTTGATAATTAACCAACTCTTTTGGGCACTACTATTGCCAGTAATTAAGACAACATCAGGTATAGATGGGATGATTTGTGAAGCAGTTTTAATATGACTTGAAGTCGATCTGCCATCTTTTCTTGCTTAACAATTAGGGATTTTTATATCTGTGCCCCTGGTTCCTTAGCCATACTCATTCATCCCCATGCTCTTAACATTTGCTCACTTTTCCCCACTCTCTTGTCTGAAACCCTCAGAAATGGTCACAAACGGTGGATGCCATCGGGTCAGTGCTTTGACCGTTAACTCTGACGAGTGGGGCCGTGCTAGACTGTGTCGCCCGTTGGACCTGACAATTGGGGCCGCGTCGGACGGTGCCGTTGTTCGCCCGTTGGGCCGTGGTTAGACTGTTGGGCCCTGCGCGCGCCGCAACGACAGAAGCCTGCTATGCATGCACGACATGTCCAGCTAGCCTGCTATGCATGCACGTAGCTAGCCTGCCTGCATGCGCCGATGCCCGCCGCCACGATGCGCTGACCGGCCTCTTTCTGCGCGCGAGCCGCCACGGACGCTGACCGGCCTCTTTCTGCACACGAGCCGCCACGGACGCAGGGACGGTCGCTGCCGCTGGTTCGTCTCATCTCGCACGCTTGTCTCCTCGATGTAGAGCATGGTTTCAGACTTTTCGATCCACTCGCATATATTCAACGTGGCAATTAAAACCTGTTGGCAATTAAAGTGGCATATCGATCGACGCGGCTCGTTTGAACGTAGCAAATCCAAAGCGCGGCCGGTGCCACTCCCCTTCCCTTCCCCTTTCCCTATTTAAACCACCCACCCCTCCACCTATTCTCACATCCATTTGCGCCGCCCCCTTCTTTTCTTCACCCAAACCCAGAGCACTCTCAAAGCGAGGCGAGGATGCAGTACAATGGCCCCACCTTCGAGCTCCCACCGACCGTGCCGGAGCGGCGGTATCCCGCCAGCGTCGTCGTGGAGACGACGCTCCGCGTGTGGGCGTTCTCACGCTGGAGGGGTGCAAAGGAGTTTGCCCAGTGGTTCCTCGGTGCGGGCTTCGCCCACCTCCCGGCGGGCTCGCCGGTGATGTTCCGACTGGAGGAAGTGCGTCCAAACTCCAGCACTCCGCCGATAGGGCTCATCGTCAACTTCACCAACAGATTTGATGCGTACTACCTCCTCGGCAAGGTGTTTTGGTGTGGGTGCGAGTTTATTGCATTCACCACCTACAACATCTTCACCGACTTCAACAGCATCTTCCCCACCCGCAACGGTATGCACAGCCTCCCCTACTACCTCGGCGAGGACGGCATGGAGGAGGAGCAGTGAAGAGGAGCAGTGAAGAGGAGGCGCAGTGAAGATGGTGGTGAAGGCCCGGTCTCGTGAAGCTTGTCTTGCATGCCCTAGGGTGTTAGGGCTTTTTATCTTTTATATATTTCTATCTTAATTATGTTGTTGGTTGTACCATGAACTTTTTATCTCTGTCGTGTTATATCATGTTGGGAACCCTAAGAACTATGTTATGCTTGCTACCCTTATTTGATAGGGAATGTCGTTGGTTATCTGTGTTTTGCTTGCTACTTTTATATGTCGTTGGTTGTACCCTTATTTGACGTGAGATATCGCTAGATGGATATGGTGTCGTAGCCGAGCCCTTCTGCTAAATCAATCAATGAAAGGGTATCCCTCAATGAAAACCAGCAAGTTTTGGGGTTAGACTTGTAAAAATGGTTGGAGGGTAGCCCATTCGTCTTGTTATATTCATGTTGTGTAATATTTGTATTTTGGCCCTTATATTTTAGGGTCAAGTTTTGGCACGCGCGGCTAATGGACTAGTTGAAGTGTCAAAAAGGAAATTAAAGCTAGAAAAATGAGCCATGTTGATGTTGAAAAGAAGGAGAAAAGATAATTTTTTTGAATTGTTGGTAGCCCTATTCCGTATATTGTATGAACAAAAACAAGCTAATTTTTGAATAGTTTGTGGCCATTTGGCATGATGAAATTAATTTTGGCCCTTATATTATAGGTTTTATTGGTTCCAAGTTTTGGCACGGGAGGCTAATGGACTAGTTGAGGTGTCAAAAAGGAAATTAAAGCTGGAAAAAAAAGAAGCTAATTTTTTTGAATTGTTGGTGCCCATATATATTGTAGGATACCTATATTGTATGAACAAAAAAAAGCTAATTTTTGAATAGTTTGTGGCCATTTGGCAGGATGAAAATAATTTTTGAAGGGTAGCCCATTGTTTACTTGTTGGTGGCCATATTGCATGAAACAAAACGGTAATTGTTGACTTCTTGGTGGCAATATCAATTGTTGTGTAATTTCAAACGATGTAACCTATTCTTGTAATGTAACCAACGTGCACTCAATCTCTGTAAGCAAAAAAACAGAGGAAAAACAGAGCCAGCGCATGCACTATTTTTCTAGGCCTCTTTAATCTTTGTGGGCCTTCGACGGTCAACGCAATGCGACGGCCCAACCAGAGCTTGGTTTCATTTTGGGCCCAATAACTACGTTTTTTTTTCTCTTGCCCTTGGTGTTGTCTGACGAAACTGAAAGTGTCAAAAACTAACACCTACAGAGATTCAGAGATGGAGATAGAGACATAGTTTAAGCAACACAGAGAGCACATGATCCACAAATTAAGCAACACGGAGAGCACATGATCCACAAACCCTTAAGCAAATCGTAGAGCACATGAAACGACACAAATAACATCTCTAACGAGTGATGACCAGCAAGTAAGCAAATCCTAGAGCAACTATACAAAAATAAAATCCTAAAGCTATCAGATTCGCCTGCTTGTTCAACTGAATCATCTGCCTCAAGTTCTTGTTCATCTTCTTTAATTCCCCCTTCAGATCCTCATCCCCTACTGTCGGAGCAGCACTTTCAGAGACCAAATTCCGAGTGGCTGATGGCAGATTGACCTCCCGGGTTGCGGCCCAATTGAATTGAAGCAAGCTCTCCCCTTGAAGCCTCCGAACGTAGTCATGCATCCATTCAAAATGTGTGCATTTCTTCACGATCTGAAACGAAATCATGAACCCTAAATCTCAGATCCAACGAAAAAGAATTAGAAGCAAAGAGAAAAAAGAAGGGAAGGGTCAAAGAAAAATCATGAGATCTAACCTGCCCCTCTGGCTTGCTCTCTCATTTCATGAACTCGCGCCCAAAGTTGCCATTCTTGTCCTCCTTCGAAGTCAACCTTTTCAGTGGCGCGGTGTGTGGGCAGTCAGGGCATCGCTCCATGGGCACTGGACCATACTGGGGCCACGAGGGGCGGGAGGCTGAAGTGGAGCTCGACATATCTAGTCGCCGGAGAAGAAGAAGCAGACGAGTGGCTCCTCTGGTCGCCGCAGAAGAAGAAGAAGACAGGGGAGGCAATGGTGGGCGAGCACAGCCAACGTCTCGCGGATCGCCTCTCACGGATCGCCCAAGGATCCAACGATGCGGAGCCGTCCTTGTGATCCAACTGCGCGGAGCCCGCACGCAGCCTGGCCTCAGAATTCCTTCTAGAAGACCATATCTGAGGGCTATCGCTTGGCGCTAGGGTATGATCGGACGGCTGATGTTCGGAGCTAGGGTTAGGCGAAACCCCGCGGGGTTTAGAGGGGTTTTGAGTTGGTCAACGGGGTTATCTAGTGTTTGACCAATATTCAACTGAGCATAACTAATTTAAAAAAAATCCAAAAAATATGAAACCTTCGCGAATCGTCGTTTTATAAGACACACTAACGAGGAAAAATACTAAACTTGGTCTACGGTCATTTTCAAAAAAAACCTAGTTGGCACGATCGTGGTTAAATGAGCACCATTAATTTAAAAAAAATCAAAAATATATAAAACCTGCGCACAATGTTGTCTTATGTGACATGTTACCAAAAAAAATCATAAACTTGTTCTATGGAAATTTTCATGAAAAAACCTTCACAAATATGAGCTATCACGTACAACGTTACAGAGAGTTCAAGGAAAGGAGGTAGGTTTATTGAAAAATTAAAAAAATCAAAAAAATCACCAAAGCTTCATTTCAAAGTGAATAAGAAGGATCTGAACTTAGTTTTCCTTTTTCATATTTTAAACGTGTTTTTAATGGTTTTCTATTAAATCACATTATTTTCAAAAAAAAATGTAAAAATATGAAGATTAATTCAATAAATAGTGAGACTTCGAATCTACACTATATAGATTGAATAGGTGTTAATAAAAAATATTTGGCTCATTTAGAGTAGGTCCAAAAAAACTTGATTACAAATGGGGCTGTTTACCCTAGCTTCGAAGCTCATTTGGAGCACATTTCCCATGACTATAAGTTTTACCACACAAAAGAGATCGGATTGATCACCTAACGTTTATAATAGTTCAGCAAACATTACAACATCACACCACAGGGCAATGGAGTTCAAGTGTTGGTTCAAATTCAAATTTTGCCTAAAATTCAAATTCTGCCTGAAATTCAAATTTTGCCTCAAATTTCACATCAAAGTACAAATAGCATTATTAAACCTTACAAGTTTTCACAGTTGTTCAAATTGACCACAGAAACCTTAGTACAAATCCTTAAAGTTCAAAGTTTACAACTTGCATTCAACGTTCGAAGTTCACATCTTTGCCTTGCTCCTTGTGTTTCGAGACGGCTTAACAGCCTTGCTCCTGGTTTCCCTAGGTGGGATATCCACCTTTTTCTTCTTCCTTTTGATCTTCACTTCAGGCGGTGGCTGTCGAGGTGCTAACGGAGAACTTCCACTGGCCAGTTGACGGGGTTCAAAACCTTCATAAGCCATGGCTTCATATTCTTCAAATTCTTTCTCTCTTGGCCTTTTCTCTCCTTTTCCTCTCATTTTCCTAGAGCTAGGTCAAACAGAAAAAATATTATAAGCCATCGATAAAAAAGAAGAAATGCACAAAAAAGGGAAGGTTGTTGCACACATACCAAGCTGCCGGCAGTGCTAATTCAGTTGCTTCATTCTCCTCTGCATTAGCTGCAATTTGCTTTGCTGCTTCATTCTCCTCTGTATTAGCTTCAATCTGCTCTAATGCTGCATTCTCCTCTGCATTTGTTGCTGCCCATCGTTCCTCTTCTCCAAATGAAGCATCCACTGGATTGGTACATTTCCTAGCAATGTGCCCTAGGGTTCCACATTTTTTGCACTTACGCTGTCTTTTTACACGACCCTCTTCACCTCTTCTGATCCTGTTCTTCCTTGGTCTTCCTGGTGGTCTAGTCAGTACAGGAGCATTTAGTTTGAACCCTGGATCTACTATGTTCCATTGGTCTTTTCCCAAGAGTGCAGGCACATTGGAAGCATAAGCAACCCTGAATTTGGCAACAGAAAAATATTCAGAGATGTATTGATCAACTTCACCATCTTCACCACCTATAACAGTCATCAGATGTAGGGCATGTATGCATGGCTTCCCACGGAGTTGCCATTGCCTACAACTGCATTCCGTAGTTGCTAGGTTAACTGGATATCTCCATTCCCTGTTTTTACTGTCAGTATATGTTACCTCAGCCTCATGTGTCGCCGCTCGAATGCATTTCATGTTCAGTCCTCTTGCCTTGGCATGCAATGCCTTAATAAGAGATGGGAGCATAAGATGGCCAACATATTCTGTTTCTGCAATTCTTTTGCGAAGAGCCATCTTTATCATGATCATCTGCCGAATCTTATCAAATATTTGCCATATCAGAAGCCCTTTCAATGACTTGATATTTGCATTGAAACACTCTGCCAGGTTACTGGTCACATAGTCTACTTTGCAGATTTCATTGAATTTGCTTCTTGACCACAACTTTCCATGATGTGCATCTAGGTACTCCTTCACCAGAGGATTGTGAACATACATCACTCTCAAATGATGCGCATGCTTCCTCTCACTGCATGTGTATGATGCTGGCCATAAGTTCTCATCATAAACTTTACCTTTGAATTTGTTTCTGAAATTCTGCGCTAGGTGTCGCATACATTCCCTATGCTCCACTCCAGGGAATACAATTTCCACTGCAGTCTCCAAACCCTTGCAAGCATCTGTGTGTATAGCTAAACCTGGGGGTGTACCTATAAGGTTGCGCAACTGCTGCAGAAACCAGACCCAACTTTCCTCAGACTCTGCCTCCACCACACCAAATGCAACTGGGAATAGCCAGTTGTGTCCATCAACTGCAGAAGCTGCCACTAGTTGTCCTCTCCACCTTCCATTCAAAGCAGTTGCATCAACAGCCAAATAGGGCATGCGACCATCAAGAAACCCCTGCCAACAAGCCTTGAAACAAACAAAAGCCCTCCTGAAGCACTCCTTCTCAAATGACTTACCTTTTATTTTGTATGTAACTGTATGCTTGTCAATCTCTACAACACTCCCTGGACTAGCAGCTTCCACTTCAAATTTAAATGTGTAGAGCAACTGAAAGCTCTCATTCCAAGGACCATTAATCCTGTCAAGAGCCATTTCCCTAGCATAGAAAATCCTCATGTAAGGTAAGTCAATCTTGTACTTCTCAAATAGCTTCCCATGGAGTGTTGTTGGGTGTTGATGTTTCTCTCAACCAATCCAAAATTGCATCTACCACCCACCTAGTCTTTGCTAGGTTTGCTTTAGCCTTCCCTCCTCCCCCTCCAGGTGGACAAGTATGCTGGTGTGGGTTCTTTTTTATCTGAAACAAAATGGGACCCAAACAAAATATAGTTAAGAAAACATTACACAATGATCTGAAAATAAAATGAATCAGTATAAACTGAAATACACAAACCTGAATGAACTTGCTCCTCAACATATGTGATGCATGCAACCTCCATCTACACCTATCATATGGGCAATGAATAGTGAACCTTGTTGGCTCACTCCTATCAATCACATATGTATTTTCAGTGAGAATGCAGTATGTAGTCACTGCATTACGACAGTCCACCATCGACTGGAATATGGTGCCGACAGCTAGCTGAGGATCTTCCCTGTTCCACTCAATTGTTGGCATGTCATCACCATCATATTCATCTAAAACTAAGCTGTCGATGTTCTCCTGCCTCTCTTCATCGTCAGTGTCATCAAATCTAGCACGGCTGATAGGTTCCTCTGGATATTCATCTTCCATTGCTTGTTTACTGACAGTATCTACAAGATCAGGGAACATATTCTCATCCTCATCATCATTTCGAGGCACCTCTTTGTCTGGCTCTGCATCTTGCTGTACATCGGCTGCAGCAGCGACAGGAGAAGCGACACAAGAAGCGGCAGCAGACATATTGTGACTTTCAGAACCACTAACTCTGCTTGGTTTCGACCTACAAGGAGTGCCGGGGCGCTCGCTATTAGCAGAGACAGCAGATTTCTGAACATCATTCCCCTTGTCACGTTCATTGCGTGGCCGAAGCACCTCGATAAGGATTTTACCGAAGCGGCTTTCAGCATTCAAAGTAAAGAGCAATCCTAGATGCTCATCGCAAGTTAATGGGACAAATTTTTGCTCTGTACTGCTGAAATTTTTTAATTCAACAGCATCGGCAGGGCTCCACCCATATGAAGAATTTTGGAGCGCCGCGAGCAAATCTTTGAACGACATACTTGTTTCTACCACCTTCGGATAGAAAAATCCAGTAAGCATTTGCGGTTTTCTACCGCGCAGCACACTAACTTCCATCCTAACCGCCAGCCGGAAAGCAAGCGCAGGATCAATCCTATTCGATTCAAATAAGGGTAGGTTTCAGTTAGGCCGGGAACAATTCAGCAAAATTTGATCGATTCACGCGACTAGCTGTCAAATAGGGCCGAATTTATGAATCAGCAAATCAGTTAGAGGGGAAACGACGCTTACCCAGGTGTAATGCATGAATTATCCGCCGCCGATTCGACCCAATCCTCTCCACGGTCGATGGGCTTGAGAACCTGCTCCCCCGACATCACTGCTTAATCCTGAGGGGGATGTGGGGGTAGATCTGGCGGAGGCCACGACAGCGGCTGAGGCGAAATGGGGTTAGAGGTTGGAGGGCATGACGGCGGCGGAGGCTGCACGACGGCGGCGGAGGGGGCAGAGCGGCGTGGTGCTGTAGTGGCTCGAGGTTCAGACAAGGGGATCCCTCAGACAAGCTCATCTGACGTGTCTTAATGCGGCCCCACTCGTCAGGTCCAACGGGCGACAGAGTCCAGCACGGCCCCACTCGTCAGAGTTAACGGTCAATGGTTTGACCCGACGGCATCCTCCGTTGTGACCATTTATGAGGGTTTCGGACAAGGGAGTGGGGAAAAGTGAGGAAAATTTAAGAGCGTGGGGATGAATGAGTAGAGCTAAGGAACCAGGGGCACAGATATAAAAATCCCTAACAATTAATAGTGGCTCCCATTGTACGACTAGTAATTTTGATTAGTACTTTTGATTGATTGATTGATGGACAAAGATCCACGATATTTTCTTCCCTAACAACAACCGCTTTTTGTTGGCCTGGTAATTTGCAAAAATACTTTTGATGGGTCAGAGAATATACGTATGTCCCCCGCAAAAAAAAAAAAAGAGAATATACGTATGTGGCTACAAATTAATTTTATATGAAGTGAAAGGCTGTCAGCTTGTTCAAAGGATTTGATCCAAATTTCAAAAAAAAAAAAAAATGGATTTGATCCAAGCTAGAGCTGCGGCACTTCAGGTCTCCGCAAGTCTCCGCACGGAACGCGTCCCATCCCGTCCGCCAGAGAACAAATCGCCAAGAGTTTTCCTATTTTTGCGAGAACTCACTTGCAACAAAACTATAGTCTCCGAGAGAGAAGAAGACCTACACTACGGATCGAGACCTCCCTCCCACGACCATGGCGGAGACTGCAGCCGGATCGCTGCCTCTCCTCCCGGATGAGGTCGCCACCACTCGTCTGAGGCGGACCATGGCGGAGGCTGCAGGAGCGATGCCTCTCCTCCACGCCCTCCCGGATGAGATATCCATCTGGGAGATCCTCGTTCGCCTCCCCCCCAAAACCCTCCTCCGCTGCCGCGCTGTCTGCCACGCGTGGCGCCGCGCCACCTCCACCCGCGACTTCCTCCTCGCCCACCACGCCCGCCCTCCCCCTCCTTTACAGCAAAGATTATAATTAATTGCAGCGTCGGTGATTACATCAAGTCCATAGACATCATCCCCTGCGACCACCCGGCAGCTGACAAGCTCCAGACCGTGGCCCGACTTGATGGCGCCTCCGACATCTCTCTCGAGGCCTGCTGTGACGGCCTCCTCGTCTTACGCACCTGGAATAAGAGGGGTGAAGGCTACGCTGTGACGACCTTCATCTGCAACCCGGGCACTCGTCAATATGCTCCCCTCCACCAGCTTGATGGCTTCGGGCTCTTGGGAATGTACCCACACAGCCCAACCGGCGAATACCGACTACTACTGTCCATGGTGGTCCAAAAGACGAAGAATGATGGCTGCTACGTCTACACAATAGGCTCCGGCCAGCCGCCGAGGCACATAGGATGCCCTGATGACAAGGAACTGATGAATTCCCCTGAATCTGTCTTTTTCCGTGGTAGCTTGCATTGGCACACAGACAACATGATACTGGTATTTGACACCACCGCCGAGTTGTTCCGGCAGATGCGCTCTCCGATTGTTTCGGCAGATGACCATGCTGACCTGTTTGAGATGAGTGACATGCTTGGCATGTTCTGTTTTAATGAAAAAGAGAACATTGTTGATATCTGGGTGATGCAGGACTATGAAGGTGAAGTTTGGGCCTTACAACGTCGGGTTGAATTGCCGATTGCAGAGATCATGCAGCAATTTCAAAATTCTGGAGGTTGGTTCGATCTGGTGGCCGCATCTTGGGATGGTGACGTGCTCCTGCTAATTCAGTTTGAAGATAACTGGCTACTTCAGGTTGACATGGATGGCAAGTTGATTGCTAGTATCCATCACAGATTCCTATATCCTACTCTACTTCGGCTCAAACAATCTCTAGTTTCACATACCTTCTTTCCGGCACTAGATGGTTATGTCGTCAATGCTTCGCCTTTTCATCTGACCTGATGGTTATGTTCTGAGTATTATTTAGCTTTTCAGCCGAGGGCTGTTTATGAGTGTGGTGATGCTTCTAACAGCCTAGTTCTCTGTATCCACATGAGCTGCAGTATGTATTAACTGGATCCTCTATGAGCATACTAGCTTTCTTGTTGATGTATAAAATGTTATGATCAAGAAGGTCTGGCTGTTATGGTGTTTCCTCGTTGCTTTATATTTCTTTGAATATACTTTTGGGCTGATGTGGCTGCTGTGAGTGTTGATGCTAAAATTACAAGTCAATTGGATCAGGGTCTGAAATATTTTCCAATTGCTCTGACTCATGTCTCTGTTTTCATGAACTGAAGAATGGACTTCTTTTCCCTTTATATAGTGGTCCTCTTACTTTCTTAGTACTCAATACTAGTTAGCAATTCCGCCTGCCTCAGCCTATGTTTTTATTATCCTGTCTGTTTATCGATGTCTTCTTTTATAGAGATTACATGCTCGTCTGCTTAATATTAAAATTGAGAATATATATATGTGTGAGTGTGTGTGTGTGTGTGTCCTGTTTTTTTTTTTCTGTATCTTACGATGAGTTGATGCATATTATCATCCTTATTGACCATTAATTTCTCAACGGAATTTTCTATTGCAACTCATTCTTGTTTGTTTCATCTGGTTAGGTATTGAAACATACTGTTATAATTCTGTCTTTGTGCATCGTTTGGAATCATATTTTTCATTTCACTTTAGGTGCTTCCCATTTCAAGGAAGAATCTATGCTTCATGTTCTGTTCAATCATGTGATAAGCAGCAGAGGTGTTATAATGTGCAGGCTCATATCCAAAATTATGAAGTGGTTTTGGTCAGGCTCAATGATCTGCCTCATGTCTCTGTTGTCTTTGAACTGAAGAATTGTCTTGTTTTTTCTATCAAGATCTTCTTTGTTGAAGATCATCCAGTGGTTTCTCTTAATACTAAATATTGCCAATGTACCACCGTTTTCCTGTTTGTAAGTACTATTAAGCTGGCGATGCATTTAGGGCAGATTATCCTTTTTGTTGGGTAGCAACTCGAACCTGATTTTTGGAAGAGCTTGGTGTGATGCTTACATAGTTACATTATAGTCAACTTAGTGAAATGTTGTGTTGCAATTCATCCTTCTTCATGTATCTGCTGCGTCTGGTTAGGTATTGTGAAGTTTTGTTATAATTCAACATTTTCTGTTGGATTGTTTGAGATCATCTCTACCAGGCTCAGTCTCAGGTCCTGGATTTTTTTCTTCTTGAGACACTAAGTGTCAGCCGTGTTCCTTTTCTCTCTATAACCGGCGCAAGGCCACGTCCAGTACCAATGGTAGAATGTAGATTGTCTCAAGCAGGACCTCGCTTAGGAATTGGAAAGAAAGCTGTAAATAAGGTCATTGGATTTAGTAGCTGGAGCTGGAGTGTGGTTGAAGCTGAATAATTTAAGAAAAACATGTGAACAGTAGGGAAAATACAATTTGGATAACTATAGAAAAAAATGGTGGGAAATTTATAGATTGAAACGAGAAAGAAGAGAAACTAGCATTAGCTAGAGTGATGTTTAGCAGTACTTCCCGGGATGATCCTAGCTAGCAGTATTTCCGATTCAGGTTCCCAGGTTGCCTAAAAGAAAGATAATAAGCCATGCTTACCTTAGTGTACATGCAGAAAACATTATCTGCATCTCACTGAAACTCGGAAGATGCAGAATATCCAGCACAAAATCAATAGCTGCTATGTTGACATCCAGTTCCAGATCGAGTGAAACCTCAAATCACGCGCTAAAATTTAAATATGAAACTCGTTTGTTTAGAACAAAATATGAAACTCGAAAGATTTAAATCTGCCACCTCCACAGAAATAGATGCAGGCCCAGCCCATTTCATCGCAGAGGCCTCTATCCTACTCGACTTCAGCTCATACAATCTCTAGTTTCACATTCCTTGTTTCCGACACTAGGGTTATGTCGGGAATGCTCCTCCTTTCATCTGAATGATGTTGAGTGTGCCGGTGCTTCTTAAAGGTTAATGTCTGTATCCTCCTGACTCCTGAGCTGCCCTATGTATGTATTTGATCCACTATGAACCCACTAGCTTTTTTGTTGATGCATATAAAGATATGACCAAGAAGCCCTCACTGTTATGTGGTTGGATGGAAAAAATCAATGCTTGCTTCGACACTCTTTAGGTTGAAGAGAGTATCTGTATGTGTTGATGCTCAAATTGCCAAGTTATTATGGTGTGCATTTGAACATGTGCCAACTGATCTGTCTCATTGGTTCAAAAAAAAACTGATCTGTGTCATATCTCCATTCTCTAATGGAAGAATTGACTTAACTATCTTACTTTGGAGAAGGGATCAGCCTAATGCTCCATCTATTGTGGTTGATGCTATCTTTTGTCTATGTGCGTGATTCCTCTTGTACTGATTGCTCTTGTTATTTTTTCTCTGTTGGATTTCTGGCATGATTTGTAGCGCAAATGCTATTAATAAGAACTTAAGTTGTGCTTTGCATCTAAAAATCTTGGACACAATTTGTAGTTGCTGTTGCTAGATGGGTTTGGTAGATTCAGAGGTCCACCTGTTTTAGCCGGGTAGGTGCTGTACTTCTACAGTTATATTACTGTATTCTGTTAAGAGTGCGTTCATTGGATCGTACTATGAAATGGAACAAATAAATTTTTAGACATGGACTCATTGTCGAGAGCCCAGAATGTCCTTGTAATGCTACAGCAGCAAGCAGAGAAGAGTGGTATTTCGAACCACCAAAAATTCAGTGTTGGTCCCTGTCAAAAACTAAAGATCTCCGGCGTGCATGGTTGCGATGAGAATAACTTACAAAACGCAAAAAGGAAAGAAAAAAAAGACTCACAAACACGGTCCAGAATCAGCCATGAGCGTAGCATTTTGTGGCCCTCACCAGAGCGGAGTCCATCCTGATCATTTGTTACTGGTTGTATTATGTGCCACTGCCCACTGGTATTGTGTTATGCTCAGCTGCTCACATCACTTGGAGCAGCGACTAGATGAGGAGCTAGCTCAGCGTGACATACTGCAGACGGACTGCTTAAATATCGCACAGTTATGGCATGATGAGTGGGACATTCAAAATTTCAAATTAAATGTATTCATATTTTGAATGAACTGAAACAGTTATGCAACCCCCTCCTGGGTTTTAGGCTTATTTGGATTCGCTGCGAAGCAAATTGGGGTGCGCATCTGTGCGCAAAAGAAGCTCTTAGTTCTGATTTGAGCGTGTTCTTTGATGTAATACCTGGATTCCTAATTAGTACTCCCTCTGTATCAAAATATAAGATGTGTTTTTAGTCTCAATCTAGGGCAAAAAACGCCATACATTTTGATACAGAGGGAGTACTAAACAATCAGACTGTAATCTATTGTTAAGTAGCAAAGCAATGGTTTGTTTATTTTTTTTTTAAAAACTTCTTACATCACTTGGAGGCCATCCACGTTCACTATTCTGTAGCATGCATTCCCCTTGGCATCTATCTGCCGATCTGCGCGTGTGAGATTTCTTTTCCGTGCGAGATAAATGTACATACGGGCGACAAATTTGTGTGTGTTGATGAAATTCTGCTAAATTGGGTAATTAGTGTCGAAACTGTCAAATTAGAGGGTAAAACCTGGAATTCACTCAAAGGTTTATCATGGTCGATCAGGTGCAGGTGCCTGGTCGTGTAACTGCCAGCCATTTTCCTTTTTTTTGGTGACCGACGCAAGACCATCTGAGTACCATTGGTCGAGAGTGGATTGCCTCGGCAGGACATTCACCAGGAATAGCGCCCCGAGCAGATTGTCTAAGTTCATTCTGATCATTTGTTACTAGATGTATCATGTGCTATTGCAGGGTAATTGCTCAGTTGCTCACATTCAGTTCTCTGTAGCATGCACCGGCGACAATTTTGTGTGTGTGGATACAGTTTACTCTGTCGATCGAATATGCAAATTTAACTGCCAGATTAATATATATTCCAGTGTGTTTGATAATCTGAAACCGGCCAAAAGTCTCTCATCTTAGACTGCATGTCGCCAGTGCATTAGAGCGTTCCTTGCTTTTGGCACGGTTGGGTTCTTCTAGATGGTGGCGTGTAGTGTTAACTCTAATCTAGTAGTATGCAGAAGTTGAAGTTATTCCTCAGTGAGAGGCATGTGCTAGTGTAACTAACAAGGGATGTACATAGTTTTCTCTGAATGCACATAGTGGTCTGTATTTCCAACAATTTGTTATAGTCAGTGGCCAAAATTGCACATATGCTGCATACTTGTGATCATTGTTACGAGGGATGTGCATCTCTAAGCCTGATATCATGGTTCAGTTTGCATTCTTACTTACACATCTATGCTACACAATCAAGTGAGCAGGACCACAGCACCTCTAAAATTCCAAGAGCAAGAGTAATGTATTTTCAGAGATGTATAGTTCAGATTGTGCAGTCAGCAATCAAAAAAGATTTTCTTGCAGCTATATGTATTTGCTAATGACTCGTTTCTCTCTTCTCTCAGTTTATAATCTAGAGCATGTCACAATGATTATCCCCTGTTTTTAGCTTGCACTGAACTCTGAATTTAGTGCATGCAGTCAAAAATCTGAGAAGAGTAGGAACAAGCATCCATGAATACCCAGTGACAATTAGAACTTGGACTGAAAGTTCCCTTTCCCATTCAAATTTTGTTTCTCTCACCCATACATCAGAGTCAGACCCAACACATGTGCAAGAACTGAAGAACGGGTTATTAATGCAAATGATGAGGGGTAGTGCTGCCACCAACACTTGTGTTCATACTAGTAGATTGAACTCAAAGCTATTGTTTCCTGAGTTCGAGAATGCAAATGCTTGCCGGTACTGTCGAAGCAGACTGGACAGCAGGTGCATTTTCAGATCAAATGTGCTCTTGAGATTGAACGAGATCGATGGACAGCAAGTGCATTTTCAGCAGGCACATGCAGTGCCATGGCCACGTGAATGTGCAGTCTTTAATGCCCAACACTACTAAATACTAACGAGATTAACAGAGAAGCAAAGCTTTGGGTCATCACTCATCACGGGTGCGAAGCGTTTGGGTCAAATCATGCTGGGAGAGTAGTGCCCTACTTGTATTCGTTGTTGATGCTTGCGTCATAATGTAACCTTAACTCTCTTATTCTTCTTAATTAATGGATGAGGCAAAGCTTATGCCTCCGTCGCGGCTTGATCAAGATAGAGTATTTCCTTTGGTGGCAATTGCACCGTACACTTAGCTGATTGATCAATTATGGTGGTTCATCGGTCGTACTACGTGCCACACAGGGAAACACCAGTTATTATATGTCGGTGCTCGTGAAAAACGCCCACGGTTAAGTAAGGATATATGCAGAAGCGGTAGCGGTCGATCACATGGACTCCTCTTTAGGTTCTTGAGGCCTCGTCTTGAGGTTCTCGCTACTCCCATCCGCACGAGCACAGAACAGATAATTCAATTATTTTCTTCTCAGAAAAAAGATAATTCAATTATTTTTTAGTGGTGGCTGGTACTAGGTAGCGAAAGAGGGCTATTCTTCTCGTGCTTAGCAGATACTGAATTCTTGAAGAAACAGGGAAAGCACGGATGCCCTCTCATGCTAGTCTGTACTCATTCCCAGTACCTCGCAATCCTAAGTACTCATACATACAATACACCCTTTTTTTACGTAAGTAGCTACCCATTGAAGTGAGACTAGTGGTGGAATTATGGAGGAACGTGTGTTTGTGCTCTGAACATACATATAGTCCGTGATGTTCCGCTGGCCATAAAGTCAGTAAAGGTAAAGCGCATTGTGCTTGCTTGGTTGGTCGTTATAAATGGACCGGGCAATTCTCTGCAATTATTTATTTGAAGCAAGAATCAAGAGGCGCAGAATCTGGGTGACTTTCAAGCATTTGGAATCTCGTCGTTCTTGAGGCATATACCTTTCGTATCTTTTGGAAGAAGATAACAACATCAATAGTAACAATCGACAGGGCCAGCGTGGTACTTACATATCTTCACGTTAATTAAGAGGCATCTTTGATTTGAAGGATTTTGATAGAAGACTTGGACGATATAATCCGGATGTATTTTTACTAATGTTCTTGCTAATGGCCCCATCTTATGTTCTTGCTAATGGCCTCATCTAGAGGTTCTTGCTACTCCCATCCACACGAGCTCTTAACTTCTGGTTTCTTTTAACACAGAATAGATAATTCAATTAGCTGTTACAGGTGACTCTTCATAAAAAAAAAAACTACTCCCTCTGATTCATATTACTTGTCACTGGTTTAGTACGAAGTGATCGGAGGGAGTATTAAAGGTGACTGGTACTAGGTTGCAATGTGTTCTTCTCGTGCTCAATAAAAACTTGACAGGGAGGAACACTACACGGAGCAACACGAATCGGAAGTGCCCGGACATGCCCTCGTGCAGTGCACCCTCTGCGGTCTTGCTCAACTTGTATTTTGTGAGTTTATGGATTTCATCATGTGGTGAGAACTTCACTAAATAAATGCAATAATTTGGAGTTCCACATAATTGTCATTTATAATATGTTGAGCAACACTAGTTGTCATATAATACTTTGATTTTCAGTTGTTTTGGTTTCATTGCAGATGTTACCAAAACAGATACATAACACGAATCCAAAGCTGAATTTTCATAGATCATACATCACAAATAATGTTCCATAGGCTTAGCTAGCTGAGTGAGTTCATGGACAACAACATTAGGCTAATCAGTATAATGGTAGTTCGTTTTGTGCATCCATGAATACCTTCACAACACACCACATGATGTAGTTGACGTAATGAAGTAGACATACATTGTGGCCTCAAAGAAAGCCATAGCTCAATCTCATCAGTTGTGATGTAACTTAATGTGGATGTCTCCTTAATGTACCTGGCCATCATGCCTTTGCGAGGGATATGGCCAACATAGCATAAGGTCCTAGCAAGTTGCCCTCCAGGCTCCAGTGCCGCTCCGCGGCGGTGACAAATTCATCCATGACATCTCCAAAATGTTGGACTAATATCGGCTCACATAAAGCTCTCAAAAGATTGACGAACCTGCTTGGGGCACTGAGAGCACTATTCATATCAGTTGTAGGGTCATGCACCCGCATCTCCCTGATAAAAAATGAGCCCTCTTCTTGGATGACCTTTCTCACTTCTTCGATGGAAGGTTCATACACTGGCACGTAAAAAGAATCAAACTTTTCTTTGTCGATTACACCCTGATAATAATACCATAAGAACATGAGGTCAAATGCTTGCATTCGGCTGCAAAAGATAAAATGCTATGTTATATTATGTAAAGAAATGTACCTCCGAGACCATGACACTTAGAATATGTGATATAGTTCTTGAAAGGTAAGAGAATTTTGTGGGGATGACATCAGAACGCCTCCCTACTAGGGAAACAACCATTCGGCCTCCTGCGACCAATTCTTTGGCTCTCAACTCTAGGAAAAGTGTGAAATCTTTTGTAAACTGTTTTGCATACGCCTCAAGCACTATAGGGTGCCTTTGATGCCTAGCATCCTCGTCAATGTCATATACTGGGATGAGATTCCTCAATAGATCTTCAGGAGCCTGTAAATATAACTTTTTGCTTACAAAGTCGACGAGTAATGCAATGGATGGATCGATCAAGCAGTATCAAACTCTCACCTTTGAGAGCCAATGCAAACTGTTTGACGAGCAGACAAGATGCAAATAGTCACTAGTATAGAGGCGCTCGTAAAACGACCCCGGTGTGATGCCAGTCATGACGACATGCTTGTTGCTTTGGCGGAGCATGACTAGGCTCTCGACCACCGTGTTGAAGTCATTGTTGGGGAGATCGTTGAGGAGCAAGCACACTTCCGGTGGTGGTCGTTGGAGCTGAAGACAATGATCTTGGACCGCCTCAATGGCAATTGATACCAGTGTGAGTGCATTTGGGCCAGTGGAGCAACCCATGTCCACGATCACCATCTTACCAGGCCGCAAGGTGCTAGTGCTGCTGCATAATTCCATGACGGCAGCTTCAATCAGCGGTTTCATCCTCTTCTGCTCAGCTGCCTGCAGTTTACTTGCACTTAACAAGAAAATCGTATTTCCTCGAAAAGGAGGACATATTTGGGCTCTGCATCGATTGATGCACGGACCCATAGTTATATTATTAAGAAAATCTAGTCCAATATTTTAGCTAAACAACATGCTTATTAACTTCCTTGGTTGTTCTTTTAAAAATCAATAATGCCTTTTTTTTTTTGCGAATGAATCAATAATGTAATCTGAATTGTGATGTTAATGGAAAAGGCTACATTGTGAATAAGTTATTTATGAGATAGTTTCGAGAAGCAAGAACAGGCCATAGAGAAACATAGTTTACGAGATAATATCAAGATAGGAGAATTAAGGTACCTGAATACCGGAGTTGCGAGCGTAACTTGTTTCCCCTTGTCCTCCATTCATATGCAGCATCTGCTTGGGGGTCATTGCTTTGTTGGAGCAGGACTAAACCTCACCTCCGGATTTTATATCTGCAGGAACCAGATTAGCAAGCCACGCAGAAAACGTGCTAGTAGTGGGGAAGGCTTACTAGCAGGGCTGTCCACACGTTCGGTCCACTGCTTTTTCGTACGTTGTACTGCCGCATGCAGTGTTGCTTCTTGGCAAGTGACAAACCATGTTCAACCAATGCACGTGAAGCAGAGGAATTATTTTCCAGGTACGGTTCTTGTTGCATACTCCCACCGTTTCATAATGTAGTGCATATAGATTTTCTCAAAAGTCAAACTTCACAAACTTTGACCAAGTTTATAGAATTCTCCAACTCCTGAAGAAACAACTCAACTTAGGCCCCCGCGTCGCCTACCCTAGGCGACACGGGCGGCAGCCCCCAACCGCGCCGCCACCGCCCCCCCCCCCCCCCCCCTTCCAGCTACCCCCCTCGCCGCCGCCGGAGGCCACCACCGGGCGAAGTCCGCGCCGTGGCGGCGGCGGCGGGGTCTCCCTCCGTGGCGCGGCTCTCCTCGCGCGGGGCCCCGCGGCTGGCGGCCGCCTCCTGGTGGTTCGTCGGCACACTGCATAGATAACGTGAATACATCAAGCAACCAAATAATGAACTACCATGCGATCTTCAAATAATAACCAGGGAAATGGTGCAGGTGGTCAATGCTATGGATAAGTCTTAAGTGTGACGTTGTACAGGGATGGCACTGGTTGGAATTAACTATAGAAGCTTTCGTTTTCGGCCATTATTTGGTTAAAAAGTTTTGGTAGCGTGTAAAGAAGATTCACACTGCATAAAGTTGCCCAAGCAAAAGGACATCTATTTGAAGAAAATATGAATGGGGTGATATGAATCAATCAAGAGCCAGAGCTGAAGAGTGGTGTGAAAATTTTGGTCAACTTTCTACCCTATGGAAGGCACGGTCCAAAGTCTTTGATGTAGAAGGATGATCTGATCATAATATCTTAATCAGGGTCTGATCATATCTTAATCACCTTACAATGCTGACCAAACAACATTATATACTCAAATATTCTAACCAGGAGTATAATCAACACGAGAACCATGAGCTCTCTTAAATAAATATTAAGAGATAATATCATGGCGAAAAGGAGCAAGTCATCACACATACAAAATCAGTAGAGGTCAGCCACAGCGCAAACATACAAACTGGAGAGAAAAACACATGTGGCTGCACACTGCTAAACTGGGCAAACACACGTCAAAGCCTCCTAGTGGCAAGATTGCAGAAATATCGCCTAGTACCACCTCCGAGGCTACTACTATTATGGTTGATATGAAACAAAACATTACTGTCAAACACTTCTAGATGGAAATACGAACTCAGAGGATGTACCTTCCATCTCACGCAAAGGCATGTGGACAGCGAAAGAGGGAAGAAAATGAGCGGAGTAATTTGCAATCAACCACTGGATTCATATTCCTAACTTCAGTTTCTAGATCCTACTAAAACCATCTCTCTTATATAGTGGAGAAGTAGTTTTCCAGATTCCCGTCAAACAAATAAAGTACTCCCTCCGATCCATATTAATTGTCGCTGATTTATAAATCAGCGACAATTAATATGGATCGGAGGGAGTAGTAAACTGATACTAACACCCTTTGTCGTTATAGACAAACAAGGTTCAGAGAACAACTGAGTAAGATTTGCAAAACACAAAAGAAGAACAAACCTATATGTGCTCAATTAGTCTGTCACACTGACGACTACCAGTTAACCCAGGGAAGCTATCAAAGAATGTCAGTTTTTACAAAGCCTGCACAATCAGCCGACATGGATCCACCTACAAGCATAAAATTCAGAAGTGAGCTATCATATTCAGACTGTCAAATATTAGATTCAGACTCCAAAATTAGGATGAACATGACTAATATCAAGCTGCCTAGCACGTGAACATCAAAAGCAACGAACCATGTTGTGGCAGCACAAATCCATGGCCTAGTCACTGAGAGCGCCTTGCGAGCGGTCATAACCACAGTCTGACCCCTCAGGAAGATGTCAGCGAGTGATGGAGGCAGCTCCAAGCTCTCTGGGACACACAGCCTAGGCAGGAAAACAACCACCCCGCCGATGCTCGCAGGTCTTCCTGTTATATAGCCTTATATTTGATAGAGAAATTTTGTGTCTATGCATGTTTGATAATACAGACTACAGTTCTGATCTGTTCTCTTTTTTTACAGACTGGGGTTAATTTTATCAGTTTCTCCCTTGTATGTATCAGGTAACAGAAGATGTTCATAATCTAAAGTAAAAGCTCAATAACCTTGAACTTAAATTGGAACCAGCAAGTTCATCCCAACAAATGTGTGGATTGTTCAAATAAGTATCATGATAAGATCTTTTGATGAGACAGTGGAGCTTATATTGCTTCATTATCTTAGGTTCCCTGTGTTCCATAAAGAACCCTCTGACATGAAACAATAGTATGCTTCTGTTTTGTAGGAAAATATGGTAGTAAAGCTGAGAGAAAAGTGCATGACTACCACCCAGGAGCAGGATAAGTTACAACAAGAGATGGTAAGTATGACTTCATCACAGAAGCATGCACATTCTTTTTTGTACGATCATCAAGCATGTAGGAAAGGTATGATGATAAAGCAAGAAATTATGTTTTGCAACAAAGGAACAGAATATCCTTCTCTGTTTTGTAAAACCAGGGGAGCTATATATACCACTGAGTACAGAATGATTGCATAAAGCACAACTAAGCTTTCCACATAAAAAATCCAGGTGATCATTCAATGTTTGTGTTTCATTGTAATTCCTTAACTATCTTGTTGTTACTGCTGGCAACAAATGTTATTCCTCATATTATGCCTCATATTTCACAAGCACATTGCTAACTAGAACAGGATTTGCAAAAAAGACATAAATAGCAGGCAGTTGAACGTTGGGATGCAACACAAACATACATGTCTGTTTGAAACAACAATAGGAGAACCTGATCTAGTTCCATCTAACAATAGGAAATCCTAATCCAGTACCCAGTATACTTATCACTGATCGAAAAGACAGCTAACCGATACTGCACTTGCCTTCTCTAAGACGGGTTTTTTGGCACCTGATCTGGTTCCATCTAGCACCCTAATACAGTACCCAGTATAACTTGTCACTGACACAAAACACAGCTAGCAGATGTTTTTTTACTTTTGTTCATATAAGAGGAAGAGCTTCGTAGTGGTATATCTGAATCAGAAGAGGACCTCATTGTTAGTCTAACAACTAAAACATATTGAATACCAACTAAAACATACAAGATGGCTACAAAAGAGGACCTCATTGTTAGTCTAACAACTAAAACATACAAAATGGTGACGAAAGAGGGTGAAAGGAACATCAACCAGGTACCACCCGTGTTGTTAGATTGGATTATTACCCTTGTTCATATAAGAGGAAGAGCTTCGTAGTGGTATATCTGAATCAGAAGAGATGCATAAACACAAGCATGCCAGTGTAAAATGTATGATTCATAACTGACATCCGTGTAAGTGATAGCTCCAGCAAAACCCTTAATTCTATTATACGGCAACATTCTGAAAATACTAAGTATTAACAATCTGAGACATGATAGCTTGAGGATCACAGTTCCAAAGCAAACCCCCATTCCTCTAAAATTTCTACTTATTCCCAGTTCCTTCATTTTCCTTCTCAGCATGCGGACCAAGCACCCTATGCACAGGGGACACCCTCATCCTCCTATTATATATGTCTCATCTATGCTTCTAATGTGGCCACACAAACCAAAGTGTAATAACATCACCCAAAGGTCAAAAGATAAACCTTGCAGGATCATCCTTGAGTGCAGGGAATGTGGGAGGCCAGATCATCATAAAAGGATAGATAAAACCCGCCCACAAATTCTCGCTTGTCCTCTCGTACACTTTACACAGCATCCTGCACTTGATACCCAGATAGAGTAGGCATGGACCCATCTCCAAGAAAACAAACTCAGCATTGCCCCCTGCCTGCTTTATCTGCACCTGATGTGTGTGATCAGGCATCCTCCATTTAGCACACATCTTACTCAAACATATGGCATCCACCAGCAAACAGTTCTCCCCTGTGTGCAGCCAGATGCAGAGCTGAAGCTCGTTCAAATGAATGAGATACATGCCAGAATCATCATCTGCCCTTGACAACATGGTTCGTCTGTCACTGATAACAAGCCCTTGTGGAAGCTGAAATGTGGAGAAACTTAAGGCTGTCAAATCCAAGACAAGAATTTCTCTCGGGGTGGCTGCCATATAGATTTTATTGCCAACAAGCAGAGGATTCAGTTCCTCTGGCAGACAAAGGAGCTGTGTCGTTGCCGAGGCATGCGCGCACCAGACACCATCTTGCAACATATACATGTGCACCGTAGATTTTGTTCCCTCCTTAGAAGATTCCATCCACACGTAGAAGTACGACAAGTCGTTTCCGTGTTCTTTGAAAAAGAGTTCACGGAAAGTGTAGAAATTTCCATCCTGGACTTTACGTCGTGGGAATGGTGGGATGACGACCATGCCCCGCGGGATCGACGACGGGCGGCGGCGGCTGCGCTCGGTTGTGGGAGAGAGAGGGCGAGCGAGCGGGAGAGAGGGGGGGAGAAGTGGATGGGGATGTCGACGCGGCCGAGGGCGTCGACCTTATCCCCTCCGCGGCCCCTGTAGCGCCGCGGTGTCGCCTCCTCGCCGGTGCGCGCGCGCTCGGCCACGGCGACGACGACATGGGAGGAGAGAGGCAGGAGGTGGGAGAGAGAGAGTGGGCTGGGCCAGGCCGCACTGTTCAAACTTAAGCCCACTGGCATAGTGCGTTTCTTCCCTTTTCTTTATTCTTTTCTGTTTCTTTTTCCAGCAACCTTTTGCATTTATTTTCAGCCAACAAATGACTTTGCAAAAATATGGAGCTGGTCAAAACAAATACTAGGGAATATTGTGCACTACCACAAAAAGTTTGGAGGCCATTTGAATTTATTTGAATTTTTCATAAATGAAATGGCTTTTAAATTGCTGTTTTGGCACTGTTTTAAATGCTCTAGCCCATTTTAGCAAATAGGTGATGTTGTTTTCCTTAACAATCATTTTTTAGGGAATTTTTGCTAAATGATGAACTATTTTGCAGCAATTTTTGTACAACTTCAAATTTCACTTGCAATCCAAATTTTTTAATTTGAAATGGAATTTGAAATGAGATATAAACCAATGATGATCAAGCACTGTAAATCAAGATGACTTGGCACTGATCATTAGGGATTACTGTAGCTCATTACGGAGGGGTGTTACAACAGGGGAAGCTGGGCTGGGCCTGCCACTGTGGACTAGAGCCCACATGCTACAGTAAGCCTCGGCCTTTTTTCCCTTTCTTTTCTGTTTCTTTTTACAGAGAGGGTTTTGCAATATTTTGAGCTGCCAAAATGACTTTTGTAAAATATGGGGCTTGGCCACAGAAATATATTGTAATATTTGGCACTGCCACAAAAAGTTTGGAGGCAAGATGATTTCATTTGAATTTTGTATAAATGAAAATGGATTAATGGAGCTGTTTTGGTCACTATTTTTGGATGTTAGGGTCAATTTGGAAAGTCAAATAATGTTGGTTTTGTTTTTCTAATTGTTTTGGGATTATTTTCAATATTATGAACTATTTTGTTTAATTATCTGAAGAAGTAATTATTTGACTTGCATTTCAAATGGAATTTGAACTTGATTTTGGACAAGTGGCTGTTGGGCATGAAAAAGTATGATGACATGGCATCATTAGTGTGAGGTCACTGTAGCATGACACTGGGGGTGTTACAGTAGGACACGTCGTTGCCGCGTTCTTTGAGAAAGAGTTCACTGAAAGTGTAGAAATAACCATCCTGGAGTTTGTGTCGTGGGTATGGTGGGATGACGACCATGCCCCTCTCAGGGCAGAGCGGGCTGAGCACTATATTTTTTGATCCGGGATCTTCAAGGTAGTTCTTGGACGTGTTCATGAAGACGTTGCCATTGCAGCAGTCCAAGACAAATTTATGTGTGTTACTGCAGGCATCCAGGATGGAGCTTGCAGAGCGGATGATGGCGTTGAACTCTAGGGGGTGCGGTAGCATCGGCACGAAGCATGAGCTGTTACGAAACCTCCCGGTGTCGACATCGAAGCCAAGGAGGCGGGGCGGGTGGAGCTTGCGGAAGCGGCAGAGGAAGGCGGGGTCGGAGGCGTGACAGAACCAGCGCTTGCAGACGAGAGCAGCGCGGACGAGGGTAGTTGGGTAGCCGATTAGGAGGAGGATCTCGATGAGTAGGTTGTCGTCGCCGAGCACCTTGGACACGGGGTCACCCAGATTGCCGCAGCCTCTTTCCATCCACACACGGCAAGTTGGGAGCTGGATCGACCCTTAAACAGCATCAGCCACAGACAACGGAAATGGGTGAAATTAATAGACTGGTTGTTAATAGACAAATGCCATAAACGGGATCTTCATTCAGTGTGGTTGCAAATATCCAGCACATAGATAGAACACAAACATACAGATAGATAGTTATGAAGAGGGAAACTGGATGTTACCCGTGAGGAACCTCGGCTGGATCCATATCCTATCCACCTCCCCCCTATTGCAGCACCCTCTCTCCTCTCCTCCACTGTTGCGGTAAGGAAAAGCTAGGGTTTTCCGCAAGAAAGGAAAGTAACATAAAGGAAGAAGGAGAAGGAGAGGAAGGGGATGCGGTTTGCTGACCTCGAATCTCTGGCTGCTGCCGGGGACGGGGAAGTTCGGGGTCGCCGGCGGCGCCAATCCTCCTTTCTCTCCGACCGCCGCTTTGCTGGAGTGGAGACTGAAGTGGAGAGGGGAGCTGAGTTTTTCTTTTTCGCTTTAGGAAATTTGGAGAGCGGAGCACTAACGTGTGTGCAGTGCAGCCCACTAACCCCTATCCAAGACCGGTCCAGTCCGTGTCAGCTAAAAAGCCCATGTATCTACTGGCTTTGCTATTTGCTGAGACCGCATAGCCTCAAATTTTTTATATTGCTGAGACGTCCACAGTATAATAGTGAAGCATCAAATGAATATTGTCGTTTATTTAGTTTATTAGGTAATAAGTATACAGAGGCATCATAAATGATTATTTCAGTCGAGATCGCAAGTTGAGTCTGACTGAGCTAAGCACTATCGATCTGTACACTACCCCATATGCATCAAAATAATTTGCACTTGAATTGAAACTAGACTTTACTTCCATCATATACATAATAAAACATTGAAAACCCCCGCAAAAAAGGAAAAAAGAACCAGTAATCAGAAAATATCGAAAAGGGGTGTGTTGACCTTACTAACTATCAATATTTGTATCTTCCGTCTCTCAAACAGGAAGACAGTCGATCTTCAAATTTGACAGAACAACGTAGGTTCCATAATATCTCCTAATATTTTGAGAAAATTCTAAACAAAAGTGTCTATTAGGCTCAAGCAAGCATTTCAGTTGATTCTAAGAAAAAAAATATTGTGTCAACATGAGGCCAAAATTCACTTGATTTGGGGTGTGAACGTGAATAATAAGCAAACTTTGCAGGAAAATTAAATTGATTCTAAGCAAAATTTAGGCCTCACATTTATGGGATCCAGTGAACAATGCGTAACCAATTCAGGAAAAATTTAAGCAACAGAGGCACAATCTTTTGTTTTTAGTGGCAATGGAGTGATAGCAGTAGAGATTGTTTTAGTGTTTAAGTCAACCTAATTCAGGAATTGATATCAGACAACATTTATGGGATTCAGCGCGTTTGGTCGTTGCTTAACGCCTAAGCGTGCATAAGCGCCTCATAAGCGCTGCCTTTTCCAATAGAGCGTATCAGTATCACCCTCAACGACGGTACTCATTAACAAAGAAATATCCATGGTGCCAACCCAACAAGTGTCAGCGGCTGCACTAGGACGTCCATGGCTATTGCCCATAGGTGTTGGTAGCCTCGCACCGCGTGCCATCACTTGCTTATATGTCGCCCAAGGTGTCGGCTAGGGTATATATATAGTCACGACTCACGAACACAATGCGCACTAGGAACACCAACCCCATGGTGCGAAAGAACTTCTGGCAACACCAATAGAAGGTTGGGGGTAGCATCCCCGGCCGGGGTTGTCCGTAGTGGGGTCGGCCATGGAGACCATGTCGGGGTAGCATCCCCGGTCGGGGTTGTCCGTAGTGGGGTCGGCCATGGAGACCATGTCATCAGAATCGATGTCTTGTCTTGTCACACTAGCGTGTACATTCCCAGTACCTACTAATCCTACGTACCACATACTTCCTTTTTATGGTAAGCACATAGCTACCTTTTCTGAGAGTAGTGGAAGAATCATTGAGAAATGTGTACGTGCTTTGACATATATATAGCCCGCGATGTTTTGTTGAGCATGAAGTTAGGAAAGGTAAAGGGGGTCGACATGGTGGCATGTGCTTGCTTGGTCATTATAAGGATCCTGTGAGCCTCTGCGATCGTTTATTTGGAGTAAGAACCAACATGCAAAGCATTTAGATGACCTTCAAGCGCTTGAAAGCATGTCATCTTTGATGCGCCTACCTTTCATACCTTTTGGATACAAATAGTAACATTAATAGTAATAATCGACCGACGTAGTACAGACATATCTTCACTTTAAGGGCATGGTGACAAAGTTTTTTTTTTATTCACGCAAAAAGAAAAAAGAGAAGAGAATATCATGGCTATGTGGGGACTTACAAAGTCGGGGCGATGCTAAGAATCGGCCTTCCATGTAGCACGAGGGGGATACTAGTCGGAGAGGAAGTTATCCACACTACGAGGAGGCAACTGGTGGGGTGGAGGAGGCGAGGTTGACGACAACGACGATCTCCTTGCGTATGACATGTGCACCCCCAATGCGTGGCAGAGTGAACGCGACACGTGCTGAGTGAGCCTTGAATAAACGACAGACGTAATCTGGGCCACAACATCCACAAAACTTTGTCTAGTCTCTCATGGATGGAGCCCACAACAAGGCAAGACCCCAGAGTGGTCACCGCTCCTTATTTCTAGGGAAAATCATTATTGATCCTTATAATAAAACATAAATAATATTCACTATGATATTTAAATTTCAAACCGTCTAGAATTTAATGTGGGTCTTAGCCGAAACACTTCTCAAGCGCGCATGTTTAAAAAAGAAAACTGAATAATAACCAGCAAAAAGAGTCGGGGGAGAGTTTTTTCTGCGAGAACAACGAACCCATTCTCCATTGCAAAGTAAGGAAAAGAGGGCCTAGCCCAGCCCGTTTAAGAGCTACTCCTCTTGCCCAGATCTACAGTCCTAGAAAGGGAAGACCCACTCCCCCGCCGTCACTACCACTCCTCTTGCTTTGCTCCCTCTCTTCAGATCGAGCGAGATCCAGGGCGTGAGCTCCTGGCCGGGCGGCGACCATGGCACCGCGGCCTCTCGGACAAGATTTCCATCTGGGAGATCCTCGTCCGCCTGCCCCCCCAAACCCCTCCTCTGCTGCCGCGCCATCTGCCGCGCCCACCTCCACCCACGACTTCCTCCTCGCTCACCACGCCCGCCAGCCCACCCTCCCCCTCTTCTACGCCTACAATTACAAGTGCGGCGGCCGCGGCATGGAGTCCATAGACATCATCCCCTTCGACCATCGGCCTCCCCGCGAGTCTTACTGCTATTGATGACACTCACCGACCAGTGGGGATGTACCCGCATAGCCTAACCGGCGAGTATCGGATACTGCTGGCACCTGATGATCCAGATCACTGGCGGAGGCCTCCGGTGGGCAAGGTGTGGCGCCTGCCATACCTTAATCGGGTGGATTTTTTTTTATATATGTACGCATCGCATCTCCGAGAGCTCCTATTGGATGCCCGCGCGCGTCCAACAGTAGTGCCTTCGCTGAAGCGCGCGCAAACGGGCCGACCCATTGGCAGCGTCGAATGTAAAATTCAAGAAAAAAGAAAAAGTGGCGCGCGGAGTCGAACTCCCGACCTCTGGCTGCATAACAAACTTGGTAGCCACTCGGACTTCATTCTAAAATGCAGCGCTAAACATTTAAGTACCAAAAAAAAAGTACTACCTAGAGTGCAGGTCCTTTTTTTAATATTTTTTAAACATTCTTAGAAAAACTGTGAACAAAATTTCTTTAAAAAATGCGAATACTGTTTGAAAATGTGAAAAAATTTCAATATTCGAACAAAACCTTTAAAAGGGAACAAAATTTGAATAAAATGTACAAAAATTGAAAAACGTGAACAACTTTTATATGCCCTGAATTTTTTTTGGAAAATACATTGAACATTTTTGTAATATATTCTGAACAATTTATAAATACACATTGAACATTTTTATGATATACCCTGAACAATTTTCAAATACACAATGAACATTTTTTTAAGATACGTTGAACATTTCATTAATATACGGTGAGTATTTTCTTAAATATACGATGAGCATTGTTTTAATACACGCTGAACTTTTTGTATAATAAAAAAAAGAAGAAAAACAACAAAACAGAAAAACAAAAAAACAAAAAAAAAACAGGAAGAAAGAACCATAAGAAAAACCAGATGAAAGAAATTAAGCAAAAAATGTGAATAAAAACAAAAAAAGTGAAGAAAAACAGAAAAAAGAAAAAAAGAAAAAGCAAAAGAAAAAACCGAATAGAAAACGAAAAAAACGTTAACTAAAAAAACAACAGAAAAAACCCGGTTCAGGGACCTTCTAGAAGGTTCCCAAAACCGGCCAGGAACCTTCCAGAAGGTTCCCAAATCGGATCCCTCAGCGAACAAAACAGAATCGAAGTCGTGGGCCGGGCCATGTGGAGCGACAGATGGCTCGCTTCAGCGAAGGCGCATCTCTTTGCCGCTAACGGGCGTCAAATAGGGAATGCCCGCATCTCCCTGGTCGCTCACAGTCGCTCGCTAGGCTAAATGGCTAATTAGTGTCCCCATTCAGATGGGCCACGAGCTGCTGGGCCACAGGACAGGAGGCGCATCGCTTCGCACAGGTCGTTCACGAGCCAGATCGAAACGAAACGCACACGGCCAAACCTAGCACTCGGGCACTCGACCAAACCTAGCACGGCGGCGGCTGGCCAGGAGGACGGGACGGTCGACGGCGGGGGCGGGGTGTCGACCAAGCAGGCGGCCGGGCGCACTGCCCAGGGAGCCACTTCTGCAGGGAGCGGCGGCTAAGGGTGGGGGCTAGCGGGCGGCGTCAAGGAGCGACGGCGCAGCCGCA
The DNA here is from genome assembly GCA_039707655.1 of Elymus sibiricus. Taxonomy (NCBI): domain Eukaryota; kingdom Viridiplantae; phylum Streptophyta; class Magnoliopsida; order Poales; family Poaceae; genus Elymus; species Elymus sibiricus. The sequence continues at coordinate 410,933,396 of CM077668.1, read as the reverse complement.
TAGCGGCACGGGGCAGCGTCAGTCCTCTGGGGCTCTGGGCAGCGTCGCAGCGAGCTTCGCGTCCATCACGGCCGTCGGCCGGTGCAGTGCCTGGTCCCGTTTGTCATCAGCAGAGAATGGAGAGGAAAGGAAAGAGGCTAGCAAAGGCCATGGAGAGGGGGGGGGGGGTATATTTTTCTGAAATTGAACAATTTGTATCATGCAATTGTAGTGATTTCAGTCTTTCAGTGATAATTTGGTGTTGTGAATTGCAGATTTAACAAAATATTTCAACGTGGTAGTGGCAGCAACTCGAATCCAAGCACGCGCGAAAATGTTAATGTTTCGGCACATGCCAACTCGAATCAAGATCAAGTGAACACGGAAATTTGACTGTGCATTGTTAGTGTGTATTGACTGTTTCAATTTGCATCAAAAAATTATTTGCTTAAGATTTCGCCCCACCTTAATTTTTTTCACCCTCCGCCTCTGATCCAGATGACTCCTGCCAGGTCTACACATTAGGCTCCAGCCAGCCGTTGAGGCACATAGACGTGGAGGGCCCTTCTGCGGAGGACCTGTCACCCAGCACCAGCAGATGTCTCCTGTTCCATGGTTGCCTGCATTGGTCGTCCAAACACAACATGATAAATGTATTCGACACCATCGCTGAGTCGTTCCGGGAGATGCTTTGTCCGGTTGCTCCTGGCGGCTTTGACGAGTTTGGGATGATTGAAGTTATCCTGTTTGAGATGGATGGAATGCTCGGCATGTCCACTCTTAATGATGAATGCACGAGCGTTGGTATCTGGGCTATGCAGGACTACGAAAGCGAGGCCTGGGACCTAAAATACCTGATCAATTTGCCAACTGCGGAGCTCCGCGTGCAGGCTGGAGGGTTTTACCTGATCAATTCAGATAGCCGCTTCTTGGGATGGTGATGTGATCGTGCTGGTCAAGGCTGAAGACTGGCTACATCAGTTTGATATGGATGGCAAGTTTGTTGACAGTTTGCTTATTCGCAAAGGCTTAGTTACCCCTCAACATCGTCTCAAGCAAACTCTTGTTCAGCATACCTTCTTTCCGGCACTAGAGGGCTATGTTGTCAATGCTCTTCGCCTTTCATCTGACGAGAAGATTATGTTGTGAACACTTAGCCATTCATCCGAGGGCTGTTGTGTGTGGTGGTGCTTCTTATCGGCCTAGCTCTCCGTATCCACATGAGCTGCAGTTAGTATTAACTGGATCCACTATAAGCCTGCTACCTTTTGTTGATGTATTAAAATTATGATGAAGAACCTCGGATCATTTCATGGTTGTGTTTTATTTCATTGAATATCCTTTTGGGTGGGAGTGGCTGCCGTGACTGTTGATGCTAAAATTACAAGTCATTTGGATCACTGTTTGAAATGTTTGCCGATATGTCTGACTCATGTCTCTGTTTTTTTTTTAATTCAAGAGTGGACTTCTTTTCCCCCTTTATATAGTGGTGTTCTTAGTACTCAATAGTTAGCAATCTAGCTGTCTCTGTTTATTGAACCGAATAATTGACTTGTTTTGTTATTGAGGTCTACTTTTCTAGAGATTACCCAGTTGTCTTTATAATACTAATTATTTAGCAAATGTACATTTGGCTCCTATTTTTGTGTTTTGTTTTAGCCTAAGGTGAAATGAGGCAGATTATCCTCTTGTTGGCTGCTGACCATTCAAGGAATTAATACTATCATAGTACTATTCCTTTGACAATTAGGATCGCCTATGTAGATCTGATAACAAAGATAAGAAGTGGACTAAGTAGGACTGGTGTTTGTGCCTTTCTAACTAGTGTTTTTTTAACTGCAGTTTCTGCTTATTAGTTTGAGCATTAGGGATTATTTGCTGTTGACTGTATTCAAGAAACCATGGCACTCGATTTCAATCCCCACAAAATACTGTTTGGTAGTAACTTACCTAAAAGCTGTATTGTTGTTAGGCTAGTGCAAGCAGTCGGCTGCCATCATAAGGAAAAAGTAGCTCACTGTCAGGTATGCTCTCATCTCAAACTATGTCTTGAGCTGTGGAGGACATCTACTGCTAGTTTGTAAGAATAGTTCACTGTCAGGTATGTTAAAGGAAAAAAGCAGTTCACTCATGTGTTTCCTCTTGCAGCACAGTGCAGGTAGTTTGCAAGAAAGAAAGAAGATGACTCGAGTCTTTGTGTGTGAGTGAATTCATCTATTGCTGTCGTCATCGACATTTTGTTCGTGGAGATGTGTGTGCCAGCCTAAGTGCCTAACTGGTTGCCAGAATCCTAGGTATGGAAGGAACATTTGATCCTTGCAGTCGTTGGTGTTGTTGTTTCACCTCCCTTTGGTGAAACAGCACATGATGTTATGCTGATGCTCAAAATAATTGTTGTTATGAGCAGGCACATCTATGCTCAAAATAAGAAGAGACGACAAAACGGTTGAAAATCTCGGGCTGGCGTGTTGCGACAAAACACAATAAGAGAGTTACCCTGGAATGCAACATACGTGGGGGAATGGGTCTGAAGACGCTCGCCATGCTACTGTGTGCTGTACTAGCTACCAAGTCAGTGGCGTTACGAGCTGAGCTGCGGCAAGTTCTGAAGAGGCACCAGAAAATTCAGGCCCTGACTGGTTGCGAGTCCTGTAGCGAGGAGATGAGAAGCAAAGTCTTGCTGATGCTGTGGGTGCTTGAGGAATGGTGTTGTTATTCGCAGCAAAGGTAATGATACCATTGGGTCCTCGGTTGTCTTTCTCCAGAATTATTTCGTCTGGACCCAGCCTGATTACCATGCATGCGGCGATAAGAAACGCAAGCTGCACATGCTTGCTGAAGCAAGGCGACGGTGGAAACCTGATGAGTGATCAGTGGTGGATCAAACTCAGCATTATTGAGGGCTCCTTTGTTGAACATGAACAGACTGGCCAAGGAGGTATAGGTATTATATGCTTTAACATCAACAGTTCAGAATCGGTGGACCGGGTACCATCAAGCTAAAACGAATTGGAGTTGTTGGGGGTGGAAAAAACCTCCTGATGTTGGATGGACACAGCCTGATTCCAGCTGAATGTGTGAAGACATACATGATGTTCTGACGGGGCCGGTGCTCGGGGCTGTATTGCAAGAGGGTATGACGGCGCTGTTATGTTTTTGTTGGTTGGTCACCGTGTGTTGGTAAGGCTTCGCATGACGAGGGAGGCTCTGGCACTAATCAACAGCCTTTTAGTTCAGCTCAACAGTTTAGTATGGGCCTATGGGGCATATGCCATTTTCTAGAACGATTTGGGAAGGCATGAGCTCGCGGCCCGTCCCAGTTGATAGTTTACAACGGCCTATTGTGGAGATTGGATATCTATCCTTCGTTAAGTTTTTTCTTTTCAAGTACAATTTGCTATTCCCTATGGTGCTGAAGCCTTTTAAGCTAAAATTATTTATTAAATAGAATATATTATGATTAACAATTGTTGGGATGGCCGAGATGGTCTAAGGCGGCATGTTAAGTATGTGCTCCGAAGGGGCGTGGGTTCGAATCCCACTCTCAACAAACAGAATCTTTTTTTGTCTCTAATAAAATCGTTTTCCCCTCTGATTTTCATGGATTTTCGTTTTAGCATCCAGCCGTATCGAGATATACCATGTTGTCCAGAAATCCGGAATTGTTTTTTATGTGGAAAACGTTTAAATTCAACCGACTGATTTCCTGGTAAAATCAGTCGGGCCGAGCAGCCACCACGTAGCTCATCACGTGTACGTGTTTTAGCCATTCGATTCTCAGCCTTATCCCCTCGTTCTCAGGACCTCTAGTTCTGTCGCTCCTCTCTCATCACGCCTGCTACACAGGGGCGAGCGAGACTGGCGCATGCGCATCTACCCCTGTCGCCACCACGCTGTTGCCATGCCACGACTGCTGTGCAGCGAGATGAGCGGCCGCTGCGCTCGCCGGAGCTAAGCATCGACGTGCGTGCTCAAGGGTGTGAGGTACGCGTGGCCGAGGGGTGCTGCAGGCCGAGGGGCGTCGTGCGCTTGCCGCCGTGGGGCTGCCCAACGAGCCGGTGCTTCAAGCCTGAGACGAGCTACGACAACGCAACAGCGAGAGCTCTCTAAGCTGCTGCGATGGGGTGATCCGGCGAGATGCTCGCGGAGATGGTGGGGAAGGAGGCTGCTGCGAGTGGGGGCGGTGCGGTGTGCCGGACGACGACTATTGCATTGCCGTTGGAGCTGGAAGGGGAGTGGTTGAGCTGCTGCTGCATCGAGGTGCTGTAAAGACGGGGGTGAACGCATCCCTCGCCGGTGCTGCTAAGCTGCTCGCCGATATGCACTTGGTGGATGTTAAGAGGCTGCTCACCATGGGAGTGTGGGTGTTGTGAGGCGTGGTTCAATGGCGGTGGCAATACTTCCATGACCACCACGACAAGGCATGCTGCAACGGCGTCGACGATCGCGGCCAAGCTGTGAGGCGTGCTTCAATTTTTGTTGTGTCAATGCTTCGAGGACCACGACGCGGCCGCGACAATACTTCGACGACCACGACGCCGTCCACGGCCACGACAATGCTTCGACGACCACGGCGACGGGCGTGGTTTGTTGGCCGTGGCACTGCTTCCATGACCATGACGACTTCGACGACCATGGTAATGCTTCAATGACTAGGGCGACGAGGGATGCCATGACGGCGCTGACGACCGCGGCCATGCAGCGAGGCATGCTTCAATGATCGTGGCGATGCTTGGACGACCACGCCGACGCCGACGGCCGTGACAATGCTTCGACGACCACGGCGACGAGCGTGGTTTGTTGGCCGTGGCACTGCTTCCATGACCGTGACGTCTTCGACGGCCACGACAATGCTTCAACGACTAGGGCGACGAAGGCATGCCATGATGGCGTTGACGACCACGGCCATGCAACGAGGTATGCTTCAATGGTCGTGGCGATGCTTCGACGACCATGACGTCGTCAACGAAAACAGAAATGCTTCGACGATCACGACGACGAGGCGTGCCATGACGACATCGACCACCGCGGCCATGCAACAAGGCATGCTTCAATGAGCTCTGCGAAACATCACCGGTGTTGTTATGGAGCGTCTTCGGGCCGTCGGAGCATCACCAGTGCTGTGATTGAGCATCGTCGGGGCCGTCGGAACATCGTTGTTGCTGCAATGGAGCATCTCTGGGATGTCGGAAGAATCGTTGGTGTTGCAATGAAGCATCACTGATGTTGTGTTGAAGCATTGTGGGGCCGCCGGAGCATCACTAGTGCTGCAATGAAGCATCACCGGTGTTGTGTTGGACCACTGCGGGGCCGCCGGAGCATTGTCGGTGCTTCAAGGATGGTCGCAACAGCGCCATTGTTGCAACCCGACGTTGCAGCCATGGTCGTGCATGGCGAGCTCGTTGACGGTTTTCCTGTGAGATGACCGGTGATCCATGGAGGTTTAATTAAACAAGCTTTTGTGGGGTGTGCGGCTCAACCACCCGTGAATATAGATCCTAGTGGTCTGACTTCCAGGATCCTACGGCCAACGAGGCGGCTTAAATCTGGCTGTTATCAGCCGGTTGATTTGTAGCATCGGCCTTTTTATGTTGGCCCAGAGTGATTCAAGTTCGGGGCCCAGCTTCTCATGGGCTCGATTAGTAGGTGCAAAAGTGGAAAATCCCATAATGGGCCGACCCATTTAACGTTGATCAAAGTCATGCATATATACTCCTGTTTCTAATATAAGTTTTTTAGAGATTTCAATAAAGACTACATACGGATGTATATAGACATATTTTAGAGTGTAGATTCATTCATTGTGCTCCGTATGTAGTTTGTATTGGAATCTTTAAAAAGACTTATATTTAGGAACAAAGAGAGTATATACGGTCGAGCCAAAGATAGAAAGATTTTAGGAAGGTTCCGTTTAGGGCTGTAGCTGCAGCCGCCACCGCCGCAGGGAATTTTTGGTCCCTCACCTCCGGCTGCCATCTTGGCGCTGAGAGGTGGGGGACCTCGCATCTTCAAGAGTTCTATGTTCTTCGTCATGATCTAGTGATCATCGTTTTTTGTGAGAATAAATTTACTCTCGTTCTTTTGGCGGTGCCATGAGATTAGAGAGTTTTCTGTCCTCACAGATCCGATTATTCGGATCTGATGAGTTTATATTGGTGTGTCAAACTTTTTTTGTTGGTTTGATTTTTGTGGAGTTGAAAATTTTCATCGACACCATGGTGAAGATATTGTGATCCGACGGCCTACACTTCTAGGGGATCATCCCCGGCCCAAGTATGTTCATCGATCAAGCCTTCCCATCTTTTTAGATGGACGACTCAAGGCGCTTTCAAAACCATTATTGGTAATGTTCGTGCGGGTGAAAAAGTGACAACATCATTCCTCCAGTCCAATTGCAGCCTCTTTATCGAAGTCTTTGAAGTATTTCTTCTAACAGAGATTGATATCGCGAAGAAATTGTTTCCAAGAGATTTCATTGTAATTCTTAGTCATAGGAGTTACTTTATATTTTCTTGAATTTTATACCCAAATCAGTGTACCTGTAATTGTTATGAGTATGAATAAAAATACAGGTGTTTCTCAAAAATATATATATATATATATACACGTACCTTCTTTACTGGAAGGTTTTGCTTGCTTTATTGCGTACCTCTCATAAAACATCTTGAGGGTCCACATGGAGTAAAAAAGAACACTCTGTAAACATGAGTCAAGTCTTCTTTCAATTTTATCAACCACCGGTGACATTACGCCTAGGGAAAGGGCGAGATATGTGAACGTTGTCAAACTGATACGACATCCGAGTATCTGGGCAATACCCAAAGTCCTTCCTGCGCCAACATTGACTGGAATTAAAGCACGATTTAGGTAAACTTACATGCAAACCTGCGACTTTAGCAAACGATGTAAGTATCTTTGAGGAGAATCAGCTAACACTCGCACGCTTCCACGACTAGGAGTGTGTCGCCTGCGTACTGGATGATCGGGAAATTGTCGTCGTCGAAATGAACAGGTGATGCAATTTGCCCTGACAAATGAGTAATCAGATTTTGCAAGAGATTGGCCACCAGACGAATCCTATATATAACTAAATAGGTGATCCCACTAATCTATTTATCTCAACATGCAAACATGTCACTCAGCATGAAACATGAATAACAAAAGACTCACCTCAACATGCAGGCATGCATGAGAAAAGGAGGAAATAAGACTTATCATGTCAATTCTATTGTGTCACTATACTACGCACATTACAACTATATAATGATTAAATAATATATTTTTTCTTTGGGTTTTTATATTATATAAAATATCCATGCTCCACACAAATAAATCTAATTAAAATATACTACAAGCAATTCCCGTATGGTATCGTCTAGTTGCCTCTCTGCATATGCAAAATTCCTATTTGAACCCATCACATCGGGGAGACTAAAACTAGCATACGTGAATTAGACCAACTCTAACCGATTCCCTAAAAGTTAAAGGAGGATCCGACCGAGTAAAGTTAGAGAAGGAAAATTTTACTGCTCTATAGATGGCCGCACCTAGCCGATCCCCTAAACTTTAGTGGAGTAAAAAAAATTGTATAGATTTTTTGTTCTAGCCGCATGAACTTCAAACACTTCAAAATATATATCATAAAAACATTGAAATTAAAACATGCATAACATAACCGTCATATATAGTTTCATCATCGCGATTTTCAAATAAAAAATGCATAGTTTATTCAAAAGGCATCACTTCAAACACAACGTTTGATCCAAAATCACCACAAACATAACAAGTGTATGTTGTGGATCGAGCCAAACAATGGCATGCACAAACTCAATTGAGGTGGTCACTGATCACCACCACCACCATCCTCTCGGCCATACCATCATCACCACCACCCCCACTACCCCCTCGGCCACCACCACCATTCCGAAGAGAGCCTTCCACTTGGGTCAAGATCTCCCCACGAGTGAGCTCCCAATACTTTCTTGCGGTTTCATCCATTGTGGTTGGATTCATGAACATGATAGCACGTTCTTCGGCCTTCTTGGCATCACGAATCCTCTCCTCCTTAAGTGCAAGTCTACGCTCCTCCGCCTTCAACTTTCTCTATTCGGCAGTCAACTTGGCCTTTCAATTCTCATCATCCAACACCTTGAGCTCATTCCACCTCGCCATCTTCTCTTCTTTGCGTTCGGCCGCCAACACCTTCTTGGCCTCAATCATGGCCACAAGTTCTTCTTCGTATGTGCCACCGTACGCATTTCTCTTCTTTCTATCTTTTGCAATTTTTTTTCCTTCCGGTCTATTGTTGGCCTCTTTATCAACCTCGTTGTCCTCCTCAATGGATATGCTCAACCTTCATCTCTTTGGAGTGGTCTCCGAAACTCTTTGGATCCACTTCTCGTTCTTGCATAGCACTTTTGTGGGCAATGATGCAACATGAAGGGCTTGTGGCTGAACTTGGTGTTCCTATGCTTGAATAGTTCTTGGATGTAGGGGCCATACTCCGCCACTTGACACCACTCGGTGGTGCATAGTTCACTTGATTGATGCAACCGAACTAACGGTTGCATTGGTCATGAATGGTGCTCCAACGATGCCCAAGAGAACCTTGCCTACGGCTTGATTGCACCTCCACAGAGTTATTGTAGTGGTACCTAATTCTCTCCTAAAATGTAGTCTTGGTTTGATCCGTGGACGGGGCGCCGTTCTGGCCTTCTTCTTCTTCACGGCCTCCTCGGCGAGGGCCGATGCTTCCGCCGTCGGTTTTCTAGCTCTTTTGGCTCTGGCGGGAGGGTGGCGGGCCGTCGCTGGAGAGGCGGACGCCACCTTGGCAGCCTTTGCCGCGGTTGGAGCCGGATCTTGAACCCGGGGGACTTTTTTCATCCCCAAACTTTTCTTCGTTGCGGGGGTGGTTTTCGGTGGCGATAAGACGGCGGGGTGGCAGAAGGGTCTGGGCTATCCATTCCGGCGGGAGGGCCGGTCATCGGTGGCGGCGGCGGTGTGTGGTGGCTGCTGTGGCGGGAATGGAGGAGGCGCGAGGGCAGGAGAAAGAGGGCGCCACTTTTACTCGGCCGAGCAAGCGGTGAGCATATTTAGGCGGGTTGGAGGGGTTTTTCAGCAGGGCAGGCAAAATTATCCTCCTCTATTTGGTTTAGGGAATAGGCTAGGTGCGGCATAGAGGAGGAAAACCGAATTTATCCTCCCTTATGGCGGGATAGGGAATCGGTTAGAGTTGGCCTTAGTCCTGTATGGAGGAGATGAGAAGCAGAGTTCTGCTGATGCTGTGAGCGCTTGAGGAATGCTCTTATTGTTCACAGCAAAGGTAATGGTACCATTGGCGACTTGGCCTAGAATTATTTCGTTTGTGCCCAACCTGATTACCATGTGTGTGACGATATATAATAAGAGAAAGGAAGGTCAGCAGAACATGTATGCTTAAGCAGGGCGGCAGAGGATACATCAGACAGTTTCCCATATGGAAAATAGTCAGAGCAACTCCAACCGGGCGACCCATTTCGTCCGCCCACGTTCGTTTGGGTCGCCGTGGACAAAAACGCCGACCCAAACCCAAAACGTGTCCGCTTCGCGTCCGCGCCGACCCATTTCCGGCCCAAATTTGGGCCTGAATTGCGTCGGCGCGGACGTGAAGCGGACGCGCCGCGCGTTCTCTCGGTGTCCGCCGCGGCCCCACGTGTAAGTCGGCCAACTACCGCACGCGGTCGCAGTTAACGCGGCCACCTACTGCGGGCCCACGCGTCAGCGACTGGAAGCTACCGGGCCCCGTCCTTTTTTACTCCATGCGTGCGGTGGGGCGGCATCCTTATCCACTTCCACTTCCACTTCCACTCCACATCTGGCCGCATGCTCCCTCGCCGGCGACAACCCTAGACAGCCACCATGGGCATCTTCGGCAAGCACAAGGGCAATATGACGGCCGGCGCTTCCTCCTCCCGTGCCCTTCTCCCGCCGCCGCCGTCGCCTGGCCGCCCCGCCAGGCAGCGGCTGCACATCCCCGTGCACCAAGCGCGGTGGCATCACCAGTACAGGGTTCCGCTGCCCTACCACGACGTCACGCTGCCGCACGACTGTCACCTGGATCCTCAGCGGATCCCGGTGCCGGCGGTGCCGCGGTCCCAGCGCGCGCACGCCGAGGAGGTGCGGAGGCGGCGGGATGTAGGAGATATGCCCTAGAGGCAATAATAAATGTTATTATTTATCCCCATGTTCCTAATTAAGTTTATATTCCGTGCTATAACTGCTATGGTTCTCGAGTCTACAATAACCACGAGGCTCGGAGGAAGACTCATATGCACGTGTGGAATAATAAAATGGTAAAATGTATTCCTAGTCTGGCCTCTAAGACTAGCTCAAGTGTTGCATGATGGTTCTGTTTTCCTGATCATGGGCATGACTATGCTGGCAACTTTGAGGGCACAATGTTAGAAGAACATTTGTGTTGAATCGACCCGATTGATGTTATGCTATGAGATACATTCGTCACAAGTTTATGGTTAATAACACAGAGGAAGTTAATGTTTGCATAATTCCTTAGACCATGAGAGTATCGAGTTTCTTCATGCTTGCTTCATGAACTTTGGGGTTTGTTAAACGTCATCCGTAAATGGGTGGCTATTACGGCGGCTTACGGGTTCATGGAAAAGTATGTCAAGGGACTTGATAGCTCAAGATTGGGATTTGCTCCTCCGACGATGGAGAGATATTCTTTGGTCCCTCTCGGTGTTACGGTATCCATCATCGTCTGGCCAGACACATTGTGATTTGATCACAGGGATGCTGGAACACGGGAATGAGAAAAGAGAACAAAACCGGTAACGAGGTAACTGGCATAGTGGACAAGTTGTTGATCCACGGGGATGCCGATAAATCTCACCTCGGGTTTTTGTAACATATTGCGAAGCAACAGGAATTGCACACGGCAACAGGAGGTTCACTCGAATATTTATTCGTGTGGGTATAGGGGTCAATATGGGTGTCCACGGCTCCGATGTTGATCATTGATCGGAAAGAGTTCCGGTCATGTCTATACTTCACTGAATACTAGACAGGGAGTCTGAGAGAAAGTCACCGGAAAAGTTTCGGAGACAACGGAAAAGTTCCGGAGAGAGAACACCGGAATAGTTTCGGTAAAACCGAAAAGTTGTTTCGGAGTATACCATTAAGTCAAATTGGTTTCGGCACACGCCTGGAAATTCTTGGAGGTTGCCAGAATTGTTCTGGAAACTTCTGGGATTTTTTCGGGATACCGGAGCTGCCGGAACCGGTTTGGTTGCTTTTCGCAGATGAAAATCACTAATCGGAATTGTTTCGGAATGCGTCCAAAATCATTTTAGTGGGTACTGGAATTATTCTAAGACCCACAGAAATATTTTCGGATTTAACTTTCACGGAAAAATGTTTCCATGAATAGTGAAAGTGCTTTTTGGATGGCTTCTTGGAGAAGCCACCTTGAGGGCCTTTTTGGTATTTTTCCCCTAGTGGCTTCTTGGAGAAGCCACCCTTGGGCTTGGCCTATAAATAGGGGTGGAGGGGGCTGCCCAAACACACTCTTTCTCTCATACATTATGCCATGCAATGATCTGGCTTCTTCTCTCCCTCACACGAAATAGTTTCGTAGAGCCGAAAGGCTGTCTGGGTTCCGGTGGGAACTAGTTCTGGACGGCGAAGCCCTGCCGGATAGATGACACTGTATGTGTGCAACCCCGTAGAGAGGTCGTAGGTTCGATTTTTCCCGAGGGGCTGTTCGAGGGTCCTCCCGAAGGGCTGTCCGAGTTACTGTCCCAGTTCGAGAGTGCCTCCCGAAGGGCTATCCGTGACACCGTCCGGGGGACTGTCCGACCGCCTCCCGAAGGGCTGTCTGAAGGACTGTCCGAGGGGCAGATGAGGGAGTACATCCTCGCGGTTGGGAGGTTGTAAATCCTAGCTGCGGGGATCTGCACCGACGATCTACATCGACTCTACTTCCGCTGCACTACGAGTCGGTAACGATCAGATCCAAACCTTGTATGCATCTCCATAGTGATCCTGGGCGTGCTCGCTGTACCGGAAATTTTTGTTTTCTGTCGCGTTCCCCTACAGTGGCATCATGAGCCGTGCTATGCGTAGATGCAGGTTACGATCTAAAATACATAGAGATGTATGGGTGTTGCACAATATAATTTGTAGTAGATGAGTTCTATTACTGAAAATTATTTGTGCGGGTAGCAGATGAAATCTGTTACCCGATGTTCTTGTTGCTTCCCTAAAATTTGCGTATTTCTGATCTTGATAACGGCATGGTGGAGTTTCAAAGTTCTGGCAATCCGCGATCCTGATTGATCAACGAAGTGCTAACAGTTCATTGAATTCCACCATAGTTAAAAAGAAAGATAAAATTTCGCAGACGAAAGGGCAATGCAGATATGATCTGTACGGGTATGGGGCTCGAGATTTTAGTATCTCGTGTTTCATACACCCCGCAAAGTTAATCTAGCGACTTGAATAATCATACTTGATGATGGACGTAGGTAGCTTCGGTTTGTTTCAAAACCTTAGAAGCCACGTAAAATAAAATCTTGTATGAACTGATTAGAGGCGTCTAACTTGGTTTTGCAGGATGACATAAGATGTGCATGTGATGTGGTATAGCAGTGCTCATAATAATTTGATTATGTATGAGATGACTATATAATGTAAAATTAACATGACCTGCGTGTCATGATTCGGCATGATGGCTGGAGCCATATGATTGTCACTTTAATGACCTGCGTGTCAACCTTAAGTAATGCACTTATTTTATTAGCTATAGAGATAGCAATATCATCTGGTGCATCGACAAGGTGGTGGCAATCTTCGCGAAGGTGAACACCGACGCGAATGCCGAAGACGAAGAAATTAAAGACTTCTCCGTCAGAAAGGGCTATACCATATCATACTATTATGAATTGCCTGAGATGTTTATCCCTTATGGTGCACCCTTTTGATTGCGCGGTAGTCGCTTTTTTATGTGGCACCCCGGCTCAGAGGACCGGTTTACCCAGTGTTTCCAACCTAGAGATCATGTCTTCTGGAAACACACAACAACTTGGAACAGAACAAAACTGAACTTTATTGATATATCTCGAGTACAAGCTCATAATTTACATTAATAGCGAGGCCAGAAGCACTGTACGTGCTATGAATATATCTACATTATTTATGGAACATAACAGGTCCTCGGTACTACTAGGATCTTCTACAGCGTAGCGGAACATAGCGCAGAAAACTCCATCCACAGGGACACTGCTGGGACACGGCCTAGTTAGCGTAGCACGAACCATCGGGACCTCTGTCCTCGGCTTCTCCTGCATCTGGCATGATACGCCAGGTGAGTACTTGGAATGTACTCGCAAGCTCACGGCAACCATAACAATGCAGCAAACAACAGCATGGAAATTAACATGTTAAGTGCTTAGGTGGCTTACTTACGATTACCAAATATCAACTTACTCTCCTCTGGGTTGTCCTACAACCCCCGGAATACTCATGACCCAATGAGTACTTCCGAACATAAGACAAGTTCTTCCATCATTATTAACATTATTGCGGTTGACCATTTAGTGGCCTAGTACGGACTGTCCAATACCGTGGACGCGGCTATTCGAATAGATTCATACACTCTGCAGAGGTTGCGCACTTTACCCACACCATGAAGCTCCTGGTCCCGTACCTCGGTACACTTCCCTCTCGGGTGGACCGGTGCTGCTCCAACGAAACCTGCCTGACCCGTGACTCCTTTATCGTACCATCGACAATCATACCCTCCCAGGGTCATGTCCTGGGTGGCCCCTGTGTCACCCCGTGACACCTGCCACCGTCGTGGCCAAACTAAACTGTCCCAAACGGGGACGCCGGCAAAATAACTCAACTGGGCTCACATGATTATCGTGGTCTACCTGATCAGGGTAGCACACACACATAACCCTCCCTCTTTGGTGGTACCGATAAAAGATCACAAAGCCAGACCAAGTCAAGGCCGTCCCATACCGGCAAATGTGGCTGCACGGATAAGTCCGGATAGGTGGCACTTGATCAACCAATTAAGTTTAGTATTATCAAGTACTTAGCAAGTGTGAATATTCAACATGAACAACTTAACATGGCAGTAGCTATGCATCAAAATAAATTACTATGAATTATCACATATTAAAAATAATGCAAACATTACAATTAAATGACCAACACTATTGAAATGCTTCATGAAATGGATGTCATGGCTTGCCTTGCTCTGTTGGGTTATCCACAAACTCTTGGGCTTCAAATTCAAAAGGATTTCCCTCTGAAAATATTTTAAAAATGCAAAGGAAAATATCACATATTACTGTTCTGTTCACCAGAAATTCTGTGAGCAAGAGAAAAATACCAAATTTTACCAGAAAATAGAGGAGCTCAAGAGAAACCCAATGCAAAAAGAATCAATTGATTTGGACTTATGGATAAAAAGTTATTGATGGTCAAAGTTCCTGGTCAATTCTGGAATTAAAACAGAAAATAGAAAAAAAACCAGTAGATGCCACGTCGAAGGCGTACTTTGCCAGGGCGCCTCCACTTACCGGTTCGGCGCGCGCGGCAAGTCGCTGACGAGCGGGCCCCGCGGTCAGATTTAAGCGGGGAGAGAGAGAACAGAGAGATGCGGGGCTCCGGCGATGGTCGCCGACGATACAGACGGCGGCGAGGTCCGGCGACTACGGGGATGGAACTAGCGCACAGAGACGAACACGCACGTACCAGTAGCGCAACGAGAGACGGCCGGACGACGTCGTCCCCTTCGGAGACGGCGAGGTGGTGGAGCTCGGGTGGCGGCGGATCTCCGGCGAGGTGCGAGGCCAGAGGGCCTCTCGGCCTTGGCTCGATGCTCGGGAGGTCGATTGGGAGGCGGAGGAGGGTGGTGAGGAGCTAGGGAGGGCTGGCCGTGCCCTTTTATAGGCAGGGGCGAGCTCTCTGGAACAGGCGGGACTTGGGCCACATCGTCGGCGCCATGACGCCGCGCTGGCTGGCTCGACGCGGGCGACGGGATAGGAGAGGGCAGGGACGAGTTAATGCGGCGGTGGCGGCTAGCGGGGGAAGAAGACGAGCGGTAGAGCCACTGTGCCCGCACGGGCGGCACAGTGCCCGGATGCGGTGGCGGCCGCCGGGGACGTTTCCGGCGAGGGGAGGCTTCGGGAGTGAGGTACGTGGACGGCATCGACGACGTCGGCACCTCCAGACACCGAATGGCAGCTCGGGACAGCCGGAATGACCACACCAGACGCGGGCGAGGTGCAGAGCACGCGCATTGGCATGCCAATGCCGTGCTCACCACGGGTATTGGTGTCTGCAAGCCACGCAAGTCTGGCACACCGTGTCTAGCAGCTTCTCCCTTGATCATTTAGTCCCTCTGTGCCCTTGGTTTGGCTAGGTTCACTCTGGTTTGAAGTGTAGCTTCAGCTACAGTTTCTGACAGAAACTTTGGGAGAGCTCTAGAGAAGGGGTGAGCTGGAGATGGAGCCAGAAGATATGTCTGGGATGATCTGCTATGGAAGGACTATAGACTGACCAAATTTGAAAGAATTTCATCAAAATTTGAGGGTAGTTCATGTACAACTCCTGTACTGAACCAGAAACCTAGATGAGCTTGTTGCACTCACCTGGTTGATCTGCTGGTGCTGAATTTTGGTGTGGGAGAGTTATTTGGTGAGTAGAAGATGTCATAAAAATTTCAGCTCATTTGAATACCTCTAGCTGGTACTTCCTTCAGAGAGGTTCCATTTGAGCAGAAACTTGTCAGAATATTGCTGCTAAAAATTTGTACTGGACAAGATGATATTTTTGGATATTATGGCAAGATAGGTTCCCTAATATCTCATGTAATTATTTGAGAATTTTCTGAGTTGGGAAAATATGAGTTGCTTCACAAAGGCCAGTACTGTCCAGAAGACAACTGGAGTTTTCTGGACCAAATTTTATGCTGGACCATGAGATGTTTTTGAAGATTGAGGGAATAGATGATGACAAGAAGGTGTGGTATTAATTTGGGATTTTTCTGAGCATCAGAACTATAGGTTGCTTCATAACCCATAGTGAAGTCAGATTTTCCCAAAGGAAGAAAATGAATTATTGGAAAAGATTGAGAATAAGAATTTGATCCAGAAGATGTGTGGCATGATTGTGGCAAGATGCTAAGGGCTTTGGATCACTGAGAGAGATTCATACGTCCAAAGTCAACTGAAAAGATTCAAAATCCATCCAAATTGCAAATAAAGCCAGAAGAATTTGAAAAGAAAAAGTTGCCAAAAACCAGGGTGTCACAAACCTACCCCCCTTAGAATGAATCTCGTCCTCGAGATTCGGTTGCTCAGGGAACAAGTGTGGATATGCTGATCTCAGAAAATCCTCTCTTTCCCAAGTAGCTTCTTCCTCGGTATGATGCTCCCATAGCACTTTGTAAAATCTGATTACTTTACTCCTTGTAGTTCTTTTCTTCTCATCCAATATGCTGACAGGTTTTTCCTCGTAGGTCAAGTATTTGGTCAACTCTAGCTCACTCATATCTGCCTGTTTGATCGGGGGTGCAATGCACTTTCTCAGCTGTGATATGTGGAAGACATCGTGAACGTCAGACAACTCCGGTGGTAACTCTAGCTGATATGCCACTCTGCCTCTTCTAGCAATTACTGGAAAGGGACCGATATATCTCGGTGCAAGCTTTCCTCAGGTATGAAACCTTTTTATTCCTTTCATGGGTGTGACTCGGAGATAGGCATATTCTCCGGGCTCGAAAGTTACCTCTCGGTGCTTTGGGTCATAGTAACTCTTTTGACGGGACTTGGCTGCTCGAAGACGCTCCTGAATATCTTTGACTTGCTTCTCAGCCTCGAGCATCAAATCCATGCCGAAGATACGGCTGTCTCCTATCTGGGACCAATTTAAGGGAGTGCGACACTTTCGTCCATACAGGGCTTCGAAAGGTGACATCTTGAGACTTGACTGATAACTGTTATTATAAGAGAATTCTGCGTAAGGCAGACTATCCTCCCATTTGGGTCCGTAGGTGAGAGCACAGGACCGAAACATATCTTCCAATATTTGGTTCACACGTTCGGTCTGTCCATCTGTCTGTGGATGATATGCCATACTATGCTTTAGTACGGTTCCCAGGGCTTGATGCAATCGCAGCCAGAATGCTGAAGTGAATAGGGAGCCTCTATCCGATGTAATAGACTTGGGTACTCCATGAAGGCTGACTATCCGGGACATGTAGAGCTGTGCAAGATGAATGGCTTTGAAAGTGGTCTTTACCGGAATAAAGTGAGCCACTTTCATAAGTATATCCACGATGACCCAGATAGCATCATGGCCTCTTGTTGACTTGGGTAGTCCCACAATGAAGTCCATGCATATGTCATCCCATTTCCACTGGGGAACTGGTAAAGGTTGCAGTAGTCCAGCGGGTTTCTGGTGTTCAGCCTTGACTCTATTGCAGATGTCACAACAGGCTATATAGTATGCAATGTCCCTTCGCATTCCTGGCCACCAAAAGGTCTCTCGCAAGTCCTGGTGCATTTTTGTTCCTCTCGGATGAGTAGAATAGGCGGATTCATGTGCCTCTCTGAGTATCTGCTGTCTCAAGTTTTCTTGATCAGGCACGCATATTCGGTTCTCAAACCATAAGGTGCCTTGGTCATCAACATGGAAGGACTTAGCCTTTCCTCGTGGAATATTCTCCTTGAGTGTTGGAATGATTTCCATTGTATCCGGGCTAATTGGGCCGCATAGCACCATATTGAGCTTGGCAAACTCTTCTTGTAGTCTTGGATGGATACCCTCAGTTAGTGCATTTATGGTGCCTTGTTTTCTGCTGAGAGCATCGGCAACCACATTGGCTTTTCCCGGATGATAATTGATTCCAATGTCATAGTCCTTGACCAATTCAAGCCATCTTCTCTGCCTGAGATTAAGATCGGGTTGGGTGAAAATATACTTGAGACTCTTATGGTCTGTGTATATTTCACATCGCTGCCCAATGAGATAATGCCTCCAAATCTTCAATGCATGAACCACGGCTGCCAATTCCAAATCATGAGTAGAGTATCGTGCCAGATTATTAAACTTGTTCAGATATTCACCCACTGACATGTTCCCTTGTGTAAGGGCCAGAAATTCCCTCTGCTTCACTTTCATTATGCCGGTAGGAATATGATACTTGCGAAATGCCTCTTTGAACTTTTACCAAGAAATACTTTCCTCAGAAGGCTACATTATTTTTGTATTGTCCCACCATATAGCTGCTGGTCCCTCCAGGTAATGAGTAACAAAAGGAACCTTGTCTGACTCATCACAGCGGGCTATGTCCAACTTCTTTTCCATGGTCCTCAGCCAGTCATCAGATTCCATAGGATCCACAGCCTGACCAAAACTGGGTGGCTTGGTACGCTGAAAATCAGACAATTTAGAGTGTGTCCCATTGCTATTGTTCTGACCCACCATAGTCTGCATGCTTTTCAGAAACTCCATGAGATCTTGATTTCTTTTCTCTTCGAACATTCTCATAATCTGGTCAGTAGTTGGTGACTGTGGTGGCGGAGGGGGTAAATCTTCTGGTGACTGTCCTGCTTGTCTGGCGGATCGACGAACGGGAGTTCCATCGCCGCCTTGGGTACTACACCTCTTCATCCTAAATTTGTTCCCATTGCAAAATACCGAATCGATGAGCAACATCCATAAGGGAAAGCACAGTAATATGACACCAGAAAAAGAAGCCAAATAGAAAGAGGTGATAAAGCGAACAACATAATTATACAAGCCAACCCAACATCATACATGACAAGCTAGTAGGGGATTATCATGACTGGACTGCTCATACGGCAGTTGTCATATGCAGAGATGCTATGATGCATACACTGATACTCAAGCCTCCAATCTAGTAGCGCAGGTGGCACGAACAGTGGTAGACTGAAGACTCCTCGTCGTCTGATCCTGTCTCGGAATCTGAGCTCGGAACACACGCATTGAAAGATGAACAAGAGTCACATAGAGATGTGATCGGCAAGTTTGCCTACCGATTGAAATTATCGTCATCAGTGATGTCCACATCAATGGCGTTGAATTGAAATGCGGGTCTTGTATCACTCACAATCAATTATGAGAGATATTGATTTGAGTGGGAGCGCACTTTAGAATTAACTTGTTTAATTCTCAGTGCAATTAAATATGAACACTGTCTAAGTGTGATTTGCAAAATGGTTATAGAATAATGGCTCGCGTTTCCACCCTCCCTATTAATATTGAATAGCTGTTAAATATCTGGTTAAAACTTTATGGTTGGTAACGTAATGTGAGGATTGTCCTCAAGAGTGCCGAGAAGGACTTTATCCTATCGCATGCTTTTGGTATTCTCCCGCTAATGCTATGGATGATGTGACTCACGTCCTTCGATCCAAAAGCTAGAATTCCGTTACGATCAAGTGCAAAATGTTTGCTTCCATGAGACCCGAACTTCAAAAGTTTGGGATAGCTATGTGATATTCATGGAACTGAAAATTAGTTTCAGATACAAACAAAGGCTAGAAGATATGGGATATCCAAAGCAATGTTTGTTTTGCAAATTATTAGGAAAGTGTTTACTATGCATTAGACTGATAAGAGAGGGATCCAGAAGAATGCCTGTCATATGATGAAAGGTGAATAAAACAACAACTTAAAGAGAAAGGAAATGTCCAAAGGGTGTTAGTGTGACTTACACACCTAGAAAGTCTGGGGCTAACGCCACTCTTAAGTGGGGTGCTTCTTCTAAGAGTAGGAAAAATACTAAAAGTTAAACTGTTAGAAGTATAAAGGCAAAAAGAGAGAAGACTGGAATATCCAGCTCATGTATGAATGTCATACAAGCTATTGATGTATAGAAAGGCTGGTCAAAAGAAATAGTTCTTGAGAATTATGATTAAACATGTTAATCACTGATTCTTGGGTATTGTGAGTTGATCACAGAGATACTCGCTCGATTGCATTCTGTTGCGACTCGATGCAAGAACTACTACGGCCTAAAAGACTTGCCGGAGTGAGGTTCAGATACGCGCTGGGAACATAGTAAATGTTACTATACCTTCCATCGGTGTATTACCTATGTATTTATTTTCATAATTCATTTTGGAGTTTCATACACTCTAGCCCATTGCATAAAGTATCTTGCAAGAAGGTTGTTCATAAGAGAACTTTTGATGTTCAGTATCATGAATAACATAAGGGCCATACTTTCATGAGATGTATGTTTTGAATATTGATAATAATACATTACCTCTGTATTTACTTTCATAATTCATTTTAGAGTTTTATACACTCTAGCCCATTTGCATAATGTTTGTTGCAAGAGTGTTGTTCATGAAAGAACAATTGTTGTTCAGTATCATGAATAACATAAGGGCCATGCTTCCATCGTGGATGGGATGTATGTTATGAATATTGATGGTAATATGATACATCCATAACACTGACGCTAAATGTCGCAAGACTAAAAGAATACCACATATGTGTGGCACTGCATTTGGTCACATTGGAGAAACCCGCATGGAGAAATTCCATAATGATGGATTTTGAAGTCGTTTGATTATGAATCATCTGACACTTGCAACTTTCCTCCGAAAAGTGAAGTGACTAAAATACCATTCACAGGCCATAAGGAATGAGCAACGAACTTATTGGTAATCATACATTTTGATGTATGTAGTCCAATAAAGGTTATTGCTAGCAGTGGATTTGTCTATCTTCAAAAATGACTCAAGTAGATATATGGATATTTTCTTGATGAGACGTAAGTCTGGATCCTTTGAAATCATTCGAAAGGTTTTCAAAATGAAGTAGAAATTATTGTAACAAGAAAATTATGTTTCTGCAATTTGATTGCGGAAAGGAATATTTGAGTTACGAGTTTAGCGAATGTCTGATGAGTTGTGAAAAAAGTTTCATAACTTACACCTCTCGGAACACCACTATGAGTGGAATGTCTGTGAAGATGTATTCAAACCATTTATGACATGGTAAGATCAAAGATGACATAAATCAATTTGCCATTATCCCTTTTAAAAGTAATGCTTTAGAGACTGCGGCTTTTATACTGAAAAGAGCACCATCAAATCTGTTGAAATGACGTCATGGTATGGTACACCCAACCATGTTATAACTTTTCTTAAAATTTGGAATATGGGGCTTGTGTAAAATATTTACAAACCTATTCCAAATCAGACAAGTGCTACTTTGTAGGTTATCCCAAGTTTTTGGGAATTCCTCCACCACTATACCGAGGCAAAAGGTTTTGCCACAAAGAACGGTATCCTTTAAAAGAGAATGGTTCTTGCAAAGAGGTGAGTGGGAGAATAGATACGGAAAGGAACCTTGGAAGTGATTCCAGAGTTTCCTACTGCGACTGATATGGAAGCCTCTACATGAGATGTATGGACTTCAGTCGAACTTGCAGCGGAACCACGTAGGTAAAACTCGTGCAAACCTCTCAGGTGCGCAAACGAGATATTGTTGTTAGACAACAGTATACCTACGATACACAAGGAAGCGTTGATAGGCCCTGACTCCAGAATTGGCTAAAAGCCAATATAATCCGAGATAGTTTCCATATAAATGATTCAAGATTATATCTTGATAAACCCTTCGGAAGACTTAGGGTCTAACGAACATTAATGAAACTATAAACTGATGTGAATAAAATGTTTTTTTTCCATAAAGCTCGACTTGTTGCAATAACAAGTTCAAGGGGTTGACTACGATGAGGTTGTCTCACCGTAACGATGCATAAAGTCGGTTCGGGTTAAACTTGTTGGGGAACGTTGCATGGGAAACAAAAAATTTCCTACGCACACACAAGATCTATCCATGGTGATGAGCATCTACGAGAGGGAGAGTGAATCTACATACCCTTGTAGATCGCTAAGCGGAAGCATTAAGAAACGCGGTTGATGTAGTCGAACGTCTTCGCGATCCAAATGGCAAGTCGTCCCTCGATCCGATCACGAACTAGCGCCGAACGGACGGCACCTCCGCGTTCAACACACGTACGGCTTGATGACGCCTTCACCTCCTCGATCCAGCGAGCGATGGTGAAGTAGTGGTTGAGTTCCAGCAGCACGACGGCGTGGTGATGGTGGTGAGGAACAATCTCAGCAGGGCTTCGCCAAGCGCTACGGAGATTATGACGGAGGAACTAGAGGGTTAGGGTTGCCGCACACGGCTTGGGGAAATCTTGATGTGTCCCGTGTGCTAGCCCTGCCCCTCTATTTATATGTTGAGCCTTGGGGTCTAAACTTGGAGTAAAAGCCTCCTCCAGGTCGGTTTTGCCCGCACAAGGTCGGTTTGGCCCGCAGGGAAAGAGTCCAACTCGGATCCCTGCAGTACCGCGCACAAGCGGTAGTACCGCTCACAAGCGGTAGTACCGCTTGAGCGGTAGTACCGCTTGAGCGGTAGTACCGCTTCACCCAAGCGGTAGTACCGCTTATGCGGTAGTACTGCCTTACCAGCGGTAGTACTGCTTAAGGCAGCAGCAAAACTTCCTTTTGCACTTTCCAATACCTCGTGGGCTTTACCCCTTTGGCTCATATAAAGTGTTGCTGCATCCAAACACTTCGGTAAACATCCGGAACCCCTTCCGGTGAATTTCGGAACCCTTCCGGAGATCAAAACACTATTATCACATATATCAATCTTTACCTCCGGACTCTTCCGGAGATCCTCGTCATGTCCGGGATCTTATCTGGGACTCCGAACAACCTTCGGTCACCAACAAAATAACTCAACCATACTAATCGTCACCAAACGTTAAGTGTGTAGACCCTGCGGGTTCGAGAACTATGTAGACATAACCGCGACACCTCTACGGTCAATAACCAATAGCGGGACCTGGATGCCCATATTGGTTCCTACATATTCTACGAAGATCTATATCGGTCGAACCTCTATGTCAAGGATTCAGTTAATCTCGTATGATGTTCCCTTTGTTCTTCGGTATGTTACTTGCCCGAGATTCGATCGTCGGTATCTCTATACCTAGTTCAATCTCGTTACCGGCAAGTCTCTTTACTCGTTCCGTAATACAAGATCCTGTGGCTAACTCTTTAGTCACTTTGCTTGCAAGGCTCATTGTGATGTTGTATTACCGAGTGGGCCCTGAGATACCTCTCCGTCACACAGAGTAACAAATCCCAGTCTTGATCCATGCCAACCCAACAGACACCCTCGGAGATACCTGTAGAGCATCTTTATAGTCACCCAGTTACGTTGCGACGTTTGATACACACAAGGTATTCCTCCGGTGTCAGTGAGTTGCATGATCTCATGGTCATAGGAACAGATACTTGACATGCAGAAAATAATAGCAATAAACTGACACGATCAAATGCTACGTTTATAGTTTGGGTCTTGTCCATCACATCATTCTCCTAATGACGTGATCCCGTTATCAAATGACATCTCATGTCCATGGCTAGGAAACCTTCACCATCTTTTGATCAACGAGCTAGTTAACTAGAGGCATACTAGGGACACAGTGTTGTCTATGTACCCACACATGTATTTGAGTTTCCAATCAATACAATTATAGCATGGATAATAAACGATTATCATGAACAAGGAAATATAATAACAACCAATTTATTATTGCCTCTAGGGCATATTTCCAACAGTCTCCCACTTGCACTAGAGTCAATAATCTAGTTCACATCACTATGTGATTTACATTGTAATGAATCGAACACCCATACAGTTCTGGTGTTGTTCATGTTTAGCCCTTGGAAGAGGTTTAGTCATCGGATCTGCAACATTCAGATCCGTGTGTACTTTGCAAATATTTATGTCGTCCTCCTTGATGTAATCGCGGATGGAATTGAAGCGTCGCTTTATGTGTCTGGTCCTCTTGTGAAATCTTGGTTCCTTGGCTAGAGCAATGGCACCAGTGTTATCACAAAACAGAGTCATTGGGTTAAGCGCACTAGGCACTACTCCAAGATCTGTCATGAACTCCTTCATCCAGACAGCTTCCTTCGCCGCCTCCGAGGCAGCGATGTACTCCGCTTCGCATGTAGAATCAGCTACCACGCTTTGCTTGGAACTGCACCAGCTAACCGCACCCCCATTAAGAATAAATACGTATCCGGTTTGTGACTTAGAGTCATCCGGATCAGTGTCAAAGCTTGCATCGACGTAACCCTTTACGACGAGCTCTTGATCACCTCCATAAACGAGAAACATGTCCTTAGTCCTTTTCAGGTACTTCAGGATATTCTTGACCGCCGTCCAGTGTTCCATTCCTGGATCACTTTGAAACCTTCCGACCATACTTATGGCAAGGCTGACATCGGGTCTTGTGCACAGCATTGCATACATGATAGAGCCTATGGCTGAAGCATAGGGGACGACACTCATCTTTTCTCTATCTTCTGCAGTCACTGGGCATTGAGTCTTACTCAACTTCACACCTTGCAAAACAGGCAAGAACCCCTTCTTGGACTGATCCATTTTGAACTTCTTCAAAATCTTATCAAGGTATGTGCTTTGTGAAAGTCCTATTAAGCGTCTTGATCTATCTCTATAGATCTTGATGCCTAATATGAAAGCAGCTTCTCCTAGGTCCTTCATTGAAAAACTCTTGTTCAAATATTCCTTCACGCTTTCCAACATTTCTATATTGTTTCCAATCAGTAATATGTCATCCACATATAATATTAGAAACGCTATAGAGCTCCCACTCACTTTCTTGTAAATACAAGCTTCTCCGTAAACTTGTATAAACTCGAACGCTTTGATCACCTCATCAAAGCGAAGATTCCAACTCCGAGATGCTTGCACCAGTCCATAAATGGATCGCTGGAGTTTGCAAACTTTGTCAGCATTCTCTGGATCGACAAAACCTTCTGGTTGCATCATATACAACTCTTCCTTAAGGAAACCGTTAAGGAACGCTGTTTTGACATCCATCTGCCAAATTTCATAATCGAAAAAGGCAGCTAGTGCTAACATGATTCTGACGGACTTAAGCATCGCCACGGGTGAGAAGGTCTCATCGTAGTCAACTCCTTGAACTTGTGAAAACCCTTTGCCACAAGTTGAGCTTTATAGACGGTGACATTACCGTCCGCGCCCGTCTTCCTCTTAAAGATCCATTTGTTCTGAATGGCCTTACGCCCTTCAGGTAATACTTCCAAAGTCCACACTTTGTTTTCATACATGGATCCCATCTCGGATTTCATGGCCTCTAACCACTTCGCGGAATCCGGGCCCATCATCGCTCCTCCATAGCTCGTAGGTTCATCGTTGTCTAACAACATGACTTCTAAGACAGGGTTGCCGTACCACTCAGGAGCAGTACGCGTCCTTGTCGACCTACGAGGTTCGATAGCAACTTGATCCAAAGCTTCATGACCATCATCATTAACTTCCTCTTCAGCTGATGTAGGCTCTACAGAAACATCTTTCTGTGCTGCGCTACTCTCAGGTTGAAGTAAAGGTTCAACAACCTCATCAAGTTCTATCTTCCTCCCACTCAATTCTTTCGAGAGAAACTCTTTCTCAAGAAATGTTCCGTTTTTAGCGACAAACACTTTGCCTTCGGATCTGAGGTAGAAGGTATACCCGACTGTCTCTTTTGGGTATCCTATGAAGACGCATTTCTCCGCTTTGGGTTCCAGCTTTTCAGGCTGAAGCTTCTTGACATAAGCATCACATCCCCAAACTTTAAGAAACGACAGCTTTGGCTTCTTGCCAAACCAAAGTTCATATGGCGTCGTCTCAACGGATTTCGATGGTGCCCTGTTTAAAGTGAATGCAGCTGTCTCTAATGCATAACCCCAAAACGATAGTGGCAAATCGGCAAGAGACATCATAGATCGCACCATATCCAATAAAGTTCGATTACGACGTTCGGACACACCATTACGCTGCGGTGTTCCACGCGGTGTCAGTTGTGAAACAATTCCACATTGTCTTAAGTGACTGCCAAACTCATAACTCAGATATTCTCCTCCTCGATCAGATCGTAGGATTTTAATCTTCTTGTTACGATGATTCTCAACTTCACTCTGAAATTGTTTTTACTTTTCAAATGTTTCAGACTTGTGTTTCATTAAGTAAATATACCCATATCTACTTAAGTCATCAGTGAAGGTGAGAAAGTAACGATAACCACCGCGCGCCTCAATGCTCATTGGACCGCATACATCAGTATGTATGATTTCCAACAAGTCACTTGCCCGTTCCATTGTTCCAGAGAACGGCGTTTTAGTCATCTTGCCCATGAGGCATGGCTCACATGTGTCAAGTGATTCAAAATCAAGTGACTCTAAAAGTCCATCAGTATGGAGCTTCCTCATGCGTTTTATGCCAATATGACCCAAACGGCAGTGCCACAAGAAAGTGGTATTATCATTATCAATTCTACATCTTTTGGCATCAATGTTATAAACATATGTATCATTACTATCGAGATTCAATAAGAATAAACCCCTCACTTCGGGTGCATGACCATAAAAGATATTACCCATATAAATAGAACAACCATTATTCTCTGATTTAAATGAGTAACCGTCTCGCAATAAACAAGATCCAGATATAATGTTCATGCTTAACGCAGGCACCAAATAACACTTATTTAGGTTCATCACTAATCCCGACGGTAATCGAAGAGCGAGCGTGCCGACGGCGATCACATCAACCTTGGAACCATTTCCCACGCGCATCGTCACTTCGTCCTTTGCCAGCCTCCGTCTATTCCGCAGTTCCTGTTTAGAGTTGCAAATGTGAGCAACCGCACCGGTATCAAATACCCAGGCACTACAACGAGAGTTGGTAAGGTACACATCAATAACATGTACATCATATATACCTTGTTTGTTGTTGGCCGCCTTCTTGTCAGCCAAATACTTGGGGCAGTTCCGCTTCCAGTGTCCAGTTCCCTTGCAATGAAAGCACTTAGTTTCTGGTTTGGGTCCAGCCTTGGGTTTCTTCACGGTAGTAGCAACTGCTTTGCCACCCTTCTTGGATTTACCCTTCTTACCCTTGCCATTTTTCTTGAAACTAGTGATTTTATTGACCATCAAGACTTGATGCTCCTTCTGAATTTCAGACTCAGCGGCTTTCAGCATCGCAAACAGCTCGGCGACTGACTTGTTCATCCCGTGCATGTTATAGTTCAACACGAAGCTCTTGTAGCTAGGTGGCAATGATTGAAGAACTCTGTCAGTGATAGCCTCTGGTGGAAGGGGCATCCCTAACTCAGCCAAACGGGTGGAGTACCCAGACATTCTGAGTATGTGATCACTGATAGTGCCGTTCTTCTCCATATTGCAAGCATAGAACTTATCGGAGATCTCATATCTCTCGATCCGGGCATTCTTCTGAAAGATAAACCTCAACTCCTGGAACATCTCATATGCTCCATGACGTTCAAAACGTCTTTGAAGTCCCGGTTCTAAGCCATACAACAATGCACATTGAACTATTGAGTAATCATCAGAACGAGCCTGCCAGGCGTTCACAACGTCTAGAGACTCAACTGGAGCGGGTGGATCACCAAGCGGTGCATCAAGGACATAAGCCTTCTGGGAAGCCATAAGGATAATCTTTAGATTATGGGCCCAGTCCACAAAGTTACTTCCATCATCTTTCAATTTAGCTTTCTCTAGGAACGCATTAAAATTCAGGGGTGCTACTGCGCGAGCCATGATCTACAA
Organism: Elymus sibiricus; assembly: GCA_039707655.1. Lineage (NCBI taxonomy): Eukaryota > Viridiplantae > Streptophyta > Magnoliopsida > Poales > Poaceae > Elymus > Elymus sibiricus. The sequence continues at coordinate 410,905,680 of CM077668.1, read as the reverse complement.
CATAAATATAGCAAAGACAACTTAGACTATTGTTCAAGATAATGATTTTAGTTAATCATATTACTTAAAAAAATCCCACTCAAGTTGACATCCCTCCGGTCATTCGAGTGTAACATGATCGAAATCCACCAACTCAAGTCCGATCATCACGTGAGTTGAGGTGGTTTCAATGGGAAACATCTTCATGTTGATCATATCTACTATATGACTCATGTTCGACCTTTAGGTCTCTTGTGTTCCGAGACCATGTCTGTACATGCTAGGCTCGTCAAGTTTAACCCGAGTGTTCCGCGTGTGCAACATGGCTTGCACCCGTTGTATGTGAACGTGGAGTCTATCACACCCGATCATCACGGCGTGTCTCGAAACGACGAACTTTCGCAACGGTGCACACTCGGGGAGAACACAATTTATCTTGAAATTTAAGTGAGGTATCACCTTATAATGCTACCGTCGTCCTAAGCAAAATAAGATGCATAAAAGGATTAACATCACATGCAAATCATAAGTGACATGATATGGCCATGAACTTGTGCTTTTGATCTCCATCTCCAAAGCACCGGCATGATCTCCATCGTCACCGGCATGACACCATGATCTCCATCATCTTGATCTCCATGAACGTGTCGCCATGAGGTTGTCGCGCCGACTGTTGCTTCCACGACTATTGCTAACTCATAGCGATAAAGTAAAGCAAAACGACGAAAATAATTAAAGACAACTCTATGGCTCCTGCCAGTTGCCGTACTCATCGACATGCAAGTCGTGATATTCTATACAACACATGATCATCTCATACATCACATATATCTCATCATGTAATTGGCCATATCATATCACAACATACCCTGCAAAAACAAGTTAGACGTCCTCTAATTGTTGTTGCAAATTTTACGTGGCTGCTATGGGTTTGCAAGAACCGTTCTTACCTACGCAAAACCACAACGTGGTGTAGTGATTGCTTTTTGATCTTCTGAAAGAACCCTCTTCATTGAAATCGATTCAACTAAAGTGAGAGAGACAGACACCCGCTAGCCATCTTTATGCAACAAAGTTACATGTCAGTTGAAGGAACCGGTCTCTCGTAAGCGTACGAGTAATGTTGGTCCGGGCCGCTTCATCTCACAATACCGCCGAATCAAGTATCAACTAGTAACGGCAAGCAATATGTATACACCCACGCCCACAACTCGTTTGTGTTCTACTCGAGATCTCTATGATGATGAGTTGTTGGGTAACGTTGCATGGGAAACAAAATTTTTCCTACGCACACACAAGATCTATCCATGGTGATGAGCATCTACGAGAGGGAGAGTAAATCTACATACCCTTGTAGATCGCTAAGCGGAAGCGTTAAGAAACGCGGTTGATGTAGTCGAACGTCTTCGCGATCCAAATCGCAAGTCGTCCCTCGATCCGATCACGAACTAGCGCCGAACGGACGGCACCTCCGCGTTCAACACACGTACGGCTTGATGACGCCTTCACCTCCTCGATCCAGCGAGCGATGGTGAAGTAGTGGTTGAGTTCCAGCAGCACGACGGCGTGGTGATGGTGGTGAGGAACAATCTCTGCAGGGCTTCGCCAAGCGCTACGGAGATTATGACAGAGGAACTAGAGGGTTAGGGTTGCCGCACACGGCTTGGGGAAATCTTGATGTCTCTCGTGTGCTAGCCCTGCCCCTCTATTTATATGTTGAGCCCAAGGGTCTAAACTTGGAGTAAAAGCCTCCTCTAGGTCGGTTTTGCCCGCACAAGGTCGGTTTGGCCCACAGGGAAAGAGTCCAACTCGGATCCCTGCAGTACCGCGCACAAGCGGTAGTACCGCTCACGAGCGGTAGTACCGCTTGAGCGGTAGTACCGCTTCACACAAGCGGTAGTACCGCTGCTACAGTAGCGGTAGTACTGCCTTACCAGCTTAAGGCAGTAGCAAAACTTCCTTTTGCACTTCCAAAACCTCGTGGGTCTCACCCCTTTGGCCCATATAAAGTGTTGCTGCACCCGAACACTTCGGTAAACATCCGGAACCCCTTCCGGTGAATTCCGGAACCCTTTCGGAGATCAAAACACTATTATCACATATATCAATCTTTACCTCCGGACTCTTCCGGAGATCCTCGTCATGTCCGGGATCTTATCCGAGACTCCGAACAACCTTCGGTCACCAACATAATAACTCAATTATACTAATCGTCACCAAACGTTAAGTGTGTAGACCCTGCGGGTTCGAGAACTACGTAGACATAACCGAGACACCTCTGCGGTCAATAACCAATAGCGGGACCTGGATGCCCATATTGGTTCCTACATATTCTTCGAAGATCTATATCGGTCGAACCTCTATGTCAAGGATTCAGTTAATCCCGTATGATGTTCGCTTTGTTCTTCGGTATGTTACTTGCCCGAGATTCGATCGTCGGTATCTCTATACCTAGTTCAATCTCGTTACCGGCAAGTCTCTTTACTCGTTCCGTAATACAAGATCCTGTGGCTAACTCTTTAGTCACTTTGCTTGCAAGGCTCATTGTGATGTTGTATTACCGAGTGGGCCCTGAGATACCTCTCCGTCACACGGAGTAACAAATCCCAGTCTTGATCCATGCCAACCCAACAGACACCCTCGGAGATACCTGTAGAGCATCTTTATAGTCACCCAGTTACGTTGCGACGTTTGATACACACAAGGTATTCCTCCGGTGTCAGTGAGTTGCATGATCTCATGGTCATAGGAACAGATACTTGACATGCAGAAAACAATAGCAATAAACTGACACGATCATATGCTACGTTTATAGTTTGGGTCTTGTCCATCACATCATTCTCCTAATGATGTGATCCCGTTATCAAATGACATCTCATGTCCATGGCTAGGAAACCTTCACCATCTTTTGATCAACGAGCTAGTCAACTAGAGGCTTACTAGGGACACAGTGTTGTCTATGTATCCACACATGTATTTGAGTTTCCAATCAATACAATTATAGCATGGATAATAAATGATTATCCTGAACAAGGAAATATAATAATAACCAATTTATTATTGCCTCTAGGGCATATTTCCAACAGTCTCCCACTTGCACTAGAGTCAATAATCTAGTTCACATCACTATGTGATTTACATTGTAATGAATCGAACACCCATACAGTTCTGGTGTTGTTCATGTTTAGCCCTTGGAAGAGGTTTAGTCATCGGATCTGCAACATTCAGATCCGTGTGTACTTTGCAAATATTTATGTCGTCCTCCTTGATGTAATCGCGGATGGAATTGAAGCGTCGCTTTATGTGTCTGGTCCTCTTGTGAAATCTTGGTTCCTTGGCTAGAGCAATGGCACCAGTGTTATTACAAAACAGAGTCATTGGGTTAAGCGCACTAGGCACTACTCCAAGATCTGTCATGAACTCCTTCATCCAGACAGCTTCCTTCGCCGCCTCCGAGGCAGCGATGTACTCCGCTTCGCATGTAGAATCAGCTACCACGCTTTGCTTGGAACTGCACCAGCTAACCGCACCCCCATTAAGAATAAATACGTATCCGGTTTGTGACTTAGAGTCATCCGGAGCAGTGTCAAAGCTTGCATCGACGTAACCCTTTACGACGAGCTCTTGATCACCTCCATAAACGAGAAACATGTCCTTAGTCCTTTTCAGGTACTTCAGGATATTCTTGACCGCCGTCCAGTGTTCCATTCCTGGATCACTTTGAAACCTTCCGACCATACTTATGGCAAGGCTGACATCGGGTCTTGTGCACAGCATTGCATACATGATAGAGCCTATGGCTGAAGCATAGGGGACGACACTCATCTTTTCTCTATCTTCTGCAGTCACTGGGCATTGAGTCTTACTCAACTTCACACCTTGCAAAACAGGCAAGAACCCCTTCTTGGACTGATCCATTTTGAACTTCTTCAAAATCTTATCAAGGTATGTGCTTTGTGAAAGTCCTATTAAGCGTCTTGATCTATCTCTATAGATCTTGATGCCTAATATGAAAGCAGCTTCTCCTAGGTCCTTCATTGAAAAACTCTTGTTCAAATATTCCTTCACGCTTTCCAACATTTCTATATTGTTTCCAATCAGTAATATGTCATCCACATATAATATTAGAAACAATATAGAGCTCCCACTCACTTTCTTGTAAATACAAGCTTCTCCGTAAACTTGTATAAACTCAAACGCTTTGATCACCTCATCAAAGCGAAGATTCCAACTCCGAGATGCTTGCACCAGTCCATAAATGGATCGCTGGAGTTTGCAAACTTTGTCAGCATTCTCTGGATCGACAAAACCTTCTGGTTGCATCATATACAACTCTTCCTTAAGGAAACCGTTAAGGAACGCTGTTTTGACATCCATCTGCCAAATTTCATAATCGAAAAAGGCAGCTATTGCTAACATGATTCTGACGGACTTAAGCATCGCCACGGGTGAGAAGGTCTCATCGTAGTCAACTCCTTGAACTTGTGAAAAACCCTTTGCCACAAGTCGAGCTTTATAGACGGTGACATTACCGTCCGCGCCCGTCTTCCTCTTAAAGATCCATTTGTTCTGAATGGCCTTACGCCCTTCAGGTAATACTTCCAAAGTCCACACTTTGTTTTCATACATGGATCCCATCTCGGATTTCATGGCCTCTAACCACTTCGCGGAATCCGGGCCCATCATCGCTCCTCCATAGCTCGTAGGTTCATCGTTGTCTAACAACATGACTTCTAAGACAGGGTTGCCGTACCACTCAGGAGCAGTACGCGTCCTTGTCGACCTACGAGGTTCGATAGCAACTTGATCCAAAGCTTCATGATCATCATCATTAACTTCCTCTTCAGCTGATGTAGGCTCTACAAAAACATCTTTCTGTGCTGCGCTACTCTCAGGTTGAAGTAAAGGTTCAACAACCTCATCAAGTTCTATCTTCCTCCCACTCAATTCTTTCGAGAGAAACTCTTTCTCAAGAAATGTTCCATTTTTAGCGACAAACACTTTGCCTTCGGATCTGAGGTAGAAGGTATACCCAACTGTCTCTTTTGGGTATCCTATGAAGACGCATTTCTCCGCTTTGGGTTCTAGCTTTTCAGGCTGAAGCTTTTTGACATAAGCATCACATCCCCAAACTTTAAGAAACGACAGCTTTGGCTTCTTGCCAAACCAAAGTTCATATGGCGTCGTCTCAACGGATTTCGATGGTGCCCTGTTTAAAGTGAATGCAGCTGTCTCTAATGCATAACCCCAAAACGATAGTGGCAAATCGGCAAGAGACATCATAGATCGCACCATATCCAATAAAGTTCGATTACGACATTCGGACACACCATTACGCTGTGGTGTTCCAGGCGGTGTCAGTTGTGAAACAATTCCACATTGTCTTAAGTGACTGCCAAACTCATAACTCAGATATTCTCCTCCTCGATCAGATCGTAGGAATTTAATCTTCTTGTTACGATGATTCTCAACTTCACTCTGAAATTGTTTGAACTTTTCAAACGTTTCAGACTTGTGTTTCATTAAGTAAATATACCCATATCTACTTAAGTCATCAGTGAAGGTGAGAAAGTAACGATAACCACCGCGCGCCTCAATACTCCTTGGACCGCATACATCAGTATGTATGATTTCCAACAAGTCACTTGCCCGTTCCATTGTTCCAGAGAACGGCGTTTTAGTCATCTTGCCCATGAGGCATGGCTCACATGTGTCAAGTGATTCAAAATCAAGTGACTCTAAAAGTCCATCAGTATGGAGCTTCCTCATGCGTTTTACGCCAATATGACCCAAACGGCAGTGCCACAAGAAAGTGCTATTATCATTATCAATTCTACATCTTTTGGCATCAATGTTATAAACATATGTATCATTACTATCGATATTCAATAAGAATAAACCCCTCACTTCGGGTGCATGACCATAAAAGATATTACCCATATAAATAGAACAACCATTATTCTCTGATTTAAATGAGTAACCGTCTCGCAATAAACAAGATCCAGATATAATGTTCATGCTTAACGCAGGCACCAAATAACACTTATTTAGGTTCATCACTAATCCCGACGGTAATCGAAGAGCGAGCGTGCCGATGGCGATCACATCAACCTTGGAACCATTTCCCACGCGCATCGTCACTTCGTCCTTTGCCAGCCCCCGTCTATTCCGCAGTTCCTGTTTAGAGTTGCAAATATGAGCAACCGCACCGGTATCAAATACCCAGGCACTACAACGAGGGTTGGTAAGGAACATATCAATAACATGTATATCATATATACTTTGTTTGTTGTTGGCCGCCTTCTTGTCAGCCAAATACTTGGGGCAGTTCCGCTTCCAGTGTCCAGTTCCCTTGCAATGAAAGCACTCTTTTTCTGGTTTGGGTCCAGCCTTGGGTTTCTTCACGGGAGTAGCAACTGCTTTGCCACCCTTCTTGGATTTACCCTTCTTACCCTTGCCATTTTTCTTGAAACTAGTGGTTTTATTGACCATCAACACCCTTCTTACCCTTCTGAATTTCAGACTCAGCGGCTTTCAGCATCGCAAACAGCTCGGCGACTGACTTGTTCATCCCGTGCATGTTATAGTTCAACACGAAGCTCTTGTAGCTAGGTGGCAATGATTGAAGAACTCTGTCAGTGATAGCCTCTGGCGGAAGGGGCATCCCTAACTCAGCCAGACGGGTGGAGTACCTAGACATTCTGAGTATGTGATCACTGATAGTGCCGTTCTCCTCCATCTTGCAAGCATAGAACTTATCGGAGATCTCGTATCTCTCGATCCGGGCATTTTTCTGAAAGATAAACTTCAACTCCTGGAACATCTCATATGCTCCATGACGTTCAAAACGTCTTTGAAGTCCCGGTTCTAAGCCGTACAATAATGCACATTGAACTATTGAGTAATCATCAGAACGAGCTTGCCAGGCGTTCACAACGTCTAGAGACTCAACTGGAGCGGGTGGATCACCAAGCGGTGCATGAAGGACATAAGCCTTCTGGGAAGCCGTAAGGATAATCCTTAGATTATGGGCCCAGTCCACAAAGTTACTTTCATCATCTTTCAACTTAGCTTTCTCTAGGAACGCATTAAAATTCAGGGGTGCTACACTACAAGGATACCCCCTATAAAGCAACACATACTCTATAACGTTTTGACTATACGTTGCAAAATTCACGATAGATACGCATATAAGCATTGTAACATATGCGTTGTACCTGCAGCTCATGACCCATTGCAACCAGCCACAACTCAAGTAAAGCCCAATGCACTAACCCAGCCTCTTGTCTAGCCCAGCCCAAGTTGGCTTTCACGATTAATCTAGGTCGTTCCCTTTCCCCAGCCTCCCCTATTCCTCTCGCTCCCTCCCACGCCGGCCGCCGCCCCTCACCACTCCCCTGCGATTTGTGTCCCGGCGCCGCCCCTCACCACTGCCCTGCGACCCTCCGTCCCGGCGCGCCGTCCCTCGTCACCACCCTGCAACCCTGCATCCCGGCGCGCCGCCCCTCGTCACCGCTCCCCTGCGACCAACGGCGAATCCAAGGTACGGCCATGAACAAGCACACGCAACCGCATCCCTCATTCCACATCTGTAGCCCTCGGGGTTCCAATGCATCATCCACATCTGTAGCCCCGTTCGTCCTCCTCTGGTGCTCCTCTTCCTAATCGTTCTCCACTATTCACGTGTCAACCATGTAAAACGATCTAGGCAGCATCTCCCTGATCCCTTCTCTGCAATCTTTTAATCTCCACTGCCCCAACGACGCTGCAAGCCATCTTGGCTGTGGAGGACGTCTTTCCAATCTCAGATTCCATGCCTGACCAAAACAGCAATCCAATGCAGTGGAGAAGGCGGTACATCAAAGGTAGTTTGTATCTGATTGGACAGCCGCTATTGTTGGTGAAGTTGCCGAGAAGAGGAACTATTGCAGACTTGTAGCAGGTATGCAAGAACCAACAAGAGAGTGGGTTTTTGCTTTTGAGGATTTTTATGTTGTGTTGTGCTACTGAAATCTGAGACGTGCAGCTTAGAGTTCTGTTTTGGGGGATACTGATGATGTGCTTCCTTTAGTTTCAGACCTCTACTTGGTATATAATGAGAAAGTACAGCCTAGAGTTTCGTATTGGGGGATGCTGATGACGTGCGTTCTTCAGTTTCAAACATCTGAAGATATGTATTACTTGGATGGCTAAGATTTGTAGGTGCTATACAAGCAATTAGGCGATTCATTTCACCTAAGGCGTCGATGTACCTCTGCACAGTCAACTCAAGCACCACTTCTAATTTTGTTGGGAAGTGGATAAGTAGTTTTGGAGCATTACAGGATTTGTTCAGTCTACTTCTCTATGTTCCTTGCATGCAAAAGGTACGGGTTTCTTTACTTGGATCTGTTCTTTCAATTTTATGCTCACCCAGTGATCCACATCTTAAAAGCACAAACTACTCTGTTCAGATGGAATTTCTTTGATAGTGTTGTTGCAGACTTGGAGGTATATGCATCAGGAGGTCAAGGTGGCACCGTAACCGTATTTATTTGAAACTACACGCGAGATCAAAAAATGATGCTAACTTAACCTCTTTCCTCATATTTTTTTCTGCTTGGTTTGTTTTAATGTCGTTCTTTTGTTAAATTGAGGTACTAAATAATTAAGAACATATTTGTGTTGATTTTTTTAATGTTCATGCATCTGGTGTATGGAGCTAGAACTTGCTTAGGAAGAGCTGTTATGTAATTAAGATCTGATTTTTGTAATTCGCTGACTGTATCCATGATACTAAACTGTATGTTGTTGTAGTTCATATATATGTTATACATACACGTGCAGTTACTAGGCACCCTGAGCAGATAAGTTCAGTCTCCATTTCTTTCGTTAAGCACAAAATATGACCTGGCATACATGTATTTCCATTCTCAAATAATGGAATATATACTAAAGGAGAGACTCATGCTGTATGCTTTTGATTCATGTTGACAGTGTGTAACCTCGTTGCCGCAATTCTTCCTTTCCACATAATAGGAATAGGTCTGTAGCAAATAAAGGAAGCTCACTGAGCACGTCATTACAGATTGCCTAACGAAAGCCCAGGCGATGAAGAGGATAATCAAGTTGAGAGCCCCCAACGAGGACGTATAATGGCTGAATGAGCTTCTCATCCGCGCTTTGGCTGCATCCCATGTCTCCAGGTGTGTAGGTATTGGCTTCATAAAGTTCTATTTTATACACATACGCACTGGACTACAGGTTTGATTTCTAGGACAATTTCTTATCACTACTTTACACCTTTTCGCAAGATGCATGGATGATGAGCTCATATAACTTTGGAGAACATGTATCATATGATTAGTTGCAGTGGGACTAAGCTAAGAGAGGATTACCGATGCTTACCATATACGTATACACACAGCCACGCATGCTGTGATATTGGTATGTATAGTATATGATATATGTTTTTTTTATCTAAATCTATGTTATTATTGTGACCCTATACTAAAGAGAGCAAAACCATATAAAAATCAGTAGTAGCGAAATACATCTATTAATTAATCCATGATTTGTTGTACTAATTAAAAGGAAACAATTAAGCTACATGTATGTATCATGAATGAAAAATATATCTTATAGATGAGTATGTATACCATAGATTTGATATGCGTACATATGCATTTGTTAAGTCTTACAACGGATGTTTTTGGAAACTCTTCAACATAAATGAACTAGAAATCCAGGTTTTCTGCCTCGCATTATATAGTGTAAAAAATGATATAGACTAAACGGAAAAACCAGTCATCTCTTTTGTGTTATCTTAAAGGAAAACCAGTCATCTCTTTTGTGTTATCTATAGAACATTTCAATGGATTTGTTGTATATCACCAAAACAAAATAAATGTCCTCCTTTTAAGTGTTCATCCCATATATAGGAGCCAAAACGCCTCTTTCTGCAGAAACATAGATACATGGTAAATATTCTTGGCATATTTTATTTTGAGTTTCCAGTTTTATCGTCCCAAAGTGGCCATATTTTTTTTTCTTCTGAATCCATGACATAAAATGACCAGTTGTGAGATGTTCAAAATGTATTACACGTTCTCTAACTACTGTTAATGCATTACCATACGAAGTTACTCGATTTTTTGTTTTTTGTTAATGCATTGTGTGTTAACAATTCATTTTGTGTTTTGTTTGTAGATTCAAAAGATAAATGGATGATTATATGGATGCGTGGCAAGTATACTGATGGTGATGATGATGTTCCTGTTCATGATGATGATATTGGATGCTTTCAATTTTAGTTAAGTTGTAGGGATGATGTTCCTCGGCTAAGTTTTAGCTAAGTTGTAGGGATGTTGATGGATGCTTTCGGTTTTAGTTTTGTTGTCAAGAAAATATTTAGATTATGCATCACATATGGATGATGTTTCTCCTGTAATATCCACTCTTGTAATCCAACAATTTTATCTAATATATATGATTTGTTCCTCCGATGAGTATATTCTCTTGTTTTCTGTTCACTTGAAATACACAATTATCACCATGATGTGTAACATTAATTTAATTGTTGGCAATGTATATAAAATAATAGTATTCACATTAAGCGTTGCAAAATCTCTGTTGCCCAGCAATGGGATTTTGATTCCTGTACATTAAGCACCAACATATAAAAGTACAAGTCTGTTTTATTTGTTGCATCTTTGCAACGGTCCCTTTTACCAACGGCAGTATAAGCGTTGTAATATGCGCTAGCAACACTGGATAAGGCAACGCATCCCAAACCGTTGGTAAAGACACTAACAACGCATATATGGACTGTTAGATACGGAAAAAAGCGTTGCTATAGGGGGGTTCCTGTTGTAGTGCTACTGCGGGAGCCATGATCTACAACATAAATATAGTAAAGACAACTTAGACTATTGTTCAAGATAATGAGTTTAGTTAATCATATTACTTAAAAACTCCCACTCAAATTGACATCCCACCGATCATTTGAGTGTAACATGATCCAAATCCACCAACTCAAGTCCGATCATCACGTGAGTTGAGGTGGTTTCAATGGTGAACATCTTCATGTTGATCATATCTACTATATGACTCATGTTCGACCTTTCGGTCTCTTGTGTTCCGAGGCCATGTCTGTACATGCTAGGCTCGTCAAGTTTAACCCGAGTGTTCCGCGTGTGCAACATGGCTTGCACCCGTTGTGTGTGAACGTGGAGTCTATCACACCCGATCATCACGGCATGTCTCGAAACGACGAACTTTCGCAACGGTGCACACTCGGGGAGAACACAATTTATCTTGAAATTTAAGTGAGGGATCACCTTATAATGCTACCGTCGTCCTAAGCAAAATAAGATGCATAAAAGGATTAACATCACATGCAAATCATAAGTGACATGATATGGCCATGAACTTGTGCTTTTGATCTCCATCTCCAAAGCACCGGCATGATCTCCATCGTCACCGGCATGACACCATGATCTCCATCATCTTGATCTCCATCAACATGTCGCCATGAGGTTGTCGCGCCGACTGTTGCTTCCACGACTATTGCTAACTCATAGCGATAAAGTAAAGCAAAACGACGAAAATAATTAAAGACAACTCTATGGCTCCTGCCAGTTGCCGTACTCATCGACATGCAAGTCGTGATATTCTATACAACACATGATCATCTCATACATCACATATATCTCATCATGTAATTGGCCATATCACATCACAACATACCCTGCAAAAACAACTTAGACGTCCTCTAATTGTTGTTGCAAATTTTTACGTGGCTGCTATGGGTTTGCAAGAACCGTTCTTACCTACGCAAAACCACAACGTGGTGTAGTGATTGCTTTTTGATCTTCTAAAAGAACCCTCTTCATTGAAATCGATTCAACTAAAGTGAGAGAGACAGACACCCGCTAGCCATCTTTATGCAACAAAGTTACATGTCAGTTGAAGGAACCGGTCTCTCGTAAGCGTACGAGTAATGTTGGTCCGGGCCGCTTCATCTCACAATACCGCCGAATCAAGTATCAACTAGAAACGGCAAGCAATATGTATACACCCACGCCCACAACTCGTTTGTGTTCTACTCGAGATCTCATCTACGCATAGACCTAGCTCATGATGCCACTGTTGGGGAACGTTGCATGGGAAACAAAAATTTTCCTACGCACACACAAGATCTATCCATGGTGATGAGCATCTACGAGAGGGAGAGTAAATCTACATACCCTTGTAGATCGCTAAGCGGAAGCGTTAAGAAATGCGGTTGATGTAGTCGAACGTATTCGCGATCCAAATCGCAAGTCGTCCCTCGATCCGATCACGAACTAGCGCCGAACGGACGGCACCTCCGCGTTCAACACACGTACGGCTTGATGACGCCTTCACCTCCTCGATCCAGCGAGCGATGGTGAAGTAGTGGTTGAGTTCCAGCAGCACGACGGCGTGGTGATGGTGGTGAGGAACAATCTCTGCAGGGCTTCGCCAAGCGCTACGGAGATTATGACGGAGGAACTAGAGGGTTAGGGTTGCCGCACACGGCTTGGGGAAATCTTGATGTATCCCGTGTGCTAGCCCTGCCCCTCTATTTATATGTTGAGCCTTGGGGTCTAAACTTGGAGTAAAAGCCTCCTCTAGGTAGGTTTTGCCCGCACAAGGTCGGTTTGGCCCGCAGGGAAAGAGTCCAACTCGGATCCCTGCAGTACCGCGCACAAGCGGTAGTACCGCTCACGAGCGGTAGTACCGCTTGAGCGGTAGTACCGCTTCACACAAGCGGTAGTACCGCTTGAGCGGTAGTACCGCTGCTACAGTAGCGGTAGTACTGCCTTACCAGCTTAAGGCAGTAGCAAAACTTCCTTTTGCACTTCCAAAACCTCGTGGGTTTCACCCCTTTGGCCCATATAAAGTGTTGCTGCACCCGAACACTTCGGTAAACATCCGGAACCCCTTCCGGTGAATTCCGGAACCCTTCCGGAGAACAAAATACTATTATCACATATATCAATCTTTACCTCCGGACTTTTCCGGAGATCCTCGTCATGTCCGGGATCTTATCCGAGACTCCGAACAACCTTCGGTCACCACCATAATAACTCAATTATACTAATCGTCACCAAACGTTAAGTGTGTAGACCCTGCGGGTTCGAGAACTATGTAGACATGACCGAGACACCTCTACGGTCAATAACCAATAGCGGGACCTGGATGCCCATATTGGTTCCTACATATTCTACGAAGATCTATATTGGTCGAACCTCTATGTCAAGGATTCAGTTAATCCCGTATGATGTTCCCTTTGTTCTTCGGTATGTTACTTGCCCGAGATTCGATCGTCGGTATCTCTATACCTAGTTCAATCTCATTACCGGCAAGTCTCCTTACTCGTTCCGTAATACAAGATCCTGTCGCTAACTCTTTAGTCACTTTGCTTGCAAGGCTCATTGTGATGTTGTATTACCGAGTGGGCCCTGAGATACCTCTCCGTCACACGGAGTAACAAATCCCAGTCTTGATCCATGCCAACCCAACAGACACCCTCGGAGATACCTGTAGAGCATCTTTATAGTCACCCAGTTACGTTGCGACATTTGATACACACAAGGTATTCCTCCGGTGTCAGTGAGTTGCATGATCTCATGGTCATAGGAACAGATACTTGACATGCAGAAAACAATAGCAATAAACTGACACGATCATATGCTACGTTCGTAGTTTGGGTCTTGTCCATCACATCATTCTCCTAATGATGTGATCCCGTTATCAAATGACATCTCATGTCCATGGCTAGGAAACCTTCACCATCTTTTGATCAACGAGCTAGTTAACTAGAGGCTTTCTAGGGACACAGTGTTGTCTATGTACCCACACATGTATTTGAGTTTCCAATCAATACAATTATAGCATGGATAATAAACGATTATCATTAACAAGGAAATATAATAATAACCAATTTATTATTGCCTCTAGGGCATATTTCCAACAAGCGAGTTGTGGGCGTGGGTAACGTTGGTCCGGGAAACAAAAATTTCGAGACACGCCGTGATGATCGGGTGTGATAGACTCCACGTTCACATACAACGGGTGCAAGCCATGTTGCACCCCTGAATTTTAATGCGTTCCTAGAGAAAGCTAAGTTGAAAGATGATGGAAGTAACTTTGTGGACTGGGCCCGTAATCTAAGGATTATCCTTACGGCTTCCGAGAAGGCTTATGTCCTTGATGCACCGCTTGGTGATCCACCCGCTCCAGTTGAGTCTCTAGACGTTGTGAACGCCTGGCAGGCTCGTTCTGATGATTACTCAATAGTTCAAGGTGCATTATTGTAAGGCTTAGAACCGGGACTTCAAAAGACGTTTTGAACGTCATGGAGCATATGAGATGTTCCAGGAGTTGAAGTTTATCTTTCAGAAGAATGCCCGGATCGAGAGATATGAGATCTCCGATAAGTTCTATGCTTGCAAGATGGAGGAGAACGGCACTATCAGTGATCACATACTCAAAATGTCTGGGAACTCCACCCGTCTGGCTGAGTTAGGGATGCCCCTTCCGCCAGAGGCTATCACTGACAGAGTTCTTCAATCATTGCCACCTAGCTACAAGAGCTTCGTGTTGAACTATAACATGCACGGGATGAACAAGTCAGTCGCCGAGCTGTTTGCGATGCTGAAAGCCGCTGAGTCTGAAATTCAGAAGGAGCATCAAGTGTTGATGGTCAATAAAACCACTAGTTTCAAGAAAAATGGCAGGGGTAAGAAGGGTAACTCCAAGAAGAGTGGCAAAGCAGTTGCTCCTCTCGTGAAGAAACCCAAGGCTGGACCCAAACCAGAAACTATGTGCTTTCATTGCAAGGGAACTGGACACTGGAAGCGGAACTGCCCCAAGTATTTGGCTGACAAGAAGGCGGCCAACAACAAACAAGGTATATATGATATACATGTTATTGATGTGTACCTTACCAACTCTCGTTGTAGTGCCTGGGTATTTGATACCGGTGCGGTTGCTCATATTTGCAAGTAAAACAGGAACTGCGGAATAGACGGAGGCTGGCAAAGGACGAAGTGACAATGCGCGTGGGAAATGGTTCCAAGGTTGATGTGATCGCCGTCGGCACGCTCGCTCTTCGATTACCATCGGGATTAGTGATGAACCTGAATAAATGTTATTTGGTGCCTGCGTTAAGCATGAACATTACATCTGGATCTTGTTTATTGCGAGACGGTTACTCATTTAAATCAGAGAATAATGGTTGTTCTATTTATATGAGTAATATCTTTTATGGTCATGCACCCAATGTGAGGGGTTTATTCTTATTGAATCTCAATAGTAATGATACACATGTTCATAACATTGATGCCAAAAGATGTAGAATTGATAATGATAATACCACTTTCTTGTGGCACTGCCGTTTAGGTCATATTGGCGTAAAACGCATGAAGAAGCTCCATACTGATGGCCTTTTGGAGTCACTTGATTTTGAATCACTTGACACATGCGAGCCATGCCTCATGGGCAAGATGACTAAGACGTCGTTCTCTGGTACAATGGAACGGGCAAGTGACTTGTTGGAAATCATACATACTGATGTGTGCGGTCCGATGAGCATTGAGGCGCGCGGTGGTTATCGTTACTTTCTCACCTTCACTGATGACTTAAGTAGATATGGGTATATTTACTTAATGAAACACAAGTCTGAAACATTTGAAAAGTTCAAACAATTTCAGAGTGAAGTTGAGAATCATCGTAACAAGAAGATTAAATTCCTACGATCTGCTCGAGGAGGAGAATATCTGAGTTATGAGTTTGGCAGTCACTTAAGACAATGTGGAATTGTTTCACAGCTAACACCGCCTGGAACACCACAGCGTAATGGTGTGTCCGAACGTCGTAATCGAACCTTATTGGATATGGTGCGATCTATGATGTCTCTTGCCGATTTGCCACTATCGTTTTGGGGTTATGCATTAGAGACAACTGCATTCACTTTAAATAGGGCACCATCGAAATCCGTTGAGACGACGCCATATGAACTTTGGTTTGGCAAGAAGCCAAAGCTGTCGTTTTTTAAAGTTTGGGAATGTGATGCTTATGTCAAAAAGCTTCAGCCTGAAAAGCTGGAACCCAAAGCGGAGAAATGCGTCTTCATAGGATACCCAAAAGAGACAGTTGGGTATACCTTCTACCTCAGATCCGAAGGCAAAGTGTTTGTCGCTAAAAACGGAACATTTCTTGAGAAAGAGTTTCTCTCGAAAGAATTGAGTGGGAGGAAGATAGAACTTGATGAGGTTGTTGAACCTTTACTTCAACCTGAGAGTAGCGCAGCACAGAAAGATGTTTCTGTAGAGCCTACATCAGCTGAAGAGGAAGTTAATGATGATGATCATGAAGCTTTGGATCAAGTTGCTATCGAACCTAGTAGGTCGACAAGGACGCGTACTGCTCCTGAGTGGTACGGCAACCCTGTCTTAGAAGTCATGTTGTTAGACAACGATGAACCTACGAGCTATGGAGAAGCGATGATGGGCCCGGATTCCGAGAAGTGGTTAGAGGCCATGAAATCCGAGATGGGATCCATGTATGAAAACAAAGTGTGGACTTTGGAAGTATTACCTGAAGGGCGTAAGGCCATTCAGAACAAATGGATCTTTAAGAGGAAGACGGACGCGGACGGTAATGTCACCGTCTATAAAGCTCGACTTGTGGCAAAGGGTTTTTCACAAGTTCAAGGAGTTGACTACGATGAGACCTTCTCACCCGTGGCGATGCTTAAGTCCGTCAGAATCATGTTAGCAATAGCTGCCTTTTTCGATTATGAAATTTGGCAGATGGATGTCAAAACAGCGTTCCTTAACGGTTTCCTTAAGGAAGAGTTGTATATGATGCAACCAGAAGGTTTTGTCGATCCAGAGAATGCTGACAAAGTTTGCAAACTCCAGCGATCCATTTATGGACTGGTGCAAGCATCTCGGAGTTGGAATCTTCGCTTTGATGAGGTGATCAAAGCGTTCGAGTTTATACAAGTTTACGGAGAAGCTTGTATTTACAAGAAAGTGAGTGGGAGCTCTATAGCGTTTCTAATATTATATGTGGATGACATATTGCTGATTGGAAACAATATAGAAATGTTGGAAAGCGTGAAGGAATATTTGAACAAGAGTTTTCAATGAAGGACCTAGGAGAAGCTGCTTTCATATTAGGCATCAAGATCTATAGAGATAGATCGAGACGCTTAATAGGACTTTCACAAAGCACATACCTTGACAAAGTTTTGAAGAAGTTCAAAATGGATCAGTCCAAGAAGGGGTTCTTGCCTTCATTGCAAGGTGTGAAGTTGAGTAAGACTCAATGCCCAGTGACTGCAGAAGATAGAGAAAAGATGAGTGTCATCCCCTATGCTTCAGCCATAGGCTCTATCATGTATGCAATGCTGTGCACGAGACCCGATGTCAGCCTTGCCATAAGTATGGTCGGAAGGTTTCAAAGTGATCCAGGAATGGAACACTGGACGGCGGTCAAGAATATCCTGAAGTACCTGAAAAGGACTAAGGACATGTTTCTCGTTTATGGAGGTGATCAAGAGCTCGTCGTGAAGGGTTACGTCGATGCAAGCTTTGACACTGATCCGGATGACTCTAAGTCACAAACCGGATACGTATTTATTCTTAATGGGGGTGCGGTTAGCTGGTGCAGTTCCAAGCAAAGCGTGGTAGCTGATTCTACATGCGAAGCGGAGTACATCGCTGCCTCGGAGGTGGCGAAGGAAGCTGTCTGGATGAAGGAGTTCATGACAGATCTTGGAGTAGTGCCTAGTGCGCTTAACCCAATGACTCTGTTTTGTGATAACATTGGTGCCATTGCTCTAGCCAAGGAACCAAGATTTCACAAGAGGACCAGACACATAAAGCGACGCTTCAATTCCATCCGCGATTACATCAAGGAGGACGACATAAATATTTGCAAAGTACACACGGATCTGAATGTTGCAGATCCGATGACTAAACCTCTTCCAAAGGCTAAACATGAACAACACCAGAACTGTATGGGTGTTCGATTCATTACAATGTAAATCACATAGTGATGTGAACTAGATTATTGACTCTAGTGCAAGGCTCGTCAAGTTTAACCCGAGTGTTCCACGTGTGCAACATGGCTTGCACCCGTTGTATGTGAACGTGGAGTCTATCACACCCGATCATCACGGCGTGTCTCGAAATTTTTGTTTCCCGGACCAACGTTACCCACACCCACAACTCGTTTGTTGGAAATATGCCCTAGAGGCAATAAAAAATTGGTTATTATTATATTTCCTTGTTAATGATAATCGTTTATTATCCATGCTATAATTGTACTGATTGGAAACTCAAATACATGTGTGGGTACATAGACAACACTGTGTCCCTAGAAAGCCTCTAGTTAACTAGCTCGTTGATCAAAAGATGGTGAAGGTTTCCTAGCCATGGACATGAGATGTCATTTGATAACGAGATCACATCATTAGGAGAATGATGTGATGGACAAGACCCAAACTACGAACGTAGCATATGATCGTGTCAGTTTATTGCTATTTTTTTCTGCATGTCAAGTATCTGTTCCTATGACCATGAGATCATGCAACTCCCTGACATCGGAGGAGTGCCTTGTGTGTATCAAACGTCGCAACGTAACTGGGTGACTATAAAGGTGCTCTACAGGTATCTCCGAGGGTGTCTGTTGGGTTGACATGGATCAAGACTGGGATTTGTTACTCCGTGTGACGGAGAGGTATCTCAGGGCCCACTCGGTAATACAACATCACAATGAGCCTTGCAAGCAATGTGACTAAAGTGTTAGCCACGAGATCTTGTATTACGGAACGAGTAAAGAGACTTGCCGGTAACGGGATTGAACTAGGTATAGAGATACCGACGATCGAATCTCGGGCAAGTAACATACCGAAGAACAAAGGGAACATCATACGGGATTAACTGAATCCTTGACATAGAGGTTCGACCGATAAAAGATCTTCGTAGAATATGTAGGAGCCAATATGGGCATCCAGGTCCCGCTATTGGTTATTGATCGTAGAGGTGTCTCGGTCATGTCTACATACTTCTCGAACCCGCAGGGTCTACACACTTAACGTTTGGTGACGATTAGTATAGTTGAGTTATTTTGTTGGTGACCGAAGGTTGTTTGGAGTCCCGGATAAGATCCCGGACTTGACGAGGATCTCCGGAAGAGTCCGGAGGTAAAGATTGATATATGTGATAATAGTGTTTTGATCTCCGGAAGGGTTCCGGAATTCACCGGAAGTGTTCGGGTGCAGCAACACTTTATATGAGCCAAAGAGGTAAAGCCCACGAGGTATTGGAAAGTGCAAAAGGAAGTTTTGCTGCTGCCTTAAGCGGTACTACCGCTGGTAAGGCAGTACTACCGCGTAAGCGGTACTACCGCTTGTGTGAAGCAGTACTACCACGTAAGCGGTACTACCGCTTGTGTGAAGCGGTACTACCGCTCAAGCGGTACTACCGCTTGTGAGCGGTACTACCGCTTGTGCGCGGTACTGCAGGGATCCGAGTTGGACTCTTTCCCTGCGGGCCAAACCGACCTTGTGCGGGCAAAACCGACCTAGAGGAGGCTTTTACTCCAAGTTTAGACCCTTGGGCTCAACATATAAATAGAGGGGCAGGGCTAGCACACGTGAGACATCAAGATTTCCCCAAGCCGTGTGCGGCAACCCTAACCCTCTAGTTCCTCCGTCATAATCTCCGTAGCGCTTGGCGAAGCCCTGCAGAGATTGTTCCTCACCACCATCACCACGCCGTCGTGCTTCTGGAACTCAACCACTACTTCACCATCGCTCGCTGGATCGAAGAGGTGAAGGCGTCATCAAGCCGTACGTGTGTTGAACGCGGAGGTGCCGTCCGTTCGGCGCTAGTTCGTGATCGGATCGAGGGACGACTTGCGATTTGGATCGCGAAGACGTTCGACTACATCAACCACGTTTCTTAACGCTTCCGCTTAGCGATCTACAAGGGTATGTAGATTCACTCTCCCTCTCGTAGATGCTCATCACCATGGATAGATCTTGTGTGTGCGTAGGAAATTTTTTGTTTCCCATGCAACGTTCCCCAACAGTGGTATCAAAGCTAGGTCTATGCGTAGATGAGATCTCGAGTAGAACACAAACGAGTTGTGGGCGTGGGTGTATACATATTGCTTGCCGTTACTAGTTGATACTTGATTCGGCGGTATTGTGAGATGAAGCGGCCCGGACCAACATTACTCGTACGCTTACGAGAGACCGGTTCCTTCAACTGACATGTAACTTTGTTGCATAAAGATGGCTAGCGGGTGTCTGTCTCTCTCACTTTAGTTGAATCGATTTCAATGAAGAGGGTTCTTTTAGAAGATCAAAAAGCAATCACTACACCACGTTGTGGTTTTGCGTAGGTAAGAACGGTTCTTGCAAACCCGTAGCAGCCACGTAAAAATTTGCAACAACAATTAGAGGACGTCTAACTTGTTTTTGCAGGGTATGTTGTGATATGATATGGCCAATTACATGATGAGATATATGTGATGTATGAGATGATCATGTGTTGTATAGAATATCACGACTTGCATGTCGATGAGTACGGCAACTGGCAGGAGCCATAGAGTTGTCTTTAATTATTTTCGCCGTTTTGCTTTACTTTATCGCTATGAGTTAGCAATAGTCGTGGAAGCAACAGTCGGCGCGACAACCTCATGGCGACACGTTGATGGAGATCAAGATGATGGAGATCATGGTGTCATGCTGGTGACGATGGAGATCATGCCGGTGCTTTGGAGATGGAGATCAAAAGCACAAATTCATGGCCATATCATGTCACTTATGATTTGCATGTGATGTTAATCCTTTTATGCATCTTATTTTGCTTAGGACGACGGTAGCATTATAAGGTGATCCCTCACTTAAATTTCAAGATAAATTGTGTTCTCCCCGAGTGTGCACCATTGCGAAAGTTCGTCGTTTCGAGACACGCCGTGATGATCGGGTGTGATAGACTCTACGTTCGCATACAACGGGTGCAAGCCAGTGTTGCACGTGCGGAACACTCGGGTTAAACTTGACGAGCCTAGCATGTACAGACATGGCCTTGGAACACAAGAGACCGAAAGGTCGAACATGAGTCATATAGTAGATATGATCAACATGAAGATGTTCACCATTGAAACCACCTCGACTCACGTGATGATCGGACTTGAGTTGGTGGATTTGGATCATGTTACACTCGAATGACCAGAGGGATGTCAATTTGAGTGGGAGTTTTTAAGTAATATGATTAACTAAACTCATTATCTTGGACAATAGTTTAAGTTGTCTTTGCTATATTTATGTTGTAGATCATGGCTCGCGCAGTAGCACCCCTGAATTTTAATGCGTTCCTAGAGAAAGCTAAGTTGAAAGATGATGGAAGTAACTTTGTGGACTGGGCCCGTAATCTAAGGATTATCCTTACGGCTTCCCAGAAGGCTTATGTCCTTGATGCACCGCTTGGTGATCCACCCGCTCCAGTTGAGTCTCTAGACGTTGTGAACGCCTGGCAGGCTTGTTCTGAAGATTACTCAATAGTTCAATGTGCAATATTGTATGGCTTAGAACCGGGACTTCAAAGACGTTTTGAACGTCATGGAGCATATGAGATGTTTCAGGAGTTGAAGTTTATCTTTAAGAAGAATGCTCGGATCGAGAGATATGAGATCTCCGATAAGTTCTATGCTTGCAAGATGGAGGAGAACGGCACTATCAGTGATCACATACTCAGAATGTCTGGGTACTCCACCCGTCTGGCTGAGTTAGGGATGCCCCTTCCGCCAGAGGCTATCACTGACAGAGTTCTTCAATCATTGCCACCTAGCTACAAGAGCTTCGTGTTGAACTATAACATGCACGGGATGAACAAGTCAGTCGCCGAGCTGTTTGCGATGCTGAAAGCCGCTGAGTCTGAAATTCAGAAGGAGCATCAAGTGTTGATGGTCAATAAAACCACTAGTTTCAAGAAAAATGGCAGGGGTAAGAAGGGTAACTCCAAGAAGAGTGGCAAAGCAGTTGCTCCTCTCGTGAAGAAACCCAAGGCTGGACCCAAACCAGAAACTATGTGCTTTCATTGCAAGGGAACTGGACACTGGAAGCGGAACTGCCCCAAGTATTTGGCTGACAAGAAGGCGGCCAACAACAAACAAGGTATATATGATATACATGTTATTGATGTGTACCTTACCAACTCTCGTTGTAGTGCCTGGGTATTTGATACCGGTGCGGTTGCTCATATTTGCTACTCAAAACAGGAACTGCGGAATATACGGAGGCTGGCAAAGGACGAAGTGACAATGCGCGTGGGAAATGGTTCCAAGGTTGATGTGATCGCCGTCGGCACGCTCGCTCTTCGATTACCATCGGGATTAGTGATGAACCTGAATAAATGTTATTTGGTGCCTGCGTTAAGCATGAACATTATATCTGGATCTTGTTTATTGCGAGACGGTTACTCATTTAAATCAGAGAATAATGGTTGTTCTATTTATATGAGTAATATCTTTTATGGTCATGCACCCAATGTGAGGGGTTTATTCTTATTGAATCTCGATAGTAATGATACACAGGTTCATAACATTGATGCCAAAAGATGTAGAATTGATAATGATAATACCACTTTCTTGTGGCACTGCCGTTTAGGTCATATTGGCGTAAAACACATGAAGAAGCTCCATACTGATGGACTTTTGGAGTCACTTGATTTTGAATCACTTGACACATGCGAGCCATGCCTCATGGGCAAGATGACTAAGACGCCGTTCTCTGGTACAATGTAACGGGCAAGTGACTTGTTGGAAATCATACATACTGATGTGTGCGGTCCGATGAGCATTGAGGCGCGCGGTGGTTATCGTTACTTTCTCACCTTCACTGATGACTTAAGTAGATATGGGTATATTTACTTAATGAAACACAAGTCTGAAACATTTGAAAAGTTCAAACAATTTCAGAGTGAAGTTGAGAATCATCGTAACAAGAAGATTAAATTCCTACGATCTGCTCGAGGAGGAGAATATTTGAGTTATGAGTTTGGCAGTCACTTAAGACAATGTGGAATTGTTTCATAGCTAACACCGCCTGGAACACCACAGCGTAATGGTGTGTCCGAACGTCGTAATCGAACCTTATTGGATATGGTGCG
The DNA here is from genome assembly GCA_039707655.1 of Elymus sibiricus. NCBI lineage: Eukaryota > Viridiplantae > Streptophyta > Magnoliopsida > Poales > Poaceae > Elymus > Elymus sibiricus. The sequence continues at coordinate 410,882,503 of CM077668.1, read as the reverse complement.
ATCTATGATGTCTCTTGCCGATTTGCCACTATCGTTTTGGGGTTATGCATTAGAGACAGCTACATTCACTTTAAATAGGGCACCATCGAAATCCGTTGAGACGTCGCCATATGAACGTTGGTTTGGCAAGAAGCCAAAGCTGTCGTTTTTTAAAGTTTGGGGATGTGATGCTTATGTCGAAAAGCTTCAGCCTGAAAAGCTGGAACCCAAAGCGGAGAAATGCGTCTTCATAGGATACCCAAAAGAGACAGTTGGGTATACCTTCTACCTCAGATCCGAAGGCAAAGTGTTTGTCGCTAAAAACGGAACATTTCTTGAGAAAGAGTTTCTCTCGAAAGAATTGAGAGGGAGGAAGATAGAATTTGATGAGGTTGTTGAACCTTTACTTCAACCTAAGAGTAGCACAGCACAGAAAGATGTTTCTGTAGAGCCTACATCAGCTGAAGAGGAAGTTAATGATGATGATCATGAAGCTTTGGATCAAGTTGCTATCGAACCTCGTAGGTCGACAAGGACGCGTACTGCTCCTGAGTGGTACGGCAACCCTGTCTTAGAAGTCATGTTGTTAGACAACGATGAACCTACGAGCTATGGAGAAGCGATGATGGGCCCGGATTCCGAGAAGTGGTTAGAGGCCATGAAATCCGAGATGGGATCCATGTATGAAAACAAAGTGTGGACTTTGGAAGTATTACCTGAAGGGCGTAAGGCCATTCAGAACAAATGGATCTTTAAGAGGAAGACGGACGCGGACGGTAATGTCACCGTCTATAAAGCTCAACTTGTGGCAAAGGGTTTTTCACAAGTTCAAGGAGTTGACTACGATGAGACCTTCTCACCCGTAGCGATGCTTAAGTCCGTCAGAATCATGTTAGCAATAGCTGCCTTTTTCGATTATGAAATTTGGCAGATGGATGTGAAAACAGCGTTCCTTAATGGTTTCCTTAAGGAAGAGTTGTATATGATGCAGCCAGAAGGTTTTGTCAATCCAGAGAATGCTGACAAAGTTTGCAAACTCCAGCGATCCATTTATGGACTGGTGCAGGCATCTCGGAGTTGGAATCTTCGCTTTGATGAGATGATCAAAGCGTTCGAGTTTATACAAGTTTACGGAGAAGCTTGTATTTACAAGAAAGTGAGTGGGAGCTCTATAGCGTTTCTAATATTATATGTGGATGACATATTACTGATTGGAAACAATATAGAAATGTTGGAAAGCGTGAAGGAATATTTGAACAAGAGTTTTTCAATGAAGGACCTAGGAGAAGCTGCTTTCATATTAGGCATCAAGATCTATAGAGATAGATCAAGACGCTTAATAGGACTTTCACAAAGCACATACCTTGATAAGATTTTGAAGAAGTTCAAAATGGATCAGTCCAAGAAGGGGTTCTTGCCTGTTTTGCAAGGTGTGAAGTTGAGTAAGACTCAATGCCCAGTGACTGCAGAAGATAGAGAAAAGATGAGTGTCGTCCCCTATGCTTCAGCCATAGGCTCTATCATGTATGCAATGCTGTGCACAAGACCCGATGTCAGCCTTGCCATAAGTATGGTCGGAAGGTTTCAAAGTGATCCAGGAATGGAACACTGGACGGCGGTCAAGAATATCCTGAAGTACCTGAAAAGGACTAAGGATATGTTTCTCGTTTATGGAGGTGATCAAGAGCTCGTCGTAAAGGGTTACGTCGATGCAAGCTTTGACACTGATCCGGATGACTCTAAGTCGCAAACCGGATACGTATTTATTCTTAATGGAGGTGCGGTTAGCTGGTGCAGTTCCAAGCAAAGCGTGGTAGCTGATTCTACATGCGAAGCGGAGTACATCGCAGCCTCGGAGGCGGCGAAGGACGGTGTCTGGATGAAGGAGTACATGACAGATCTTGGAGTAGTGCCTAGTGCGCTTAACCCAATGACTCTGTTTTGTGATAATACTGGTGCCATTGCTCTAGCCAAGGAACCAAGATTTCACAAGAGGACCAGACACATAAAGTGACGTTTCAATTCCATCCGCGATTACATCAAGGAGGAGGACATAAATATTTGCAAAGTACACACGGATCTGAATGTTGCAGATCCGATGACTAAACCTCTTCCAAGGGCTAAACATGAACAACACCAGAACTGCATGGGTGTTCGATTCATTACAATGTAAATCACATAGTGATGTGAACTAGATTATTGACTCTAGTGCAAGTGGGAGACTGTTGGAAATATGCCCTAGAGGCAATAATAAATTGGTTATTATTATATTTCCTTGTTAATGATAATCGTTTATTATCCATGCTATAATTGTTGATTGGAAACTCAAATACATGTGTGGGTACATAGACAACACTGTGTCCCTAGAAAGCCTCTAGTTAACTAGCTCGTTGATCAAAAGATGGTGAAGGTTTCCTAGCCATGGACATGAGATGTCATTTGATAACGGGATCACATCATTAGGAGAATGATGTGATGGACAAGACCCAAACTACGAACGTAGCATATGATCGTGTCAGTTTATTGCTATTTTTTTCTGCATGTCAAGTATCTGTTCCTATGACCATGAGATCATGCAACTCCCTAACATTGGAGGAGTACCTTGTGTGTATCAAACGTCGCAACGTAACTGGGTGACTATAAAGGTGCTCTACAGGTATCTCCGAGGGTGTCTGTTGGGTTGGCATGGATCAAGACTGGGATTTGTTACTCCGTGTGACGGAGAGGTATCTCAGGGCCCACTCGGTAATACAACATCACAATGAGCCTTGCAAGCAATGTGACTAAAGTGTTAGCCACGAGATCTTGGATTACGGAACGAGTAAAGAGACTTGCCGGTAACGGGATTGAACTAGGTATAGAGATACCGACGATCGAATCTCGGGCAAGTAACATACCGAAGAACAAAGGGAACAGCATACGGGATTAACTGAATCCTTGACATAGAGGTTCGACCGATAAAAGATCTTCGTAGAATATGTAGGAGCCAATATGGGCATCCAGGTCCCGCTATTGGTTATTGATCGTAGAGGTGTCTCGGTCATGTCTACATAGTTCTCGAACCCGCAGGGTCTACACACTTAACGTTTGGTGACGATTAGTATAGTTGAGTTATTTTGTTGGTGACCGAAGGTTGTTCGGAGTCCCGGATAAGATCCCGGACATGACGAGGATCTCCGGAAGAGTCCGGAGGTAAAGATTGATATATGTGATAATAGTGTTTTGATCTCCGGAAGGGTTCCGGAATTCATTGGAAGGAGTTCCGGATGTTTACCGAAGTGTTCGGGTGCAGCAACACTTTATATGAGCCAAAGAGGTAAAGCCCACGAGGTATTGGAAAGTGCAAAAGGAAGTTTTGCTGCTGCCTTAAGCGGTACTACCGCTGGTAAGGCAGTACTACCGCGTAAGCGGTACTACCACTTGTGTGAAGCGGTACTACCACGTAAGCGGTACTACCGCTTGTGTGAAGCGGTACTACCGCTCAAGCGGTACTACCGCTTGTGAGCGGTACTACCGCTTGTGCGCGGTACTGCAGGGATCCGAGTTGGACTCTTTCCCTGCGGGCCAAACCGACCTTGTGCGGGCAAAACCGACCTAGAGGAGGCTTTTACTCCAAGTTTAGACCCTTGGGCTCAACATATAAATAGAGGGGCAGGGCTAGCACACATGAGACATCAAGATTTCCCCAAGCCGTGTGCGGCAACCCTAACCCTCTAGTTCCTCCGTCATAATCTCCGTAGCGCTTGGCGAAGCCCTGCAGAGATTGTTCCTCACCACCATCACCACGCCGTCGTGCTGCTGGAACTCAACCACTACTTCACCATCGCTCGCTGGATCGAGGAGGTGAAGGCATCATCAAGCCGTACGTGTGTTGAACGTGGAGGTGCCGTCTGTTCGGCGCTAGTTCGTGATCGGATCGAGGGACGACTTGCGATTTGGATCGCGAAGACGTTCGACTACATCAACCGCGTTTCTTAACGCTTCCGCTTAGCGATCTACAAGGGTATGTAGATTCACTCTCCCTCTCGTAGATGCTCATCACCATGGATAGATCTTGTGTGTGCGTAGGAAATTTTTTGTTTCCCATGCAACGTTCCCCAATCCCTGCAGTACCGCGCACAAGCGGTAGTACCGCTCACAAGCGGTAGTACCGCTTCACCCAAGCGGTAGTACCGCTTATGCGGTAGTACTACCTTACCAGCGGTAGTACCGCTTAAGGCAGCAGCAAAACTTCCTTTTGCACTTTCCAATACCTCGTGGGCTTTACCCCTTTGGCTCATATAAAGTGTTGCTGCATCCGAACACTTCGGTAAACATCCGGAACCCCTTCCGGTGAATTCCGGAACCCTTCCGGAGATCAAAACACTATTATCACATATACCAATCTTTACCTCCAGACTCTTCCGGAGATCCTCGTCATGTCCGAGATCTTATCCGGGACTCCGAACAACCTTCGGTCACCAACAAAATAACTCAACCATACTAATCGTCACCAAACGTTAAGTGTGTAGACCCTGCGGGTTCGAGAACTATGTAGACATAACCGCGACACCTCTACGGTCAATAACCAATAGCGGGACCTGGATGCCCATATTGGTTCCTACATATTCTACGAAGATCTATATCGGTGGAACCTCTATGTCAAGGATTCAGTTAATCCCGTATGATGTTCCCTTTGTTCTTCGGTATGTTACTTGCCCGAGATTCGATCGTCGGTATCTCTATACCTATTTCAATCTCGTTACCGGCAAGTCTCTTTACTCGTTCCGTAATACAAGATCCTGTGGCTAACTCTTTAGTCACTTTGCTTGCAAGGCTCATTGTGATGTTGTATTACCGAGTGGGCCCTGAGATACCTCTCCGTCACACGGAGTAACAAATCCTAGTCTTGATCCATGCCAACCCAACAGACACCCTCGGAGATACCTGTAGAGCATCTTTATAGTCACCCAGTTACGTTGCGACGTTTGATACACACAAGGTATTCCTCCGGTGTCAGTGAGTTGCATGATCTCATGGTCATAGGAACAGATACTTGACATGCAGAAAACAATAGCAATAAACTGACACGATCAAATGCTACGTTTATAGTTTGGGTCTTGTCCATCACATCATTCTCCTAATGATGTGATCCCGTTATCAAATGACATCTCATGTCCATGGCTAGGAAACCTTCACCATCTTTTGATCAACGAGCTAGTTAACTAGAGGCATACTAGGGACACAGTGTTGTCTATGTACCCACACATGTATTTGAGTTTCCAATCAATACAATTATAGCATGGATAATAAACGATTATCATGAACAAGGAAATATAATAACAACCAATTTATTATTGCCTCTAGGGCATATTTCCAACAAAACTAGCAATTAATACATATTTCAAACATGAGATATGAAACATGGATGCCAAAATGATTTCCATGTGATGGAAATGCAACTTAGGACTTGCATGTGATACATTTCAAAGTATTTTGTCGATCCAGAGGATGCTAGTGAGTATGCAAACTTCAGAGTTCCAGCGATGGACAGAAGAGAGCACAATGGAGTTGAATTCTTCGTTTTTGATGAAATAGTCAAAATAGTTTGATTTCATCAATGGATAACGAAGATGCTTGTGATTACAAGAAATTAAGTGGGAGCATAATAATATTTCTAAAAACCTTGTGTGCTTGACACATTGTTGATTGGAAATAATATAAATTTCTTGACACGAATTAGGACTTCATTGAAAATAGTTTTTCAATGAAGTACTTAGGCTGGGTAGCCTTGATATTAGGCATAATTATCTGTGAGATAGAATTGCCTGATAGGGCTAAGCCTAAATACATATTGACAAGATGCTAAAATAGTTTAGCATTAAAACGCAAGGAGTGATTCTTGCCGAAGTCACATGAAAAGGGTTTTGCAAGACTCGGTGTCCTAAAACACTGATGAGCAAAATACATGATGGAGATTCCACACAGTTTTGTGTTTGGATTAATCATGTATTCCATGGTATGTAAAACAACCAGATATATCCGATACTCCCAAGCTGTTGCGAGTATAAATACCAGAGTGATCAAAGTACTGATCATGGGACAACAGTGAAAAATGTCGTTAAGTACTAAAGTAGCACTGATGACATGTTTTCTCGCAAGCAGAGATTATGAAGTGCTCGTTGTAAGTAGATACATCGATACAGTTTTCATCAATACTCCAAGCGATTTTCGATTTAAATTAAGGGTTTTGTGTAATACACGATATGGTGGCACGGTAGTTGGAAATTGTTCCAAAACAGGTTACTGTGGCGATTTCTATAACAAAGTCTAAGTATGTTGATGCTTTGGAAGCGACAAAGAAGATGTTGAATCATATAGTTCATTCATGAACTTAGTATGGTTCCAAGATGGCTTTGGTCAATGGGACACTATTGCAGATAGTTGCTCCATAGCTCAGTCTGAGGAATCAAGGTTTAACCTGTGATTCACATATATACAAAGCCAAGTCCACACAAAATATGAATTTTGTGAAAGCGTGAAAACGCGAGGAGATGCAAAGATACACATGGAACTGAAGTTGTTAGATCCGTTGGACATCAGGCTATACCACAAGCGAAGCATATTTTACACCGGTATGCCATAGGTGTAAAGTGCATTAGCATTGACTAGATTATTGACTCTGGTGCAAGTGGGAGTCTGTAGGAGATATGCCCTAGAGGCAATAATAAATGTTATTATTTATCCCCATGTTCCTAATTAAGTTTATATTCATGCTATAACTGCTATGGTTCTCGAGTCTACAATAACCACGAGGCTCGGAGGAAGACTCATATGCACGTGTGGAATAATAAAATGGTAAAATGTATTCCTAGTCTGGCCTCTAAGACTAGCTCAAGTGTTACATGATGGTTCTGTTTTCCTGATCATGGGCATGACTATGCCGGCAGCTTTGAGGGCACAATGTTAGAAGAACATTTGTGTTGAATCGATCCGATTGATGTTATGCTATGAGATACATTCGTCACAAGTTTATGGTTAATAACACAGAGGAAGTTAATGTTTGCATAATTCCTTAGACCATGAGAGTATCGAGTTTCTTCATGCTTGATTCATGAACTTTGGGGTTTGTTAAACGTCATCCGTAAATGGGTGGCTATTACGGCGGCTTACGGGTTCATGGAAAAGTATGTCAAGGGACTTGATAGCTCAAGATTGGGATTTGCTCCTCCGACGATGGAGAGATATTCTTTGGGCCCTCTCGGTGTTACGGTATCCATCATCGTCTGGCCAGACACATTGTGATTTGATCACAGGGATGCCGGAACACGGGAACGAGAAAAGAGAACCAAACCGGTAACGAGGTAACTGGCATAGTGGACAAGTTGTTGATCCACGGGGATGCCGATAAATCTCACCTCGGGTTTTTGTAACATATCACGAAGCAACAGGAATAGCACACGGCAACAGGAGGTTCACTCGAATATTTATTCGTGTGGGTATCACTAGTAGAAAACAGACCTTTCGTCCGCCCGTTTAGTCCCGGTTTGATTACGGCCCGGGACTAATGTGACCAATAGTCCCGGTTCCAACGGCTAGGAGCGGTCGGGGGCACAGGCATCATTAGTCCTGGTTAATTTTCTACCTATAGTCCCGGTTTGTGATACAAACCGGGACTAAAGGGGTGGTGGCAGGCTGGTGTCAGGCTGGGGCCCCCACGAGCCCCTTTAGTCCCGGTTTGTATCACAAACCAGGACTAGAGGTGGACCTTTAGTCCCGGTTTGTGATACAAACCGGGACTAAAGGGGTGGAGGCAGGCTGGTGTCAGGCTGGGGCCCCCACGAGCCCCTTTAGTCCCGGTTTGTATCACAAACCGAGACTAGAGGTAGACCTTTAGTCCCGGTTTGTATAACCAACCGGGACTAAAGACGTCCCTATATAAACCCTTCGTCCAGCCCGATCCCATTCTCTCTGTTTTCCCCTTTCTCTCCTCTGTTCTTCCCCTTGCTCGAGCTCATCCTCCATTTTTGCCAAAGATTTGTCAAGATTTGAAGGCACCCCATCTATCCAAGTGTTCACAAAGGTTAGCAACTTTGTCCTTTCATCTCTCATTGCTAGATTAGCTCGTGCAATGCTCTATAAGTATAGTGATTTGTGGGTTTTAGTTTGGGAGTAATTATGTGGGAGTTTATTTGATTTATATGCAATTTGAGCTCAAATTAACTTCTTAGTTTGCATATGTGTAGGTGTGGTTTACTTAGTGCCTTCCCGTCCCCGTCCTAACCACCGTCGATCACCCGCACCGTCCCGTTGCCGGCACCACCTTGGTGAGCCTCTTGTTCTTATCCTTTTTATAAAAAAAATCTTATTTGTATGATTTAGATAGTTACTTGTATAATTTTCTTACTTGTATGATTGTTTGTTATACATAGTGCCATGACTTTGATATCCGTCCCTGTCGGCCCTCGTCCGGTTTATGATTCGGATGTGGTATATTCTCTTTTATAACTATTTGTTGCATTTCGTGTTTATGACAATTATTCCCATCAAGTTGACATAGATATTTTTATCTAGGAGGTATGTGAACCAGAAATTGCAACCGACCCTCTTGTCGAGAAGTTAAATTTAGTTGAAAAAGAAAATGAGTATTTGAAAGAAAAATTGAAAAGAATTGAAGAAGAGAAGATGAAATTGGAATTGTATGTTGCCGATGTCGTCGATGATCACAAGATCAAGATGGATGCAATGCACTTGAAGATTAGAAAGATTAGAAAATATGCCGTTAATAAAGAGGCTTGGTATCATTATGCTGTTGGGTCAATAATTACCTTAGTTGCGATTTTGATCGCATTTGTTGTTGCATTTAAATGCTTTAGCTAGATAGTTTTATGTTGTTTTATGAGAATAAGTGTGTATGAACTTTATGTATGAACTTGTATTAATTTGGTCTTTTCGGTGTTGTGTAATGAAGATGAGTCGGCAATGGATGTACGATGACCGACGCTCTCCCTAGTTCATTAATGGCGTGCATAGTTTTCTGCGTGCAGCTGAGGCAAACAAGTGGAATGGTTTTATGTGTTGTCCATGTGGTGTCTGTAAGAATGATAGGAATTACTCTAGCTCAAAAGTCATTCACGTCCACCTGTTTACGTCCGGTTTCATGTCCGGCTATAACTGTTGGACCAAGCACGGAGAAAGAGGGGTTCTAATGGAAGAGAATGAAGAAGAAGAGGAGGATGACAACTATCCTGAGTTCCATGAATACGATGGTACTACAATGGGGGAAGAGAATGAAGAAGAAGAAGCTGAAGAAGAGGCATCAGATGAGCCCGCTGATGATCTTGGTCGGGCCATTGCTGATGCAAAGAGAAACTGCAAAAGTGAAAAGGAGTAGTTGAAGTTGCAGTGCATGTTAGAGGATCACAAAAAATTGTTGTACCCAAATTGCGACGATGACAAGAAAAAGCTGGGTACCACACTGGAATTGCTGCAATGGAAGGCAGAGAATGGTGTATCTGACAAGGGATTTGAAAAGTTGCTGAAAATGTTAAAGAAGATGCTTCCAAAGGACAACGAATTGCCCAACAGTACGTACGAAGCAAAGAAGGTTGTCTGCCCTCTAGGATTAGAGGTGCAGAAGATACATGCATGCCCTAATGACTGCATCCTCTACCGCGGTGAGGAGTACGAGAATTTGAATGCATGCCCGGTATGCGGTGCATTGCGTTATAAGATCAGCCGCGATGACCCTGGTGATGATGTTGAGGGCGAGCGCCCCAGGAAGAGGATTCCTGCCAAGGTGATGTGGTATGCTCCTATAATACCACGGTTGAAACGTTTGTTCCAAAACAAAGAGCATGCCAAGTTGTTGCGGTGGCACAAAGAAGACCGTAAGAAAGACGGGAAGTTGAGAGTACCCGCTGACGGGTCGCAGTGGAGAAAAATCGAGAGAAAGTGGCCGGAGTTTGCAGGTGACGCAAGGAACTTATGGTTTGGTATAAGTGCAGATGGCATTAATCCTTTTGGGGAGCAGAGTAGCAATCATAGCACCTGGCCTGTGACTCTATGTATCTATAACCTTCCTCCTTGGTTGTGCATGAAGCGGAAGTTCATTATGATGCCAGTGCTCATCCAAGGCCCCAAGCAACCCGGCAACGACATTGATGTGTACCTAAGGCCATTAGTTGAAGAACTTTTACAGCTGTGGGACATAAAAGGTGTACGTGTGTGGGATGAGCACAAACAACAGGAATTTGACCTACGAGCGTTGCTGTTTGTAACCATCAATGATTGGCCTGCTCTTAGTAACCTTTCAGGACAGACAAACAAGGGATACCACGCATGCACGCACTGTTTAGATGATACCCAAAGTATATATTTGGATAAATGTAAGAAGAATGTGTACCTGGGACATCGTCGATTTCTTCTGATCAAGCATCTCTTAAGAAAGAAAGGCAAGCATTTCAAAGGTGAGGCAGATCACCGGAAGAAGCCTTGCCACCGTACTAGTGATGATATACTTGATATGGTCAAGGATTTAAAAGTAATCTTTGGAAAGGGTCCTGGCGGACAATCTGTTCCGAATGACGCTGACGGACACGCACCCATGTGGAAGAAGAAATCTATATTTTGGGACCTACCCTATTGGAAAGACCTAGAGGTCCGCTCTGCAATCGACGTGATGCACGTGATGAAGAATCTTTGCGTGAACTTGCTAGGCTTCTTGGGCGTGTATGGGAAGACAAAAGATACACTGGAGGCACAGGAGGACCAGTAACGTATGCACGGAAAAGACGGCATGCATCCAAAGCAGTATCAAGGTCCTGCCAGCTACGCTCTTACCAAAGAAGAGAAGGAAATCTTCTTTGAATGCCTACTCAGTATGAAGGTCCCGTCTGGCTTCTCATCGAATATAAAGGGAATAATAAATATGGCAGAGAAAAAGTTCCAGAACCAAAAGTCTCATGACTGCCACGTGATTATGACTCAATTGCTTCCGGTTGCATTGAGGGGGCTTCTACCGGACAACGTTCGATTAGCCATTGTGAAGCTATGTGCATTCCTCAATGCAATCTCTCAGAAGGTAATCGATCCAGAAATCCTACCAAGGTTACAGAATGATTTGGTGCAATGTCTTGTTAGTTTCGAGTTGGTGTTCCCACCATCCTTCTTCAATATCATGACGCACGTCCTAGTTCACCTAGTCGACGAGATTGCCATTCTGGGTCCTGTATTTCTACACAATATGTTCCCCTTTGAGAGGTTCATGGGAGTCTTAAAGAAATATGTTCATAACCGTGCTAGGCCAGAAGGAAGCATCTCCAAGGGCCATGAAACAGAGGAGGTCATTGAGTTTTGTGTTGACTTTATTCCTGACCTTAAGCCGATTGGTGTTCCCGAATCGCGGCATGAGGGCAGACTGGGTGCATAAGGCACGCTAGGAAAGGATTCAGTAATATGTATGGACGGGCATTCTTGGGCGCAAGCACACTACACAGTTCTACAAAATTCCAGCTTGGTGGCTCTGTATATCGAGGAACACCTGGATAGTGTACGCTCCAAGAACCCGGAGCAGTCTGAGCCCTGGATCAAACGTACACACATGGTGTCATTCGGCGGTTGGTTGCAAACACGTCTCATGCATGACGACACTGTTGGAGATGAGCTGTACTTGCTGGCCAAGTCACCATCTTCGACTATATCGACTTTCAAAGGGTACGAGATAAATGGGAATACATTTTACACGATCGCCCAAGATAAAAAGAGCACCAACCAAAACAGTGGTGTCCGCTTTGATGCAGCAAACACCAATAGGCCAAATGATACATATTATGGTTACATAGAGGAGATATGGGAACTTGACTATGGACGTGATTTGAAGGTCCCTTTGTTTTGGTGTAAATGGGTCAATCTGACTGGAGGCGGGGTAAAGGAAGACCCGCAGTACGGAATGACAACAGTGGATCTCAACAATCTTGGGTACACAAACGAACCATTCGTCCTAGCCAATGATGTGGCGCAGGTTTTCTATGTGAAGGACATTTCTACCAAGCCGAGAAAAAGAAAAGATAAGGAAGCGAATACATCATACGATGAGCCAAAGCGCCACATAGTTCTTTCAGGGAAAAGAAATATCGTGGGAGTGGAGGACAAGACAGGCATGTCAGAAGATTATGAAAAGTTTCATGAAATTGCTCCCTTCACAGTGAAGACTGACTCAAGCATCCTGTTAAATGATGAAGATTGTCCATGGTTACGGCGCAAAGGGACACACGCGAAGAAAAAGTTTTATACCCCAAGATCCCACTCTGGGATGTGACCGGCTTCACCGTCATCACTTTCTTCTCTAGTGAGTTTTCGGACAAACCGGAGGGAATCTTTGTAATAGTTAGGGTATATATGTGTTTTGGCATTTGAAACGCGAAGGAACGCTATTTTTCATGCATTTATTGATTTTTTTGAGCTAAATGACCCTGAAATTGAAAAGCACTACAAATGAACTCTGAAAAGGTTGAAACTTGGCATGGTATCATCATTTCACCCACATAGCATGTGCTAAAAAATTGAGAGGGTTACGGCAAAAACTGGATGCACTTCGTGTACAAACTGGACAATCACTTTCGAAGTATCAGGGTTTCGGACGAAAACTCATCCGTTACAAAGGCATTTCATTTTTTTAAACTTATTTTAACTCCAGACTTTTTGTGCATTCAACATGCACCATTCAAAGCCACATCATCAATTTTCAACCCTTTCTGACTTCATTCGCTATTTTTCATGCATTTAATGATTTTTTTGAGCTATAAAACTAAAAGAGCTAAACATAATCTGTTTTTGATTAAAACACCTATTTAAATTAACCTAAAAATTACCAAATTGAATATACTGATAAAACACACTAATATTAAACAGCAGGAAAAAGAATCACTCAAAAATCTATTTTTAAAGTAAAGTTATTCACAAACTAGTGATTCACACAAATTTCAAAGAATTCAAATTTAAACTATTCAAATTTGAAAACTACTGGCACTAACAGAAAGTTTATAATTTTTGTGACCTAAACCAAAAAGATTCACTCAAAAACTCTAAATATTTGGCTGTAAGTAGAAACAAAAGAAAAAAAATAAAGCAAAAAACAAAAAAAAACTGGAAAAGACCTTTAGTCCCGGTTGGAGCCACCAACCGGGACTAAAAAATTATGCAAAAAATAAAAAAATGCCCGCCTACTAGGCCACCACGGCCTACATACGACAAGAAACCCAACTATATATGGGCCAGGATGCAGGCCCGCAGGGCAAGTAGGCCCCACAGGGCAGAGAGGAACGTTAGGCATGTACTGCCTGCTTTAGAGAGGAGCTCGGGACGGATATCGCAGCGGGGCTTATAAACAGGTGCGAGTGCCTCTCGCTTGGCGAGGTGGGACTAAACTTCCACCACGCCAGGACCAACCCTTTAGTCCCGGTTGGAGTCACCAACCGGGACTAAAGGCCCCCCTTTAGTCCCAGTGCGAGCCACCAACCGGGACTAAAGGCCTGGGCTTCCCGCCGCTCGGCCTGGTGAAATTCACCTTTAGTCCCGGTTGGTGGCTTGCACCGTGTGGCACCCCGGCTCACAGCAACCGGTTTACCTTGCATTGCCAGCCCAGAGATCAAGTCTTCTAGCAAACACAACAACTTGGTACCGAAAACAACCGCTTTATTGATCTCTTAGCGGAAACATAGGTTTACATCTTACATGATGAGCGAGGCCAAGCGGCACACACGGTGCGGCTGCACTTATGTACATTATTTAGTAGACATGGCAGGGGCCTCGAAGATAGGGGAACTACTACGCGACAGCGGAACGACGAGGTAGCGGGACTCCATTCCACAAGGACACTGCTGGGACGCGGCCTAGATCGCGACAAACTGCTCAACGTCAACTCCTTGCGTGGCTTCTCCTGCATCTGGCATGATAAGCCAGGTGAGTACTTTGAATGTACTCGCAAGCTCACAGCAAACAAAACAAGTGCGACAAACAATAACAAGGTATTTAACAGATTTAATGCATGAGCATGATGCTACTCAACATGAGATGTGCGTGAAACATTACCATGGTCCTCGGGACCAACTTACCATTTCGGGGTTACCGCATAACCACCGTTCATAACTTACCAACGTGATCCTTACTGGATCACATTCATACCTTTCCTAGTGATCCTCGATCACCATTTCTGCATGTGCCATCTTGTGAATCTTAGTGTGCAAGTTAATTATTTCTGTTGACCCACGGTGTGATCTACTACGAACTGTGTCCATATCCGAGGACGTGGCTATCGATAGATTATACACTCTGCAGAGGTTAGTACACTGTACCCACACTACGGAATTCATGGCCTCGTGCTCCCATTCGGGTGGACCAACGACATTCCGACAAAACCAATCTATTGCATGACACTCTCCCGACCAGTCCGACAAACTCCCCTTTGGGCTATGTCCTGGGTGACCCTGATGTCAACATGTGACATCCGCCACCTCTGTGGCTGCCACCGTCGTGGCCAACATCAAAACTGTCCCAAACGGGGACCTCGGTACCATCAAAACTCGGGTCCTCAAGGTTATGACTGCCTACCGGGCCAGGGTAGCGCCAGAGCACAACCTTCCTTCGTAGGAGGCACCGGCGAGAGGCATGACAATAGACCGCATTAGGGCCTCCCCATCCAGGCAAGTGTGGTTGCACTAGCGAGCTCGATTCCCTGGCACCATAACTCGATCAACAGCATGTTCAAGTTGGATTATTATCAAGTTTAACTTGAAAAGAAAATGATTCAAGTCATAGTGAATGAATGGGTGCATGGGTCACAATCATGAATAACAAATGCATCATGTTGTCATATGAGTATAAGCCATGATACCTACTGCACACTAGCAAGAAAGCATGTATTCTACTGCATAAATTATCAGCATGACAGAACAAAGTTTATGCAATAAGATTTATATAGCAAATTATTTTAAATAGTGAATAAAGGATGAATTTAATTCAATTACACCAAGTCATTGCAATGCCATCCTTGCATATGAATGTTGTGGCTTGCCTTGGTTCAGAGGAGTGTCATAGTACTCCTGGCCTTCTTCAACACAATTAGGCTCTTCTGAAATTAAATTAAAAGCAAAAAGAAAATGTCACATACTACTGTTTATTGCACCAGAAATTCTCAACAGCAAGAAAAATTCTGAAACTTGGCATACAGAAACTTTGGAATTTTACAAACCAGCAGCAAAAAGAATCATCTCATTTGGACTTATAGATAAAAAGTTATTGATGGTCAAAGTTGGATTAGAATCTGGTCAAAATTTCCATTTAAAACAATTTAACCGAGCGGCCACGTCGAAGGCGTATTTTGAGAATACGCCTCCACTCACGTACCGGTTCGGAAGCGAGAGAGAGAATGACAGGTGGGGCCCTGGTTCGTTTTAAAATGAGAGAGAGAGGGAGACAGAGCTCGGCGGCTCTAGCGCCGTCGTTTCTCCGGCGAGGAGACATCGGCGATCACCAGAGAGGAGGGGGATGGGTTCAGGCGTTCAGCTCATCGAGACGGTCACACACGTACCCGAAACTCGAGCTGAGGAGGTCGGACGGCGTCGCGGCGATCTTCTCCAGAGACGGCGGCGGCGGAGCTGATCGGAGTTGGCGTTTCCGGCGACAATCCGGTGAGTTCTTGCTACCGTCGTGCTCAGGAGGTTGCTACGGTCTCAACGGTGGCAGTGGTTGGAGTTGGGAGGGCCTAGGATGAGTGAATGGAGGAGAGGGATCCGCGGCTGCCGCCGGCGAGGTTTGAAGGCCAGAGGTCTTCCCGGCGTTGCCACCAGCTACTGGGGTTCGATTTGAGAGTGTAGGAGTGGGTTGGGATGGTTAGACCGGTCGGGGAGGGGCTCTATTTATAGGAGGAGGCGAGGCAGTGCTCGGGCTTCCGCCGGAGCTGAGTGGGAGGGCGAACTGGGGGCGGTGAGGTCTCGGGCGAGCAAGGGGACGACGCAGGCGAGGCCAAGCATAGTGCTTGCACGCGGGCTCGAGCGCAGGCGCACTAAGGAGGAACAGGGCGCTTGTGCAAGCCACTGTGCCGTCTGCTAGCGCCGTGGCTGCTTCCGCCGTGCCCCCTTCCGGCGCCGGGGAAGGTCAGGGAGGGGCTGGGGGGGGATGAATGGGAGTGTACTGAGTCGACTAGACATGATGCGGTGGCGCGAGGGGAGAGGTTGGACGGCGGCCGATCGAACCCGACGGGCAGAGCACTCAGAGCGCATGCATTGCACCCTGCTCGCACGCGGTCACCCCGTGCACTGGCACGGAGTGGCTTTCGGCGCTGCCAAAGCATGTCTACGGTGTTGTCCCTTCAACACTTTGCCAGGAAACGCGCTGGGCTTGCCAAATGGTGCAATGGAGGTGACAAGAGGAAGAAGAAAAGTTTCTGGACAAAAACTTGCTCCAAGTGCTGAGGACAAATGGCTGAGATTCTAGGGCTGGTTTTAGGCGTTTAAGCATTACTTAGGAAGGTCATTAACTGGTAAAAATTTCAGATTAAAAAGATCAAGTTATAATATAGTTGCTTCACAAAGTGACTTTTCTGTCCAGAAGCAAAAATATTTTCCTGGGCTGAAATTTTCCAAATGACCATGGAATATTTTTGCATAGGAAGGTGAGGCATGACCCAAAGAATATTTGGCAATTTTCTGGGCAATAAAAATAAGGGTTGCTTCATAGCTATATGAGAAAAGGAGCATTTTCAGAGAGAAAAAGCATATAATGCCATTAAATAAAAATACCCAATGGCATTATTATGAGAGGGATGAGGTCTAGGGAGGGTTTATGGAAGAAAGAACCCACTTGGAAGAAAATCAAAAATAAATCCAAGTGGTAAGTCCTAAAGAAATGACTGGAAAACCCAATTGCAAATAAAACATTCAATAAATCCAAATAAAAGAAAAAGGCAAAATCCAGGGTGTTACAAACCTCCCCCCCCCCCCCCTTAGGATGAATCTCATCCTCGAGATTCGGTTGCTCAGGAAACAAATATGGGTATGCAGTCCTTAAGAAATCCGCTCTTTCCCAGGTGGTCTCATCCTCGGTGTGGTGCTACCATTGGACTTTGTAAAATTTTATAGTCTTGCTACGGGTGACTCTGTCCATTTCTTCCAGGATTCTCAAGGGTTTCTCCTCGTATGTTAAATCTTTGGCAAGCTCTAGTTCTGTCATATCCGCCTGTTTTGCGGGTGGTGCGATGCATTTCCGTAGCTGAGATACGTGGAACACATCATGAACCTCAGATAGCTCGGGAGGCAATTCCAACTGGTAAGCCACTTTACCAACTCGGGTCATAACTGGAAACGGACCTATGTATCTTGGTGCGAGCTTTCCTCGAGTGTGAAACCTTTTAACTCCCTTCATGGGGGTAACTCGGAGATATGCATATTCACCTGGTTCGAAGCTGATCTGCCGATGCTTTGAGTCATAGTAGCTTTTCTGATGAGATTTTGCCACTTGTAGTCGGTCTCGAATTTCCTTTGCTTGCTTTTCTGCTTCCATCATCAAGTCAGTCCCGAAGATTCGGCTGTCTCCTGTCTGTGACCAGTTCAGCAGGGTACGACACTTACGTCCATATAGGGCCTCAAAAGGTGACATCTTGAGGCTAGTCTGATAGCCGTTGTTGTAGGAGAACTTAGCGTACGGCAGGCTGTCTTCCCATTTGGGTCCTTGTGCAAGAGCGCATGCCCGGAGCATATCTTCCAAGATTTGATTTACTCGCTCTGTCTGTCCATCTGTCTGCGGGTGATAAGCGGTGCTGTGCTTCAAGGCGGTTCCCAAGGCTTGGTGTAGACGTAGCCAGAATGCCGAGGTAAACAAAGATCCTCGGTCTGAAGTGATAGTCCTGGGTACCCCATGCAGACTGACAATCCTGGATACATAGAGTTGAGCAATTTGATCTGCACGGTAGGTGGTCCTGATTGGAATAAAATGGGCCACCTTGGTAAGCATGTCGACCATGACCCATATGGCATTGTTTCCTCGAGGGGTTCTGGGTAATCCCACGATGAAGTCCATGCAGATATCATCCCACTTCCATTGTGGAACGGGTAAGGGTTGAAGTAGGCCGGCTGGTTTCTGGTGTTCAGCCTTCACCTTGTTGCATATATCACAACAGGCGACGTAGTAAGCGATGTCTTTCTTCATACCTTCCCACCAGAATGTTTGCTTTAAGTCTTCATACATTTTGGTGCCCCCAGGATGAATAGAGTATGCGGACTCGTGAGCTTCCTTCAGAATCTGCTGCTTTAGGTCCTTGAGGTCCGGTACACAGACTTGATCCCGAAATTGCAGTGTACCCTTGTCATCAATGTTGAAGTCTAGCGTCTTCCCTTCTTGTACTTGAGTCATCATCTTTAGTAACCTAGGGTCACCAGGTTGAGCCTTTCGAATTTCGTCTTCCAAGGTAGGGGTTACTTCCAAGGTAACCGAGCAGATCGCCTCACACAAAATCATATTGAGCTGAGCTATTTCTTCTTGAATTGCTGGGTGCAGACGCTCGATTAATGAGTTTGCAGTAGCCGGTTTGCGACTGAGGGCATCGGCGACCACATTCGCTTTCCCTGGGTGGTAGTTGATACCCAGGTCATAGTCTTTGACCAATTCAAGCCATCTTCTTTGTCGGAGGTTCAAGTCCGGCTGTGTGAATATATACTTGAGACTCTTGTGGTCGGTGTAGATTTGGCATCGCTTTCCAATGATGTAATGCCTCCAAATTTTTAGGGCGTGAACCACAGCTGCCATCTCTAAGTCATGGGTAGGATAATTCTCCTCATGGGGTCGGAGCTGCCTTGATGCATAGGCCACGACCTTTCCATCTTGCATAAGTACACACCCAATGCCACGCCTGGATGCGTCGCAATAGATGTCGAAGCTCCGGTAGATGTCTGGTAGAGTCAACACTGGAGCAGTAGTCAAACGGGTCTTGAGCTCATTGAAACTGTTCTCACATGCTTCGGTCCATATAAACTTCTGATTCTTCTTAAGCAGTTCAGTCATTGGCTTGGCAATCTTTGAGAAGCCTTCAATGAAACGACGGTAATAGCCTGCTAGACCCAAGAAACTTCTGATTTCTGTTACTGAAACAGGTGTCTTCCACTTTAGAACTTCGGTGACTTTGCTTTGGTCCACGGCCACTCCTTGAGCGGAAAGAGTATGCCCAAGGAATCCCACTTCTTTTAGCCAAAATTCGCATTTGCTGAACTTGGTGTAGAATTGATGAGCGCGTAATCGTTCCAACACTGCTCAGAGATGCTGCTTGTGCTCTTCTTCACTTTTGGAATATATGAGGATGTCATCAATGAACACCACTACAAACTTGTCCAAGAAGTCCATGAACACCTTGTTCATCATGTGCATGAAGAATGCAGGGGCGTTGGTCAGCCCAAATGACATGACCGTATACTCGTACAGCCCGTATCTTGTGGTGAATGCTGTCTTAGGGATATCTTCTTTTCTGATTTTCAGCTGGTGATACCCGGTGCGCAAGTTGATCTTGGAGAACACTTGAGCTCCGCTGAGTTGATCGAACAAATCATCAATCCTTGGCAGCGGGTATTTATTCTTGATTGTGACATCATTGAGAGCACGGTAATCAACACACATTCGAAGACTGCCGTCTTTCTTGCCCACGAATATTGCAGGTGCACCCCAAGGAGATGAGCTGGGGCGAATGTATCCTTTCTGGAGCATCTCATCCAATTGCTTCTTCAACTCCACTAGTTCAGACGAAGGCATTCGATAGTATTTCTTGTAAATTGGGGCTGTTCCGGGTACAAGCTCAATAGAAAATTCCAGCTCCCGGTCAGGTGGCATGCCTGGCAATTCATCTAGAAACACATCTGGGAACTCACAGACCACTGGGACTAGATTCATTTCTGTGGCGATGGCAGGATAAACCATTCCTTTCTTTGGTATGGCTCGACCAGCATAGAATCGGGCGAACTGACCTGAGGGATTTATGAGCGTGACTTCTCTTGTTGCGCAGTTGATACAGACCTGGTGTCTTGTCAACCAATCCATCCCCAAAATAATATCCAAGGTGGGAGACTCAATGGATACCAGTGATGCGGGGAAGATGACTCCATAGATTGATATTTTCAATCCTCGGCATACAATATTTGTCTTGAGCATGGATCCGGGGGACTGTACCACCATAGCTTTGTCCAAAAGAGTATAGGGAATGCGATGTCGGCCAATAAAACTCTGCGAAATAAAAGAATGGGAAGCCCCGGAATCGAATAAAATTGTTGCAGGTATGTCATTAACAGGAAACATACCAATGACCACATCGGGGACTTCTGCGGCTTCTTCAGCAGAGATATGATGAACTTGCCCTTGAATGTACCTCCATTTGGGGAATTGTCCCACATAATTGACCTGAGGCTTCAGGTTGGCTTGTATCTTGCCGTTCTGGGGACACTGCCTAGCGTAATGCCCATTCTGCCCACATGTGAAACAGGCATTGTTACGCTGACAGTCTTCCTTGTATGGCTTGGCGACCACGGTCTTGATTTGACTTTCATTCTTGATGTTCCCCTGCTGCCAGGTCGGCTTAAACTCAAATTGGGGTTGCTGCCAAGTACGAACCTTCTGAAAAACTTGCCCTTCCTTCTTGGGTTCAAACTTGCGTTTGCGGTCTTCATAGACAGTCTTATGATCATTAACCAGTTTGTGTTCCCTTTCGGCAATGAGTGCCTTGTTCACCAAAGTTTGGAAGTCGGGGAAGTCTAGCATGCTGAGTGCACATCGGAGGGTAAGGTTGAGTCCTCCGAGGAACCGATCTATCTTCCGTTCTTCGGTGGCCACATCATGAGTGGAGTAACGGGCCAATTGATTGAACTTGTTTAAATATTCACTTACAGTCGAGGTTCCTTGGGTAAGCGTGAGAAATTCTCGCTACTTGACATTCATGATGCCGGTAGGAATATGGTACTTGCGGAATTTGTCTTTGAATTTTTCCCAAGTAATCTCATCTTCAACGGGCCACATCTCTTTGGCATTGTCCCACCATATAGCAGCTGGTCCTTCTAGATAATGAGTGGCGAATGGTACCTTGTCAGTATCTTCGATGCGAGCAATTTCCAACTTCTTCTCTATGGTCCTTAACCAATCATCGGCTTCCATCGGGTCCACTGCTTGACTGAAACTTGGGTGCTTGGTCCTCTGAAAGTCTGACAGCTTGGAGTGATTACCATTGTGATTATTCTGCCTGACCACAGTCTGCATGCTCCTCAGGAATTCCATCAGGTCTTGGTTTCTCTTTTCCTCAAACATCCGCATAATCTGCTCTGTCGTGGGTGCTTGAGGTGGAGGAGGTGGTGGCTGATATGGTTCCGGAGAATGTCCTGCTTGCCTGGCGGATCGACGAACTGGAATATCGTCGCCACCATAACAGTTACTGCCACACCTTGTCATCCTATATATGTTTCCCAATACGAAGCATCGAGATGAGCAACACCCATTAGGGGAAAACAAGCAAAAATGGGGAGGTGAAGCAACAAACCCGGAAAAGAAATCGAGAAAAGCCAAAGCGAATAACAGAAAGCAACATAATTATACAATACACCATCCAGCATACATAGCAGGGTAACAACATGGATAGTACCACTACATGCATACAACCAAACACCACATCATCCTCGTCTACATGCGATGACCGGGATCGCACTGGCACACTGACAGTCCTGCTGGTGTCTCCTCGGTGTCAGACTCTGAACCGGAACTGATAACTGATACGTCCGGTGCAAAGGAAACACGACGACGCTGACGGGAAGGCTCTCCCTCAGGGTCTGGAGCAGGGTGACTCCGCAGCATCGGAGCGGCTGGGGTAGCGAGAAGCATAGCCCACTGGGCTGGGGACTCATGAGGAGTCACTACCGCAGTGCCTGAGCTACTCTGGGAGGGTGTGGGGACCACGGGTGTGGGTGGAGGTAATGTAGCTGGAGGGACAAGTGATGTATGGATGAGCAGAGGTGGAGCGAAGGCAGATCGAGCGGCAGCTAGCTCACCTCGAACGCGGTTCAGCTCCTGGGCTAGACTGGTGATGTAGCGAGACAGGTGACTGGCTGACCGGTCGCATTCCGGATTAATGTAAGGGAAGCGGATCTGTCCTGACTCGTACAGGGATGGATAGAAGTAGAAACCTGGGTGAGTTTGCATCTGAACCTC
Organism: Elymus sibiricus; assembly: GCA_039707655.1. NCBI lineage: Eukaryota > Viridiplantae > Streptophyta > Magnoliopsida > Poales > Poaceae > Elymus > Elymus sibiricus. Next base: position 410,860,318 of record CM077668.1, on the reverse strand, counting down.
GTTATAGCGCAAGTCAGTGAGAGCCTCGAATGCTGCAAACTGGACCGCCTGGTCGGGTGTCGAAGCGGTCCCGCCCTTAGTGGAGCGAGTGTACGTGCCCACCACGGTACTATTGTGCAGGATGACCTCCGCGTGATACTCGTAAACGCCGTCGGCAAGCTGCTCTCGGTACACCTGGTATATGGGGTCATCGCCATCGGGGTAGAGTCGGCGCCACACGTTGGTCAGCAGATGCGGAAAGGTGGAAGGTGCCGGCTCAGGCTGGTACGGATAAGGGACTGGTGCCATCTACACTCACAACATTAGCTTGTCAGCATTAAAAGTAAGCTATATGCATGCAGTGCAACACCCAAGTGCACAATCAAGTCTTAAATCACTACCGAGACTAAGACTACCGTTTTCTAACACGTCGGCTGTCTAGGGCGTCCTACAGTCAGCGTGGCTCTGATACCAAGCGTTGTGGCACCCCGGCTCAGAGCAACCGGTTTACCTTGCATTGCCAGCCCAGAGATCAAGTCTTCTGGCAATACACAACAACTTGGTACAGAAAACAACCGCTTTATTGATCTCTTAGCGGAAACATAGGTTTACATCTTACATGATGAGCGAGGCCAAGTGGCACACACGGTGCGGCTGCACTTATGTACATTATTTAGTAGACATGGCAGGGGCCTCGAAGATAGGGGAACTACTACGCGACAGCGGAACGACGAGGTAGCGGGACTCCATTCCACAAGGACACTGCTGGGACTTGGCCTAGATCGCGACAAACTGCTCAACGTCAACTACTTGCACGGCTTCTCCTGCATCTGGCATGATAAGCCAGGTGAGTACTTTGAATGTACACGCAAGCTCACAGCAAACAAAACAAGTGCGACAAACAATAACAAGGTATTTAACAGATTTAATGCATGAGCATGATGCTACTCAACATGAGATGTGCGTGAAACATTACCATGGTCCTCGGGACCAACTTACCATTTCGGGGTTACCGCATAACCACCGTTCATAACTTACCAACGTGATCCTTACTGGATCACATTCATACCTTTCCTAGTGATCCTCGATCACCATTTCTGCATGTGCCATCTTGTGAATCTTAGTGTGCAAGTTAATTATTTCTGTTGACCCACGGTGTGACCTACTACGAACTGTGTCATATCCGAGGACACGGCTATCGATAGATTATACACTCTGCAGAGGTTAGTAAACTGTACCCACACTACGGAATTCATGGCCTCGTGCTCCCATTCGGGTGGACCAACGACATTCCGACAAAACCAATCTATTGCATGACACTCTCCCGGCCACTCCGACAAACTCCCCTTTGGGCTATGTCCTGGGTGACCCTGATGTCAACATGTGACATCCGCCACCTCTGTGGCTGCCACCGTCGTGGCCAACATCAAAACTGTCCCAAACGGGGACCTCGGTACCATCAAAACTCGGGTCCTCAAGGTTATGACTGCCTACCGGGCCAGGGTAGCGCCAGAGCACAACCTTCCCTCGTAGGAGGCACCGGCGAGAGGCATGACAATAGACCGCATTAGGGCCTCCCCATCCAGGCAAGTGTGGTTGCACTGCTGAGCTCGATTCGGTGGCACCATGAATCGATCAACAGCATGTTCAAGTTGGATTATTATCAAGTTTAACATGAAAAGAAAATGATTTGAGCCATAGTGAATGAATGGGTGCACGGGTCACAGTCACGAATAACAAATGCATCATGTTGTCATATGAGTATAAGCCATGATACCTACTGCACACTAGCAAGAAAGCATGTATTCTACTGCATAAATTATCAGCATGACAGAACAAGGTTTATGCAATAAGATTTATATAGCAAATTATTTTAAATAGTGAATAAAGGATGAATTTAATTCAATTAAACCAAGTCATTGCAATGCTATCCTTGCATATGAATGTTGTGGCTTGCCTTGGTTCAGAGGAGTGTCACAGTACTCCTGGCCTTCTTCAACACAATTAGGATCTTCTGAAATTAAATTAAAAGCAAAAAGAAAATGTCACATACTACTGTTTATTGCACCAGAAATTCTCAACAGCAAGAAAAATTCTGAAACTTGGCATACAGAAACTTTGGAATTTTACAAACCAGCAGCAAAAAGAATCATCTCATTTGGACTTATAGATAAAAAGTTATTGATGGTCAAAGTTGGATGAGAATCTGGTCAAAATTTCCATTTAAAAGAGTTTAACCGAGCGGCCACGTCGAAGGCGTATTTTGAGAATACGCCTCCACTCACGTAACGGTTCGGATGCGAGAGAGAGAATGACAGGTGGGGCCCTGGTTCATTTTAAAATGAGAGAGAGAGGGAGACAGAGCTCGGCGGCTCTGGCGCCGGCGTTTCTCCGGCGAGGAGACGTCGGCGATCACCGGAGAGGCGGGGGATGGGTTCAGCTCATCGAGACGGTCACACACGTACCCGAAACTCGAGCTGAGGAGGTCGGACGGCGTCGCGGCAATCTTCTCCAGAGACGGCGGCGGCAGAGTTGATCGGAGTCGGCGTTTCCGGCGACAATCCGGTGAGTTCTTGCTACCGTCGTGCTCAGGAGGTTGCTACGGTGGCAGTGGTTGGAGCTGGGAGGGCCTAGGATGAGTGAACGGAGGAGAGGGATCCGCGGCTGCCGCCGGCGAGGTTTGAAGGCCAGAGGCCTTCCCGGCGTTGCCACCAGCTACTGGGGTTCGATTTGAGAGTGTAGGAGTGGGTTGGGATGGTTAGACTGGTCGGGGAGGGGCTCTATTTATAGGAGGAGGCAAGGCAGTGCTCGGGCTTCCGCCGGAGCTGAGTGGGAGGGCGAACTGGGGGCGGTGAGGTCTCGGGCGAGCAAGGGGACGACGCAGGCGAGGCCAAGCATAGTGGTTGCACGCGGGCTCGAGCGCAGGCGCACTAAGGAGGAACAGGGCGCGCGTGCAAGCCACTGTGCCGTCGGCTAGCGCCATGGCTGCTTCCGCCGTGCCCCCTTCCGGCGCCGGGGAAGGTCAGGGAGCGGCTGGGGGGATGAATGGGAGTGTACTGAGTCGACTAGACACGATGCGGTGGCGCGAGGGGAGAGGTTGGACGGCGGCCGATCGAACCCGACGGGCAGAGCACTCAGAGCACGTGCATTGCACCCTGCTCACACGCGGTCACTGCGTGCACTGGCACGGGGTGGCTTTCGGCGCTGCCAAAGCATGTCTACGGTGTTGTCCCTTCAACACTTTGCCAGGAAACGCGCTGGGCTTGCCAAATGGTGCAATGGAGGTGACAAGAGGAAGAAGAAAAGTTTCTGGACAGACACTTGCTCCAAGTGCTGAGGACAAATGGCTGAGATTCTAGGGCTGGTTTTAGGCGTTTAAGCATTACTTAGGAAGGTCATTAAGTGGTAAAAATTTCAGATTAAAAAGATTAAGGAATAATATAGTTGCTTCACAAAGTGACTTTTCTGTCCAGAAGCAAAAATATTTTCCTGGGCTGAAATTTTCCAAATGAGCATGGAATATTTTTGCACAGGAAGGTGAGGCATGACCCAAAGAATATTTGGGAATTTTCTGGGCAATAAAAATAAGGGTTGCTTCATAGCTATATGAGAAAAGGAGCATTTTCAGAGAGAAAAAGCATATAATGCCATTAAATAAAAATACCCAATGGCATTATTATGAGAGGGATGAGGTCTAGGGAGGGTTTATGGATGAAAGAACCCACTTGGAAGAAAATCAAAAATAAATTCAAGTGGTAAGTCCAAAAGAAATGACTGGAAAACCCAATTGCAAATAAAACATTCAATAAATCCAAATAAAAGAAAAAGGAAAAATCCAGGGTGTTACACACCGGGACTAAAGGGGGGCCTTTAGTCCCGGTTGGAGCCACCAACCGGGACTAAAGGTCTCTGTATATAAGCAGCACGCACTTAGCAAAATTTCCAAACTCATCGTTTCCCCCCCGACGGCGCCGAAGACCACGACGCCGCCAGGCTGCCGTACCTCGACGTCGCCGTCCGGCCGCTCTGCTCCCAAGCGCCGCCCGAGCCCGCGCCGGCGCCGCCACGCTGCCCGCCGCCGCCGCTCCTCCGCGCGCGCCCGCCTCGCGATCGACGACCGTACTGCTCCTACACAAGCCGCCGCGGACCGAGCCCGCGCCGGCGCCGCTCCTCCGCGCCTCCGGCGTCCTCCTCCGTCTCCGGCGCCGCTCCTCCGTCTCCGGCGTCCTCCCCGCCTCCCTCCGCCCCGACGATCCCGGCCGGTGAGCCCCCTCCTTAATTTTGTTCATCGTTTTTTTCATAGATTGTTTTTTTTTCACTAGATGTTGTAGATGCTTAGTATATGTATGTATGTATGTATGTATGTATACAATGTATGTATGTATGTAGATGAACGGTGGAATTTGCATAGATTGTTTTTTTTTCACTAGCTAGTTATTTTTTCTTTCTGTTTTTTAGTTTTTTATACTTTTAATGTTGTATCATGTATAGTATAGAAAAAATTTGCATAGAAAAAAGTTGCATAGAAAAAAGTTGACCATGTATTAAAAGTATTTTAATCTTGTATCTTAAAAATATTGATCAAAAACATGTTAATATCTTATTTGGAAAATGTTAATATCTTAATGTTGTATTTTCAAAAGTTTGTCATGTATTTGCAAAATCAAGTGAACAAGAATTACAAAAATCATAATCAAGCATTTAAGAAATGTTAAATTTGCATAGAAACATTTTTGGCGTCGACGATGCCCGGCCCGCATCCTCGTCATCGACTCGGTGGTGACAACCTGCTTGAGAGGCGCCATGTCCGGGATTGGGCTCCGCCGGGCTGGCACTGGGAGGTGCTACCTTCCGGGGCGCGTAGCTTGGTGAGGAACCGGGCTCCCATCGTCGACCCGGAGCTTCTTTGGTGGCGGTCGCGTGGGCCACTATCGGTGCGGAGGCAGCCGGCCCCCGAGGAGGTGGTACGTCGCCGTGTCAGGGAGGAGGACAAGCACGTCCGTCGCTACATGGTTGCGTTGGACGTCAGGTTCTCCAATACCTGGCAGGTTCTTCAGCGATCTCACCCGAGCTATGATCATGTGATGGTTCCTTCTCTTTGGGTGTCCACCTCCCGTGCCTCAGGAACCGCGAGTCAACTGGATTATTCGATAGTATTCGATCTGTATTAGCTAGTGATGTTATATGATAATATTCGAGATGTATTAGTGATAATACTCGAGATGTATTCGAGATTATATTCGATAATATTCGATGATGCATTAACTGGATTATTCGAGATGTCTTAGTGATAATATTCGAGATGTATTCGAGATTATATTCGATAATATTCGATGACGCATTAACTGGATTATTCGAGATGTATTAGTGATATTATTCGAGATGCATTCTAATTTGAATACTAAATTGTTTTATCTTTCTTCTGGATTAGATAAGCTATGGACGCTAGCGGCAGAGACGACCATGATCAAGAGCATATCATGTTCGACATGATCCGAAACCCAGAGGGTGAACCTGAAGATGACGGCTCACAATATCTGAACAATTCCTTTGAGGGAATATTTGAGGAAGAACCAACAGACGAAGGCCACACAAACAATGATGGCGAAGGAAATGATCTTCAATTAACAAAGGCCGGCGAGGTATATATAAGGCCTCTGGTGATCATTACATGTATTAATTGATTTGTATATATATATTAACGAATCTTTCTTCTTTTAGCCCTCCGGATCGAGCAAATCTTCTACAAGCAGGGCAGTACGAGGCCCGGCCAAAAAGTTGCAGCCTGGCATAAAGTACAACATCGATGAGATCAAACCAAATGGCGAACCGCTTGCTCCTAAAAAGAATGCGGACAAATTTACTCGTCAGTGCGGAGTTATTGTCAGGGACCAAATCCCGATCTCCGTTCAAGAATGGAATAAGCCAAAGGGAGATCGAGGAGTTAGTTTTGTCGATGAAAGAGCAAAAGATCTGCTTTGGGAAACGCTCATGTCACATTTCACCCTACCAGAGCATTTAACAGATGCAGAACGGGAGAAAGTCAAGAAGAGTGCTCTTCAGAAGATGGCCACACAATTCTGCAACCACAAGAAAAGATTATGGGCCTGCTACGTCGAAGCAGGAAAGCAGACTCCAGAATTCACTAGAGCACTGGAGAAGGCAAAAGATCACTGGGACTTATTTGTGGAGTTCAAGGAATCGGAAGCAGCTAAGGAACGGTCGAGGAAAAACAAGATCAATGCTGAGAAGAAACAGTTTCACCATGTTCTGGGGCCAGGTGGCTACAAGACTGGTCGGCCTAAGTGGGATGAATCTGAGGAAAAGATGATTGCTGCAGGGGTCACTCCAAAAACATTGGGTTGGCCCGACAGGTGCAGGACTTGGTTTTAGGCGCATGGGGGAAAGTTGGACCCAAAGACAGGGGAGATTATGGTGCAGGCAAGTCTTAAAGAAGCCTCAGACGCTTTACTTGTTGCAATAGAAGCGGCTCGAACGGGGGCGTTCCACCCCGAGAGAGAGAATGACGAGCTTACACGCGCCCTCGGGAATCCTGAACACCCGGGACGAACACGAGGCAAAGGCGTTGTTCCGTGGGTTGAGGGGTTTGCGGACTGGAACGTCAGTTACAGAAGCCGTGCGATAAAGAAGAAGTAGGAGGAAGAGAAGAAGAAGCAGGATGCAGACCGGCTTCAACAGGTAGAATCAAAGCACGCGGAGTTGGAACGCGCTTTCATGCGGCAGCAGGAGCAGATCGACACACTTAGCCTGGAAAGGGCGTCTCAGCGGCAGCAGCAAGCAGATCCAGCATTGGATAGCACCGTCCCATCTATGCCGAAAAGCAGCGTGGGTTCCATGGGGGTCCCGGCCGATGATGCACTGCTGGCTCGCTACCCCGTGGATGATATCGAAGAGACGACAAGTTGTGAGCTACACATGAAAGTGAAGAACATATCCATGAAGGTGGCGGACGGCTATGCTTTACCAAATCCCCCTGAAGCAACCTTCCACGGCAATCCGATTCCACCTGGCTATGCTTGTGTCGGGGTGGATGAAGTTCTGTCGGCATATGACTCACTACAGCTTGACTTTCCTGGAGGTCAAGGGGAGCAGACACTGGGAGAAGCCATACGTGGTATCATTGTATGGAGAAAGGATTGTATCGTTTTTCCAAACTCGACGCCAAGGGCACCGACTCCTCCTCCAAGTCCGCCGCGTCAGCCGACTCCAACCCACCTCGAGACGGAGCGCAGCGCGAGTCCGCCACCATATCAATCTCCGCCGCGTCAGCCGAATCCACCCCACCTCGAGACGGAGCCCAGCGCGAGTACGCGATATCGATCTCCGTCGCGTCAGCCGACTACAAAGCGGAAGGGAGCACCAAAGAAGAAACCCGAGCCTCCTGCCAAAAAGAAGTTGGCTTACGAGATGACTGAGGACGAAGCCAAAGCCCAAGTGGCTTCCGAAGTGCAGGCCCATTTTGCACCGAAACCGCCCCCGCCGCCAAAGTCGAAAATACCTGAGAAAGTCGTACAACACTTTGTGGATCTTGCTAAACCGGCTGTGGAGAAAAGGCGATCAGACTATGAACGCTCTATTAGCAAGTCATATCATCAACAAAAAAATCAGTAGTCGAGTCTTACAGGTAGTAATAAAAGCGGGAAAACTGTTCCTCAGCTCGGAGAACAGGAAGTGCAATCGATCCCCCCACTCAAGGTGAGTACCGATAAGGCGGTAACTGCTACTTGTAGCTTGCGTTGGTATTTCCCTGAAGAGGAAGGGATGATGCAGCACAGTAGAGATAAGTATTTCCCTCAATTATGAAACCAAGGTTATCAAACCAGTAGGAGAATCACACAACACCTAGTAAGCAGTACCTGCACACAAACAACAAATCCTTGGACCCAACGCAAACGAGAGGTTGTCAATCTCTCGGCGGTAAGATTGCAAGATTAAATTGTATTTGATAGATTGATAGATTGCAGGAAAAATACTAAATAAAATAAATAAAAGAAAATGGCAGCAATATTTTTAGGGTTTTAGTAATATGATTTTGATAGACCCGGGGGCCATAGATTTCACTAGAGGCTTCTCTCGAGAAAATAGCATACAGTGGGTAAACAAATTACTGTTGGGCAATTGATAGAAAAGCAAATAATCATGACTATATCCAAGGCAATGATCATGTATATAGGCATCACGTCCAAGATTAGTAGACCGACTCCTGCCTGCATCTACTACTATTACTCCACACATCGATGGGCTATCCAGCATGCATCTAGTGTATTAAGTCAACAAGAACGGAGTAATGCTTTAAGAACGATGACATGATGTAGACAAGACAAACTCACGAATTAATAAACCCAATGAATAGATCCCATCTTTTTACCCTTAGTAGCAACGATACATACGTGTCATGTCCCTTTCTGTCACTGGGATTGAGCACCGCAAGATCGAACCCACTACAAAGCACCTCTTCCCATGGCAAGATAAATCAACTTAGTTGGCCAAACCAAATCAATAGATCGGAGAAGAAATACGAGGCTATAACAATCATGCATAAAAGAGATCAAAGAAGACTCAAATAATTTCATGGATAATCTGATCATAAACTCACAATTCATCGGATCCGAACAAACACACCGCAAAGAAAGATTACATCGGATAGATCTCCAAGAACATCAAGGAGAACATTGTATTGAACATCAAAAAGAGAGAAGAAGCCATCTAGCTACTGCCTATGGACCCGAAGGTCTGTGGTAGACTACTCACGCATCATCGGAGAGGCAGCAAGGATGATGTAGAGCCCCTCCGTGATCGATTCCCCCTCCGGCAGATTACCGGAGAAGGACCCCAGATGGGATCTCTCTGGAACAGAAGCTTGCGGCGGCGTATAAAGTATTTCGTGGACTCTTCTGAGGGTTTCTGATTTTTCCTGAATTTATAGTGCTGGAATTAGGTCAAACGGAGCTCTGTGGGCCCCACGAGGCACCAGGGCGCACCCCCCCCCTGAGGCGCGCCCTGGTGGCTCGTGGGCCCCACAGAGGGCTTCTGGCCTCCTCCCGAAGCTTCCAGTATTCTTCATGCCCAAGAAAAAATCTCCAAAAAGTTTGGTTGCATTTGGACTTCGTTCGATATTGATTTTCTGTAAAGCAAAAACAGGGCAGAAAACAGCAAGTGGCACTGGGCACTAGGTTAATAGGTTAGTCTCCAAAAATGATAATAAATTGCTGTAAATGATTATAAAAACATCCACGATTGATATTATAATAGCATGGAACAATCAAAAATTATAGATACGTTGGAGACGTATCAGCATCCCCAAGCTTAATTCCTGCTCGTCCTCGAGTAGGTAAATGATAAAAACAGAATTTTTGATGTGGAATGCTGCCAAACATATTCATCACATATTCTTTTCATTTTGTAGCATGGACATTGGACTTATATGATTCAAAGCAATAGTCTATAATTTGACATGAAAACATAGATACTCAAGCATACTAACGAGCAACCATGTCTTTCAAAATATCAACACTAAAGAAAGTTATCCCTAGCCCATCATGCTCAATCATTGATCCATTCATGAAACACACCCGAATATTAGCTACAACCAATGCACAAGTATGACAATAGTGTTCTCTAGTTGGTGCTTTTGTAAGAGAAGATGGAGACTCAAGAAAAATAAAAATTGCATAAAAGTAAATAGATAGGCCCTTCGCAGAGGGAAGCAGAGATTTGTCAAATGTGCCAGCGCTCAAAGCTGAAATTAAAGAGATAAAAATATTTTGGGAGGCATGCTTTTCCTGTCAACGAAAACGAAAGAGAATTCCCAATATCTTCCATGCTACATATATCATAGGCGGTTCCCAAACAAAAAATAAAGTTTATTCCTTTCCACCAATTCTTTCACAATCCATGGCTAGCCATATCCATGGGTGCCCTCCATACCATCACTTTCCAAGGAATTTATTATTGTGATAACATAAGATTTTTCATTTCATTTCATTTCACAATTCGGGACTGGGCATCCCTATTACCGCCACACTCTTGTGCAATGACAACTGAATAAACACTCATCGTGAGAATAACACACCTAACATGGAAGATATTGGCTACCCCCTTCCGCTTCATGAGCGGTACGGGCACACAAAACAGAAAAATTATTTTGAAATTTAGAGTTGGCACACGCAAATTTACTTGGAACGACATTGGAATACCGCATATAGGTAGATATAGTGGACTCATAAGGCAAAACTGGTTTTAAGTATTTTGGATGCACAAGCAGTATTTCCGCTTAGTACAAATGAAGGCTAGCAAAAGATTGAGAAGCAACCAACCAAAAAACAAAAACGGTCATAAACATGCATTGAACATAACTAACACCGAATAATGCACCATAGTAGGATATAACTTCATTGCATAACTATTGACTTAACGTGCTTGCATAGGGAATCACAAACCTTAACACTAATATTCTTACTTAAGCACAATTACTCACTAACATGGCATCACATATCATCATTTCCATATCGCAAAACTATTGCAAGGAATCACACTTGTCATTTCCAATGATCTATATGAAAGTTTTTATCTATATCCCTCTTGGATATTCATCACTTTGGGACCAATTGCATAACATGTGCAAATTACCGTTACTATCATCATCTCTCAAAAAGATTTAAGTGAAGCATGAGAGTGCAAATATTTCTTCAAAATTTCAATCTTAACAATTCTCAAAATAATATAAGTGAAGCATGAGAATTCATTTCTTCAAAATTTTAATCAAGTCAATTCTCAAAATGATATAAGTGAAGCATGAGAATTTATTTCTACAAAATTTCAATCAACTCTCAAAATAGTATAAGTGAAGCATGAGAGTTTATTTCTACAAAATTTCAGCCACCACCGTGCTCAAAAAGATTTAAGTGAAGCACTAGAGCAACTGCCTAGCTCAAAAAATTTAAGTGAAGCACATAGAGTATTCTACAAATTATGATGATAGCGTGTGGCTCTCTCAAGATAGGTGTGTGCAGCAAAGATGATTGTGGCAAACTAAAAAGCAAATAAAGCAAGGACTCATATCATACAAGACACTCCAAGCAAAACACATATTATGTGACGAATGAAAATATAGCTCCAAGTAAAATTACCGATGGTCGGTAGAATAAAGAGGGGATGCCTTCCGGGGCATCCCCAAGCTTAGACGCTTGAGTCTTCCTTGAATATTACCTTGGGGTGCCTTGGGCATCCCCAAGCTTAGGCTTTTGCTGCTCCGTATTCCTTCATCCATCGTGATCTCACCCAAAACTTCAAAACTTAAATCACACAAAACTCAACAAAACCTTCGTGAGATCCGTTAGTATAACAAAACAAATCACTACTATAAGTACTGTTGCAAAACCATTCATATTTTATTTTTGCATTATACCTACTGTACTCTAACTTCACCATGGCTTATACCCCCCGATACAATCCATAGATTCATCAAAACAAGCAAGTAGTGCATCAAAAACGGAATCTGTCAAAAACAGAACAGTCTGTAGCAATCTATTTAAAAGCCATACTTCTGTAACTCCAAAAATTCTGAAAAATTAGGACAACGTTGACAATTCATATATCAATACTGTGTAAAAAATTCAGAATTTTCTGACGTAACAGTGAAAAATAAAATCCAGCACTGGACGCACAACTTTCTGTTTTCAAACAGACTCAATTATACTATCTTCCAAATCATCCTAAAGGCTTTACTTGGCACAAACACTAATTAAAAACATGAAAACACTATCATACCAGTAGCATTACAGTAAAAACACACCATAACAGAAACTTATAACAAAAATTTATTTTATTCATTGGGTTGCCTCCCAACAAGCGCTATTGTTTTATGCCCCTAGCTAGGCATAATGCATAATTTCAAGTATTGTCATCTTGCAAGTTGATTCCATAAGTGGCCCTCATAATTGATTCATATGGTGCTTTAATTCTTTTCCTAGGTAAATGCTCCATACCTTTCTTTAATGGAAATTGAAATTTTATATTCCCTTCTTTCATATCAATAACGGCACCTATAGTTCGTAGGAACGGTCTACCAAGTATTATAGGGCAAGAAGAATTGCATTCAATATCAAGAACAATAAAATCAACGGGCACATAATTTCTATTTGCAAGAATAAGCACATCATTAATTCTTCCCAAAGGATTTTTAATAGTAGAATCCGCAAGATGCAAATTAAGGGAGCATTCATCTATACACTACTGGAATCAGCTTCTTTGCCGTCTGCCATAACAGACGGCAAAGGCCTGCCTGGCGGACGGCAAAGCCATTGCCGTCCGCCAGCAGACGGCGAACAGTCTGGCCGAACGGGTGCCGGTAAAGGCCACTTTGCCGTCTGCTGGCAGACGGCAAAGAAGCCAAGCTCTTTGCCGTCTGCTGGCAGACGGCAAAGCCCCTGGACGGCAGACAAAAGGTGCCAGCCCCGTTAGGGGGCTAACGGCGCTCTTTGCCGTATGCCAGCAGACGGCAAAGAGCTGCAGCTGACGTCAGCTGACGTCAGGCGTCAGCTGGGCCAGCGCAGGCTCTTTGCCGTCTGCCAGCAGGCGGCAAAGAAGCAAAGGTCTTCGCCGTCTGCCAGTAGACGGCAAAGAGGCCAAATAGGCCAGCCCAGGTTGTATAGGCTGCTGCCACGTGGCCTCTTTGCCGTCTGCTAGCAGACGGCAAAGTGGCTATATTGCCACTGTTTTTTTTTCTTAAATTCAATCAATTTCACAGATATATATATATATATATATATTCATTTCAAAATATTTCAACAAGTACATATAGCCAACATATCCCTGCCATATGGATATGATCATCCAACACATATATACACCAAATGAAAAGTCCAACATATCCAACAATTAAGCAAAAGGTCCATATAGTTTCATCCATACATACATATATAGGTAGCAAGTTTCACATTGTTCATCCTACAAAATCAAAACAAAAAGGAAGCACAAGAAGAAGAGTAGACTCCATCAACGCAAGCTTCCTCATCGAAAGCAAATCTGCAAATTGGGAAAGAAGAAAGTTAGAAGAAGAAGAAGAAGAAGACTAGAAGAAGAAGACTAGCTAGAAGAAGAAGAAGAAGAAGAAGAAGAAGAAGACTAGAAGAAGAAGAAGAAGAAGAAGAAGAATTTTTCTTCTCTTTCTTTTTCTCCTCTCCTCTTCTTTATCTTCTTCTTCTTCTAACTAAGGTAGGTAAAAATGCCATTTTTTAGCTAAGCTAGGAAAAAATGCTAAGTGTAGGTCATTTTAGAGCTAAGCTAGGTAAATAGGTCATTTTGGAGCTTAGTAAGGTTATTATGTCATTTTCGAGGATGATGCCATTTTTGAGCGAACTTACGTAAGTATAGCTCATTTTTTATCTAACTTAGGTAATTATGCCATTTAGGAGGAAAATAAGCTAAGTATAGAGAAAACGTACCCTCATCACAACAAATGCGATGAAGATCGCAACTAAGGTAACAATTGATCCAACAGCATAATGATACCAAGCCTCATTATCAATGGCATATTTTCTAATCTTCTTAATCTTCAAGCGCATTGCATCCATCTTCAAGCGCATTGCATTCATCTTCATCTTGTGATCATCGACGACATCGGCAACATACAACTCCAATGTCATCTTCTCTTTTTCAATTCTTTTAATTTTTTCTTTCGAATACTCATTTTCTTTTTTAACTAAATTTAACTTCTCGACAAGAGGGTCGGTTGCAAATTCCGGTTCGCATACCTCCTAGATTAAAATATCTCTATGTCAACTTGATGGCCATAATTGTCATAAATGCGAAATGCAACAAATAGTTATAAAAGAGAATTTACCACATCCGAATCATAAAGCGGGCGAGGGCCGACGGGGACGGATTTCAAGATCATGGCACTATGTATAAGAAACAATCATACAAAGTAAGAAAATTATACAAGTAACTATATAAATCATACAATCATACAAGAAAATGGCAAGTGTAGGTCATTTTAGAGCTATCCTAGTTAAAATCGGTCATTTTGGAGGTAGGTAAGGTTATTTTGTCATTTTGGAGGAAAATAAGCTAAGTCAATGTCATTTTGGAGCTAAACCAAGATTATCATGCCATTTTTTACCTAAGTATGCTAAGTATGTCATAAATGAACTAAAGAAGCTAAGTATAGGTCATTTTGGAGCTATCCTAGGTAGTTATGCCATTTTTTAGCTAACTAAGCATATTAAGTCATTTAGGAGGAAATATGCTAAGTATAGGTCATTTTATAGCTATCCTAGGTAAAGTATGTCAGTTTGGAGCTAAGTATGGTTATTATGTCATTTTCGAGGAAAATAAGCTAAGTCAATGTCATTTTGTTGAATACCTAATAACATGAACTAATTAATAATATATATGTACATAATAATAATTGAATACCTGACATTACTAATATTAATCTTCATCGTCTATATATGCTCCGGGATAAATAAATGCGGAATCATCATCACTATCAGTAATGACGTGCTCATCAGCATCATCAATAAATGCATCGACATGTGGAAGGCCTCCTTTATGTAATCGGTCAAGCATTGACAGGTCATCCGCAGCAGTAACCTCTTCTTCTTCCGTCTCATCTTGTTCCGGCTCAGGGGTGAAGTCGGATTCACTGTCGCTGTCTACCTCAATGTTCTGGGGTGAAGTAGAGCGGTTCTTGAAACGTTTTTTGGAAACACGTGTTTCTTGGAAGAATTCTCCTTCATATGTGTCTGGGTTAATGTGAGGGTCATAATCATCTTCATTGAGGGGAGGTGGTCTAAAATGTGGCGGCACATCATAAACGACATCCCAACCATTCAGATTTGGATCAGTTTGGCAGGCCCATGGTAGATAGAAAACTTGGGTCGCATGTTGAGCCGTAACATAGACATCGGGAACATCTAAATGGGTGCTTTGTTTGATTTCCACTAGCCCTATATGTTCATGAGTCCTTCTAGTCTCCTTTGGCTGGAACCAATAACATTTGAAGACTACGACGTTTGGTGGGTTTTCACCAAAGAATGTAAGTTCATAAATTGCTTCAACTCTTCCATAATACTCGACCCCTGCTTCGCCGATAGCGGAGACACAACAATTTGTAGACTTTCGGTCGGCCATAGATAGCTCTTTGCCAAAAGTACGAAAGCGATACCCGTTGATGTCGTATTTGTCAAATGAACGGACCTTATAGTCAAAACCATTTGCGACTTGTCTCAATTCGGAGTCCATAGACTCTGCATTAGCCTACAAGTTTAATACGAAAGGATTGTTGCATTAGCCGAAAACTAGACGAAGAAATGAAATGGTCTAATGGAAATTACCGTTTGTTTGAACCAAGAGATGAAACCGGGATAGCCTCCAACATGCTTTGCCAGAAGCTCATACTCTTCGATGGAATCCTTTTGGATCACCGCTCCATCCGAGAATTTGGCGACGTATCGACTGTATCACATATCCGGGAATAAGAGCATTTCAAAGGAATTAGAAGTTGCGAAACAATGTACCGAGAACTTACTCGATGTACGGCCGCACTTCTGTTAGGTTGTTGAAGATATACAACGAAATGGTCCGCCATTCTTCGACATCCAACGGTATTGCTTTCGAAGCACCGGCTGGTGCGAGGTTCCCTTTGAATAGGCTGAGGTTGGATCGACCTTTTTCACGGTCGCCATCATTGTACCGAGGCTTCGGATTATGCAAATGACGATTCTTGGCTTTGTAGTGTGCTGTCACGAAGTTTGCGGCCTCCTCAGTAATGAATGCCTCGGCCATCGATGCTTCAATTCGACGTTTATTTTTACATTTTTCTCGAAGCGTCTTCTGCATCCTCTCAGTTGCGAAGCACCAACGATTTTGCACGGGCCCCCCCAATCTTGCCTCGGTCGGGAGATGCAAAATCAAATGCTGCATTGGATTAAAGAATCCCGGTGGAAAGATCTTTTCTAACTTGCAGATCAACTCCGGCGCCAACTCTTCCAGTTCGTCTAGCACGTCAGGCGATAGTTCTTTCGCACAAAGAGCATGGAAGAAATAGCTCAGCTCTGCCAGTACTAGCCATTCATCCTCAGGGATAAAGCCACGCAACATCACCGGCATTACCCGCTCAAGCCATATGTGCCAATCATGACTCTTCATACCAAATATTTTCAATTTGTCAAGACTCGCTCCCCTCTTTAGATTCGTTGCATACCCATCGGGGAAGATCAACTGCATTTTCACCCACAAGATCATTTCCCTCATAGCTGGCCTTCCAAGATTGAACCATGCCTTTGGCTTCCTCCAGTTCTTCTTTCCTTTTGGTTGTCGCATGTTTTGTAACGGTCTATCACATAGAGCCTCTTGATCGACTCTAGCCTTAGGGTTATCCTTTGACTTCCCCTCTATGCCGAACAATGTACCAAAAAGGGCCTCGGCGATATTCTTTTCAGTGTGCATCACGTCGATGTTGTGTGGGCAAATGAGGTCTTTAAAGTAAGGCAGATCCCACAAGCATATCTTGTGAGTCCAGGCGTGTTCCGAATTATACCCTTTGAAATATCCTGGACGCTCTGGATTAGGCTCGAGAGCGTTTAACTGATCCAGGGCCTGTTGGACTGTCAATGCAGGTGGTGCAGAGTTTTTGACAACTCTACCTTTCATGAAATTTTTCTTGTCTTTTCTGAACTTATGGCCAGGATCCAGGAACTGTCTATGCAAGTCGAAGCAAGAATACTTGCGACCCGCCTGCAGCCAACGGAACTGAAGAGCTGCCTTGCATGTGGGGCACGGGAACCTTCCATGCACACACCAGCCAACGAATAGCGCATACGCCGGCAAGTCATGCGTCGAGTACATGTACCACACATGCATTTTGAAGTTTTGTTTTGTAGCGGCGTCATATGTCTTGATCCCATTATCCCAAGTTTCTTGCAATTCATCCTTAAGCGGCTGCATGTACACATTCATATTCTTCCCCAGATAGTTGGGCCCTGGAATTATCAACGTCAAGAAAATGTTCTTTCTTTTCATAATCTCTCCGGGGGGGAGATTGAGTGGAATGACAAATACAGGCCAGCAACTGTATTGGGTTGCCGTCATACCAAACACTTGGAACCCATCCGTGCTGATGGCGACTCGAGGATGCCTTGGATCTGCCGCTTTGTCCTTATGTAAAGCATCGAAGTGCTTCCACGCAAAAGCATCTGAAGTGTGTCCCAACATCGGATTCCCATCTGCATCTAGTTCAGTTCTTTTGCCCAATTTATGCCACGTCATCTGTCTGGCCATCTCTTTGACCATGAAAAGACGTTGAAGTCTTGGTATGATTGGCATATACCGAAGAACATTAACTGGGATTTTGGTCTGACTCTTCTCACCCATACCGTTGTCTACCACAACATACCTGGAAGACTTGCAAATGGGACAATAGTTGAAGCCCGCATACTCAAGCCTAAATAAGGCACATCCATTCTCACAGGCATCTATCTTCTCATAGGGCATCTTAAGCGCACGTAGGATTTTGTCCGACTGGTATAGGTTTGCTGGCAATACATGGCCTTTGGGTAGAAAGCGTCCAAATATCATCATCATCGCGTCGTAGCATTCTCTGCCTAGGTTGAACTGAGCCTTGAGAGCCATTACTTGCGCGATGGCATCCAGCTGACAAAGCTCAGTGTGCTTGTGGAGAGGACGTCTTGAAGACTCCAACATTTCATAGAAGGCCTTTGCAGATTCCTCCATCTCATCGTCCGAATCCCGAGCATCATCAAAGTCTTGCACCATGTCTTCGATCCTGGTACCATGCTCGTCGGTGCGACGACGAACCACCTCAGCTCTGGCACGTTGGGCAGACTCACCATGAAATCTCCACACCGTATAATCAGTCGTAAAACCCCACTTCTGCAAGTGTTTACCCATTTCATCCCGTGTCCACTTTTTATGGTTGTCGCACCGGACACAGGGGCACCAGGTTATTTCCTGGCCATTTGCAAATGCGGCGCTCAGAAACCCCTTGGTTTTTGTTAACCATTCAATGGTCATTTCTTTCTGACTAGGGTGATCGGTGTACATCCAAGCACGATCACTCATCTTACCTACCTACTAAACACACAAGAAATATATACATAATTCAGCAAACCATATTCATCAGTTAATAGAGTTTGTCAGTTTTATTACATCCATGCAACCTAGACGCTAGTAGGTAAAGATAGGTCCTAATCCCACCCGAGTATGTGTAGATTGGGTTCGTTTTCCCATGCTTTGCTCCGGATCCGATGCAAAATTTCGGCAGCACCTCCCCGCTGTTCTCCTGATACACGTCTCGGCAATAAGCAGAGAGGATGTGTACCCGGAGAACAACAGGGAGGCACTGGCGAAATTCTGCATCGGATCCGGAGCAGAGCATATGGGAAAACGAACCCAATCTACACATACTCGGGCTGTCCATGGATAACGTTGGACAATTCGAAAGAATCACGGTTATAAATATGCAAATGCATGCATATTTATAGATGTAACCCTTTCGGACGGGAGACGCATAGTCGTCACGCATACTGATGATTCAATCTACCTACAGCTATCAAGTTTCATCGGCACGAAGACCGGAACAGAGCAAATGAAGGGGGAGGAGGAGATGTCATTTGTGCTCACCCACGAACGCAGGGGCGGAGCTCGTCGAACGCACGGGGAGGTCGTCGAACACCAAACCCTCGCAGCGACGAAACAACTGCACATTTAAATCCACCCGATCAACACAAATATATATGATGTTTTTCATAACAAAATTGGAAATTATATGACCTAACTCATAATTCACACATATATGACCCCGTCGGCCTCTGGAAGGCCGAAGAGCACCCTTTTGGTCAACAGGAGGCCGAAGAGGTGTCGGGGGTCGGGGGTGTCGTGTCAGGGTGTCGGGGTGTCGTGGTGTCGCGGTGTCGTGTCGGGGTCGGAGTGTCGTGTCGGGGTCGGGGTGTCGGGGTGTCGGGGGTGTCGTGTCTGGGTGTCGTGGTGTCGGGGTGTCGGGGTGTCGAGGTCGAGGTGCCGTGTCGGGGTCGGGGTGTCGCGGTCGGGGTGCCGTGTCGGGGTCGGGGTGTCGGGTCGGGGTGTCGTGGTGTCGTGGTGTCGTGGTGTCGGGGTGTCGTGTCGGGGTCGGGGTGTCG
This sequence comes from Elymus sibiricus, assembly GCA_039707655.1. Taxonomy (NCBI): domain Eukaryota; kingdom Viridiplantae; phylum Streptophyta; class Magnoliopsida; order Poales; family Poaceae; genus Elymus; species Elymus sibiricus. Next base: position 410,841,158 of record CM077668.1, on the reverse strand, counting down.
GGGTGTCGTGTCGGGGTCGGGGTGTCGGGGGTGTCGTGTCTGGGTGTCGGGGTGTCGGGGTGTCAGGGGTGTCGGGGTCGGGGTGCCGTGTCGGGGTCGGGGTGTCGGGTCGGGGTCGGGGTCGGGGTTTTTCCTCTTTTTTTCTTTTCTTCTTCTCCCTCTTCTTCCTTTTCTTCATTTTCTTCCTTTTTGTTCCTTCTTCTTCTTCTTCTTCCTCCTTTCCTTTTTCCTCTTCTTCTTCTCCTCCTCTCCTCTTTTTTCTTCTTCTTCTTCCTCTTCTTCTTTTTTATTCTCCTCCTCCTCCTCTTCTTCTTCTTCCTTTCCTTTTTTCCTCTTCTTCTTCTCCTCCTCTCCTCTTTTTTTCTTCTTCTTCTTCTTCTTTTTTCCCTCTAAGTTTTTCTACCTAATATATACTAACTAATATGAACTAATAACTAACTAATATAAACTAACTAATATGAACTAATAAAAACAGAAAAAAAACATAAAAAAGGGGGGAGGGTGGAGCTCACCGGAGGGGGGGTCGAGGCGGCGGCGCGGGGCGGCGGAGGGGGAGGGGCGGAGCTGGGTCGTCGGGGGTGCCTGCTCGCCGGCGACCCGACGCGGCGAAGCGGCGGGGCAGGGGGCGGCGGGGGCGACGGGGCCGAGGTGGTGGAGGAGGGCCGCGGGGAGGGGGCGGGCGGCGCCGCGGCCTGGCTCCGGCGGTGGTGGAGAAGGGCCGCGGGGAGGGGGCGGTGGTGGAGGAGGGCTGCGGGGAGGGGGCGGCGGCGGGAGGGCGGGGCGGCGGCGCTGAGAGAGAGAGGGAGAGAGAGATGTGAGAGAGAGAGAGAGGCGCGGGGCGCGGGGCCGAAAGTTAAGTTCATTTCTTTGCCGTCTGCTGGCAAACGGCAAAGAATTCTTTGCCGTCTGCCAGCAGACGGCAAAGACGGCGACCGTTAGCCCGCCCCCGCCGTGACATTGTGGGCCCCACCCTCACCTCTTTCCCGTCTGCCAGCAGACGGCAAAGAGTTCTTTGCCGTCTGCCAGCAGACGACAAAGAAGTGGCAGATGGCAAAGAGCTTGACCTAGCCAGTGCCGTGCCCCATGGGGCCCACTTTGGTCTTTGCCGTCTGCTGGCAGACGGCAAAGAACTCGTTGCCGTCTGCCAGCAGACGGCAAAGAAGTGCAGATGGCAAAGACCCTCTGTGCCATCAGCTGGTTCTTTGCCGTCTGCTTTGGCAAGACAGACGGCAAACAGCCTCTTTGCCATCAGCTGGCAGACGGCAAAGAGCTGGCAGATGGCAAATAACTGAATTCCAGTAGTGATATTGGTAAAACCTAGCACATCACATAGAGATTTTGGAATTGTGGAAACGCTAGCACCCAAATCACATAAAGCATTGCACTCATAATTTTTAATCTTAACTTTAATGGTGGGTTCCCATTCATCATATAATTTTCTAGGAATTGAAATCTCTAGTTCAAGCTTTTCTTCTAACGCTTTCATCATGGCTTCTACTATATGTTTAGTAAAAGCTTTGTTTTGCTCATAAGCGTTGGGTGAATTTAACATGGATTGTAACAAAGAAATACACTCAATCAAAGAACAATTATCATAATTAAAATCTTTGTAATCCAAAATAGTGGGCACATCACTATTTAAAGTTTTTACCTCTCCAAACCCACTTTTAGTAATTTTCTTATCAAAATTTTCACCCTCCGAATTATGGGGACGCTCTTTAGCTAAAGTTGACTCTTCTTCAGTCCCTTTTTCATCAATTTTAATATTACTAAATAAAGAATCAATAGATGAAACACCAATCATTTTAATATCCTCATCATTACTACGATAGAAACCGGGAGGAATCGCTTTTTCTAAAAATTCTCGTTTTGCTCTTAGCATAGCGGTTCTTTTTTTACTTTCATCCATAGAGACATATAAAGCTTTGATTGATTCACTAATATCAATTTTAGATGGCAAAATTTTAGTCTTAAGATTTTCCACATCATGAATAATTCTATCGATGCTCCTAGACATATCATCAATCTTACTCAATTTTTCTTCTATCGTAGTGTTGAAAACTTTTTGAGCATTAATAAATTCTTTAATATTACTTTCAAGATCAGAAGGTATCCTATTATTATTGTAGGAATTACCATAAGGATTGCCATAATTATTAGAGGAATTTCTAGGAAACGGTCTAGCATTGAAATTACCTCTATAAGCATTACTATTAAAGTTGTTTCGTGAGACAAAATTCACACCTACGGGATCATTATTTTTCTCAATCAAAGTGGACAAAGGCACATCATTAGGATCAATAGGAGCATTTTTACTAGCAACCAATTTCATAAGAGCATCAACTTTATCACTCAAAGTATTAATTTCTTCAACGGAATTCACCTTTTTACTAGTAGGAGTTCTTTCAGTATGCCATTGTGAATAATTTGCCATAATATTATCAAGCAATTTAGTAGCTTCACCCAAAGTAATTTCCATAAACGTACCACCCGCGGCGGAATCTAAAAGATTTCTAGAGACAAAATTCAATCCCGCATAAAAATTTTGTATGATCATCCATAAATTTAAACCATGAGTAGGGCAATTTCTTATCATTAATTTCATCCTCTCCCAAGATTGGGCAACATGTTCATGATCAAGTTGCTTAAAATTCATAATCTGATTTCTTAGAGAAATAATTTTCGCGGGAGGAAAATACTTAGTAATAAAAGCATCTTTACATCTATCCCAAGAATCGATACTATTTCTTGGTAAAGATGAAAACCAAATTTTAGCACGACCCCGCAATGAGAACGGGAATAATTTCAATTTCACAATATCATTATCCACATCTTTTTTCTTTTGCATGTCACACAATTCTATGAAAGTATTAAGATGGGATGCGGCATCTTCATTAGGACTACCGGAAAATTGATCTTTCATAACAAGATTTAGCAAAGCGGCATTAATATCACAAGTCTCCGCACTAGTGGCGGGAGGAGCAATCGGAGTACTAATAAAATCATTATTATTAGTATTGGGAAAATCACACAATTTGGTATTTTCTTGAGACATCGTGGCTACGCAAATAAAATAGCAATCAAGCAAACAAGCAAACGAGAAAAAGGCAAAAAGGCAACGGGAAATATTTTTGTATTTTTGTAAAAACGTTTTAGAAGTGGGGGAGATGAAAACGAGAGGCAAATGGCAAATAAAGTAAATGCAAGGAGATGAGTGTTTGAGCAAAGGTACTTGATAAATGTTGATGATGTTTCCCCGGCAATGGCGCCAGAAATTATTCCTGCTACTTGTAGCTTGCGTTGGCATTTCCCCGAAGAGGAAGGGATGATGCAGCACAGTAGAGATAAGTATTTCCCTCAATTATGAAACCAAGGTTATCGAACCAGTAGGAGAATTACACAACACAAGCAGTACCTGCACACAAACAACAAATCCTTGCACCCAACGCAAACGAGAGGTTGTCAATCTCTCGGCGGTAAGATTGCAAGATTAAATTGTATTTGATAGATTGATAGATTGCAGCAAAAATACTAAATAAAATAAAATGGCAGCAATATTTTTAGGGTTTTAGTAATATGATTTTGATAGACCCGGGGGCCATAGATTTCACTAGAGGCTTCTCTCGAGAAAATAGCATACGGTGGGTAAACAAATTACTGTTGGGCAATTGATAGAAAAGCAAATAATCATGATGATATCCAAGGCAATGATCATGTATATAGGCATCACGTCCAAGATTAGTAGACCGACTCCTGCCTACATCTACTACTATTACTCCACACATCGATGGGCTATCCAGCATGCATCTAGTGTATTAAGTCAACAAGAACGGAGTAATGCTTTAAGAACGATGACATGATGTAGACAAGACAAACTCACGAATTAATAAACCCAATGAATAGATCCCATCTTTTTACCCTTAGTAGCAACGATACATACGTGTCATGTCCCTTTCTGTCACTGGGATTGAGCACCGCAAGATCGAACCCACTACAAAGCACCTCTTCCCATGGCAAGATAAATCAACTTAGTTGGCCAAACCAAATCAATAGATCGGAGAATAAATATGAGGCTATAACAATCATGCATAAAAGAGATCAGAGAAGACTCAAATAATTTCATGGATAATCTGATCATAAACTCACAATTCATCGGATCCGAACAAACACACCGCAAAGAAAGATTACATCGGATAGATCTCCAAGAACATCAAGGAGAACATTGTATTGAATATCAAAAAGAGAGAAGAAGCCATCTAGCTACTGCCTATGGACCCGAAGGTCAGTGGTAGACTACTCACGCATCATCGGAGAGGCAGCAAGGATGATGTAGAGCCCCTCCGTGATCGATTCCCCCTCCGGCAGATTACCGGAGAAGGACCCTAGATGGGATCTCTCTAGAACAGAAGCTTGCGGCGGTGTAAAAAGTATTTCGTGGACTCTTCTGAGGGTTTCTGATTTTTCCTGAATTTATAGTGCTGGAATTAGGTCAAACGGAGCTCTGTGGGCCCCACGAGGCACCAGGGCGCGCCCTGGTGGCTCGTGGGCCCCACAGAGGGCTTATGGCCTCCTCCCGAAGCTTCCAGTATTCTTCATGCCCAAGAAAAAATCTCCAAAAAGTTTGGTTGCATTTGGACTTCGTTTGATATTGATTTTCTGTAAAGCAAAAACAGGGCAGAAAATAGCAACTGGCACTGGGCACTAGGTTAATAGGTTAGTCTCCAAAAATGATAATAAATTGCTGTAAATGATTATAAAAACATCCAAGATTGATATTATAACAGTATGGAACAATCAAAAATTATAGATACGTTGGAGACGTATCAGTAACCGACGCTGATAGAGAGATGGCTAGAGAGATGGGTGTCACTGTTGAACAACTCCTAGGCATCGAGGAATTCCCCACGATGGATCCGAAGGAACTAGCATGGAAATATGTCCCCGGGAACCCTCTGGTCAGGCCTGGCGAGGAGGAGCTTCTACCAACGCAAATGCGTAGATTGCATGACTGGTACCTGAGAGAAATAAAGACCGGGCGAGAGAGCCTCATGGTGAAAGTCAAGCCAGAGCATTACTTCCATGGAAAAGATATGTGGATTGAACTTCCAGAATTTTTTCAGTTATTCAATCAAGACGTACTCGACAAATCTCTCGCCAGTTGCTATTGTCTGTAAGTGATTTCTTTCTGTAATTAAATCTCTAGCTCAGCTCGTTCATTGCCTGTAATTATCCTCACTATATTCTTTTCTGTGGTATTATGCAGAATGAAGATTTTGGAAATGAACAGAGATGGAGTCTATGGCATTGGGTTCATTGACCCAAATACCGTTAATGAAAATATGATACAAGACTACCCCAAAGACACAGAGAATAGCTTGCTAATGTTTTTTAAGGAACTAAATACCAGACCAGAAATACTTTTTCCTTACAACTTCAGGGAGTGTTACTGTCTTGTACTACAAATTCTATTTTTGCTTACTCGATGTTAAGTGTAGTTGATGAGTTATGCATGCCCGCTTATACAAACGTGTGCGCAGATTCCACTGGATCCTGCTAATCATTGGTGTTGACGAGGGAACTGTTGAAGTACTGGACTCACTAGGTAAAGACCCTGAAGAATACAAAAGCCTGTTTTGGATGCTCGACAGGTAATTTCAATCATTATCGCACTATGTCGGCCTCTTTAGTTCATTTCCTGATATCAAGTAATTAATAACTCCTTTATTCATTTTCTTTGCCGGGCAGGGTTTGGAAAAAGTTCATCAAAGAGGTTGTCGGTCAATGGAAACCACAGCTGAAATGGCGACGGTCCAAGGTAATTAAGTAGTACTAGCTACGTCCACGCATCTCTTTAATTTTAGTTTCAATACCATTATCATGCTTGATTATTATCTGATTGAATTCTATTCTCGTAAAGTGTATGAGGCAGGAAAAGGGGACTAATATATGTGCATACATCGTTTCCGAGAACATTCGCTTTATGACCGAAAGGAGCAGAGATGCAAAACATCTTTGGGTACGTAAACACTATTCACAATTTTTTTTATCATGATCTAATATATATACACACAAATAATATATTCATATTGATCTCCTTCTTTAAAGATGGTGGAGATGCGGGGTAGGCTCCTATGAAAGGACCGCATACTAGCACTTCAAGAGGAAATGGTGGGATTTTTGCTTGAGCAGGTCATATCTCCCGACGGAGAATACCATTTCACCTAATGCCTGCATGTAATGATCTGCAAATTGTATGAGAAATTGTATATACCAAATTGTATATATGTATATGTGTATGCATGGTCGTACGAGAAATTCTATGATATATGATTGGTTCTACGAGAAATTCTATTATATATGCATAACGTGTCAGTATGTAGTAGCGTAAAATATGTTTGAAATGAAAAAGAATTAAATGGAAAACACAAAATGAAAAGGAAAAATAAACAATAAACCCTAAATCCCTAAACCTTTAGTCCCGGTCCCCAGCCCCCGCGGCCATGTGGCAGGGATTTAGTCCCAGTTGGTGTCACCAACCGGGACTAAAGGTCCCCAGCCCCCGGCGCGCGCTGCCGGCCACGTGGCAGGGATTTAGTCCCGGGTCGTGGCCAACCGGGACTAAAGGGTGGGGGCCTTTAGTCCCGATTTATTAGTCCCGGTTGGTGAACCGGGACTAAAGGCCCTTCCCAACCGGGACTAAAGGCCGTTTCTCCACTAGTGTATAGGGGTCAATATGGGTGTCCACGGCTCCGATGTTGATCATTGATCGGAAAGAGTTCCGGTCATGTCTATACTTCACCGAGCCTATAGGGTCACACGCTTAAGGGCCATCTATCTGCTGAATACTAGACAGGGAGTCTGAGGGAAAGTCACCGGAAAAGTTTCGGAGACAACGGAAAAGTTCCGGAGAGAGAACACAGGAATAGTTTCGGTAAAACCGAAAAGTTGTTTCGGAGTATACCATTAAGTCAAATTGGTTTCGGCACACGCCTGGAAATTCTTGGAGGGTGCCAGAATTGTTCTGGAAACTTCTAGGATTTTTCCGGGATAAAAACCGGAAATGTTCCGGAGCTGTCGGAACCGGTTTGGTTGCTTTTCGCAGATGAAAATCACTAATCCGGAATTGTTTTGGAACGCGTCTAAAATCATTTTAGTGGGTACTGGAATTATTCTAAGACCCACAGAAATATTTTCGGATTTAACGGTCGCGGAAAAATGTTTCTGTGAATAGTGAAACTGCTTTTTGGGTGGCTTCTTGGAGAAGCCACCTTGAGGGCCTTTTTGGTATTTTTCCCCTAGTGGCTTCTTGGAGAAGCCACCCTTGGGCTTGGCCTATAAATACGGGTGGAGGGGGCTGCCCAAACACACTCTTTCTCTCATACATTATGCCATGCAATGATCTGGCTTCTTCTCTCCCACACACGAAATAGTTTCGTAGAGCCGAAAAGCTGTCTGGGTTCCGGTGGGAACTAGCTCTGGACGGCGAAGCTCTGCCGGATAGATGACACCGTATGTGTGCAACCCCGTAGAGAGGTCGTAGGTTCGATTTTGCCCGAGGGGCCGTTCGAGGGTCCTCCCGAAGGGCTGTCCGAGTTCGAGAGTGCCTCCCGAAGGGTTGTCTGTGACACCGTCCGGGGGACTGTCCGACCGCCTCCCGAAGGGCTGTCCGAGGGACTATCCGAGGGGCAGATGAGGGAGTACATCCTCGCGGTTGGGAGGTTGTAAATCCTAGCTGCGGGGATCTGCACCGACGATCTACATCGACTCTACTTCCGCTGCACTACGAGTCGGTAATGATCAGATCCAAACCTTGTATGCATCTCCATAGTGATCCTGGGCGTGCTCGCTGTACCGGAAATTTTTGTTTTTTGTCGCATTCCCCTACACGGGAACTGTTCACGCCGGAGCAGCGCGCTATGCGTGCGTACGCGGCGGACTCTCCCAACTGGGAGAGGTGGTTTGCCCTCGAACACGAGGAGCAACGCCACCTCGGCGTCCAGGAGCACTGCACGCACGCTCTGCCGCCCCTCGTCGTCCAGCCGGAGGAGGTCGAGGAGGAGGCCGCCTACCAGGCCGCGCTGGCGGCGGCCATGCAGACCTCCATCGAGGAGGAGCGGCTCAAGGCGGAGGCGGAGGAGGCGGACTACCAGGTGCGGCTGGCCGAGGCCCTCGCCCTCTCTGCCGCCGGCGACTGTGTCGTGCCGCCGTCACCGTCAAGGTCCACCCCCCAGACGCCCAAGGCCGAGCCGCCGCCGACAGATCCGGTCGAGCGCTACGTCTGGACCAGCCAGGTGCGCGAGTGGGACAGCGCGCCCCCCGTCTGGCTCGGTGCGACGCCGGCGCTGGAGGCCGCCTACCTCGAGCAATGGAGGCGCAACGCCACCTCGGCGTCCAGGAGCACTGCACGCACGCTCTGCCGCCCCTCGTCGTCCAGCCGGAGGAGGTCGAGGAGGAGGCCGCCTACCAGGCCGCGCTGGCGGCGGCCATGCAAACCTCCATCGAGGAGGAGCGGCTCAAGGCGGAGGCGGAGGAGGCGGACTACCAGGTGCGGCTGGCCGAGGCCCTCGCCCTCTCTGCCGCCGGCGACTGTGTCGTGCCGCCGTCACCGTCAAGGTCCACTCCCCAGACACCCAAGGCCGAGCCGCCGCTGACAGATCCGGTCGAGCGCTACGTCTGGACCAGCCAGGTGCGCGAGTGGGTCAGCGCGCCCCCCGTCTGGCTCGGTGCGACGCCGGCGCAGGAGGCCGCCTACCTCGAGCAATGGAGGCACCGCGCGCTGGCGGACGAGCGCGCAGAAGGCGAGCGCCTCATGCAGATGGAGCGCCAGGCGGAGGAGGAGCGGCGCGCGCTGGAGGAGGAGGAGCGGCGCGAGCGGGGGGAGGAGGAGCGTCGCCATGCCGCGGACGCACCGGCGGTGCTGCCGGCGCAGCAGGTCGACATGGCCCGGGCGTGGGAGGCCGCATTCCCATGGGCTGGCCCGGCGCCGGAGCTCGTCAACCTCACCGGCCCCGGCTCGGACAACGACGAGGACGCCTAGGGCAACGTGCGTGGCGGGGCGGCGCCTAGGGCAGCGTGCGGGGCGGCTCAGACTTTTTTTATGTTTAATTAAGTTTTTTTATTGTCGATGTTGACTTTGGCCGGCTGTTGATCGGTGTTTTAATGTTTAATTATGTTAAATTCTGTTCGGTTTTGTTTTAGCGCGCGTTTACAAATTATGGGTCGGGCCAGCGTTGGGCGCACGAGCCGACCCAAATCAAAAAGCGGACACGGGCGTCCGCTTGGCCGACCCCAAACAGACAAAAAGCGGACAAAGCGCGCGTCTGTTTGGGTCGGCGCGTTGGAGTTGCCCTCAGAGGTGGATCAAGCTCAGCACTGAGGGCTCCTTTGTTGAAAAGACTTGGCCAAGGAGGTATAGGTATATATTATGCTTTAACATCAACAGTTAAAAATCGGTCAAGCTGGTGGACCGATCGAGTACGATGAAGTTAAAACGAATGGGGTGGAAAAAACCTCCAGATGGACACAGCCTCCAGCCGAATATGTGAAGAGATGTACTGACGGGGCGCCGCTTATTGGGGCTGTATTGCAAGAGGGGATGATGGTGCCGGTTGGTTTGTCACCGTGTGTTGGTAAGGCTTCGCATGATGAGGCTCCCGCACTGATCAACATCCTTGGTTAAGCTCAACACTTCAGTATGGGGCATACCATTTTCGAGACCGATTATCAGGGCAGTGGCTTGTTCAGATTTTGATCCCTCTCTCACCGCTGCTTCTTGAAGCAAAATTACTGTAGAAAACAAAAGAGGACATGAAAGGTTGCCAGTTGATGGCCGAAGGATAACAAGACATGCTTCCTGTGCATTCGGAAACCATCATGTGCTTTTTGATGCACACACAGAGGACAGCACAAAATCAATAGCTAGTTTGTAGGTATCCACCCAGTGCCATATCTAGTCACATCACATCACATCGCGCAACTAAAATTCAAATATGAAACACGCAAGGGCTTCATCTTGCACAGTATTTTCATTTCTAGTAGTGGGGCGTTCACCAATTGTGTGATGCAGACACTTGTCAAATCTAGCTGATAAAAGGCATGTGCCTGCGGCCCGACCCAATTTGGAGAGTTTTTTCTTCCAGGTACAACTTGCTATTCTCTCTGGTTCAAAAAATAGATGAAGCTTTTTAAGCTGAATTATTTATTAAATAGAATATATTGTGATTAATAATTGTTGGGATGGCCGAGATGGTCTAAGGCGGCATGTTAAGTATGTGCTCCGAAAGGGCGTGGGTTTGAATCCCACTCTCAACAAACCAATTTCTTTTTAGTCTCTATAAAATGTTTTCCTCTTTGATCTTCATGGATTATTCATTGGTCGTAACTTCCAAATGTAAGTAATCCGGAATTGTTTTCGTGGGGAGCACTAGCGATCAGACTACTGATATGCTGTTTTCTATCAGACTAGTCGGTGACCCTAGGATTAAAACCATGCTATTCGTCCGATCTAGTACGAATGAGTCAGGCGTTGAGTTGTCTCTTTCCTCCACTAATTACGTGCTTCTGGTAACTGATCCTGTAGCATGGCCTCTCCAGCCGCTAACCTCTCTGTCCTCCACTAATTATGCGCTGAGTACGTTAATTGATCCTTCCCCGGTCAAGGAAGCATGATGCATGACACTGAATATTCGCTTCCAGCTTCGTTTCTACTATTTGCTTCCAAACCTATATCTTAGTAACAAATATTTTGTGCCGGAAGCATTGTTCTATCGACTAGAGAATTCATCTAACCAAACAATGATTTGTTTCCTTCAAATAGAAAAAAAAACATTTTCTGACTTGTTTCAAAAGTATCAACCTGGTGCTTCCTTCAACAATAAAACTGCTTCCAACCAAATAGTAACGAAATTGCAAAGAAAACAATCTTTTAGTATAAACAAAATTGTGCTTCGCAAAGGACTCACGTGGAAGCACAACATGAATGATGATGCATTATTCGGAAAAAATATTTTCACTTGTTTCAAAAGCATCAGTCTCATGCTTCCATCAACTATAACATTGCTTCCAACCAAATAGTAATAAAAGTGCATGTGAAACAATCTTTTTCAAATAAAGAAAATTTTGCATCACAAAGAAATCATGTGGAAGCACAACATGAATGATGATGCATTGTTCGAAAAAAAAATATTCACTTATTTCAAAAGCATGAGTCTCGTGCTTCTATCAACTATAAAATTGCTTCCAACCAAATAGTAATAAAATTGCATGTGAAACAATCTTTTTCAAATAAAGAATCTTTTTCAACTCCTGGTGAAGGATGAGGAGATTAAGCATAGATGGCGGGAGTACTTTGACAAGCTGTTCAATGGGGAGAATGAGAGTTCTACCAGTGAACTGGACGATGATAACCCACAAGTATAGGGGATCGCAACAGTTTTCGCGGGTAGTATTTCACCCTGATTTATTGATTTGACACAATGGGAGCCAAAAAATATTTGCGAGTATTAGAAGTTGAGTTGTCAATTCAACCACACCTGGAGAACTAAATATCTGCAGCAAAGTATTTAGTAGCACAGTAGTATGATAGTTTCAAGAGCAGTAGTAACAGTAGTGACAGTATCAGAAGCAGTTTTGTAGTAATTGTAACAGCAGCAGCAACGAAAGTAACTTAGCAAAGATCAATATGCGAAAAGTGTAGGCATTGGTTCGGTGATGGATAATTATGTTGGATTACATTCATCATGTAACAGTCACAACCTAGGGCGATACACAATAGCTCCAATTCATCAATGTAATGTAGGCATGTATTCCGTATATAGTCATACGTGCTTATAGTAAGAACTTGCATGACATCTTTTGTCCTACCCTCCCGTGGCAGCGGGGTCCTTAAGGAAAGTAAGGGATATTAAGGCCTCCTTTTAATAGAGAACCGGAACAAAGCATTAGCACATAGTGAATACATGAACTCCTCAAACTACGGCAATCACCGGAAAGAATCCCAATTATTGTCACCTTGGGGTATGCGGATCATAACACGTAACAGGTGCATATAACTTGCAAGGTAGGATCAAGAACTCAAATATATTCATGAAAACATAGAGGGTTCAGATCTGAAATCATGGCACTCGGGCCCTAGTGACGAGCATTAAGCATAGCAAAGTCATAGCAATATCAATCTCAGAACATAGTGGATACTAGGGATCAAAGCCCTAACAAATTGACTCGATTACATGGTAAATCTCATCCAACCCATCACTGTCCAGCAAGCCTACGAAGAAATTACTCACACATGGCGGTGAGCATCATGAAATTGGTGATGAAGGATGGTTGATGATGACGATGGCGTCGAATCCCCCTCTCCAGAGCCACGAACGGACTCCAGATCAGCCCTCCCGATGAAGAACATGAGGTGGCGGCGGCTCCGTATCGTAAAACGCGATGATTCTTTCTCTTTGATTTTTTTCTCCACGAATAGGTACTTATAGCGTTGGAGTTAGGTCAAACGGAGCTGCCAGGGGCCCGCAAGCCTGCTAGGCGCGCCCTGGGGGGTGGGCGCGCCCCCCAGGCTTGTGGCGCCTGGTGGCCCCCCCTCTGGTGGATCTTTGCGCCAGTATTTTTTATTTATTCTGAAATAATTCTTCGTAAATTTTCAGGTCCATCCGAGAACTTTTATTTCTACACAAAAACAATACCATGGCAATTCTGTTGAAAACAGCGTCAGTCCGGGTTAGTTCCATTCAAATCATGCAAATTAGAGTCCAAACTAGAGCAAAAGTGTTTGGAAAAGTAGATACGTTTGGGATGTATCAACTCTCGCAAGCTTAACTCATTGCTTGTCCTCAAGCAATTCAGTTGACAAACTGAAAGTGAAAAAGAAAAACTTTTACAAACTCTTTTGTTCTTGTTGTCTGTATATATACTTAACTAGCATCCAAGTTTTCAGCAAAGATTACGAACTAACCATATTGATAATAACCCTTAGGTCTCACATTTACTCATGGCAATAACATAACAAACTAGCGAGCAATAATAAGATATCTCGGATGCCAACACTTTGTCAAAACAATCATGATATAATATGATAACATGGTATCTCGCTAGCCCTTTCTGAGACCGCAAAACATAAATGCAGAGCACCTCTGAGATTCAAGCAACGACTAAACATTGTAATTCAGGGTAGAGGATATCCAATCATGGTCACACCCAACATTAACTATACTCAATGCATAAAAATGATAATAGTGCTCTCCAACTGGTGCTTAAATGAGAAGGTGATGATTCAACAATAAAAGTAAAATAACATAAAAGTAAATGGATAGTCCCTTCGCAGAGGGAAGCATGGATTTGCAGCGGCGCCAGAGCTCGAACCTTAAATTAGAGATGAAAATAATTTTGGGAGGTATGCTTTTCTTGTCAACGTCACGACCGAGAGTTTTCAATATCTTCCATGCTAAACAAATTATAAGCGGTTCCCAAGCGGAAAGGTAAAGTTTACTCCCCCTCCACCGTACCAACACAAGCCATGGCTAGCCGAATCCTCGGGTGCCCTCCATACCAACAACTTTTTAGGGGAGTTTGTTTGCATTATATAACGATTTGAGCATAGGACTGGGTATCCCGATTACCAGCCTCTCTCGTGCAATGACAAGTGAATAAACACTCATGTGAGAGTAACCCACTTAGCATGCAAGATACTGACCGCCCCCTGTCGCTCCATGAGCGGTACAGGCACACAAAACATATGTTCGTTTGAATATTTAGAGGTGGCACTTGCAAATTTACTTGGAACGGCAGAGTAATACCGTATATAGGCATATATAGTGGACTCATCTGGAATAACTTTGGTTTAAGGATTTGGATGCACAAGCAGTATTCCCGCTTAGTACGGGCGAAGACTAGCAAATAGATTGAGAAGCGACCAGCTAGAGTGCGAAAACGGTCATAGACATGCATTGCGAATAATTAACATTGAATATGAGCATGAGTAGGATATCAACACCCTGAACATAAATATCATGGAGGCTATGTTGGTTTTGATTCAACTACATGTATGAACATGTGCCAAGTCAAGCCACTCGAATTACTCAGAGGAGGATACCATGCTAACATACTACATCACAACCATTTTAATGCATGTTGACACTCAAGATAAATCATTATCCACTCCTAGCTATTTAAGCATGGCATGAGCAACTATAATCTCTAATTGTCATCACAAATATGTTTACTCATAATAATGCTGAATCATGAATACTGAGCTAAACATATTTACAAAGACAAAAACAAGAAAAGTTCATACCAGCTTTTCTTCACCGCAATCACTTCATAAAAAATCCTCATTATTGTCTTTCACTTGCACGACCGAATGATGTGATAATAATAATAATGCAAGTGTGTCGCGGACTAAGCTGGAATCTGCAAACATTTATTCAAAGGAGAAGACAAAGTAATAGTGGCTCGTTGTTTAGATCGACAATAAAGCATATGGAAGCCACTCAACATTTTCATCGTGGTCTTCTCCTTGTGACAACTCAATGAAACGAAAAGAAATTCAGAGAAACACACTGAAATATTTTTGGAGTTTTTGTTTTTTTTTTCTGAAGGAAGCAAATTAACAAAGGAAAAACAAAAACGAGAAAAACTACTTACACGGGAAAGCTCCCAACAAGTAAAAGAAGAAACGAGAAATCTTTTTGGGTTTTCTTTTACTACTACGAATTAACTAAACAAGAAAGAAACTATAACTAAATTTATTTTTTTGGATTTTCAAAAGTTTTTCAAACACACAAGAAGAAAGCGGAAATAAAACTAGCATGGATATACAATGAAAAAGGATGAACACCGACAACTGGAATGAGTGTGTGAACATGAATGTAATGTCGGTGAGAAATACGTACTCCCCCAAGCTTAGGCTTTTGGCCTAAGTTGGTCTACGGCCAGTTCTGGCCCGGGTAATGCCCGTGATGGTAGTTAGGGTTGTACTGAAATGCAGCTGCCACAGCTTGGAGAGCTGCCTTGTTAAGGCGATCGGTCTCTGCTGCCCTCTCGTACTCCTCAGCCTCCTCCTCAAGTATGAAATGTCTATGTTTTCCCTGGAAATCAAAGAAGGCAGGAGCAGGCAAAACAATATGGAAAACACGATGCCTGTTAAAGATCAACCTGTATCTGAACGGGGGAAGACCCCTCTCAAGGAACTGGTGGTGTTCCATAGCATCATAATCAAGGAAACTAGGTGGCAAAAGGGTGTCATTTTGTTTAATGGGCACACCAAGATAGGCAGCTAGGCGAGTGGCATAAATTCCACCAAAGAAATCACCAACTAGGGCATTGTTATGTAAACGATGTGCAACAATAGCCCCCATGTTAAATTGTCTATCACCCAGTACTGCACTCTTGAGAATGCTCAGGTCAGGGGCGCAAAGATGACTATGATCATGTTTACCATTAATGCATCTACCAATGAACAGAGCAAAATAATGTATGGCAGGAAATTGAATGCTCCCCATAGTAGCTTGTGTGATGCCTCTAGTTTCACCCCTAGTAATGTTCATGAGAAACTCATTGCAATCAGATTTGCGAGGTTCAGTGCAAGTCCCCCAAAATGGAATTTTGCATACTTCACTAAATTCTTCGACAGACATGCGAAAAGGATTTTCAAATAGGTTGAAAATAACATCATGTGAAGTGCGCTGATATACATACTTGAATCTTCGCACAAAGGAGTCAGTGAGGTCATAGTATTGCGGGCACTTGTCTGCCAGGAACTCCGTGAGCTCGGCGTTGCGCACGTACATATCAAACTCTTCCTTGATGCCGGCTCGAATCATGAAGGCCTCCGACGGCCACTCGCACGGTAGCACCGCGGCCTCTCGCGGCAGTTTGGTATCCTGCTCGCGTATTGCGGGCCTAGGAGCACTCCTGCTCGAGGAACCACCATGGAACATCTTCCTAAACATTTTCTTTTCTCTGAAAAATTTCTGAAATTTTTAGTGACTCAAAATAAAAGTAAACAAAACTCAACAAAATTGATACCAACTACTCCCACATGAATCTAGAAGCTATATCATGCATCAAAACTACTTTGGACCACACAAATTCAACATGCAAGCTCATAAACATGGTCACCATAGCATCAAAAATTTGCAAAGTATAAAGCACTAGAACAAAAACTAATTGGAGCATTGGAGGAGTCACATACTAAGGAGTAATTTCTCAAAACAGTTTTGGAAATGGAGTTCCGAGCAAGGAGATCGAAAATCACGACAAAATGAGCAAGAACACGGGCTTGGGAGCAAGTTTGATTTTTTCTGGAGGAAGAAGAAGGAGATGGGTGGCTGGCATAAGTGAGTGGGTCCCTGTGGGACCCACAATCCTGCTGGGTGCGCCGAGGGGGTGGGCGCGCCCTGTGGGCTTGTGGCTCACAGGTGCACCCCCCTGGGGTGTGTTCAGTGCCAAAAATTCTTAAATATTCTGGAAAAAATCATACTAAATTTTCATGGCATTCTGAGAACTTTTATTTTTGGGCCATTTTTTATTGCACAAAAAATTCAGAAAATAGGATAATCATGGCATTTTATTTTATTCTACTAAAAATAACAGAGGGTAAAAGGTGGGTACAGAAAGTTGCGCTTACTAAATTCATCGACCACATGCCACTCAAAAAGAATCCATTAATAAGGTTGATCAAGCCTTATTAACAAACTATTTTCGAATGGCATGAAACCGAAGAATCTTTGCATAACACTAAGTTACCTCAACGGGGATATGCATCCCCCCAACAATAAGAATTTCATATTTCTTTTTGACAGTAGGAAGAGGAAATTTGAATCCTCCAATAGTGATTGTCGAAACCTTTTCAATACAATTGATACCATTCACCAAACTTTGTTTCTTCGGAAAATAAATTGTGTGCTCATTACCATTGACATGAAAAGTAACCTTGCTTTTGTTGCAATCAATAACAGCCCCTGCAGTATTCAAAAAGGGTCTTCCAAGGATAATCGACATGTTGTCGTCCTCGGGCATATCAAGTATGACAAAATCTGTCAAGATAGTAACATTTGCAACTACAACGGGAACATCCTCACAAATTCCAATAGGTATAGCAGTGGATTTATCAGTCATTTGCAAAGATATTTCCGTAGGTGTGAGCTTATTCAAATCACGTCTTCTATATAAAGAGAAAGGCATAACACTAACACCGGCTCCCAAATCACATAAAACAGTTTTGACATAGCTTCTTCTAATGGAGCATGGTATAGTAGGTATTCCTGGATCTCCTAACTTCTTAGGTATTCCACCCTTAAAAGAATAATTAGCAAGCATGGTGGAAATTTCAGCTTCAGGTATCTTTCTTTTATTAGCGACAATATCTTTCATATATTTAGCATAGGGAGATATTTTCAACATATCAATCAAGCGAGTGCGCAAAAAGACAGGTCTAAGCATTTCAACAAAGCGCTCAAAATCTTCATCATCCTTGTTTTTGGATGGTTTAGTAGGAAAAGGCATGAGTTTTTAAACCCATGGTTCTCTCTCCTTTCCATGTTTTCTAGCAACAAAGTCTCTTTTATCATATCTTTTATTCTTAGGAGGTGGGTTATCAAGATCAACAGCAGGTTCTATTTCTACATCATTATCTGGTTGAGCATCAACATGAACATCTTCATTATCATTATCATTCTCCTTATCATTATCATTATCACTAGGTGTATGTTCATTACCAGATTGTGTCTCAGCATCAGAAATAGAAGCATCATTATGATTCTCAGGAGGTTTTTCTATCTCAGGTTCACTAGTAGCATGCAAAGTTTTATCATTTTTCTTTTTCTTTTTCTTCTTAGATGGACTAGGTGCATCAATATTATTTCTTTGAGAATCGTGTTCAATTCTTTTAGGATGACCTTCAGGATATAAAGGATCCTGAGTCATGCTACCTCCTCTAGTAACAATTCTAACAGCATGGTCATTCTTTTTATTATTCATTTCATCAAGCAAATCATTTTGTGACTTAGAAATTTGTTCTAACTGAGTCTGGACCATAGAAGCATGTTTACTCAAGCATTTAACATCATTAGCAGTTCTAAACATCAAATCACTCAAGCGTTCAATCATGGTGGCATTTCGTTTTAGTTGATTGCTAACATACATATTAAAGTGTTCATGTTTGATGATGTAATTATCAAATTAATACAGGCATTGACTAGCAGATTTATTATACGGAATATCACCTTCATCAAATCTAGTGAGAGAATTTACCTCCACTACCTGTGTCGAGATGTCAAGCCCATGTATTTCTTTAATAGGTGGTAAATTCTTAACATCTTCAGCTTTAATACATTTTTCCTTCATAGTTTTCTTAGCTTCTTGCACATCTTCTGGACTGAGGAATAAAATATCTCTCTTCTTCGGAGTTGGCTTAGGTGGTGGTTCAGAAAGTGTCCAATCATCGGTATTTCTCAATATATTATTCAATACTACTTCAGCCTATCCAACAGTTCGTTCCCTGAAAACACAACCAGCACAACTATCTAGGTAGTCCCTAGAAGCATCGGTTAGTCCATTATAAAAGATATCAAGTATTTCATTTTTCTTAAGAGGATGATCAGGCAAAGCATTAAGTAGTTGGAGAAGCCTCCCCCAAGCTTGAGGGAGATTCTCTTCTTCAATTTGCACAAAGTTACATATTTCCTGTAAGGCAGCTTGTTTCTTATGAGCAGGAAAATATTTTTCAGAGAAGTAATATATCATATCCTGGGGACTACGCACATAACCAGGAGCAAGGGTATTAAACCATTTCTTAGCATCACCCTTTAATGAGAAGGGAAATAACTTAAGAATATAGTAATAGCGAATTTTTTCCTCATGAGCAAATAGCTAGGGTGGCAATATCATTCAATTTAGTAAGGTGTGCCACAACAGTTTCAGTTTCATAACCATGAAAATGATCAGATTCAACCAAAGTAATTAACTCAGGATCGATAGAGAATTCATAATCCTTATCAGTAACAAATATGGGAGAAGTAGCAAACTTAGGATCATATTTCATTCTCTCCCGCATAGATTTTTCTTTCAACTCAGCAAGCAATTTTATAACCTCATCTCTATCATTACAAGCAAGAATTGCCCTAGCTGTCTCTCTATCAAAAACATAACCATCAGATGTTTCATGCATTTCAACTCTAGTAGGAGAGCTAGGCAGAATAGGCGAATCATAATTTTCAAGAGTTTCAACATTTTCAGTTTCCTTAGCTTTAGCAATTTGTTCATCAAAAAAATTCACCAAGTGGCACAGTATTATCAAGCATAGTACTAGCATCATCATAAGTATCATTCATAGCAGAAGTAGTATCATCAATAACTTGCGACATATCAGAGTGAATAATAGGTGGTGGTGTCGCAAGCCTACTCAAAACAGAAGGTGAATCAAGTGCAGAGTGTGATGGCAGTTCCTTACCCCCCCTCGTCTTAGAGGGAACCATCTTGGTTTTAGCGTCTTTCAGATTCTTCATAGTGATCAACAGATATCAATCCCAAGTGACTCAACAGATAGAGCTATGCTCCCCGGCAACGGCGCCAGAAAAAGGTCTTGATAACCCACAAGTATAGGGGATCGCAACAGTTTTCGCAGGTAGTATTTCACCCAGAGTTATTGATTCGACACAAGGGGAGCCAAAGAATATTTGCGAGTATTAGCAGTTGAGTTGTCAATTCAACCACACCTGGAGAACTAAATATCTGCAGCAAAGTGTTTAGTAGCACAGTAGTATGATAGTTTCAAGAGCAGTAGTAACAGTAATGACAGTAACAGAAGAAGTTTTGTAGTAATTATAACAACAACATCAACGAAAGTAACTTAGCAAAGATCAATATGCGAAAAGCGTAGGCATTGGATCGGTGATGGATAATTATGTTGGATGACATTCATCATGTAACAGTCACAACCTAGGGCGATACACAATAACTCCAATTCATCAATGTAATGTAGGCATGTATTCCGTATATAGTCATACGTGCTTATAGTAAGAACTTGCATGACATCTTTTGTCCTACCCTCCCGTGGCAGCGGGGTCCTTAAGAAAACTAAGGGATATTAATGCCTCCTTTTAATAGAGAACCGGAACAAAGCATTAGCATATAGTGAATACATGAACTCCTCAAACTACGGCAATCACCGGAAAGAATCCCAATTATTGTCACCTTGGGGTATGCGGATCATGACACATAACAGGTGCATATAACTTGCAAGATAGGATCAAGAACTCAAATATATTCATGAAAACATAGAGGGTTCAGATCTGAAATCATGGCACTCGGGCCCTAGTGACAAGCATTAAGCATAGCAAAGTCATAGCAACATCAATCTCAGAACATAGTGGATACTAGGGAGCAAAGCCCTAACAAATTGACTCGATTACATGGTAAATCTCATCCAACCCATCACCGTCCGGCAAGCCTACAAATAAATTACTCACACACGGCGGTGAGCATCATGAAATTGGTGATGGAGGATGGTTGATGATGACGACGGCGTCGAATCCCCCTCTCCGGAGCCCCGAACGAACTCCAGATTAGCCCTCCCGATGAAGAACAGGAGGTGGCGGTGGCTCCGTATCGTAAAACGCGATGATTCTTTCTCTCTGATTTTTTTCTCCACGAATAGGTACTTATAGCATCAGAGTTAGGTCAAACGGAGCTACCAGGGGCCCACAAGCCTGCCAGGCGCGCCCTGGGGGATGGGCGCGCCCCCCAAGCTTGTGGCGCCTGGTGGCCCCCTCTCTGGTGGATCTTTGCGCCAGTATTTTTTTTATATTCTGAAATAATTCTCCGTAAATTTTCAGGTCCATCCGAGAACTTTTATTTCTGCACAAAAACAACACCAGGGCAACTCTGCTGAAAACAGCGTCAGTCCGGGTTAGTTCCATTCAAATCATGCAAATTAGAGTCCAAACTAGAGCAAAAGTGTTTGGAAAAGTAGATACGCTTGGGACGTATCAGACGACTCCTTTGATGATACCAGCATGCGTTTTGTGCGGCGAATCCAGGAGTCTAAGGTCAAGGAGGCTTTAAAAAGGATGAAAGGAGGCAAGGCGATGGGCCCTGATTGTATCCCCATTGAGGTGTGGAAGGGCCTCGGGGACATAGCGATAGTATGGCTAACCAAGCTTTTTAACCTCACTTTTCGGGCAAACAAGATGCCAGAAGAATGGAGACGGAGTATATTAGTACCGATCTTCAAGAACAAGGGGGATGTTCAGAGTTGTACTAATTACTGTGGAATTAAGTTGATGAGCCATACAATGAGGCTATGGGAGAAAGTCATTGATCACCGTTTAAGAAGAATGACAAGCGTGACCAAAAATTAGTTTGGTTTCATGCCTGGGAGGTCGACCATGGAAGCCATTTTCTTGGTACGACAACTTATGGAGAGATACAGGGAGCAAAAGAAGGACCTACATATGGTGTTCATTGACTTGGAGAAGGCCTATGATAAGATACCGCGGAATGTTATGTGGTGGGCCTTGGAGAAACACAAAGTCCCAGCAAAGTACATTACCCTCATCAAGGACATGTACGATAATGTTGTGACAAGTATTCGAACAAGTGATGTCGACACTGATGACTTTTTGATTAAGATAGGACTACATTAAGGGTCAGCTTTGAGCCCTTATATTTTTTGCTTTGGTGATGGATGAGGTCACAAGGGATATACAAGGAGATATCCCATGGTGTATGCTCTTTGCGGATGATGTGGTGCTAGTTGATGATAGCCGGACGGGGGTCAATAGGAAGTTAGAGTTATGGAGACAAATCTTGGAATCGAAAGGTTTTAGACTTAGTAGAACTAAAACTGAGTACATGAGGTGCAATTTCAGTAATACTAGGCGCGAGGAGGAGGAGGAGGAGGAGGTTAGCCTTGATGGGCAGGTGGTGCCTCAGAAGGACACCTTTCGATATTTGGGGTCAATGATGTAGAAGGATGGGGGTACTGATGAAGATGTGAATCATCGAATCAAAACCGGATGGATGAAGTGGCACCAAGCTTCTGGCATTCTCTGTGACAAGAGAGTGCCACAAAAGCTAAAAGGCAAGCTCTATAGGACGGCGGTTCGACCCGCAATGTTGTATGGTGCTGAGTGTTGGCCGACTAAAAGGCGACATGTTCAACAGTTAGGTGTGACGGAGGTGCGCATGTTGAGATGGATGTGTGGCCACACAAGGAAGGATCGAGTCCGGAATGATGATATACGAGATAGGGTTGGGGTAGCACCAATTGAAGAGAAGATGGTCCAACATCGTCTGAGATGGTTTGGACATATTCAGCGCAGGCCTCCAGAAGCTCCAGTGCATAGTGGACGGCTAAAGCGTGCGGATAATGTCAAGAGAGGGCGGGGTAGACCAAATTTGACATAGGAGGAGTCCGTAAAGAGAGATTTGAAGGATTGGAGTATCACCAAAGAACTAGCTATGGACAGGGGTGCATGGAAGCTTGCCATCCATGTGCCAGAACCATGAGTTGGTCGCGAGATCTTATGGGTTTCACCTCTAGCCTACCCCAACTTGTTTGGGACTAAAGGCTTTGTTGTTGTTGTTGTTGTTGCAAAGAAATCACGTGGAAGCACAACATGAATGATGACGCATTGTTAGAAAAAAAAACATACTTACGCTTGTTTCAAAAGCATCAATTTCGTGCTTCCATCACTTATAAAATTTCTTCCAACCAAAATAGTAATTACAGTTGATACAATCTTGTTGTATAATGAAAAAAAATGCTTCGCAAAGAAATCACGTGGAAGCACAATGAACGATGGAAGTAATCACGTGCAAGTAATGCTTCCAAACACAAATCGTGCTTCCTAATCGGTAGTTCCCCTCTATGCTCCATCCAACCATGTCTGACCTAGTCCTGACGACCTTCATTTCTCCCACAAATCTGCGGTTGTCAACGTTGCCGAGCGTTGACGCCATTGAGGGGCCAACGATCTTGACATGTGGCCACTAAGTGTGTGCCATGCTAGTTTGCTTCCAAACTGATCTCACATTGCGGACCGTGCCTAGTATTGATCATCGTGTTATGCTCACTAGCGCACGACATATACTTCCGTTGTTGTCGACCCTGCAGAGTTTGAATTGAATTCAAACACAACGCCTACAAAACATTATGAAGCATGCAAATGAAGCAAGCTGAACACGGTGTAGAAGCACATGTATGAAACATATGAAGCAAACTATACACGGTCAAGAACTACAGCTATGTATGTATGAAGGGAATTGTATGTCGGAAACAAGCAATATAATACGTACCAAGCATGGAAATTTGATCACTCATACAATCTCAAAATAGTACGTGCATGGACGCAACGAATTCGGCAAAAAGGAACATCCAAATGGTACGCAGGCTGAGTCTTATGGCTTCTGATCCTCCTGGCATCTAGTGATCCTCTGGGCGCATGGTTAGGCAACCACAACAGCCGCCACCTTGGTTGGAGATGGGCACTGCGGCACCTACGGAAGAGTGACGCTTCGGTGCGGTGGATGGGACGCAAGTGGCCGGTGAAGTGGCCGTGCTGCTCGACGACGATGAGATGCAGGTGCGTGCAAGGCCGGGGGAGAAGGGGATCTATGAGGTGTGTGAGCTGGCGGTGATTGGAATCGGGAGGGATATGGGGAGAGCAATTAGGGAGAAGTTACGTGCGGGGTTTGCGGGTAGTTAGTTCCTAGCCGGGGGGATTTCTTAAAATGTGACCGTCAGATCTCAACTGAATCGACAGTCGTCGAGTGGTCTGACGCTGGCCTCCTATCAGCCTACTTTTTTTTTTGAGGGGTGTCCTATCAGCCTACTTTTTTTTTTGAGACAATGTCCTATCAGCCTACTGATAGTAAGTGAGTGATTCAGCTCAAGGCCCAGCTTCTCAAGGCCTACATTATTATCTTTTGGCCCAATAGGAAAAGCCCTGTGTCTTTTCCTTTTCCTTTTCTTTTTCTTTCTGTCAGTCTTTCTTAGAAACTGCAGGAGACGGTTCTTTTCGAAGAACCTTTCTTTTAGTTCACATCTGTCAATCTTTCTTAGAAAATGCAAGAGACGGTTCTTTCGGAGAACCTTTTCTTTTGGTTCACATGTTGTTGAGAATAGTGAATGATGTTGCCGTTGCTTGTTTGTTGCGTGTTGTTGGTTGCGCCGCCTTTCTTTATTATTATTTTTATGGTTGTGTGCATCCTTAATGGCTCGACTAAGTCTTCATAATGTGTCATTGCAGAGGCCGGGGATATATTATTGGTATCATCTTGATATTATTATATTTCCCTTTGTCGAAAAAAACGAAGGACTTGAACCTGAGTTTTTTGCACTGCTTTGAGAAAACTCCTTCAGATATTGTGATTGGAAGGAACATAAAATGGCAAGATGAAAAGAGAAACTTGGAGATTTCTTGATAATCTAGCTAAGTACCATCGTGTTGCTATGGATAAAACAAATTAGAACACCCAAAGTGTTGCTACGGATAAATTTAGACTAGACCCAAACACAAAGTTAAGGCGCGACAACATCAGGCCTACACCAAACAGATGCAAGATAGCGAGAGTAGCATAACAATGTATACATTTACATTCTCAAGCATGTTATGGAACAAAGATAATAAAATAAGCTTGCAATAGAACGTCTATTGATGTGCCTAGAGTTGAAGGACCTTGTGCAGATGGCTAACACATCAAAGATTCCCATGGCGAGCGATACTGCCAGTTACTTGACCCTCATGCCTTGTTGAGCGATACAGCCACCATTATGTCCTTGGCAAACATGTCCTGCAAGTTTCCGTCCAGTTTCCAATGTCGCTCCCGAATCCTCGCGAACTCATCCATCATGTCTCCGAAATGCTGCACCATTATTGGCTCAAACATATCTCTCATCTCCTTCACAAGCATGCTTGCGTGAGGAGAGCATCATCTGTATCGGTTGTAGGGCCATGTACCCACATCTCCATGATCGTAAAGGAGCCCTCTTCTTGAATGGTCTCCGTAAGCTCTGTAACTAGGGGGAGATGCCCCTTGCCCAAATAGTTGTGCGGTTCCTCCCGCAACCGACGCCTCTCCCGTCTCTCTTCTAGAACCGACGCATCCCCTCGGATCGTCGCATCTCAGACATATAAATTGTAATTTGCAACTATCGATCAAGTTGAGGTTTCCATTTGCTTCACAACATGTTATCACACACGTATAACTACTAGAGAGTGAAACAACAGAGAAGCAGAAGAGATCGAGACTTGCCGGTGAAATGTCCGCCCTCGTTTCCTCTTCCTCCACCTAATCCGGGAAGATGGCTGATGGTGTCGTCTCCTTTCCCGTCACCGCCATGGAGTTGGTGGACTCCGGCGCCGAATATAGGCCATTCGTCGCTTCGGCCGTCGCGCCACTGGACATTATCAGATTTAATACATTTTTCCTTCATAGATTTCTTAGCTTCTTGCGTATCTTCAATAATTCCTGAGCCCGTTCAACGGTTCTTACCCTGAAAACACAACCAACACAACTATCTAGGTAGTCCCTAGATGCATCGGTTACTGCATTATAGAAGATATAAGTATTTCATTGTTCTTGAGAAGATGATCAGGCAAAGCATTTAATAATTGGAGAAGTCATTCCCAAGCTTGAGGGAGATGCTCTTCCTCAAATTGTTTAAAATTATATATTTCCTATAAGGCGGCTTGTTTCATATGAGCAGGAAAATATTTTTCAGAGAAATAGTAAATCATGTCCTATGGACTACGCACACAACCAGGGGCAAGGTTGTTAAACCAAATTTTAGCATGACCTTTTAATGAGAAAGGAAATAACTTAAGAATATAATGGTAGCGAATCTTTTCCTCTTGAGCAAATAGAGCTGCAATATCATTCAGTTTAGTAAGGTGAGCAATAACTTTTTCAGATTCATAACCATGAAAAGGATCACATTCTACCAAAGTAATAAGTTCAGGATTAACAGAGAATTCATAATCCTCATCATCAACAAAGATAGGAGAAGTAGCAAACTTAGGATCATGTTTCATCATTTTGTTCATGGCCTTTTCTTTAAGTATAGCAATAAAACCTTCTGTGCAATTACGACTATCATAAGGCATAAGATCTCTAGTAAACTCCTCAGGAAAAGTGTAACCATCATAAGCCATAAGATGACCAAGGGGTCTATGAAGTTGGATAGAGAGCGATGAAAAATATATGTCCTCACTCTACTTCGTTAAGAGGCTCAACTCGTAGACTAATCCGATATATTCAATGACATGTGTATTGTGAAGTGTATAGTTTTGCTAGTATTTTCTATATGTTGACTGTGAAGTGTGTAAATGTACATGTGAAT
Source organism: Elymus sibiricus (assembly GCA_039707655.1). Taxonomy (NCBI): domain Eukaryota; kingdom Viridiplantae; phylum Streptophyta; class Magnoliopsida; order Poales; family Poaceae; genus Elymus; species Elymus sibiricus. The sequence goes on along the minus strand of CM077668.1, from coordinate 410,814,811 downwards.
GTTACGAAAAGCAAAGTACTTGGTGTGCAAATGAAGGATTATGCCTGTGTCTTGTGTTCCTATGTTTTTGTCAATTTTGAATGCATTGCTGGTAACCAAACATAAAAAAGCACATGCATGCAAAAGTGAATGGAATTGTTATTACTAATCGGCCGACAGTCAGTGATGGTTAGACATCACTGACCGACCAGTTGGCCCGTCTATGATGACAATGTCATCACTAATCTCGAGGAACTGACGACCCAGAAGCACGTTAGTGATGATACTATTTGGCCGCTCAATGCTATTCGAATCCTATATACTTAAGAAGTTCACCCCCACTACTTGATTTATCTCAACATGCAGCATAACACGTCAGCATCCAACCACATCCGGCCACGTCACACCTCATGCAGTCCCACTCAAGCCCACCTCACAAAAAAATTCCCTGAAAGAAAAAAGAAATCATTCCTAATCGTTCCCCTCTGCCCACGCCCGAAGAAGCTCCATCGTGATTTTTCTACTCCGGCTCCTCCTCCCGCCGCCGGCCTCCCTCGCCGGTGGTCGGAGCCACTTCCTCATCCCGTTCCTTGGCTCCGGATCCTCATCGCGGCGGCGCCCCGTTTACTCCTCACGGCGGCGGCGGCGGCACCAGACGCGGCCATCCCTATCGCACGCCCCGGTTCCTGCGGGATCCAGCAGGATGACTCCATGGATGCAACCATCCACCTCGCCACCCCAGTACCTGCGGACGACATCAGGAAGGAGCAGCTCTCCGGTCTACCACCGCCCCCTCCCTCCGCCTCCTCGCTGCCGCCATGGCCTGAAGAGGTCATCTCCGAGCAGCGCCTGTGCGCACGCCGTCGCTCCCGTCCTGTCCCTCCTCGCGCTGTCGGCCTCGGACCGGGCGAGGCCGTCCCTGCCCCAGTACGAGCAGGTCGCCGGTCTACCACTGCCCCCTCCCCCCGCCTCCTCGCTTCCGCCATGGCCTGAAGCGGGCATCCTCGAGCAGCGCTTCCCCTCCGGTCCCTCCTCGCGCCGCCGGCCTCGGACCGGACGAGGCCGTCCCCGCCGCAGCCGGCCTTCGTTCCTGTGGGATTAGCTTGGAGGTGTACCTCGCCGGTCTCCTCCGCCTCCTCGCCGTACCTATCAATGCTCGCAAGCCGGTGAGCATGTCTCCTTATTGTGATTGGGTTGGTCTGTTCTTCCCATCTGATGCCTACGAGCCAAAGACGGCAAACTACGGACGCAACAATGCTTCAAAAGTTGAAGGTCGTGTCTCATGTGCTCCTGGTCTTTGTTCTTCAGTATTTTCTCTTTCCTTTCCTCACATCAATCGTACACAGACCACTGCTTCAACCTCTGTGCAGCCCAATGCTCCAATGGCCCACACTGTCTATCTTCTCCATTGCCATCACTGCAAAAAAAATGCTTCTGCAAAAACAAAAACAAAACTCTTCTTCTGCAGGTAATTGACGCTTGACCTTCCACTTTCTCCCCACGATCTCCACAAAAAACTGATGGATTCCATATTAAAGTCTATGCCTCGCCTCCCATCATCCTCCAGTACAGGTTGGTGTTTGCCATAGCGCGCTCATACTGCTGCCGCAGGTGAGCAAGCCCCTCCTCCCTCCTGGCCATTCCCTATGGCATATTGCTAATTGACTAACGAATTTGGACTTCCTCAGGTGTTGGACGACTTGGATGCCCAATCAGTCGTTTTGATTGTTCTTCACTCGCTGCATACCCAACCACCTCAGGTTTACGGCTCCTGTTGGTACATAATCTTCCCATCCATTTACATACGAACCAATTCTGAATTTTTGTATCTTTGGTTCATATGTAGATTTAATTTTGCTTGATGAATACATAGCCTTCAATTTTAATTCTTTCTCTATTCTGAATTTTGCTTGATATGTAAATTTTATTTTGCTTGATTGAATACATTGACTTGCAATTTAATTCTTTGCCTAATCCAAATCTGAATTTAATTTCGCTTGAAATATGTAGCCTTCCATTTCAATTCTTCAGGTTTCTTCTTGGCTGCCTTTGGATCGAGCCGCCGTTTTCTTACTGACCCTCACACGCTCCAATCTGAAGGTATATGCAAATTTATCTTTCTGAGTAATTTTTATTAGAAGGTATACACATGGCTCGCTTCAGATTGTGTGAAGATTACTATTCATTTTCTGACTATAAGCGTTTTTGAGCGTTTGTGGGAAGGTTACTATTCAGTGTGTGACTATATGCAAATTTATATTTCAGTTTCTGAGCGTTTGTGGGAAGATTATTCTGGAGTTTCTTTCATTTGGTCGATGGCAGATCACTTAAACTGAATAGTGTTCTGGAAATTATGAACTTTTTTTGCCAGGAAAGAAATTATGGACACTATAGTCTCTTAAGAGAAGGATTTATCTTTGTTGAATGTTCAGGTGCTACTTTTGCCCATCTTAATTGCTTAGCCACACTGAAGAGTTCCCTGGTGTCACAAGCTTACTCAAAGTATCTCAAATATATGTGAGTTACGGCTATCTAGGTACACACCGGAGATCTCAAAAAATCAATCAAGGTCTATCGATTGATCTAATCTTCCCTATACAGTGTGTTTGTGCAAAACCCGATTTTACAGCGCATGCTCATCTGTGCTTCTGTCGGACTGCGCATCATGGGGTCGACGCCTCCCCGATCGAGGTCCAAGCTTGAAGGTACAGCCTCTGCGCACTCTCTCATAGCGATCTCGACAGAGCAAATCTTTCTTCCCGACCTTCCTCAATTGCTATATTTTATATCTCAATTTCATTTGCTCATAATTGCTACCTCACCTTCAAATGTACAGGTTCTCAGTTATGGTTGACCCTTGTGTGCAACAAATTATATTGGATTTGTTGCAGCAGTCACACATAGACCCGCGCATTAACATCTGTCAGTTAGTTTGGTTATACTTTAAATTCAAATGGCCCCTTATTTATTTATTTGTCTATTTATTTTTTAATCTCAATCTTATAGTAGTTGGCGGATAAATCAACCTCGCCAGATGCTGGGTCCATGTTGATGTTGAGGTATCCCTTCATCTCCATCTTATAGTGGCTCTCCGATATTATGTTGTTTTGTGGTTCTCCCTCTCACTGTCAGCTTGCAGCCTAAGATTTACATGACTCAGAAGCATGCATAGTTGTGCACCAGAGAAGAGAAGGCAAACGAAAAAAATTCAGAGGCGCCTAAAAGAAATAGCAGTTTGCTGCAAAAGTTGTTCTGGTGAGAGAAGACTCAAGAGTGAGTCTCATGGTTTATAGGTGACCTGTTTTTTTATAGGAAATCAGATTATGAGTGAACTCACATATTATCTTTTCAGTGCAATATGTTTTTTTATGGAATGCACACAATAGTTGCCATCGTTGATTTGATTTAGGTTTTGCAAATAGATGAGATGTCTCTATTGTCTCTACTTTACATTTTTTTTTGCTGATTACCTTGATGATAACCTATTAAGATAAGGAATTAAAGGAAAATTACACATACACACATTATTTGGCTTTTCATCACTTTTTCTCTAGATGCTTTATATAATATTCTTTTTGAACAAAATTCTTTGTCATCATCATATACTATGCTTTCATAAAAACTTCATGTTTTTAAACATCAAATATTTATGAGCGATTCCCGCAGCAACGTGTGGGGTATCATCTAGTATGTAGTAGTGCTAGTTGCACTGAAGAGAAAACAACACACCATTAATAATTGACATGTTAACCTAATTGTAGTGGAGTGGTCAGATAGGCATACGCCTCTAGTGTGTGGGACCTAGTGGTGTGAGCCGACATAAGTTATTAGTGGTGTGGCCCTTAAGGACACGCCACCAGTATTGTCAGTACTGGCGTGAGGTATAAACTGCCACACCACTAGTATTGATGGCGTCGGGTCATTTTGCGATGCCACTTTTATTTTTGGCAAATACCAATGACATGTCTCTTTGGCGGCACGCCACTAATGTAGATTGCCTATAAGCATTTACTGGATCATTAAAAGCGCGCGTTGCCGCGCCTGTCCATTTTGACAATATAATGACCGAAAGTTTTCTAAATATATAGAAAATTGATTGCTAAGTTGGAAGATAATGCTATTTTTGTTGAAGCCATAATTTTTCCATCTCAGTTTTGCAGGCATGCTTATGAGATAGCATATGTCGACAGGAACAGAGTAAAAAGCCGAATATACGTTCTCATAAGTGGCCAATAGTATGAGAGATGATTATCTCATATCAAGATCTTGTTCGTCTCACATTTCCACACTATCTGCATTTTTGCACATACATAGGCAGGCACAAATTAAAAATGTTAATCTAGCGAACATCCATCAGTTCGCCAGCATATGATTAGACATATAGAGCAAGAAGATTGAAAAGCTTTCATCAACATCACAAGGATTTTGCAACCACCGATAGCAGTACTTCCGTGACCTGTGATTGTACCTTCAAAACATGTCTACAGAGTCTGTGGATCTTTTGTTCCTTCCTTATTTGTACTTGTCTTCCTTCCATACGTGTGCTTGTCACTTGAAAATGTGGCTTTCCAATCTGGCTCTTTGAGCAAGTATTGCTACACCATCTAAGTGCTACTTGTGACATGTTGTTGAGTAAGCCTGAAATTACCATTGTTACATGTTGTTGAGTAAGCCTGAAATTACCATTGTTATTTCAGAAATAGGGAAATCAACAACACTATGTAAACTCTAGCCTGCCTTACATCAGTGAACTCGATGACTGCAAACTTCTGAATAGAGTGGGGATGACGATTTGACCACATATTCTGCAATAGACAATCTTAAAGACGGAGAGGAAATTTAGTATTTACATATTTGCAAATTTCCAGCACCACATCTAACAACACATCGCAGAGAATTGCATTACAATTTACAGTCATACACATAACCTGGAAATGGCTCAAATTAGCATACTACACACATTCAGTTGTTCGGTTAATTCTTGTGTACACTGTTTTATTGCTTATTGACCAAAAATATCAGTCTTACACATGTGGGGCCAAGGAATATAAGAAAACATAAATAATGGATAAAATTAGGGTAGCTGTTGAAGCTTATGGTAAAATATTTACCATGACTCCATGAGTAGACTTAACTACCACAGGGGGTCATCACATACAATAAGTATCTTTCAGTATTGAATTCATGATAAAAAAAACAATTGGAATGTTATGTTTGTTCGGAGCAGATTTGAAGATCACCAAAATGAGCTGCTGAAGCTTATGGTAAAAATATTTACCATGCCTCCATGAGTAGACTGAACTACCATAGGGGGTCATCACATACAATAAGTATATTTCAGTATTGAATTCATGATAAAGAACAATAGAATTTTGTGGTTGTTCACAGCACACTTGAAGATAAAAAGAATGAATGAACAATAAATTTCTGGACATAGATGTAAATTTTGCAATAAGAATTCATGTTCACAGGAAGGAGAGTAGCTAACCTTGATGTTGACATAGCTTCCATTCATGTAAGATTTGTAGTCAAATAGTATAAGCTCACAGACTCTAGCATGGTTTGCTTGAGGCAGCTGTCATATTACGGTATAAACCAAAGACGTGAACTTTGAGAGGAATAATGCTATACACATGACAAATTCTTTAGTACAGCGCATCACATCAAGCCGTTCGTGCATAGAGCAGAACTGGACAATACCATTCAATCCTCTGTCGTAAAAAGTTCGAACGCAACCTGCCATACTCGCATTAGTTCCGTCTTAACAAAAGTGACAATAAATGTGGAGCTGGAGGAGTGGAAATTTGTATGAGAAAATATTAATGTCAATTTGTAACGATGCATCTCTCAAATTGAGGTGGCGACCAAGACAGCATAACCAATGTAAAATCAGAAATTATTTATTAGCGTAATAGCACAGGGCAAGTTATTATTACCATATACCCAAACTGTACGACAAAGAAAGCTGATGGTGACAACCAGCTACCAAGAGGTGTCACTTTATGTCAGCAGAGGATAATGAGCATTTGAGTTCTTCTCTTGGAAAATAATCATGAAGCAGATTGTTAGCATATTGAAAGGAGATATATGATTTGAACGCACACACGTTATAGTACCAATTTTTTTATTCCATATGCACTTACAGGCCCTGAATCCATTGTAAAAATGCCAACAGTGGAATCCAACGAAACTACGTACGTGTGCAAGCTTTGTAGCCCTGCAAGTATTTTCACTTGTTTTTTTGCTGGAATAGGCTCGGTGTACTGGACTGAAACGATTTTTGATTACTTCACTGAAACAGCTGATTCTGATATTTTGATTGGTAGGAAACTGACAATTAATGTGGTTCATTTGCTACACCTCACATAACGAGTTTTCTTACGAATCTTTCAAGGAAGCTGCATATTTAGATCTAACCTGGTCGTTCTTCTCTATATATGTTTGTGAAGTGGTAGCAAGCCTGTAATCATGTAATGTACATCATCCGTCTCTATGCTGTTGTCCATAATTAGGTCTGCGGTGGCAGGTGGGCGATCACTTTCCAGTGCACGATTTATTTCATCCGAAGGGCTTTTGCATATACTGGGCCAGAAATAACAAAATATGGAGAGAAGAGCATAAGATGTACATGAGGCACGTGAAAGGAAGGAGCACAAGGAATCACCAGGAAACATGCTAATCTATCCAGATCCATGGATGCTGCAGTTGAAGTGAAGAGTTGTCGGCCTCCGCTTTCCCTGCGTGAAAGACATCCAGAAGATCATTCAACCAAAAGCCATATGTTCGAATATTACATATCAACCTTCACGCTTTCTTCTCTTTTCCCCAGAAGAGATTAACGGATCTGAGAGCATCTAGATGCGATGGATGGCGACGAAATCGAACGATACCTGCAGAGAAAACAACAGGCGTGAAGGGAGGGCGGAAGCGTGACGGCCCTCTTGGACGATTCCTCGCCTGGGGACGCCGGTTCTACCAGCAGCGCCGCAAGTCGTGGTGGACTCTGCCGCTTGAGTTCAAGGTCGGGGGAGGGGACGCGCCTGTTACCATGGTGCTTATCCAGATCGCCGGGAACGTGGTGGTTCGCCGTCTCTTATCCAGATCGCCAGGAAGGTGGTGGCTCGCCGTCGTCGTCGGGGAAGGCGCCGCCGTCGCGCCATGATCTCCTCCATTAGGGTTCACGAGGCGTAGCATTTTTTTCTTTTCGGGATATCGCGAGGCACTGCGTCAAATGAAATAGAGGACTACGCGGGCTTCTTGCGGGTGTTGGGCCCAACAAACCAGAATGCTACGATTCGGCCACCGGAGTAGCTGCTCACAGGACAGCCAGCCCACTTAGCGACAAACCACGAGATTCCTCAGTAATCGGACGACCAGAGATGATCGATAACTAAAATCTGACGGCCAAAATTGCTAAGTGCGTGAGAGGGCTCCGTTTAGGCTCGGTTATACTGTCCTTAATGCACTAGTGTTGATGACATTCCATCATTCACCAAACCCAGTCAATAGTAAACAAGATACTACTCTCATCCATCTTAGGGCATTTTGGAGCTGAGGCTCCATGTTCAAAAAACATATTTCAAAGCTTCAAAAAATCTGATAAAATTCTACATGTTTATATGAATGCATTCTACAGTATAAATGTATAAAGTGTCCGATGAAGTACATACACATGTGAGCTAAAAAAAGGCAAATTCACAATTATGAAAACAATGAACTTGGACTTCAAAATTGTGATTTTTTTTCTTTTTCTGTAGCTCTCATTTTAATGTATATCATGACCAATTGTTTCATATACATATTTAATTCCATTACAAACATTTGTTAGATTTTTTTAGACTAAACATTTGTTAATTTTTAACGAAACTGGGCGATGGCCAAGCCCAACCCGTTAGAAGAGAATATGAGATAGTCGTATATTTTCTAAATTTGCCATCAACCATAGAAGACTAAAAAAAATTTAAAGAATTTTTTTGCATTTTCCATGACCTCTTTAAAGCAAAAAATTTAAATTTCTGATGTCACTTTTTACTTTTGTTTTCATTTTTTTTTTTGCAATCATCCAGTGATTGTTTTTGCATTTGCCATAACCCATAGATCATTTAAAAAATTGTATGGCACTTGTCGTTTGTTTTTTCTATTTTTGTGATCAATCACAGAACAATTTTTCCAAAGTACTTTATGCGTTTGCGATGACCCATAGATCAAATTTCACTAAAGACTGCCATGACACTTGTATCATTGTTCTCCTAAGTTCCTCACGCTTGGCAAATCTAGGTTCACAAGCATGACAAACTATTCGATAGGCATATGACAAACATAGATGTGACAACATATCCTTTTTTTATATATGTGACAGCCAAACCGCCACAAAGCAAAAACAAATGTGCAAATATTTTGTACTAGTTACATGGCAAGTTTACAAAAAAAGTGTACGTGGGGAATTTGTACTAGGCAAAAATCACCGCAACAATTGTTTTGATTTATTTTTGCAACAATTTTTAGACACCAAATTACATGGCAAATTTTATTTTCCTGTACCATTCCAAATTTTTCATGTGCCTATGACAAGTTTATTTGACATAACATCTCAATTCTTATTTTTTTTACCACGCATATCTTGCCATTTTCAAAAGTTGCCATGTTTTTTCTAGAGAACAAAATTCCTCAATTTTTCCATGTGCCCATGGCAAATTACTATATGCCATCTTCTCAAAGAAAAAAAATACCTAAATTGGTCATATTTTTTTAATAAAAAAATCCCTAATTTTTACATATTTTCAAGGAATTCCTAAATTCACCATGTGTCCACGGAAAATTCCTATATTTGCCATCTTTTTTTAAATAATAAAATTCCTAACTTTGCCATGTCCACGTTACAAAATTCCCAAAGTCGTCTTTGTTTGTTAGAGAACAAACTTCCAAATTTTGCTTATGCAATTTCATTATAGATAGCATGGCAATTTTATTTTTGAGACCATGACATTTTTATTAATTAGACCATGGTAGTTTTATTGTAGGTAGCATGACACTTTTATATTATTAAGAGCATGGTAGTTTTATTTAGAGAGTAGCGGCGGCGGCATGGACAAATTCGTGATTTTGAAAACGATGAACACGTACTTCAAAATTGTGATGTTGTCTTTTTTGTGTAGCCCTCGTTTCATATTTATTTTTTGAGCGAATCCATCATCGTTTCATATACTAGCTCCATGTGTGGTTTTGCATTTTGAGTTTCATTCCATCCCACCAAACCAAAACATATGTTACTTGCGATGGGCCGTTTGAGAGCTCAGTCCTGAAGAAAACACGATATGGGCTAAGCCCAGCTCTAGCTCAGATGTATCTGCATTATATTATACTCCCTCCGATCTGAAATATAAGTCGTTTAAGACTTTGTTCTGACTAGGTGAAAACTAGCTAAATGACCTTATTACCCCTAGCTAATTTTGAATCCTCCGCCTCCCCAGTCGTCTCCTACCTCCGCCCTCCACCTCCAACCCCACCTCTGCCCTCCACCTCCTCCCCCCACCTCCACCTCCGCCCAGCTCCTCTGCCCCCACCTCCGCCTTGGTCCTCTGCCCCCAGGCAACATGAGCAGATCCTCCGCCAAGATCCTCCACCCAGGTCCTCCTTTGCCCCCAGACAACTCGAGCAGATCCTCCGCCCAGGGCCGCCTATGCTGCTCCTTCCCCGCCGCTGTCGCGGGAGTTGGGCAAGGTGAATTTCCTGTGTTAATTTCGAAAACAATCAATACTCCACTATTAATTAATTCTCCAGTGTTAATTCTGGAAACAATCAATTTTGTAAACGATGAATACTCCAATGTTTATTTTGGAAATAGTGAGTCCTCCCGTGTTACTGACAAATTGGTTCCAGTATTTTTGGGAACAATCAATTTGTTACTGACAAATTGATTCCAGCGTTAATTATTGACAAAACAAGCAATATTTATCTCTAAACAAGCAATATTCCACTGACTGAAACAACCAATATTCCACTATGGTCATTTTGCAACATACTCCATGTTACAGAAATTGGACTGAATTTGTAAACCGAAATTATCAATATAGACTGAAATTTGTCAATGTGTGTTGCTCGATCTTCGAGTAGGCACTGTTACTTGCATGAAAATGAAAGTATTAAGTGACTGAATTTTTCTTTAGCTCACAAAATACTCTAGTTTGTTGGAGTTCACACTCAGGTTTATGCATGAAAATGGAGTAGTTTGTGCATGAAAATGGAGTGCAGTAGTTTGTTGGAGCTCACACTAAGGTTGTGCATGAAACTGGTAACTTCAGTTTTAAAACCGATGAATTAGTGCTTACTGGCTGGTGGATCGGCGTGGCCAAAGAAACTGGCAGCAACGATTACTCCATCCTGCAGGAAACTGGAGTACTCCATCCTGCAGGACCAGATAACACAGGAAACTGTTGGAGTAGATAACACAGGACCAGCATAGGTCCTTTCAGGACAAGAAACTGGAGTAATTCGCGACTCCATCCTGCAGGAAAATAGAACACAACCAAATAAGCATATGATGATAATAATGCTTTGCCAACAAACTGGAGTAGAAAGTGCTCATTGAGTGCCTAAGACAGATAACCGTTGCCCTGGATCATAAGCAAAGCTGCTCTTTGTAGGTGCCTTTCAAATCATAAATTAATTACGCCTTACATTTAGGTCATGTCAGTTGGTTAGAGGAAGGCCGAGCTTCTTCTTTTGGTGACATGTTTATTAATTTTGATCTTGAATATGCACCTCATAAGTGCGCATAATTTTGGTAAGAAGAAAAGCATCAAAATTGCTCCAGTATCACGACTGAAAGCAAATACAGAAACCATGGCAAAAACGAAGACCAATGAAGAAGGGGCCAAATAACCAAAATAACTGTACAGCTATCCTACAACCATTTCGTCTCAGACTCTCAGCTCGTTGGTGGCGAGCAAATCTCTGCCAACGTATACGCTTTGCATCCTTACTTTTTCTAGTCCAAGGGGATTGATTAGGGATGGCTGCATAAAACAGAGAAAGAGAGGAGGGGAGGGAATCTGCTCTGCTCCGCTCGATCTACTCCGCTTGGGGATTGATTAGGAGGAAGAGGGCGAAGCTACACGGCCGGCTGCCGCACGTCGGGGACGAGCTCGGAGAGGTGCCGGTACATCTACACGGCCGGCTGCCCTGGCGGATAGGCACCTGCTTGAATCGCCAATGCAATCGCCAAGTTCAATAGTCTGTTGGAGTAGATGAGCAGCAGCGAGGGAGAGAGGAGGGGGTGGCGTACCGCGGCTGCTAGCGTTGGAGTGGAGGAAGGCCGTTGTAGATCGAGCCGCTGCGCTTCGGATCCAGCCGCCGGAGAATAAAGATGAGATCTTGAAGAGGGCGACGGCGACGGGGCCGATGGAAAGGCGGCGACGACGCGAGAGGGAGAGGCTGAGGCGACGCGTGCGAGGGAGAGGCGCCGGCAGCGGCGAGCTAGGGATTTGGGTGAGGGAGCGAGAGAGTGGGAGGGTAGTTTTGGAAACAACAGAAAGATCGTAACGTGACGAAATTTGTACTAGAAACCCTAAACGTCATATATTTCGTCATATATTTTTGGATCGGAGGGAGTATATACATATCCTATCCGCATGAGAGCTCCGTCGCCGCCGCCGTCACTACCACTCCACACCACTCCTCTTGCTTTGCTATCGAGATCTAGATTGAGCTCTCGGCCGGCCGGCGACCATGGCGGAGGCCACACCGCTTCCCCTCCACCGCGGCCTCCCGGATGAGATCACCATCTGGGAGATCCTCGTCCGTCTGCCCCCCAAATCCCTCCTCCACTGCCGCGCCGTCTGCCACGCATGGCGCGGCGCCACCTCCATCCACGACTTCCTCCTCGCTCACCACGCCCGCCAGCCCTCCCTTCCCCTCTTCTACGCCTACAATTTCAAGTGCGACGGCTGCCGCGTCCAGTCCCTAGACATCATTCCCTTCAACCACCGAGTAGGGGTCGCCACCGCCGACCGGCTCCAGTCCATCGCGCGAATTGGCCTCTCCTATCCTAGCCCGGAGGCCTCCTGCGACGGTCTCCTCGTCCTCTCCATCGGCAACAACAGAAATTTGTCTTTCTGCAACCCAGCAACTCGTCAGTATGCTCCACTCCCACAGCTTTCTGGCTTCATGTTGTTGGGGATGTACCCGCACAGCCCAACCGGTGAGTACCGATTATTGCTGTACATTAGTGATGCAAATCTGGCAGACCATGGCTCCTATGTCTTTTCATTAGGCTCCGGCCAGCCGCCGAGGTACATAGGGTATCCTGATGCATTTGAATTGATGTTCACCAGACCCATTTTGTTCCGTGGTAACCTGCATTGGCAAATTCTAGAGAGCGCAGGCAACATGTTAAAGGTATTCGACACCACCGCTGAGTCGTTCCGGCAGATGCGCGCTCCGCTTCTTCTTTACCCCGCTCACCTATTTGAGATGGATGGAATGCTCGGCATGTCCAACTTTAATGAGGCAACCAACACAACCATCGACATCTGGATGTCACAAGATTATGACAGCGAGGTATGGGCCTTGAAATACCAGGTTGAATTGCCGGTTGCAGATCTCACTGTGCAGTTTGGAAAGTTTGTCGAGTATTGGCATTTGGTGGTCGCATCTGGGGATGGTGATGTGTTCATGCTGGTCAAATTTGGTGAGTGGCTACTTCAGGTTGACATTGATGGCAAGTTGATTGCCAGTTTCCATTTGAGAGGCCTCGTTCCTACTGAACATCGTCTCAAGCAAACTCTTGTTCAGCATACCTTCTTTCCGATGCTACGGGGTTATGTTATGAACGATTCGCCTTTCATCTGATCTGATAGCTGTTCAGTGAGGTGGCGCTTTTGACGGCCTGTCGGTATCCTTATGAGCTGCAGTATCAGAGTTTGAGCCCGCAGGCTTCTTTGTTGTTGCATGTAAAGTTGTATCAAGAAGCTCTCGCTTTATGTGGTTCCGTGAAATCTATGCTTGTTTTGGTACCAAAATTACAAAGTCATTTTGGTGTGTGTTTGAAAGATGTGCTCCGGTCTGCCTCATGTCTCTGTTGTACTCCTATTTATTAGTTAACAATCTACATGCCTCATTTTGACTTTGCCTCTTTTTTTCTTGGTCTTCGTTTTATTCCATGAGATTATATACTCCTCTTCTCAATGATGAATTCTGAGTATTTAGCAATCTGCATGTGTTTCATGTCTCTAAGTTTTGTTCTAGCTGACGATTGAATGTGGCAGATTTATTATCCTCTCAATTTCTTAACTTGCCAATATCCTCATGAGCTGCAATATGTATAAACTGGGTTCACCTATGGGCCGGCTAGTTTTTTTATTACGATCGAGAAACTATGAACATTATATCGTTGCATGAATTTTGTGTGTGTGAATATCCTATTGGGCCGAATGGCTGACAGTGTTGTGGTTGGTTATGAAATTAGGGCATATTATCCTCTTTGATGACTAGCAAGTTGAACCTGGATTTTGGAAAAGCTTGGAGCATTGCTCGTTGCAGTGCATGATTGCATTATAGTCAACTTCTCAGCGAAATGTCCGTTCACTCCTCTTCATGTATCCATTGCATCTGGTTAGGCGTTGAAATGCTATGCTGTAAATCTGTCTTTGCCGTCGCGTTGTTTGGGATTAAGCTTATTACGGTCAGCCTGAGGTACCAGATTGTTTTCTCCTTTAGATTCTGTAACTAACAGCCATTGTCTCAAGTGGATTATTTGCGTCAAATTCACTCTGATCATTTGTTACTGGGTGTGTTATGTGCTGTTGCAGGAGCACTTAAAGGGCACCCATATACTGGTGACAAATTTCTTGTCTGTGGCTACAGTTTACCATATCGATGCAATATACAAGCTGAACACCCAGATTAATATATTTCAGTGTGTTTGATCAATCTGAAATCGGCAAAAAGTATCTTGATCTTGAACTATATTCTCTTCTTTTCATTGCAAGGTTGCGGTTCCTCTATCAGAGCTGACTGACGAACGGACTGCATGCTCTGGGATGTTTCCATTCTAGGTTGCCTTGGAACCTCAAAGTTTTGCTCTTTCTCCCTATTTTGTCGATGACTCATCATTTGTTCTGGGCATAGTCCAGCGGCTCCAGCACGAATCAATTCTTCCCGAATAGGATACTGTCCAAAATATTTGATGAAAAATCGATTTGTCCTTTTATCAAGGTCTTAGAGATTACCTGGTGGTTTTCTTAGTACTAAAATTTAGCAAATAAACATACGTTCCTGTTTCTATGTTTTGTTATAGTTGACGATGAAATGAGGCAGATACCCTCTTTGTTGACTATGATATTCTCTGTTCATTGTTTTTTTTTACCAGAGCTTGGAGTAATAGTTTAATTACAAGAGCTTGGTGATCTGAGTGTTGCCTCCATGGACCTGGATAAGAATGCTCGTAAGAGGTTGATGGCGGTGGAGCACCCTGCAGTTCATGGTGCTGCTACGGCGGTTGTGCTGGCTATTACAGAGGGTAAAGGGGAGGACCTGGTCGAGTCCCCGACGTCGAGTACAAACAGTAAACGACCAAAGATGAATACAGTTGAGGTGGATTTTTTTATCAAGGTTTTCTTCATTCATGACGATTACCCAGTGATTTTCTTAATACTAGATATTTAGCCAATATACATCAGTTTCCTTTTTCTAAGTATTGTTATAGCTGACGCTTAAATGTTTGTGGATCATCCTCTCGATTTGGTCAGTTGCTTGTTTCACTTGGTTGTTGGAAGAGTTTGGAGCATTGCTCGTTAAATTGAATGGAATGGTTGCATTATAATTCCATCTTTCTTGTGAGTGAAATGTTCTGCCGCAATTCTTACCATCTTCAAGTGTCCATTGCATCTGGTTAGGTATTTGAATTCTTCTGCAATAAATCGTCTTTGCTGTTGCATTGTTTGGGAGTATCTCTATCATGGTCAGGCTTAGATTATCTGTTGCGTGCATGCCCCTTTTGACTTCTGCACGCGCGCGTGTGTGTGTGATAAATAAAAATACTGGAGACCAAAAATAAAATAGTGTGTGGCTACAGTTTACACTACAAGTTTTAACACCCGGATTAATATATCCCTGTGTGTCTACGATCTGAAACCAGCCAACATTCTCTTCATCTGAAACTCTGATTGCAAGTCTAACTGAGTGATGGCCAACCTCTCCTGGGGAGGTTGTGAGGCGCACCAAGAGCTACTACTGAATAAATTTTTTTCTTCGAAATGGAGGAAAACCGAGCAAAAATCGATACAAACCAACCACATGTGGACTACTCACAAAGCATGCAACTCCATAAGTTCATGATCAACCCGACAACCATACCCAATACATAACGACCACAAACCCCCACACTGCTACATTGCAAAGAAACGCCCAACAAGAGTAACTCGGCCGAAGACCACGGGCACCACCAAATCCGCAGAGACAAGCCAAACCATAAGGACAACCTAAGAGACTGGTGACCATCCATCAAGCAGCTACGGACGCCTTTCCTGTGGCGCCACTCTTCATTCTCTTGTTCCTGAGAGCCTCCTCTACAATCGCCTTGCCAGATCCAGGGCTAGCCGCCTCCAAACGTTTGAGCAAGCTGTGAATCTCTATCTGGAAAAGAATTTCATTGATCTTGTCACGCATAGAAACCTGCCCAACGGTCTCGTGCGAGTGAGTGACCGTAACATCGGAACCTTCACGCTCCACAAAGGCGAGCGGCTGGCTAGGCTCTAAAGGATCAGGCGCCAACATACTGACCACCTCAACATTATCATCCACAGATACCACCAACACGATGGACTCAGGCGCCTCCAGTTGCTCACATGACGTATGCAAATCCTGTCCCATCACTGAATAAATCGATATATTATGTAAGAAAGAAAGAGTGGGACAAAACGAGCTGACAGCAATCGAACAAGCGGTATCTATATAATTGCTGCTGATCTGGGACATAAAATTTTGTTTCAAAATGTGGTTTTCAAAGTACTCCCTCCGTCCCAAAATAAGTGTCGCTGATTTAGCACAAAGTTAGTACAAATTTGTACTAAATCAGCGACACTTATTTTGGGATGGAGGGAGTATGAAATAACTGCTTGTTGCCGAAGTGCAAACGCTGTAGCCCATGAACTTGCAAGCCTTTTTTTTGACAATTGAGCTTGCAAGGCTAGCTGGTGTGTGTTCTGCTAAACACTTGTGTTGGCTGGGAGTCTGATGTACCGCCCGCAGTGGCTGTGTGTGCTTTGGGTGATTTGCCTATGTGTGTAGCTAGTTAAGTAATAAAAGCTAGCATGCTTTTTTTTGCTTTCCCTAGAAATATTTTTCCAGAGCAATTGTGTGAGCATCCTTAATTTTTTTATTTTTTTTGCTATTCGGCGCGAGGTTGCATCTTTTTCCAATGCGTGAACATTCACAGTGGACAGTGAGCGTTCCTCGCCTTTGCCACAAGCCTTTTCTTCCAGATGATGACCTCAATTTGTAACCTAGTTTGTTTGAGAGCTAGCTTGGCTTTAACCAATTTGTCATACGGCTTAATAATCGGAAAGAAAGCTATAAGTAACGTCATTGGCTTTAGTAACTGAAACTGGAGCAAGGCTAACTAAAGCTGAAAGTCAGTTAAGAAAACACAGTAGAATTCGATGAAAAACCATCAGACGCATGTGAGAAACCTTGGAAGGAAACCAAACGGAGGATGAACGGGGAGAAAAAGGTTCAAAACTAGTTTGTCGAGTAAACATGTACTACCAGCTGAGGCTAGTGAAAGAATCACATATCAGCCAAATTAACACGCCATGGTCCGCGTTAACTCACTCTTCCTTTATTTTATCAATGATCATGGCCTCTTTGACGAGCTGGCATCTTTTTCTATTCTGTTTCAGGTTTTCAGTAAAGATAATAATAAGCCATGCTTAGTGTACATTCAGAAAACATTATCTGCTTCTCCTAGACATTCATCCAGTGCCAAGTATGTAGACAATTGCATCCTGATCCAGTGAAACATCAAATCTTTCAGTTTAACCAGTGGTCCGAGCTCTGGTACAAAATCAGGTGCAACTTGCTTGTCAACAAGGGGTTTGTAGTTTTAGCAAACGTTTCCATCACTTATCCAAATGCACTACTGGAATTCACTTGTTTGCCGAATGCCAGAAACACTCGGCAAAGGGCCAAATACACTCGGCAAAACCTTTGCCGAGAATTGTTCTCGGCAAAGGCCACCCGGCGTACACCTCTTAGGCAAACAAAACTTTGCCGAGATCCATTTGTCGGACACTCGGCAAAGGCTTTGCCGAGTGTCAAATATGGGCACTCGGCAAAAAAAAAGTGATCAAACGGGACGGAGCAAACGGCGCCGTAGCCACGTGGCGAGGTGGTTTGCCGAGAGCACGACTCGATAAAGGGAGTAAATAGAAACAAACAAAAAAAAGCGCCGCCCGACCCCGTCCTAGATCCAATGGTGGTCAAATGCAGGCGCCGTCCGCTACTGCTGCTTGCCATCGCGTGCGCCGCTGCTGCTTGTCACATGTGGTGTTGCTGCTCTTCATCCTCGCCGTCCTCCCAAGCGACTAGTGCACCGGCTAGCCACGATATCGACGTACTAGCGTACTAGCTAGCTAGCTACACCGCTGGTGCTACTGCTTGCTTGGTCGACGAAGAGATGGAGCCGCGGAAGAGGATCAACAGCTAGGTCGGGAAGAGGAGCAAAGACGGCGGAGGCGAGCGCTTGCAGGCGGGAGTCCGCTGGGTCGTCCCGCGCAACCTCGACGTACCGGCCGGTCCAGCGCGTCGTCGAAAGGGCGAGGTCAGCGGCCGGAGGAGGCGAACGTCAGCGGGCCTTGCGGCGGTCCTTGTCCTCCACGGCGCGCTCGTGTGATGTCACGGCGGTGCTGGTGGTCGGGCGCCGGTGGTGCTTGCTGTGGCTAGAGCAAGAGAAGATAAGGAGAGAGATAGGAGAATCAAATGCTGACTAGGATTCTTTCTTTCTAACTAACCTCTCCCCCCCTGATTTTCGTGGTGGTGGGGCCCCTCATCCCCTTAATCTCCAATCAAAATCCACCTGTCTGTAAACCCCCTGTAAACCTATGTATGTGTAGCATTACTCTTGCTGTCCACGGGTACACGATTTAGAAGAGAGAAGGAGAGAGATAGAAGAGAGAGTGAGCAAGATGTGCGGCTGCCGTGATGCCACGTCATCGATCCGTGTGCTAGTCTCAGATTGGCTGAGAGTGTGCTTTCTCTTAGCCAATCAGAAAAAAAAGATGATTTTTACCGAGCGTAACACTCGCCAAATATAAAAAAATGAATAGAAATATTGTGAACAGATCAAAAATTGTCAAAACTCTAACCGGTTCTTCCATATAGTGACTATTTGTTTACCTAATGTTTAGGACAGACCTATCACAGACTTGCATTTCAAATTTGAATTTTTTTGCTTCACAAAAAGTACTCATATTTGACACTTAAAAAATAAAAAAATAAAAAAGCTTGCCTCTATTTGACAACATTGTTTGTAAAGGCGAGATGCACCTATGTGACCAATTTCACCACATTATCATAAAATATAAAATGAATATGGTCATCACCTTAGTCATTTGGGTTGAAAGTCATGAATGTTCATACTTGATAGTCCATTTTGTGAAGGTTTTTTTCCCAAAATTTTCATATTGCAAGTTTGGTATTTTTCCTCGCAAATAGTACATATAAAAGGGGTCCATGCGAAAGGATTGCATTTTTTGAACTTTTATTCTTTTTCTTTCATTTTTTTTAAAACGCGTCAAAATGGCCGGCATGGCTATTCATGGCAAGGGGTTGAATCTCTCAAAACTATAATTGGTTCTACCATATAATGACTACTTGTGTATCTAAAAATATTTTTTGCTAATTTTTAGGACAGGGCTATCACACACTTGCAGTTCAAATTTGAATTACTCTCGGGAAATCAACATAAAGTCATTTAAATGTGCGAAAGTAGCTACAAAACTAGAAAATCCATGAAACTTGGTAATTGTGAATAAAATATGGTCTACTTACTGTGATAATTGGAGTGGTGCCATTTTGCACCCTGTTTTTTGTACTTGCTTCACAAAAAAAAAACATTTTTCACACTTAGAAAATGAAAAATGATTTTTTTTGTACAAAAAGTTGGACACTCTATTTGTCAACATTGTTTCTAATGTCAAGATGCACCTATGCGTCTATTTGAGAACATTATAATAAACTATGCAATAAATATGACCGCCCCCTTAGTCATTTGACTTGAAGGCCATCAATGTTCATACATGATAGCCCATTTTGTGAAGGATATTTTTTCAAATTTGTCATATTGAAAGTTTGGTATTTTTCCTAGCAACTAGTACACATAAAAGGACTCCATGCAAAAGGATTGCATTTTTTGAACTTGTATTCTTTTTCTTTCATTTTCTCCAAAACCGGGTCAAAATGGCCGGCATGGCTATTTATTGCAAGGGGTTGAATCTCTCAAAACTCTAAGTGGTTCTGCCTTATAATGACTACTTGTGTACCTAAAAATATTTTTTGCTAATTTTTAGGACAGGGCTATCACACACTTGCAGTTCAAATTTGAATTACTCTCGGAAAATCAACATAAAGTCATTTAAATGTGCGAAAGTAGCTAGAAATCTAGAAAATCCATGGAAATTGAGAATTGTGCATAAAATAAGGTCTACTTACTGTGAAAATTTAAGTGGTGCCATTTTGCACCCTATTTTTTGTACTTGCTTCACAAAAAATACCCATTTTTGCACTTAGAAATGAGAAAAGATTTTTTTGTACAAAAAAGTTGGAAACTTTATTTAGCAACATTGTTTGTAATGGCAAGATGGACCTACGTTTCTAATTTGGGCACATTATAATAAACTATGCAATGAATATGATCATCCTCTTAGTTATTTGAGACTAAATTTTTACATGGCAAAAAGTGTAATTAATATGGCCTCAAATGAAAAAGTTCACAACATGAAAATTATCCGTCTCGTCAAAATGAACAACTTTTATTTTTGGACCATCTTCATCCGAGGTCGTATGCAACCTCTACAACCAAAATCATGCAGCATAGCGAAGACCTCCTTTTGCCGAGTGCTACACTCGGCAAAGACCCCCTTTTGCCGAGTGTAGCACTCGGCAAAGCCCTGTTTGCCGAGTTTTGTTGTTTTACCGAGCATTTTGTCCAGGGCACTCGGCAAAGTACCTGTTTGCCGAGTTTCGCTTTTTTGCCGAGTACTTTTTTGGCAGGAACTCGGCAAAGATATTATTGCCGAGTGCCCGACATAATGCACTCGGCAAAGAGGAAAATTCCAGTAGTGATGACTTGTAATTTTAGCATCAGCACACGCGGCAGCCACTTCAGCCCAAAAGAATGTTCAAAGAAACATAACAGAGTCATGTAAGAGTCAGAGCTTCTTGATCATAAGTTTTTATACTTCAACAAAGATGCTAGCATGCTTTTGGTGAATCCAGTTCAACAGAATCCACTTATGTGGAATCTGTAGCTGAAAAAAACCCTAAATACTGCAGCTGATGTTGATATGAAGAGCTAGGCTGTCAAGAAGCACTACCACACTCAACAACCCTCAGGCGAAAGGCTATGTGTGTTCCCTACCTTATCATCTAGTGAGATGAAAGGCGATTCGTTCACAACATAACCCTCTAGTGTCGGAAAGAAGGCATGTGGTACTAGAGTTTGTTTGAGCAGAAGTCGAGTAGGACCGATGCCTTTGCAGTGGAAGCTATCAGCCAAGTGGCCATCCATGTCAATCTGATGAAGCCAATCGTCAAATCTGACCAGTACGAACACATCACCATCCCAAGACGGGGCCACCACCTTAGTCAAACTTTCCAAATTGCACTCTTTTTTTAGAATTTTCAAATTGCACCCTGATCTTTTCAACCGGCAATTCAACCATGTATTTTAATTTCCATACCTCACCTTTGTAGTTCTCCATTACCCAGATTTCAACGATTGTCCCTTTATCATTAAAACTGGACATGCCGAGCATGTCACCCATCTCAAAAAGGTGAGCGTAGTCAGGAACAATCGGAGAGCACATATGCCTGAACGACTCAACAATTGTGTCAAATACTATTATCTTGTGGCCTGTGTACCAATGCAGTCCACTACTAAACAGCATAGACCTCCGGTTGTACTTCACTTCATTTGCTTCAGGAAACCCTATGTGCCTCGGCGGCTGGCTGGAGCCAAGTGTGAAGACATACACGCCACCTTGAGCGTCAAGTGCCAGTCCATCATGCATCAACCTCGGGTACTGGTACAGCAGTAGACGGTACTCCCCCGTAGGACCGTGCGGGTACATCCCCAAAACGGCGAAGCCATGAATTTGCTGGAGGGGAGCATACTGACGAGTTGCCGGGTTGCAGATGGAGAAGCGCCCCCTGGAGAGGGAGAGGATGAGCAGGCCGTCGCAAGATTCCTCGATCACAAAGATGTCAATGCCGCAAAGTCGCGAGATGGACTGGAGCTGGACGGCGGCATCGACCCCTGCTCTGTTGTCGAAGGGGATGATGTCTAGGGACTCGATGGCGTCATCGACGCAGTTGTAGCCGTGGAGGAGGGGAAGGGTGGGCTGATGGCAGTGGTGGGCGAGGAGGAAGTCGTGCGTGGAGGTGGCACTGTGCCAGATGCGGCAGACGGCACGACAGCAGAGGAGGGCTCTGGGGGGCAGGCGGACGAGGATCTCCCATATCACGATCGCATCCGGGAGGGCAGGGAGGAGAGTCGTCGCTCCTGCTGCGGCGGCCTCCGCCATGGTCGCTGTCTGGGAGCCCTCGATCCGTCCCAGTTGAGCAAAGCAAGAGGAGCCGTCTAGGTCTTTCGCTCTGGCGAAAATAACGCAGATGCATTTGGGCTGGGCATACCCCGTTTCGCTGCTAGCTCTTAAACGGGCTGGGCTTAGCTCAGTTTTTTTTTTTAATTTCAACTTGCTATAATATGAAAAAGAACATACAGAACTCTGAGTTGCCTCAAAAAAAAAAAACTCGGAGATGGAAAACTAGCTGCTCTATCTCTCATTATTTAATGCCGAAAAAGGGTTTCCCCCGCTTTGTATTACAAAGCAACCAACTCCGATACAACCAACGATAGGTGCTGGGGCGGAAACAGCACAGGCACGCCCAAAAGAAACGAGAGAGAAAGCATAAAAGAAACAAATGCCGACAACGGCGGCCCAGCAAAAACGGAGAAGCCTCGCGACCGCTGCGCCCACCGAAGACCTCCCACCAGGCTCCTAGACTCCGAAACGCCGGTACCAATCAACACCTCCAAGAAGGAACACGACGATGACGACGCTGCTGCAAAGGGTTTCCCCCGATACTCGGCGAGGAGAACGGAAGGGTAGCCCCGACGCCCCCCAGGAAGGTCCGGCGGCACCCGCAGGCGCGACCGCGTCGGTGTCGGCCAGGCAAACAGGGATTTCTCCCGATCCCCACCTTCACCTCTGGCGCTCCGGAGTCCGCCACCAAACCGTCCACCGCCCTGCGCCAACACGGACTTGAAGCATCCCACGCTGCCTCACCACGGCAACGCGAAGGGGCCTGCACAACGAAGAAGAGGAGCCGGGACTAGGGGCAGCAACACCGTCGGCACGCTGGAGGTCCCAACCTCCACCGTCAACGACGGTAACCGACCGGACGCAATAGCAGGCGCAAACCAGGCCCGTGGGCCCACAGGCCCGGCCGGGCCCTCAGATGCCCGTAAAGCACCCGCTTTCGCGCTGCAGAAGGCACGCCGTCGGCGTCACCGCCCCCGGTCCAAGCCGCTCCTCCGCATCCCCGCACAGAAGGCATCGTGGCTGCGTCGGAGCCGGCCCGCTAGGACCCAGATGGGGCCCTAAGGGCCCAGATCTGGGCCGGGGGCGCGCCGCCGGCCACCCAACACCACTAGCCCGCCCCGCCGCCAAGAGGAAGCACCACCACCACGCGCACCGCCGGCCACCGCCACCAGGTCGCCGGACCGCCACCGGCCGAGCCGCACCACCGCCGCACGCCCGCGACAGGGAGGAACCCTAGCAGCCGCCGAGAGCCCGAAGCCGGTCCCCAGCTGCCGCCCACGCCGCCCGCGGCCCGCGTCGCCTGGCCAGATCCGCCGCTACCGCCGACGAATCGCGCCCACGCACGCCCCACCAGGCAGCCGCCGCGCCACCACGAGGCACCAGCGGGGACGACACGCCGCCACCACCAGGAGCTCCTGGATCCGCGCCGCCGAGCCCCGCCACAGCCCGACGCCTCCTGCAGCCCGCCGTCCCGCGCCGGCCAGGAGCTCCGCGAGGAGGAGAGGATGCGACCCCGCCGCCGCCCACGCCAACCGGGCTTCGCCCGGCGGCACCCCTAGGCGGCGGCGAGGGAGAAGGAGGCCGGAAGAGAGGAAGCTGGGGGTGGGGCTAGGGTTCCCCCGGCCCGCTCGCCGGAGCGGCGGCGGGGGTGGGGGAGAGGGGGCCCTGTGAACATGCTTGTATTATTTAATGGATATTTAATTCTTAAAAAATATGCAAAACAGACTTTTTAGAACACTAATTTTGTTTCTTTTCATGTCACGCAGTCAAAATACGCGAACATGCTTGTTGCCCAAAATCATTCATATTTGCTGCAAATAAAATTTTCCTATTTCTTTGAATTTACTGTTCACCTGGGTGAGCTCGGGACCCAAAACGCCATCTCCACAAGCAAAAGTTATTTCTGTGATTTGTGTACGCAGTAGAGAAGCTAGACTTATTATGCATCTTATTAAATGAAAAGGACTAAATAGAGCACTTTAAGATATTGTGGATCAGGGTTCAGGGATGGCCCTTCAAGACTCCGCTGGATCAACGATTTTTGTTGCATGCATGTATCTCATGGGGTGCGCCGACGCGGTCAATGCTGATCTTGCAGCAATGGTGAAAGGCCTGGCCCTCGCTCTTCATTGGTCTCCTCTTGCGATCACCTTGGAGATGGATTGTACTGAAGCCAACGCCCAACACGTCGCGATACTCTTCACGTGTTCAGACAATTCATGAACTAGTCTAGGAAAGAGATGTGTCGATTATCAAGATTAATCGCGAAGCCAACTCCTTGAGTCACGACTTAACGTAGCTAGGTAGAGAACAAGTGAAAACGGCAGTGTGACTACTAAACTTTCCTCCAGAAATAGCTACTGCCGTGAACTCGGATTGTATCTCTATTGCTAGCTAGCTAATATATTCATTCTTTCCGCGTATTTTATTATTGCGGATCAGGAAATTATATCCAAACACCCAATATTCATTTCAACTCCAGAGCTCACATGCTCTCGGTTGAATAGTAAAATGAAAAAAATAGTCGATTATTTAAAAATAAGACTTTTTTAACATGTTAATGTATAATGTCTTCTAAGTATGTGAACATGTTGGTGGAGAAAAATATTCATTGTGATCTAGACAAATAAATGTACTACAAGTAGCCATGGTACATATATTGTTTTCATAATTGTTTTGCACCATGTACAAGACATGCAGCCAAAACGCTGCCCTCGAACACCCACTATGTAGTAAGAAAACAAATCCTAAGATATGGAATTGATACACCATTTAATTGATATCATTTAGCAAAATGAAACACAACATATGCATCGGTCTTTCAGTCGCAAATTAACTTGGGTTACAAGTGTGGAACCTTGTAACCGCGCCACGCTGCCGCAAGCGCTGTGTTGTACCGCGGCGTTCGGCGCTGGCACTCAGGCCACTACGCTACCGAGAGCACCTGTGAGGGTGAGCAGAAGTCGCTCGGGACTTTCAAGACCCCAGAGATCGCCGCGCGTGCATGGAGGTGCAGTCGGAGCCAGGCCGATCTCAACTTCCTCAAGGTAATCGGCAAAGGAGGTGTAGTTCCTCGCAGCTCCTATACAGATTGTTCCCGTGAGGAGGAGACGGCACACCGCCAGGACGACGCGCAACAAAGGGCAGAGGATAGGGGTGCGTTGTACATGGCGATGTTCGCTGAGGCCAATCTGGACCTTGTGAAACCAGAGCTTGCATTCTTTGCCAAGAGGGACAAGGAGTGCATGAAGAAGGTTGACGAGGAGATGGATCGAAAAATTGTCGACGAGGTCGATGAGATGTTTGACTAGCTCAAGAGGGAGGGCTTCTACGAGGTACGGATGACGTGAAACTGTCTACCGGCAATGAGCACAAGGCAGGCCCCTCCGGCGACCACCAGAGGTGATCAACCTCAATGACGACGATGACGAATTGTACTAGTACCGTTGGCGTCATGGTCCGTGATGATCTACGGTAGTAGTATGTCCGTAGTGGTGCTGGTCTTTTCTAATATTGTATAATTACGTTGTTTGAAATGTTTAATGTTCAACTAGAGTTAGAAATTTCAGAATATGCAATGAATCATGTTCAAGTGATCATTTAATGGCGGAACCAGGTGCCCAAATGTGACGCCCCCGACTTAATCGTGCACTAATCATACACGCAAATGCACACGATCAAGCCTAAGGATTCACGGGAAGATATCACAACACAACTCTAGACACAAAATTAAAATAATACAAGCTTTATATTACAAGCCAGGGGCCTCGAGGGCTCGAAAACAAAAGCTCGAGTCATACAAGCATCAGCGGAAGCAGAAGTATCTGAGTACAGACACAAAGTTAAACAAGGGTGCCTTAAGAAGGCTAGCACAAACAGCGACAATGATCGAAAAGGCGAAGGCCTCCTGCCTAGGGCCTCCGAACTACTCCTGGTCGTCGGGGATCTCCACGTCGTAGTAGGCTCCTCCGGGG
This sequence comes from Elymus sibiricus, assembly GCA_039707655.1. Classification (NCBI taxonomy): domain Eukaryota; kingdom Viridiplantae; phylum Streptophyta; class Magnoliopsida; order Poales; family Poaceae; genus Elymus; species Elymus sibiricus. Next base: position 410,789,037 of record CM077668.1, on the reverse strand, counting down.
ATCTCCTGCTCCTGGGCTCCGTCGTCTGATCGTAGCAATCGGGTATGGGAAAAAGGGGAAGCAAAGCAACCGTGAGTACTCATCCAAAGTACTCGCAAGACTGACATCAGAACTATACTAATTATGCATTGGTATCAAAGGAAGGGGCTGTATCTGTGGACTATACTGCAGAAATACCAGAACAAAGGGGGGAAAAGCCTAGCCTAACGAATACTAGCATCTTGAAGCAATTCTTGCAGCATCAGAAGAGAGTAGAACAAGTAATATATATATCATCAACCATATAATAGCAATGCCCTGGGATACTTCCTCGACTACCCTGCGAGAAAGTGATTCCGAGAGCAGTAGTAGCAGTTTATTATTGTAACAATATCCATTTGTAGTTGCAGCAGATCAGGATACAACTCCGAGCGTCCTGTTACCGTGGACACGGCTATTCGAATAGATTACTTCCCTGCAGGAGTGCACTACTGTTACCCAACACGCTCGATTAACTCTGGCCGGACACACTTTTATCGGGTCATGCCCGGCCTCGGCTGATCGACACGACGTAGTCCTACCTAGACTCAACAGGGAGGTCCCCGCCGGTCTACATCCTAAGCGCTCAGGGGTCTTGGGCCATCGCCCTTAGCACTCCGGGTCGTTGTGTGCAGGGTGGATACCAGCGCCACCCGTGTGCTGGGTGACACGATCCGACCCAGCCACAATGCTAAACTGGATGTCTGATAGAGCTTTCGGCTGATACATACGACGCCAAGGGTCCCATAACCATTATCCCACGTGGTGGTAGTGCGTATAGGGCCAACGACCCACTCAGATCAAATACCCAAATCCGTTAGGCGTATTTAGAAACTTGCGGAGACGAACAGGATCCCTGTCGCTCCGACTTGATAACACACGGCTCGCGGGTGCTCTTGGAGCCGACCCGTCTTTAACAACGGGAGCTGTCGGGTCTCAGGTCCATCTCTACTGGATGGTACCGCCAGCCCTTCAGTTCCCCAATAATAAATGAAAGTAAATGTGTGAGCATTCTCGTGATCTCCGCCACGGGGATCACGACCCGAATTCTAGCGTAGCAACATGGACAAGGGTGTAAGGCCAGCTGGTGGGGCTCTGACCAACCTATACTAAGAAATTAGGATAACAGGAAAGGTATCAACAACAGTTACAAAATCAGGCTATGCATCAGAATAGGAGTTATTGGAATAACAACAGGGGCAATTCTAATGCGCAAGCAATAGAGAGAGAGAGAGTAGGCGATATCTGGATGATCAAGGGGGTTTTGCTTGCCTGGAAGCTCAGCTGGAGGGGGTCTGGTCGTCGACGACGTAGTCGTACTCAGCAGTGTCGTCGGCAGCCTCGGGGTCAATCGAGAGAGAAGGAGGGGGAAAAAACAATAAATACAATGCAACAATATGCAACACAAATGCATGGCATGGCAATATGCTATGCTGGGGGTGACCTAACGCAGTGCTACACGTGGCAGATGAAGCGGGAAATTAACTGGAACGTTTTCCCGGTTTCGAACATCTGTCAGACAGATGAACCGGAGGGGAAGGTTCCATGTTTGCAGTGCTGGAGGCATCTGATAGGTATGTGGATAGTGTATTCGGGTTCGTCTCATTTTTCTGATCAACTTTCATGTAGAAAACTTTTTCATCCGAGTTACGGTTTATTTTATATGATTTTTCAAAGTTTTAATCATTTTCTGGAATTTCTGGAATTTAATTTAAATTCGAACTTAAAATAGGAAAATGCTACGGGTACACAGAGAGTGTACCCAGAGATGTGCATCTGTGGCTGACATGTGGGTCCCAGTGGCAGAGTTGACCCAGTCAAAGTTTGACTGGTCAACAGCTACTGTTCATAGGGCCCACCTGTCAGTGCCTTATATTTTATTTATTTTTTATTTTTTTATTTTATTTTTTTATTACTTTTCTCTTTTTTTTTTATCTGGGCCGGCGACACTCGACAGTGGCCCAGCCGGCCACTGGGGGCGGTCAACGCGCGCGCGCACCCGCAAAGGGGCGGCCGTGGCCAGCGGCTAGCGCGGCGATGACGGGCGCCAGCCGGCGACGACGGGCGCGGCCTCGAGCGGGCGGCGATGGTTAGCGGGCGCGGCCGGCGGCAAGCTGCAGGCGGCGGCAGAGGCAGGGGCGGCACACAGGGGTAGGGGCAGCAGCAGCAGCGGGAAGCAGGAGCGAGCGGGGGCGGCGCGGCCGCGCGCGCGGGGTTGCGGGCACGGCGAACAGGGGGCGCGGGCGGAGCGCGGGCAGGGGAACCCGGGGCGCGGCCGGCGCGGGGTAGAGGCGGGGCGCACGGGAGCGCGGCCACGGGCGCGTGCGGGCTTGGCGAGCGCGAGCGCGAGCTCGCGCGGGTTCGGTGAGGGTGTCCTGGACTAGGGGGTACTCGGGCTGCCGGCCTACCTCTCGTGGGCCGGACTGGTGGGCCGCTCTCTAGTCGTCGATGGAAGGCCGGATTGTGGGCGACCCCGTGTATCAGAAGGAAACCTCCGAAGACTTGGCGTCTCCTCCAAGGAATAATTGGCGTGACCGGCATGTTTATCCCCTGATGGTAACCGACCATGTGTAACCCTAGGACCTCCTGGTGTCTATATAAATCAGAAGGCCTAGTCCGTAGAGGATCATCATATCATATTCATTACCTAGGGTTTAGCCCATCCGATCTCGAGGTAGATCAACCCTGTAACCTTCATACAATCACATCAATACAACCTAGCAGGACGTTGGGTATTACCTCTTCGAAAGGGCCCGAACCTGGGTAAATCATCGTCTCTATGCTCTCTATTAACCATCGATTCCTAGACCCACAGTTCGGATCCCCTACCCGAGATCTGCCGGTTTTGGTACCGACATTGGTGCTTTCATTGAGAGTTTCGCCATGGGTCATCAAGGATCAATAGCTCGCCTAATCATCAGCAACAGCGCTAGCCGTAGGGACGCTTTCGTTCCCGGCCAGCTCTTCGCGTTCGGCAGCGTCATGCTACACGCCGATCCGGCCGGTCGCCTCGGCCAGGTCAACAGCTTCGCCCCCGACCAGGAGATCAGGTTCGGAAACCTAGAATTCATCGCCGACTCCCGGGGAGATCTTATCCTCACGGGGTCCTCAACCTCACCTGAAGGACCCGCAAATCTTGAAGCATCGACTTCAAGTACGGCTGATCCTACTGCCGAGACGGCCGCCACTTCGGATCCAGCCTCGAGCCCGGATCTAATCTCCGCACTCGGCTGCCGAAGATCAGCCTCGGCCAAACATGACGGCAGGACAAATCCAGACGCCCCCTGTTGTAGGGTGGAGACCCTAAGGGTTGATCTTTTCACACTTGGAGTGTAAGAGGGATGAACTCACAAGAACACAAGAGAGAAATCACTCAAACAAACCCAAATCACACATCCACTAGAGTAGCATACATAGATCCACAAGCATGCATGAACAATCAAAGGAAAATAGCACAAAGATAAGGTTCTTCCCACTCCAAAGGAGGTAAGGTCTTGATGATGCTATGATGGGGATCATTCCCTAGAAGGGGCCTTGAATCCACTAGGGGATCTTCTCTCTAGGTGGTCTTGATCTCCAAGAGGAGTGGTAGATGAGCAAAGCCCTCTATGAATATCTCAATACACTTTGCTAACCCTAACAAATGGTCTCTCCTCGGAATATATAGTATGTGGGAGGTAAGGGACGAAGTGGGGGGGGGGGTAAAACAGCCACACACAGCCAGCTCGCTGGGAGGGGCCGTGCGCACAGGCTAAGTAGGCCCCGTGCGCACGGGGTGACCCGTAGGTTTGCCGTAGCCCGTGCGCACGGGGTCTTTGGGGGCCCGTGCGCACGGGGTGTCCAGAGACTTTCTGGACAGGCCGTGCGCACGGGGTCCAAAGAGGCCGTGGGCACGGGGTCGCCTGGGCGCTCCTTCTTCTTCCCGTTGCTTGACTCCGTCTTCTTGGTGGTGCTCATGTTCTTCTTCCTGGACTTGACGAGGCTCCCTAGCTTCTTGGTGGTCGACTCCATCATGCCTAATGATACATAGAGTTCCTTTGTGAGGTAGCATCCAAGTTCCATCCATATCCATATGAAAGTTGTAAAGGAGTGAGTTCACCTCGTTCTCGATGGCACGTGCGCGAGCTCTTGTCATAGGTCCACTTAGTGCTTGGTGAAGTGGTGAAGTATCCATGGGGATGATCGAAGTATGCTCCGCATCATCTCCCCCCCCCCCTTGGGAAAGATCCGCCCTCGGATCAATATCTTCATCACCATGGTAGGGAGATAGATCCTTGACGTTGAAGGTGTCACTCACATTGTACTTGTCCCGTGGGAGGTCGATCTTGTATGCATTGTTGTTGATGCATGCTAGCACCTTGAATGGCCCATCGGCGCGAGGTAGAAGCTTTGACTTGCGTTCGTTGGGGAAGCGGTCCTTTTGAAGATGTAGCCACACGAGATCACCGGGGTTGAATATCATGGGATGCTTGTTTGCGTTGAGCTTGTTGGCGAGTCATTGTACTTGGCGTTCTATCATGAGCCTTGTGTCTTCATGCACCTTCTTGATATATGTTGCTCTTGCGCTTGCGTCCAAGTTCGCTCGCTCTTGTAGTGGTAGCGGTAGGATGTCCAATGGCGACAAGGGGTTGAAGCCATAGACCACTTCGAAGGGAGACTTGCCCATGGTAGAGTGTCTTGCTCGATTGTAGGCGTACTCGGCGATCGGTAGGCATTCTTCCCATTCCGTGAGGTTCTTCTTGATCAACACGCGAAGTAGTGTAGAGAGCGTCCGGTTGGTGACTTCCGTTTGACTATCGGTTTGTGGGTGATAGGCCGACGTGAAGAGGAGCTTGATCCCGAGCTTGCCGCATAGTGTCTTCCAAAAGTAGCTTAGGAACTTGACATCGCGGTCCGATACAATCGTCTTGGGCATTCCATGAAGTCGCAAGATTTCCCTACAAAACAAATTTGCAACGTGTGAAGCATCGTCGTTCTTGTGACATGGAATAAAATGTGCCATTTTAGAGAAACGGTCAACAACGACAAAAACCGAGTCTTTTCCATTTCTTGTTCTAGGCAAGCCAAGCACAAAATCCATACTAATGTCTTCCCATGGATGATATGGTATAGGAAGTGGCATATGTAAACCGTGAGATTGAGCTTGTGACTTAGCTTTGCGACATGTGGAGCAACGATTGGTGTAGAGTGCGACATCACGAAACATCTTGGGCCAAAAGTACTTGTTGGAGAGCGTGGCAAAAGTCTTGTCGCGACCAAAATGTCCCATAGGTCCACCACCGTGAGCCTCTTGCAAAAGCAACAAACGAAGAGAAGACTTGGGAACACAAAGTTTGTTAGCACGCATAAGGTATCTATCCTTGAGATAATATCGCTCCCAATAAGTGTTAGCAAGACATTTGCCATAAGGAGTTGCAAAGGAATCATCATGCTCATATAAATCTTTAATGTGCTCAAAGCCAATAACATTCAATTCAAGTTGTGTAACTATCATGCACTTGCATGAAAGAGCGTCCGCCACAACATTCTCCTTTCCCTTGATATACTTGATGATGTAAGGGAAGGACTCAATAAATTCACTCCATTTAGCATGCCTTTTATTCAATTTAGTTTGACCCTTTAGGTACTTGAGCGTTTCATGATCGGTATGGATGACAAATTCACGAGGTCGCAGATAAGGCTCCCAAACATGCAAGACTCTCACCAAAGCATACAACTCTTTGTCATAGATGGGATAATTAAGTTGAGCACCGGAAAGCTTTTCGCTAAAATATGCAATGGGTCGCTTTTCTTGCATTAAAACTTCACCTATGCCATTACCACTAGCGTCACAATGCACTTCAAATGTTTTCTCAAAGTTTGGCAAGGCAAGAATTGGAGTATGTGTAAGCAAATTCTTAAGCTCATTAAATGCGGTATCTTGGGATGGTCCCCAAACAAAAGGAGCGTTCTTCTTACTCAAAGCATGTAATGGTGAAGCAATAGTGCTAAAGTCCTTAACGAAGCGATGGTAAAATCCGGCTAGACCAAGGAAGCTACGCACTTGTTGCAAGTTGGTTGGTTGTGGCCAAGTTTTAATAGCATCAATTTTAGACTCATCAACTTCAACACCCTTAGAAGAGACAACAAAGCCCAAGAAAACAAGCTTATCAACACCAAAAGTGCATTTTTCCCTGTTAGCATAAAGTCGCTCGTCTCTAGGAACTTGCAATACGTCCCTAAGGTGCTTGACATGATCCTCAAGAGATTCACTAAACACAAGAATGTCATTAAAATAGACCACAACACAAATGCCAATGTATTTGCGAAGAACATAATGCATCACACGCATAAAAGTGCTAGGAGCTTGCGATAAACCCATAGGCATGACTAACCATTCATACAAGCCAAATTTGGTTTTGAAAGCCGTTTTCCATTCATCACCTTCTTGCATGCGTATTTGATAGTAACCACTTTTAAGATCAATTTTTGAGAAAATGGTGGCGCCACTAAGTTCATCAAGCATGTCATCAAGGCGTGGAATGGGATGTCGATATCTAACGGTGATAGCATTTATGGGACGACAATCAGAACACATGCGATAGGTACCGTCTTTCTTAGGCACAAGAATGACCGGAACGGCACATGGACTCAAGCTCTTGCGTACATACCCATTCTCCATGAGATGTTGCACTTGCCGTTGGATTTCTTTGGTCTCGTCGGGGTTGACACGGTATGGTGCCTTGTTCGGTAGAGGTGCGCCGGGGACGTGGTCGATGTAGTGTTCGATACCGCGTAGAGGAGGAAGTCCGGGAGGTAGCTCATCGGGAAACACGTCCTTGTATTCCTGCAAGAGATGAGACAACACCAGAGGAAGATGTTGTGAAGTATTAGTCCGCTCAGCTTCACCTTTGCATAAAAGCACAAAGTGAACAACACTAGATGGGCTCTCACTCACATCCCTCAAATCTCTTTTGGTGGCTAGTAGAACTAAGTTTTTCTTGTCGCACATCGTGGAGTCACTCAATTTTGGCTTTTGGCGCTCACTCTCTTTTTGGTGGTTCTCTCGCTCTCTAGTCTCTCCACGATGGCCCGATGCTTGATTGTCGGCGACGACTTGACTTGGAGACATTGGTCGAAGAACGAATTCCTTGCCCTTCATCTTGAAACTGTAGTGGTTGGTCCGTCCGTTGTGGATGACGCCGCGATCGAATTGCCATGGTCGCCCAAGTAGGAGATGGCATACGGACATGGGAACCACATCACACTCCAAGGTATCTTCGTAGGCTCCGATCTTGAAGGATACTTGGACGGTGTGCTCCACTTGAAGTGTGCCGGAGTCGCTAAGCCATTGGACCTTGTAGGGGCGAGGGTGCTTCTTCTTGACCAATTGTAGCTTGGAGCATAATTCTTCACTTGCCAAATTGTGGCAACTTCCGCCATAGATGATGACCTTGACGGAACGTCCTTGGATGCCCGCTTTGGTGTGGAAGATATGGCAACGTTGGTCTTCTTCTTGATGTTGTTGAAGTGTCAAGACCTTGGAGACAACAAGAGCGGGACTCGCATCATTGTCGCAATAGATTTGTGCATCTTCGTCTTCATTCACTTGTCAGTGCATAGCCACATGCTCGAGGGCTTCCTTTTCATCTTCGCTCATTGAGTCGTAGGTGCCGTCGTCGTTGAGGATCATAGTGCGTCGAGTTGGGCACTCGAAAGACTTGTGGCCTCGGCCCTTGCAAGTGAAGCACTTGATGTCACTTGTCTTGTTGGCATCCGTAGGAGGTGTCGATGACGAAGGCTTTTGCTTGGAGTTGCTTGTAGTAGTAGGAAGACGACTCGAAGATGTCGAAGGTTGCTTGGAGCTTGACTTGTCGCTGGTACTTGTGGTAGCTCGAATCGTGGAAGGAGTTGCCGTAGTCGTTGAAGTTTGAGTGTATGAGCCGTAGGTCTTGGAAGAGTACTTGGAGTACTTGTAGTCGTCTTGCACTTGTCGCTCTGCCTTGGTCGCTTGGTGCACTAGCTCGAGGAGGTTGGAGTACGGTTGGAAGTCCGCTATTTTCTTGATGGGATGGTTGAGGCCATTCAAGAAACGCGCCATAGTTTGTTCATCATCTTCCGTGACATTGGCTCGTATCATGGAAACTTCCATTTCTTGATAGTATTCTTCAACCGACTTGGTTCCTTGCTTGAGGAGTTGGAGTTTGTTGAAGAGGTCGCGGGTGTAATATGTAGGCACAAAACAAGCTCTCATGACATCTTTCATCTGATCCCAAGTCGCGATGGGTGGCTCGCCCTTTTCTTGACGCCTTGCGATCACTTGCTCCCACCAAATGAGAACATAGTCTTGGAACTCGAGAGATGCCATGGCGATCTTCTTTTCTTCGTCGTAGTTGTGAAGGCGAAATATCTTGTCGACCTTCAATGCCCATGAGAGGTATTCTTCGGGATCGTTGCCGCCGTGGAACTTGGGCATGGTGAACTTGAGCTTGCCAAAACGTTGTTCCTCATCATGGCGACGTTGGTGAGGTCGATCTTGACGAGGTGGTGGATCGTCATCCTCATGCTCCGCTCGATTTGCTTGGCGCGATGGTCTTGGAGGTGGATTGTCATCCTCATGCTCCGCTCGATTTGCTTGACGTGGTGGTCGTGGTGGTGGAATCCGAGATCGATTTCTTCTTTCTTGGCGCTCCTCAAGGTGATCTTCTTCTTCTTGTTGTTCATGTCATCGCGCTTCTTCTTGTTCACGCACACGATGGTTGCGCTCGTTCATAGCATGAGTTGCTTCTCGGAGAGCACGTTGCGCTTCAAGTGCTTGTTCTTCTCGGCGTAGTAGTTCTTGCCTGAGGGCATCGCCGTCTTGGTCATTTCGTCGTGGACGTGATGGTACTTGGCCTTGGTGCGCTTGACGTTCTCGTGCTCGAAGTCGGTCTTGTAACCCATTGCCATGGAATGGATTTTGTGGAGCTTGATGATCGTCATGATTGTTGCGCTGATGAGAACATTCTCGAGATGGACTTGATCGTGAAGAAGAATCCGAAGAGTGTCGACTTGAGTGACGCTGTCTTGATGATGAAGTCGTGGAAGTGGCGCGGTTGGCCATGATGTCTCGCAATTCGTTCATTTGAGATGAAAGCTTGGCGTCGAAGTAGTCCCTTGTTCGTGTTTCGGAGTGGCGCAAGTCGGTGGCGAGTTGCTCGATGCGATCTCCCAAAGCATCACTTTCTTGGTGTAGCGCTCGTTGGACGGCGAAGAGATGACCCTTGGTGATGAAGTCGCACGTCTCGTCTTGCTCTTCAAAGAGCGGGTTCTCCGATGTACTTGGCCTATCCATCATAGTCAAGTGGTGGTGAGTAGGAAATGAGAGAACAATACCAAAGTTACCTTTTCCGATGATTGAGGATGTATCAAGTATCACTCAATGTAATGCAACAATAGTAGAATTGGTACCGGGTTTGTTTCTCACACCTACAAAGTAATGCTTATGGAGTAGCTCAGTTAGGATGAGTGGCACAAAATTCAAGCAAGTGTTAGTCAAGATATCGCAAATGTTGAGAAGATTCACAAATTGCAAGTAAGACAAATAGATCAACACCCTAGTAGAACACTTGGAAACTCACACACAAAGATGAATGGGATCCGCACAACCAAGGAATGAGCTCAAAAATGTGGAACCACGGAAAATTCTCTTGTTGCACAGATGCTAGAGAGACACTAGCTTGATTGCTCAAATGGGCTAGATACGCTTGTGCACCAACCTAAGAGAGTAACGTGCTTGTCTTCAATCCCAAGTGTGATATGTATGTATGGTCCTATATGATGTAATATGCAAAAAGGCTCAATGCTATTGCTTACAAGCTCTTTGTTTCTTCTCTTTTGCTTAAAAGCTTTTTCTGTTCTTTTTTTTTACTATGCCAAAATGCTTGATGCTAGAGCCGATAACTAAGACAAGTAAGTAAGATATGCACGGGAGAGACTTATGGCACGATGATGATAGCAAGAGCAATGCACACTAAATGTATCTATGCAGAGTAGGCGTATCACTATCGTGCACAAATGCGTGGCCCGTTAATTCTCAACTTGCTAGTCTCGATGGGTAAGTGACGCAAAATGGCTCAAGTCTATCAATACAATGGCAAGGGTTAGTACAAGATGTCATTGAGGTTACCGTCCTTGCTTACGGTTGGTATGAAATGAAGTGGTCAATGTCGAAGTCGAGGTCGGGGCGATGATGAATGGCGGTGATGGTGATACTGAACCGTCCCTAAGTAGCCGAAACACCTTAGGACACGGCAACCGCAACTCAAAATCTCAAAGAAACACGTGTGTTAGTGCGGAAGAAGAAAATGGTGGAAGTGTGTGTAAAAACTGGACTAAAACAGGATGGGACAACTCTCTGGTGAGGCCGTGCGCACGGGGTCACAGGGGCCCATGTGCACGGGGTATCAGGGGCCCGTGCGCACGGGGTCGGCGGCTGCGGATGAACAGCGACCGATCCGTGGCAAAATTCGCAAAATTCGTGGAAAAACTATGGTGGGATGATGGGGGGTGGTGGGAAAGGGGTAGATCCAGTTGCCAAACACGAAATTTGTGGACCAAAATAACAAAATCTCACAAGATCTAACAAATGCAAAAAAAAAAATTTGGGATGGCTATTTTTGTGGGGATTTTCGAAATTGGGACAAAACAAAGCAAAATCAGGCTAGAAAGTGGGGGTAGGGACTCCAAGCTGTGAATCAACCTGGCTCATGATACCAAGATGTTGTAGGGTGGAGACCCTAAGGGTTGATCTTTTCACACTTGGAGTGTAAGAGGGATGAACACACAAGAACACAAGAGAGAAATCACTCAAACAAACCCAAATCACACATCCACTAGAGTAGCATACATAGATCCACAAGCATACATGAACAATCAAAGGAAAATAGCACAAAGATAAGGTTCTTCCCACTCCAAAGGAGGTGAGGTCTTGATGATCCTATGATGGGGATCCTTCCCTAGAAGGGGCCTTGAATCCACTAGGGGATCTTCTCTCTAGGAGGTCTTGATCTCCAAGAGGAGTGGTAGATGAGCAAAGCCCTCTATGAATATCTCAATACACTTTGCTAACCCTAACAAATGGTCTCTCCTTGGAATATATAGTAGGTGGGAGGTAAGGGACGAAGTGGGGGGGGGGGGGGGTAAAACAGCCACACACAGCCAGCTCGCTAGGAGGGGCCGTGCGCACGGGCTAAGTAGGCCCCGTGCGCACGGGGGTCCCGTGTGCACGGTCCACGCCCGTGCGCACGGGGTGACCCGTAGGTTTGCCGTAGCCCGTGCGCATGGGGTCTTTTGGGGCCCGTGCGCACGGGGTGTCCAGAGACTTTCTGGACAGGCCGTGTGCACGGGGTCCAAAGAGGCCGTGGGCACGGGGTCGCCTGGGCACTCCTTCTTCTTCCCATTGCTTGACTCTGTCTTCTTGGTGGTGCTCCTGTTCTTTTTCCTGGACTTGACGAGGCTCCCTAGCTTCTTGGTGGTCGACTCCATCATGCCTAATGATACATAGAGTTCCTTTGTGAGGTAGCATCCAAGGTCCATCAATATCCATATGAAAGTTGTAAAGGAGTGAGTTCACCTCGTTCTCGATGGCACGTGCGTGAGCTCTTGTCATAGGTCCACTTGGTGCTTGGTGAAGTGGTGAAGTATCCATGGGGACGATCGAAGGATGCTCCGCATCACCCCTGTCACGGCCGTAGTGCGGGTTGACCCCGTAAACTGCCAGAACTTGGAGCCGACGGATCTCTCGTTATTAAACGGGATACTAGATCGAATCCAAGCCTTGGGAATCACCGATGGCCAGTCCTCGGTCTACGATCAGATCAGGCTTAAGACCGACGACAGCGAAATTCACACCCCTCCGTCCGCCCACTTGGTCGCCACGATCGAGGGCTCGACCGAGGGCTCGTCCCTCCCCCCGGAACCGGAAGCGCATGGAGTGCAAGTTCCCGATCAACAGGCCTCACCCTCCAGCTCGGCAGCCGAACTCCGCTCCGGAGAGGGTTTAGAGCCGAAGTCTGGTTCAGCACGCAACCTTGAGTCCGCGCACTCGAGCTCGGCCAACTATCCGGACCTAGAGCTCTGCGCGTTAGATTCCATGCCAATCCAGGACGCGGCCTCTAAAGACCCGGACTCACACTCCGCTGGGATCAATTTTTTTATCCCGCCCACCCCCCACGTCGAGTACTGTCCAAATAACTCAGGATGGCCCAACATATGGGACCTAATGTACGTAAAGCAACAGCCCGGAGAGACAGTTCGGCACTTCTGGGCTAGATTCCTTATTGTCAAAAACAAGATGACGGACGGCTGCATCAAGGAAATTCTGGAGATCTTTCGTCAAAACTGCCGAGACGAGGGCGTCTTAAACACCCTCGCCCACCGCCACATCCAAAATTTCTCTGATTTATCGGATTTGGTCTCCAAATACTGCACCATGGAGTATGCATGGCAGTCTTAGCTCGAGCAAACGGAGTCAATCCGTACAGAGGAACCAAACCGAGCTCGGGCAAAGCGCGCACACCCTCGCCGGACACACCAATACGAGCCATCCGAGAAAAGGATGAAACCCCTGACAAGATCCAGAACGGTCCTTGACGAACTACTGGACAAACCATGCCCCATACACTCTGTCCTCCTCAACACAAACCCAACCCACAGCCTTCGAGCTTGCTGGGTGGTCAGGCAAGTCGCCAAGAGCGGCGAAGTCATCCTCAGAGTCCCGTACTCAAATAAAAGTCCGCCAACGCCCTCTGATGACGTCGCCGAGATCCTAACAATCTACGAAACATATTCCTCGAAGAATCAGAAGAAGAGAGCCCTTCAAGAGCTCGCTCAAATTCACCATGTGGCAGAGACAGACTCATGGACAGACACACCCATCACTTTTAGTGAGCAAGACCAGCCAAGGTCCCGCCCTACTCGAGCTGCCACCGCCCTTGTCCTTGATCCCATAGTGGATGGATTTCGACTCCAAAAGGTGCTAATGGACGGCGGTAGTGGGCTCAACCTCATCTACGAGGACACCTTGGACAAAATGCAGTTTGACAGATCCCGCATCGAGCAAAGTCACACCACCTTTCGAGGGATCATCCCCGGAAAGGAGGCACGTTGCAGTGGCCGAGTCGCTCTTGATGTGGTCTTCGGAACTCCCGAGAACTACCGATCCGAAGAACTGCTTTTCCACATCGTGCCCTTTTGCAGTGGCTACCACGCCTTATTAGGGCGCGATGCCTTCGCACGATTCCATGCCGTCCCACACTATGGGTACATGAAGCTTAAAATGCCAGGGCCAAACGGCGTGATCACAGTAATAAGTGATCCGGACAGAGCTCTTCGGGCCGAGAATAAAACATCATCCCTCGCCCTCGAAACACTGTCCGAAGCCCTCGTAGCTGAAGAACTGACCGCGCTCCGGTCAACGGTGGATAAGGACGACGTAATCCTCGACAAAAGGCAAAAATCCACGTCCTTTAAACCAGCAGATGAAATCGTCAAATTCCAAGTACACCCAACAGATCCCAACAAGACGGCGTCCATTGGAGCTCAGCTGGACCCCGCGGTCGATGAAGAATTGCGCCAATTTCTGCGTGCAAACTGGGATATCTTCGCCTGGCACCCGTCAGACATGCCAGGGATCCCGCGTAGATTAGCCAAGCACAGCCTGAATATAATCAAAGGTTTCAAGCCAGTTAAACAGACTCTCCGTCGGTTTTCCGAACCCAAGCGTCAAGCTATGGGCGAGGAACTGGCAAAGTTGCTCGAAGCCGAATTCATCCGAGACATCAAACATCCAGAGTGGATTAGCCAATTTAGTCATGGTACCCAAGAAAGGTAAGTCCTGGCGGTTGTGTGTCGACTTCAAGGATGTAAACAAAGCTTGCCCCAAGGATCCTTTTCCCTTGCCCCGCCGGACACGACTCACTGTGTTTTCTCGACGCTTATTCCGGATACCACCAAATCAAAATGAAGCAGTCCGAATAAGCGGCCACAGCAATCATTACTCCCTACGGACCATTCTGTTTCAACACAATGCCCTTTGGGTTAAAGAACGCAGGGGCTACGTACCAACGCATGATTCAAACATGTTTGGAGAAACAAATCGGCAAAACAGTCGAGGCATATGTGGCCGACTTGGTCGTTAAGACCAAACACGTCAGCCAGTTGGTGGACGATCTCCGACAAACCTTCGATAGTCTTCGGACCTTCGATATACGGCTCAATCCGGAAAAGTGCGTCTTCGGAGTGCCGGCCGGTAAGCTGCTCGGGTTCATTATTTCCCATAGAGGAATAGAGGCCAACCCAGCGAAAATTCGGGCACTGTCCGAGCTGGCGATCCCCACTGAGCTAAAGCATGTCTAGAAACTCGCCGGCTGCGTTGCAGCCTTGAGCCACTTCATCTCACGCCTCGGAGAAAAAGCCTTACCACTCTATAAATTGCTCAAACGAACAAAGAACTTCGACTGGACCAGCGAGGCGGCGGCAACACTTGAGGAAATAAAAACTCTGCTGGCCAGCAACCCGATCTTGACAGCACCCAGCCCGGGCGAGCCAATGCTACTATATATCTCGGCCACGAATCAGGTGGTCAGCGCGGTTCTCGTCGTCGAACGAGATACAGAGGGTCACAAGCTCCAGGTGCAGAAACATGTGTATTACATATCCGAAGTGCTCACCCCATGTAAAACGAGGTACCCGCACTATCAGAAGATCGCCTACGCAGTTTTCATGGCATCCCGCAAGCTCCGCCACTAATTTCAAGAGTGCTCGGTCACGGTGGCATCCGAAGTACCACTGAATGACATAATCAACAATCGAGATGCCACCGGCCGTATAGCCAAATGGGCTATAGAACTCCTTCCCTTCGAAATCACATATCGACCGCGCCGAGCTATTAAATCTCAGGTTTTAGCTGATTTCGTCGCGGAATGGACGGAAGCCGAAATCCCTAGGGAATATAGTACATACTCGCATTGGACTATGTACTTCGACGGCTCCAAAATGCTCGCCGGGCTGGGGGCTGGCGTGGTCCTCACATCCCCCACTGGCGATAATATTCGGTACATACTCCAGATCATGTACACCGACTCCAACAACGCAGCCGAATACGAAGCTCTGTTGCATGGACTTCGGATTGCGGTGTCAATGGGCATACAGCGGCTTGAGGTACGGGGAGATTCTAATCTCGCCATCTCTCAAGTCAACGGCGAATTCGACGCAAAAGACCCAAAAATGACAGCATACCGCAACGCCGTCCTAAAAATCTCCGCCCGTTTTGAAGGACTGGAGTTTCACCATATACCTAGAGACAGCAATCAAGCTGCTGATACCCTTGCTCGAATGGGCGCCAAGCGCGACCGTGTCCCTGAGAACACCTTTCTAGAACGACTCTTCAAGCCGTCCGTGGTGTGGCAGGAGGATGCCCAGGGCTCAGAAACCACTACCTCGGGAGAGCTCGTCCCTCCGCCTATCGAACCAGATGACGGAATTATCGGGGGCTCGGCCATCGAAATGACATCTTCGGCTCACGAAGTCATGGCAGTAATTGCACCGTGGACCGAGCCCTTCCTCGCCTACCTCCTCCGCCAAGAATTACCGGCTGACCAGACTGAGGCAAGGTGTATCATTCGATGATCTAAAGCCTATAAAGTCAACGAGGGAGAACTATATAAGAAAAGCACTACTGGTGTCCTTCAAAGATGTATATCGAAAGAGGAGGGGAGGCAGCTCCTGGCCGAGATTCACGCTGGCATGGGCGGTCACCACACGGCAGGTCGGGCCCTGGTCAGCAAGGCTTTCCGAGCAGGGTTCTTCTGGCCAACTGCCCGAACAGACGCCCAAACTTTGGTCCAACATTGCGTTGGATGCCAGCTCTTTGCAAATCAGAGCCATATGCCCTTTCGCGGTCTGGGGGCTGGACATGGTCGGACCACTTAAAGGGGGGACCAAGAAAAAGAAATATTTACTCGTCATGGTAGACAAATTCACTAAATGCATTGAGGCAAAGCCGGTAACTTCGGCCAAGTCTAAGCCGGTCATCGATTTTATATCCGGCGTCGTACACCGTTACGGTGTCCCCCATAGCATAATAACGGACAATGGATCCAATTTTACTGCCCAGGAAGTCAAAGACTGGTGCACTAATTTAGGCATTAAGCTCGACTATGCCTCGGTATATCACCCACAGTCTAATGGACGGGTCGAGAGAGCTAATGGACTGATCTTGAGCGGCATCAAGCCCCGCCTGGTCCGATCTTTAAAAGAATCCGACTGCCATTGGGTCGAGGAGCTTGACTCCATATTGTGGGGCCTGCGCACCACTCCTAATCGATCCATGGGCTACACACCGATCTTCATGGTGTATCGGGCAGAAGCCGTCCTCCCCAGCGACCTTATTCACGATGCCCCTCGGATGCGTATGTATGAAGAAAAGGAGGCCGAGCTTGATCGGCAAGATGACCTGGACGCCCTGGAGGGCGAGCGCGACATAGCTCGGGCTCGCTCTGCTTTTTATCAGCAGTAGGCCAGACGTTATCAGAGCAGGGAAGTACGGGCAAAGGCCTACAACGTCGGCGATCTAGTCCTGCACCTCCCGGAGAAGCAGAAGCATAAGCTGTCGCCCAAATGGGAGGGGCCCTTCATAATCGATCAAGTACTCGCGGGCGGAGCATATCGTCTCCGCGACCCAAAGGACGACCGCCTCGAGCCAAACCCATGGAACGCAGCTCGTCTACAACGTTTCTACGGTTAACTCCGCGACCTCGCCTTGTTCAGTCTATCCTTCTCGGATTTATATTTTTCTAGTCAATAGTCTTTCCCAGGTTGTGTCCGGACACGCCGAACTACGTTAAGTTTCTCTTCGGCAAACATCTTTGAATGTACCACACGCTGTTACCTAGGGGCTTCTTTTGCGGAGCCAATCATATTTTATGCAACCATTCAATTTTACGTGTTCGCAACCTTCCTGTATCGTTCTAAAGCCACTATATGCATCAATTTGACTTAAGATTTGGCCAAGCTGGGTTGCCTCGCTCCTGTGTTTACCCCCTACGTTCCCGATTGTTCGGCTAGGGAGTAAAGGGAGCACCTCTGTGATTGTTATGTCCGGATTTCCCGGGTACGTACCTCAGACGGGTGAAGCCAAAAGCTAGTGTTCTTAAGAACATAATTGGTCGGCCATGGGGGAAGTGAAAATAATTGGTAACTATCACCAAGTTTTCGGGGTATTTTCCCGAAGTAACCATCCCCGTCTACTTCGGGTATTCGGTTATTCACCCACGGTTAACATGGTCACCCGACGAAAAGGACCTATAGAGGAACTATTTTTGTCGGAAGATGTTTCTTACGTTAAACAGTAATATAACATAACTCCCCGCACGCGTTTTTGTTTGTTCGCACCAAATGGCCGGATTGCCTGGTTCTCCGAAGTGTTCTCCGACGTTTTTGGACCGCATAGTAGGAAACACTCCTCGGCCCCTGGCCAAGGAGGCGGAAGCCGATGGCCGGTTAAGACAACGCTTTAAGCACGGTTTGGAGAATATTTGATGTAAAGTACATAGATACATAGAATCAAACTGTTAATCTTGGTCAAGACCATCTATTATGGTCTCCAGAGCACAATCGGCTTGGGACAGACTAGCCGCGGGCATAACCTGGTCGTATACCAGATGTACGGGCACTTCCTGCCAATCCGGCCCTACCGGCCCAACCCTAGCTAAACGCTGCGGCTCCAGCTTGGTGAAGCGGGTCTTGATCATCGCCCAAGCCTCCTGCGCTCCCTCCCGACAAGATGACAACTTCCACACCTCAAAGCGGCGCCGAGCTCCTTTGAATCGATTCGCAAGCTCGGCCATGCTTTCCGGCACCACCTCGCCAGGCCATAACGCCCTGAACATGCTCTTCATGGCTTTTCGGGCCCGTTCATGCACAGTGGAGAGCTCCTTTAATAGGTCTCGTCCAAACGAACTGGCCTCTTCTTCGGGGCGTCCGGTCAGCAGAACTGCAATAGGACGTGGAGTGGTTCATATTACTGCTTAAAACGTGCAGTCCATGTACTACTAGATCGCACTTACCGAACATGCCAGCTTTTAGTTTCTGGTTCTCTTCCTGGGATAGGGCCAGCTGAGCTTTCAAGCTCTGGATTTCTTGGGCCTGCTGTTGGTTTTCCGACTTGAGCTTATCCCTTTCCCCATGACTTCGGGACAACACCCGGTAGCCAGCCTCCTGCTGTGACTCCGCATACCTTTGAGCCTCTCTGGCAGTCTCCAGATCCCTCTGCGGCTGGTTTATAGACTCGGCTGCTACGAATTCATCTTTCGTTAGCCAGGATGCTCTATCCATTTTTATCAAAACAATTCCAGTTCGGCTCTTTCCATGTGCCTCTCTGGTAAACTTCTTGACACCCTCTAGTTCGGTTTTCACAGATTCCAACTGTGTTTGGGCCAGCCCGAGGTCTTCAGCCAACTTCTTATTGTGGTCCCGAACAGTCTGCACAAACAGCCTGGCGTTATAAACATCAGACCCTTAACTCGGCCGTCCCGCCCAAATTAAGGCTCGGGGGCTACTGGGTCAGACTCTAGTTGTCAAATTCAATTGTATACCTGCATATTAGTGGACATGAGCTTCACTGCCACCTCGAGTCCCGTCCGCGCAGCTCTGAGGTACGCGTCTACCGAACTAAGAGCATTAAACTCCTGATCGGAAAACGCAGGGTGCCGAAGCGATGCTTTACGCCGCCGGTGATTCATCACACTTTCGACCTCGGAGTTGGTAACCGAGACACCTCCTGATTCTTCGGGATGTTGGTCTTCGGCATGGACTTCCGGAGTGACGCCGGCCACAACTGGGGACCTTGGTTTTGGGTCACCCCCTGGCACCTCTTCAATATCATCGGTCGAAGGCGGTTCCACATATCGCCTTCCGGACACCGTGGAAGGCTATTAAGCGTACCCGTGGATGCCGAAGACAAAGGCTATGACGGCGCGGAAGATGCGTTACCTTTTTGGCCGGGGCGCAGATGACGTGGCTCCTGTCGGGACTGCGTGTTTTGCCGCCCCGCGACTATTTGCCGCTGGTACCGCTCTCACAGCTGTTCGGCGCGTTGTACGGTGGCCCTTGGGAGTAGGAGTCAGCGTATTCCGAGCAGCGGTAGTACGGCGGCCCTTTCAAGAAGAAACCCGTTGGTCACTTACAGCGGAGGAGGGAAGCGCCCCGGGGTGGTCAGCCAAAAGGGCCACCTTAGAGCCATCGAGGCTCTCCTGGTAGAAGACTCCCTCCTCGAATATGATCGATGTTTCGGGATCATCATGAAACCCGGGTTCGTCATCACAAGAATAATTCTCCGGTTGAGGAGCCGGGCAGCTCACCGTCTCGATCCAGCGCCTCCAGCTCTGTTCGGGCAAGGTGAAGAATTGATTAAGAACAATTTGGAGATACCATCCGAACTATAAAACATGGTCGGACTTACCATTTCAATGGGTTTATAACTCGAAAAGCCTTCTTTTGGCCTTAACCGAGCAAACTCTTGCTCTTCTTCCTTGAAGAGATGGGCCAGTATGGCTGCCATCGCCGCCTGGTTGGCAGGTCCCATCCGTGTGTACCAGGTTGCATCATCTTCCCCGTTGTAGCACCAAAGCGGGTGCATTCTCTGTTGCAGGGGTTGGACGCACCGAGCAATGGCCGCGGCCATCACGTCGATAACGGTTAGCCCGTTGTGGGCTAGCCAC
Organism: Elymus sibiricus; assembly: GCA_039707655.1. Taxonomy (NCBI): domain Eukaryota; kingdom Viridiplantae; phylum Streptophyta; class Magnoliopsida; order Poales; family Poaceae; genus Elymus; species Elymus sibiricus. The sequence goes on along the minus strand of CM077668.1, from coordinate 410,769,280 downwards.
CTCACTTGAGCGGCCAGCCGAGTTACTTCGGCGCTTTCCTCTTGGGAAGGACTCTTCGGGCGCCAGTTGAACCGCTTCTTCGGATTGACCAATGAGAATTCAGGCAGCCCCCTCCGAACTGGATCAAATAGGGGGACGTCTTCGATATAAAACCATTCCGAAGTCCACTCTTCGGCGTCTTTCTTCGGAGTCCCTACGGGGTATCCGGTTCCGACGATGCGCCATACTTCGGCCCCGCCAACCTCGTAGATTGTCCCTCCTCGGGTACGGGGGACGAGGCAGAAGTACTTCCTCCACAATTCAAAATGAGCCTCACAGCCCAGGAACATCTCGCAAAGAGCAACGAAGCCCGAGATATGGAGGATCGATCCGGGGGTGAGGTGGTGGAGTTGAATCCCGTAAAACTCTAACAAGCCCCTCACTAAGGGATGAATGGGGAATCCCAGGCCTCGCGGAAGGAAGGGCACGAAGCACACCCTCTCCTCCCCGTGGGTGGAAGGAATGGTCTCTGCGAGTGCCTCCCCATCTGCGGAAGTTAATCCGGGGTGGGTGGATGCGAGATCTGAGGTGGGAAGGTATCCCTGCGTCTCGAGGCTGCGTAAACACATGAGGGATACGGAGCAGCTTGCCCAATCACCTTGACGGGGGCCGTGAGGGCGTGAGGAAGAGCCTGGGACGCTCGCCATTGCTTGTTGGTTGCAACCTCGCAAGGACGTGAGGAAGAATGGCAAGGGGTGGGGTGCGTTAGCCTCAGTGCCCTTGGCCTATTAAAAAGAGCATTGACTCTCCCCAAAGAGGGGCATTTTTGTAAAAACCCATTGGGCCACTCGCATTCCGTGGGTGTGCAGAAACTGAGGGTCGTCATTTAATTCTAAGCGAAGAAAGGCGGTATGACGGGCCCCATGGGGCCACTCTAACAGGAGGATACTTCGGCAACCGAGCTGTTGGTGGCCAAACTATTGTTAAATTGAATACAGGTAAAGGGAGGAACTCGCCACCCAAGCCGAAGACCATTGAAGCATGAAGCTGCCGAAGACTGTCAAACTCAGCGTTGGAGGCTCGTTCGGGGGCTATTAAGGGTGTCCTGGACTAGGGGGTACTCGGGCTGCCGGCCTACCTCTCGTGGGCCGGACTGGTGGGCTGCTCTCTACTCATCGATGGAAGGCCGGATTGTGGGCGACCCTGTGTATCAGAAGGAAACCTCCGAAGACTTGGCGTCTCCTCCAAGGAATAATTGGCGTGACCTGCATGTTTATCCCCTGATGGTAACCGACCATGTGTAACCCTAGGACCTCCTGGTGTCTGTATAAATCAGAAGGCCTAGTCCGTAGAGGATCATCATATCATATTCATTACCTAGGGTTTAGCCCATCCGATCTCGAGGTAGATCAACTCTGTAACCTTCATACAATCACATCAATACAACCTAGCAGGACGTAGGGTATTACCTCTTCGAGAGGGCCCGAACCTAGGTAAATCATCGTCTCTACGCTGTCTGTTAACCATCGATTCCTAGACCCACAGTTCGGATCCCCTACCCGAGATTTGCCGGTTTTGGTACCGACATTCGGGCGGCGGCGACGCACGGCGATGATACGTCTCCAACGTATCTATAATTTTTGATTGTTCCATGCTGTTATAATATCAATCTTGGATGTTTTTATAATCATTTGCAGCAATTTTATATCATTTTTGGAGACTAACCTATTAACCTAGTGCCCAGTGCCAGTTGCTGTTTTCTGCCCTGTTTTTGCTTTACAGAAAATCAATACCAGAAGAAGTCCAAATACAACCAAACTTTTTGGAGATTTTTTCTTGGACATGAAGAATACTAGAAGCTTTGGGAGGAGGCCAGAAGCCCTCTGTGGGGCCCACGAGCCACCAGGGCGCGCCCCGGGGGGGTGGCGCGCCCTGGTGCCTCGTGGGGCCCACAGAGCTCCGTTTGACCTAATTCCAGCACTATAAATTCCAGAAAAATCAGAAACCCTTAGGAGAGTCCACGAAATACTTTTTACGCCACTGCAAGCTTCTGTTCCAGAGAGATCCCATCAGGGGTCCTTCTCCGGTAATCTGCCGGAGGGGGAATCGATCACGGAGGGGCTCTACATCATCCTTGCTGTCTCTCCGATGATGTGTGAGTAGTCTACCACAGACCTTCGGGACCATAGGAAGTAGCTAGATGGCTTGTTATCTCTTTTTGATGTTCAATACAATGTTCTCCTTGATGTTCTTGGAGATCTATCCGATGTAATCTTTCTTTGCGGTGTGTTTGTTGGGATCCGATGAATTGTGAGTTTATGATCAGATTATCCATGAAATTATTTGAGTCTTCTCTGATCTATTTTATGCATGATTGTTATAGCCTCGTATTTCTTCTCCGATCTATTGATTTGGTTTGGCCAACTAAGTGGATTTATCTTGCCATGGGAAGAGGTGCTTTGTAGTGGGTTCGATCTTGCGGTGCTCAATCCCAGTGACAGAAAGGGACATGACACGTATGTATCGTTGCTACTAAGGGTAAAAAGATGGGATCTATTCATTGGGTTTATTAATTCGTGAGTTTGTCTTGTCTACATCATGTCATCGTTCTTAAAGCATTACTCCGTTCTTGTTGACTTAATACACTAGATGCATGCTGGATAGCCCATCGATGTGTGGAGTAATAGTAGTAGATGCAGGCAGGGGTCGATCTACTAATCTTGGACGTGATGCCTATATACATGATCATTGCCTTGGATATCGTCATGATTATTTGCTTTTCTATCAATTGCCCAACAGTAATTTGTTTACCCACCGGATGCTATTTTCTCGAGAGAAGCTTCTAGCGAAATCTATGGCCCCCGGGTCTATCAAAATCATATTACTAAAACCCTAAAAATATTGTTGCCATTTTCTTTTATTTATTTTATTTAGTATTTTTTCTGCAATCTATCAATCTATCAATTACAATTTAATCTTGCAATCTTACCGCCGAGAGATTGACAACCTCTCATTTGCGTTGGGTGCAAGGATTTGTAGTTTGTGTGCAAGTACTGCTTACTAGGTGTTGTGTGATTCTCCTACTGGTTCGATAACCTTGGTTTCATAATTGAGGGAAATACTTAACTCTACTGTGCTGTATCATCCCTTCCTCTTTGGGGAAATACCAACGCAAGCTACGAGTAGCAGGCGACTACGGCGAGGGGAGGAAGGGGGAAACGAGGGGGGACGGAGGAGGCCTCACAGCGGAGCACGTAGGCGGGGGCGGGATGGCCGGAGGCGGACCGGAGCTCACGGGACGACGGCGAGATGGCGGCGGTGACCGACCGAGATGAGCTCGATGCCGAGCGTACGGGCCGCCCCGGCTCGATGCGGTGCTTGGGGATGACGGAGTCGATGATGGCGGTCCTCCTGGACACCGTCTCATGGCGCGGGGAGGCCGGTGGACGTGACGACGACGACGGCCATGACGAGCGCGAGTTCGGGCGTCGCAAAAATGAGAGAGAGAGGGGAACGAGGGGGATATGGAGAGGCTAGGGTTCAGCCAGGGGGTCGAGGGCGTCTTGTAGGACGTCGGGGACTCGGTGGATGGCCGGCGCGTGGCCGGTCCGTGGCGTGGATGGGCACACGGCGACCACCCAGCCCCTTGTGAACAGAGGAGGGAGATGACCTCCAGGTGGGCTGGGCTAGCACTATAGCACGTAGAGCCCAATGCAAAAGTGGGCTTCTGCTCTTTTCCCTTATCTTTTTTCTGTTTTCTATCTTTATTTCTGTTCTGTAAAATGTTTGGACATCCTTTCATTTTTGTAAAATATGTGACTTGGCTCAATAAATATTGGGCAATATCTAGTACTGCCAGAAATTGGTTGGGGTAATGTTTGAACTCATTTGAATTTTTATTAAATAAAAAAAGGAATTAAATGCTGCTGTTTTGTTACGGTTTCATGATGTTAGAGTCATCTAACTAATTTAATAAATGTTGATGTTATTTTTATAATTGCTTTGGGAATATTTGCAATATTATGAACATTTTACTTTTCAAATTTGAACAACTTTTATTTCCACTTCAGATTTGAATTTCAATTTGAGTTGGAATTTGAAATGAGATATGATGCAAATGATGATCAAGCACTGTTAATCCTGGTGACTTGGCATTATCAAAAGGTGATCACTGTGGCTTAATACATGGGGATGTTACAATTCTCCTCCTCTAAAAGAAATTCTCGTCCCGAGAATTAAGAGGTAGGCTGAAAGAGAGCGGGGTATTCTTTACGAAGACGATCTTCGCGTTCCCAGGTGGCTTCATCTTCAGAATGGTTTGACCACTTAACTTTAAGGAACTTGATTGCCTTCTGATGGGTTTGACGTTCAGCTTGATCAAGAATGCGGATCGGATACTCTTGATAAGAAAGATCCTCTTGCAACTCAAGCATTTCCTGTTCCACTGCTCGGATAGGATCCTTGAAGCAGCGACGGAGTTGCGACACATGGAAGACATCATGAACTTGAGAAAGGTTTGGCGGCAATTCCAATTGATATGCCACTTCTCCACGTCTTGCAAGGATATGGAACGGGCCAATGTAGCGAGGAGCTAACTTGCCCTTGATTCCAAACCGATGAGTGCCCTTCATCGAAGTGACACGAAGGTAAGCTTGTTCGCCAGGTTGATAGACCATTACCTGGTGTTTGCGATCATAATTGCTCTTCTGATGAGATGGAGCAGCTTTCAAATGTTCACGAACAATGCGGACTTGTTCTTTAGCTTGTTGGATAATATCCGGACCGAAGAGTGGCCGTTCCCCAGTTTCTGACCAATTCAGAGGGGTTCGGCACTTACGTCCATAGAGAACTTCAAAGGGTGCCATCTTCAAACTAGCCTGATAGCTATTGTTGTAAGAGAATTCAGCATACGGGAGAGATTCCTCCCATTTCTTATCGAATGAGATGACACAAGCTCGAAGCATATCTTCAAGCACTTGATTGACTCGTTCAACTTGTCCCTTGGACTGAGAGTGAAAAGCGGTGCTGAAGGACAGATGAGTTCCCATAGCTTCTTGGAAACTCTTCCAAAATCTTGAGGTGAAGAGGCTGCCACGATCTGAACTGTTCTCCAACGGAGCACTATGGAGTGACACAATTCTGGAAACATACAAGTCTGCTAACTGACTAGCAGTGATTGTCTCCTTGCCTGGCAGAAAGTGAGCAACCTTTGAGAATCGGTCAATGACGACAAAAATAGCATCATGAACCTCTGCGATCTGGGAAATCCAGTAATGAAATCCATTTCAACTTTCTCCCATTTCCATTCCGGAATATCAAGGGGTTGCAGAGTTGCAGCAGGTCTTTGATGTTCTGCTTTGATGTGACGGCAAACGTCACACTCAGCAACATAATGAGCAATGTCTCATTTCATATCAGGCCACCAATATCTCTGTCGAATGTCTTGGTACATCTTGGTACTACCAGGGTGAATTGAAAGCGGTGTGTCATGAGCTTCTTTCATGACGCGCGGGGTCAGATCCAGGTTGTCCTTTCTAGGAACCACTAAGCGATTTTTGAAGAACATGGTGCCATTAGCATCAATAGTGAAGAATGAGGGCCTTCCCCTTTTGAGATCGCGCTTAATCTTCTCGACCTCAGAGTCAGCTTTCTGTATATGCTTGATGAGGTCCTCGAGATCTGGTTCAACAACCAAGGTATCTAGATATCCTTGAGGAACTATCTCGATGTTCAGCTTTCGAAGCTCTTCATACAGGAGTGGCTGCTGTAGCTGAACCTCAAGTTCACAACAGTAGGATTTACGGCTCAAAGCATCAGCCATTACATTAGCCTTACCAGGGGTATAAGAAATACCCAAGTCATAGTCCGTAATGGCCTCCATCCATCTTTGCTGACGGAGGTTCAGAGATGGCTGAGTGAACAAGTACTTCAGACTTTGATGATCCGTGTAGATCTCGCAACAATTACCAAGTAGGTAATGTCGCCATAACTTCAATGCATATATAACTGCTGCAAGTTCAAGATCATGCGTTGGATAGTTCTCTTCATGAGGACGCAACTGTCGAGAGCCATAAGCAATCACTTTCCGCTCTTGCATTAGGACGCAGCCTAACCCTTGACGGGATGCATCGCAATAAATCACAAAGTCCTTGCGAGAATCTGGAGGAGCAAGCACTGGGGCAGATGTCAGCTTGTCTTTGAGTGTCTGAAAGATTTACTGACATTTTTCTGTCCATTCAAACTTGACGCCTTTGTGAAGCAGGTCAGTCAGAGGCTTAGCAATCTTGGAGAAGTTCTCGACGAAACGGCGGCAATAGCTGGCGAGACCGAGAAAACTTCTGACTTGTTTGACATTCTTCGGAGGAGTCTAGTCAAGAATAGCTTGAACTCGTTCTGGGTTAACAGCAATGCCATCTTTGGAAATCACGTGGCCGAGATATGTCACTTCAGATAACCAGAACTAACACTTGGAATACTTGGCATACAGTTGATGTTCACGCAGCTTCTCCAGTACAAGCCGAAGATGTTCAGCATGTTCTTCTTCATTCTTCGAACATATAAGGATATCATCCAGATAAACCACGACGAATTTGTCAAGGTAGTCCATGAAGATATAGTTCATCAATCGAGAGAAGGTTGCTGGAGCGTTGGTTAAGCCGAAGGACATGACGGTGTACTCGTAAGAACCATAGCGAGTAACAAAGGCTGTCTTTGGAATGTCCTCTTTACGAACTCGGATCTGGTGGTATCCCAATCTCAAATCAAGTTTAGAGAATACTGAGGAACCAGCAAGTTGATCATACAGATTGTTGATTCTGGAAAGCGGATACTTGTTCTGAATTGTTGCTTGGTTGATAGGTCGATAATCTTGAACCAACCGATTCGTTCCATCCTTCTTCTTGACAAAGAGAGAAGGTGCTCCCCAAGCGGAAGAACTGGGGCGAATGAAACCCTTTTTAAGTGACTTGTCGATTTCCTCCTTAAGTTCAAGGAGTTCTTGCAGCGGCATCTTGTATGGGCGTTCGGCAATAGGAGTAGTGCCTGGTTTCAAGTCGATGACAAATTCGACAGCTCTAGCAGGGGGTACTCCTGGAAGTTCCTCTGGGAAGACATCTTGAAATTCGCGAACGACTGGTACGTTCTCGAGTCCTTCAAGAGGTGAGGCATTCAATGCATTCAGAGTATATATCTGGCTTTCGGCATTCTGGCCTATCTGGGCTGAGTAGCGGACTGTCTGGCCAGAGGGATGTGTAAGTTGGACTTTCTTAGCAGCACAGTCAATCAAAGCAGTTGATATTAAGGTGCCCTGTCTGTCCACACTTGCGGCATAAACCATCATTATGGGGAGGAGCCATAGCATTGGGCTGTCCACCCTGAACCGTTAGCTGTCTCGGCGGTGGAGGCAGACGAGGGGCAACATAAGACGGCCTTGGGGTTGGAGCAGGCCGGTGAAAAACGTTTGCGGGATCCAGACTTGACATTTCTGAGCAGGCTGACCCGAGGATGAGCCAATATCACGAGTACGCTTGAGCGACTCCTGGTACTCGGTCAGACCAGTTTCAACTCGGAAAGATTGGCTGACAAGCGTCGCAAAGTCCGCGCCATCATGGATGACAAGTGCGAGCTTTATATCAGGACGCAGTCCTTCACGGAATTTCTCCTGCTTGCATGCATCAGTGAAGACGTCATCTTCAGCATAGCGGGATAAATCAAGGAATCTCCTCTGATATTCATCAATAGTCATCTTGCCCTGAGTGAGTTTGCGGAATTCCTTCTTCTTCTGGTCCATCAAACCTTGAGGAATGTATCGTGCACGGAAGGTGATACATCTCCAACGTATCTATAATTTTTTATTGTTCCATGCTGTTATAATATCAATCTTGGATGTTTTTATAGTCGTTTACAACAATTTTATATCATTTTTGGAAACTAACCTATTAACATAGTGCCCAGTGCCAGTTGCTGTTTTCTGCCCTGTTTTTGTTTTACAAAAAATCAATACCAAACGAAGTCCAAATGCAACCAAACTTTTTGGAAAATTTTTATTCCTCAAGATAAACACTGGAAGCTTTGGGAGAGGGCCAGAGGAAGAAGAGGTGGGCCACGAGGCACCAGGGCACGCCCCAGGGGGGTGGCGCGCCCTGGTACCTCGTGGACCCACCCCAGCTCCGTTTGACCTAATTCCAGTACTATAAATTCAGGAAAAAACAGAAACCCTCAGGGGAGTCCACGAAATACTTTTTACGCCACCGCAAGCTTCTGTTCAAAAGAGATCCCATCTGGGGTCCTTCTCCGGTAATCTGTCGGAGGGGGAATCGATCACGGAGGGGCTGTACATCATCCTTGCTGCCTCTCCGATGATGCGTGAGTAGTTTACCACAGACCTTCGGGTCCATAGCCAGTAGCTAGATGGCTTCTTCTCTTTTTTTTTTGATCTTCAATACAATGTCCTCCTTGATGTTCTTGGAGATCTATCCGATGTAATCTTTCTTTGCGGTGTGTTTGTTGGGATTCGATGAATTGTGAGTTTATGATCAGATTATCCATGAAATTATTTGAGTCTTCTCTGATCTAATTTATGCATGATTGTTATAGCCTCGTATTTCTGCTCCGATCTATTGATTTGGTTTGGCCAACTAAGTTGATTTATCTTGCCATGGGAAGAGGTGCTTTGTAGTGGGTTCGATCTTGCGGTGCTCAATCCCAGTGACAGAAAGGGACATGACACGTATGTATCGTTGCTACTAAGGGTAAAAAGATGGGATCTATTCATTGGGTTTATTAATTCTTGAGTTTGTCTTGTCTACATCATGTCATCGTTCTTAAAGCATTACTCCGTTCTTATGGACTTAATACACTAGATGCATGCTGGATAGCCCATCGATGTGTGGAGTAATAGTAGTAGATGCAGGAAGGAGTCGGTATACTAATCTTGGACGTGATGCCTATATACATGATCATTGCGTTGGATATCGTCATGATTATTTGCTTTTCTATCAATTGCCCAACAGTAATTTGTCTACCCACCGGATGCTATTTTCTCGAGAGAAGCCTCTTGTGAAATCTATGGCCCCTGGGTCTACCAAAATCATATTACTAAAACCCTAAAAAAAATTGCTGCCATTTTCTTTTATTTATTTTATTTAGTATTTTTGCTGCAATCTATCAATCTATTAAATACAATTTAATCTTGCAATCTTACCGCCAAGGGATTGACAACCCCTTGTTTGCGTTGGGTGGAAGGATTTGTTGTTTGTGTGCAGGTACTGCTTACTAGGTGTTGTGTGATTCTCCTACTGGTTCGATAACCTTGGTTTCCTAATTGAGGGAAATACTTATCTCTATTGTGCTGCATCATCCCTTCCTCTTCGGGGAAATACCAACGCAAGCTACAAGTAGCAGAAGGCTGACTGAAATTCCACCTATGTGGTGGCTGTCCCAGCAGGCAGCATACGCCTGTGGCTTTCTCACCATTGAGCAGCTGAATCCCTCAGGTGATATGTCGCATAGGGGACGTAACTATCAGGGACAACATTAGCCGACTCCATCTGAAAGGCGATGTCACGGAGCCAATCATCAGCCTCCATTGGATCTGTCGAGTTGCGGAAGGTGGACGGGTTGAGGCGCACGAATTCTTGCAGTGTTATTGGGGCAAACTGTTGCTGAGCATTCTGAGTTGGAAATTGGGCCATTACCCCAGTCATAAACTGACGATTCAGCTCAAATTGCTGCATCATTGCGGCAATATAGGGTGGAGGTGGAGGATCGTCAGCCATGCTGACAAAACAACAGGGGCAGTTTAGTAAGAACAACTGCATTAAATGAGGTTATTCATGATGTAACATGAGCAATGAACAACAAGTGCATTAGATACAAATTAGTAGTCATTAAAGACATACAAATCTATGCACAGAGTTGGATACAAACGAATCGCATGAGTTCGGAATCACACGCGGCTAGACAAACTAGGCGGCGCGCAGGCACGCGGTGAGGAATACAACAATGGGACATAGCAAAGGCTACACCAACGTCGGAGAAAACTATTGGAGCAAGGAATCTGCAGGGGACGACGCATGGTGCCCTCGATAAAAGGATCCTGCGGTCCGTGAGCACTGTGCAGCAGAACCTGGCCCTCAACTTGAAGAAGGGGGGTAAATTCAGAACTCCGGGTGGACGTGATCACGAGAACCTAATGTTAGAGTTAGTAAAACTTTAACCCGAAAAGAAGAGAGATCAGAGTCCCTAAGTAAGGAAGAGGAATAAAATATCCTAATCCCATCCACTGGCGACGTAGGCCCGTAAGCCACACAACCATGTTAGTAAAGCAGTTTTTGGAAGACTAGACTCAACTTCGGCCAAGGAGTTGGAAGGGGGGGGGTTCCTACAGGCAGTCGGCTCTGATACCAACTTGTGATGCCCCTGACTTAATCGTGCACTAATCATACACGCAAATGCACACAATCAAGCCTAAGGACTCATGGGAAGATATCACAACACAACTCTAGACACAAAATTAAAATAATACAAGATTTATATTACAAGCCAGGGGCCTCGAGGGCTCGAATACAAAAGCTCGAGTCATACAAGCATCAGCGGAAGCAGAAGTATCTGAGTACAGACACAAAGTTAAACAAGGGTGCCTTAAGAAGGCTAGCACAAACAGCGACAATGATCAAAAAGGCGAAGGCCTCCTGCCTAGGGCCTCCGAACTACTCCTGGTCGTCGGGGATCTCCACGTCGTAGTAGGCTCCTTCGGGGATCTCCTGCTCCTGGGCTCCATCGTCTGATCGTAGCAATCGGGTATGGGAAAAAGGGGAAGCAAAGCAACCGTGAGTACTCATCCAAAGTACTCGCAAGACTGACATCATAACTATACTAATTATGCATTGGTATCAAAGGAAGGGGTTGTATCTATGGACTATACTGCAGAAGTGCCAGAACAGAGGGGGGAAAATCCTAGCCTAACGAAGACTAGCATCTTGAAGGAATTCTTGCAGCATGAGAAGAGAGTAGAACAAGTAATATATATATCATCAACCATATAATAGCAATGCCCTGGGATACTTCCTCCACTACCCTGCAAGAAAGTGATCCCGAGAGCAGTAGTAGCAGTTTATTATTGTAACAATATCCATTTGTAGTTGTAGCAGATCAGGATACAACTCCGAGCGTCCTGTTAGCATGGACACGGCTATTCGAATAGATTACTTCCCTGCAGGGGTGCACTACTGTTACCCAACACGCTCGATTAACTCTGGCCGGACACACTTTTATCGGGTCGTGCCCGGCCTCGGCTGATCGACACGACGTAGCCCTACCTAGACTCAATAGAGAGGTCCCCGCCGGTCTACATCCTAAGCGCTCAGGGGTCTTGGGCCATCGCCCTTAGCACTTCGGGTCGTTGTGTGCAGGGTGGATACCAGCGCCACCCGTGTGCTAGGTGACACGATCCGACCCGGCCACAATGCTGAACTGGATGTCTGAGAGAGCTTTCGGCTGATACATACGGCGCCGAGGGTCCCATAACCATTATCCCACGTTGTGGTAGTGCGTATAGGGCCAACGACCCACTCAGATCAAATACCCAAATCCGTTAGGCGTATTTAGAAACTCGCGGAGACGAACGGGATCCCTGTCGCTCCGACTTGATAACACACGGCTCGCGGGTGCTCTTGGAGCCGACCCGTCTTTAACAACGGGAGCTGTCGGGTCTCAGGTCCATCTCTACTGGATGGTACCGCCAGCCCTTCAGTTCCCCAATAATAAACGAAAGTAAATGTGTGAGCATTCTCGTGATCTCTGCCACGGGGATCACGACCCAAATTCTAGCGTAGCAACATGGACAAGGGTGTAGTGCCAACTGGTGGGGCTCTGACCAACCTATACTAAGCAATTAGGATAACAGGAAAGGTATCAACAACAGTTACAAAATCAGGCTATGCATCAGAATAGGAGTTATTGGAATAACAACAGGGGCAATTCTAATGCAAGCAATAGAGAGAGAGAGTAGGCGATATCTGGATGATCAAGTGGGTTTTGCTTGCCTGGAAGCTCAGCTGGAGGGGGTCTGGTCATCGACGCTGTAGTCGTACTCAGCAGTATCGTCGGCAGCCTCGGGGTCTATCGGGAGAGAAGGAGGGGGAAGAAACAATAAATACAATGCAACAATATGCAACACAAATGCATGGCATGGCAATATGCTGTGCTGGGGGTGACCTAACGCAGTGCTACACGTGGCAGATGAAGCGGGAAATTAACTGGAACGTTTTCCCGGTTTCGGACATCTGTCAGACAGATGAACCGGAGGGGAAGGTTCCATGTTTGCAGTGCTGGAGGCATCTGATAGGTATGTGGATAGCGTATTCGGGTTCGTCTCATTTTTCTGATCAACTTTCATGTAGAAAACTTTTTCATCCGAGTTACGATTTATTTTATAAGATTTTTCAAAGTTTTAACCATTTTCTGGAATTTCTGGAATTTAATTTAAATTCGAAATTAAAATAGGAAAATGCTACGGGTACACAGAGAGTGTACCCAGAGATGTGCATCTGTGGCTGACATGTGGGTCCCAGTGGAGAGTTGACCCAACCAAACTTTGACTGGTCAACAGCTACTGTTCATGGGTCCCACCTGTCAGTGCCTTATATATTTTTATTTTTATTACTTTTCTCTTTTTTTTCTTTTATCTGGGCCGGCCCCACTGGACTGTGGCCTAGCCGGCCACTGGGGGCGGTCAACGCGCGCGCGCACCCGCAAAGTGGCGGCCGTGGCCAGCGGCTAGCGCGGCGATGACGGGCTCCAGCCGGCGACGACGGGTGCGGTGAGGGCGCGGCCTCGCGTGGGCGGCGATGGTCAGCGGGCGCGGCCGACGGCAAGCTGCAGGCGGCGGCGGCGGTAGGGGCGGCGCACAGGAGCAGGTGCAGCAGCAGCAGCGGGAAGCAGGAGCGAGCAGGGGCAGCACGGCCGCGCGCGCGGGGGCGCGGGCACGGCGAACAGGGGGCGCGGGCGGAGCGCGGGCAGGGGAACTCGGGGCGTGGCCGGCGCGGGGTAGAGGCGGGGCGCACGGGAGCGCGGCCACGGGCGCGTGCGGGCGTGGCGAGCCCGAGCACGAGCTCGCGCGGGTTCGGTGAGGGTGTCCTATACTAGGGGGTACTCGGGCTGCCGGCCTACCTCTCGTGGGCCGGACTGGTGGGCCGCTCTCTACTCGTCGATGGAAGGCCGGATTATGGGCGACCCCGAGTATCAGAAGGAAACCTCCGAAGACTTGGCGTCTCCTCCAAGGAATAATTGGCATGACCGGCATGTTTATCCCCTGATGGTAACCGACCATGTGTAACCCTAGGACCTCCTGGTGTCTATATAAATCAGAAGGCCTAGTCCCTAGAGGATCATCATATCATATTCATTACCTAGGGTTTAGCCCATCCGATCTTGAGGTAGATCAACTCTGTAACCTTCATACAATCACATCAATACAACCTAGCAGGACGTAGGGTATTGCCTCTTCGAGAGGGCCCGAACCTGGGTACATCATCGTCTCTACGCTCTCTGTTAACCATCGATTCCTAGACCCACAGTTCGGATCCCCTACCCGAGATCTGCTGGTTTTGGTACCGACATCGGTGCTTTCATTGAGAGTTCCGCCATGGGTCATCAAGGATCAATGGCTCGCCTAATCACCAGCAACGGCGCTTGCCGCAGGGACGCTTTCGTTCCAGGCCAGCTCTTCGCGTTCGGCAGTGTCATGCTACATGCCGATCCGGCCGGTCGCCTCGGCTGGGTCAACAGCTTCGCCCCCGACCAGGAGATCAGGTTCGGAAACCTAGAATTCATCGCCGACTCCCGGGGAAATCTTATCCTCACCGGGTCGTCAGCCTCACCTGAAGGACCCGCAAATCTTGAAGCATCGACTTCGAGTACGGCTGATCCTACTGCCGGGACGGCCGCCACTTAGGGTCCAGCCTCTAGCCCAGATCTAATCTCCGCACTCGGCTGCTGAAGATCAGCTTCGGCCGAACATGACGGCAGGACAAATCCAGACGCCCCCTGTTGTAGGGTGGAGACCCTAAGGGTTGATCTTTTCACACTTGGAGTGTAAGAGGGATGAACTCACAAGAACACAAGACAGAAATCACTCAAACAAACCCAAATCACACATCCACTAGAGTAGCATACATAGATCCACAAGCATACATGAACAATCAAAGGAAAATAGCACAAAGATAAGGTTCTTCTCACTCCAAAGGAGGTGAGGTCTTGATGATCCTATGATGGGGATCCTTCCCTAGAAGGGGCCTTGAATCCACTAGGGGATCTTCTCTCTAGGAGGTATTGATCTCCAAGAGGAGTGGTAGATGAGCAAAGCCCTCTATGAATATCTAAATACACTTTGCTAACCCTAACAAATGGTCTCTCCTCGGAATATATAGTATGTGGGAGGTAAGGGACGAAGTGGGGGGGTAAAACAGCCACACACAACCAGCTCGCTGGGAGGGGCCGTGCGCACGGGGTGACCCGTAGGTTTGCCGTAGCCCGTGCGCACGGGGTCTTTGGGGGCCCGTGCGCACAGGGTGTCCAGAGACTTTCTGGACAGGCCGTGCGCACGGGGTCCAAAGAGGCTGTGGGCACGGGGTCGCCTGGGCACTCCTTCTTCTTCCCGTTGCTTGACTCCGTCTTCTTGGCGGTGCTCCTGTTCTTCTTCCTAGACTTGACGAGGCTCCCTAGCTTCTTGGTGGTCGATCCATCATGCCTAATGATACATAGAGTTCCTTTGTGAGGTAGCATCCAAGTTCCATCCATATCCATATGAAAGTTGTAAAGGAGTGAGTTCACCTCGTTCTCGATGGCACGTGCGCGAGCTCTTGTCATAAGTCCACTTGGTGCTTGGTGAAGTGGTGAAGTATCCATGGGGATGATCGAAGGATGCTCCGCATCATCTCCCCCCCCCTTAGGAAAGATCCGCCCTCGGATCAATATCTTCATCACCATGGTAGGGAGATAGATCCTTGATGTTGAAGGTGTCACTCACGTTGTACTTGTCTCGTGGGAGGTCGATCTTGTATGCATTGTCGTTGATGCATGCTAGCACCTTGAATGGCCCATCGGCACGAGGTAGAAGCTTTGACTTGCGTTCGTTGGGGAAGCGGTCCTTTCGAAGATGTAGCCACACGAGATCACCGGGGTTGAATATCATGGGATGCTTATTTGCGTTAAGCTTGTTGGCAAGTCATTGTACTTGGTGTTCTATCTCGAGCCTTGTGTCTTCATGCACCTTCTTGATATATGTTGCTCTTGCGCTTGCATCCAAGTTCGCTTGCTCTTGTAGTGGTAGCAGTAGGATGTCCAATGGCGACAAGGGGTTGAAGCCATAGACCACTTCGAAGGGAGACTTGCCCGTGGTAGAGTGTCTTGCTCGATTGTAGGCGTACTCGGCGATCGGTAGGCATCCTTCCCATTCCGTGAGGTTCTTCTTGATCAACACGCGAAGTAGTGTAGAGAGCGTCCGGTTGGTGACTTCCGTTTGACCATCGGTTTGTGGGTGATAGGCCGACGTGAAGAGGAGCTTGATCCCGAGCTTGCCGCATAGTGTCTTCCAAAAGTAGCTTAGGAACTTGACATCGCGGTCCGATACAATCGTCTTGGGCATTCCATGAAGTCGCAAGATTTCCCTACAAAACAAATTTGCAACGTGTGAAGCATCATCGTTCTTGTGACATGGAATAAAATGTGCCATTTTAGAGAAACGGTCAACAACGACAAAAACCGAGTATTTTCCATTTCTTGTTCTAGGCAAGCCAAGCACAAAATCCATACTAATGTCTTCCCATGGATGATATGGTATAGGAAGTGGCATATGTAAACCGCGAGATTGAGCTTGTGACTTAGCTTTGCGACATGTGGAGCAACGATTGGTGTAGCGTTCGACATCACGAAACATCTTGGGCCAAAAGTACTTGTTGGAGAGCGAGGCAAAAGTCTTGTCGCGACCAAAATGACCATAAGTCCACCGCCGTGAGCCTCTTGCAAAAGCAACAAACGAAGAGAAGATTTGGGAACACAAAGTTTGTTAGCACGCATAAGGTATCCATCCTTGAGATAATATCGCTCCCAATAAGTGTTAGCAAGACATTTGGCATAAGGAGTTGCAAAGGAATCATCATGCTCATATAAATCTTTAATGTGCTCAAAGCCAATAACATTCAATTCAAGTTGTGTAACTATCATGCACTTGCGTGAAAGAGCGTCCGCTACAACATTCTCCTTTCCCTTGATATACTTGATGATGTAAGGGAAGGACTCAATAAATTCACTCCATTTAGCATGCCTTTTATTCAATTTAGTTTGACCCTTTAGGTACTTGAGCGTTTCATGATCGGTATGGATGACAAATTCACGAGGTCGCAGATAATGCTCCCAAACATGCAAGACTCTCACCAAAGCATACAACTCTTTGTCATAGATGGGATAATTAAGTTGAGCACCGGAAAGCTTTTCGCTAAAATATGCAATGGGTCGCTTTTCTTGCATTAAAACTCCACCTATGCCATTACCACTAGCGTCACAATGCACTTCAAATGTTTTCTCAAAGTTTGGCAAGGCAAGAATTGGAGTATGTGTAAGCAATTTCTTAAGTTCATTAAATGCGGTATCTTGGGATGGTCCCCAAACAAAAGGAGCGTTCTTCTTACTCAAAGCATGTAATGGTGAAGCAATAGTGCTAAAGTCCTTAACGAAGCGACGGTAAAATCCGGCTAGACCAAGGAAGCTACGCACTTGTTGCAAGTTGGTTGGTTGTGGCCAAGTTTTAATAGCATCAATTTTAGACTCATCAACTTCAACACCCTTAGAAGAGTCAACAAAGCCCAAGAAAACAAGCTTATCAACACCAAAAGTGCATTTTTTCATGTTAGCATAAAGTCGCTCGTCTCTAAGAACTTGCAATACGTCCCTAAGGTGCTTGACATGATCCTCAAGAGTTTCACTAAACACAAGAATGTCATCAAAATAGACTACAACACAAATGCCAATGTATTTGTGAAGAACATAATGTATCACACGCATAAAAGTGCTAGGAGCTTGCGATAAACCCATAGGCATGACTAACCATTCATACAAGCCAAATTTGGTTTTGAAAGCCGTTTTCCATTCATCACCTTCTTGCATGCGTATTTGATAGTAACCACTTTTAAGATCAATTTTTGAGAAAATGGTGGCGCCACTAAGTTCATCAAGCATGTCATCAAGGCGTGGAATGGGATGTCGATATCTAACGGTGATAGCATTTATGGGATGGCAATCGAAACACATGCGATAGGTACCGTCTTTCTTAGGCACAAAAATGACCGGAACGGCACATGGACTCAAGCTCTCGCGTACATACCCATTCTCCATGAGATGTTGCACTTGCCGTTGGATTTCTTTGGTCTCGTCGGGGTTGACACAGTATGGTGCCTTGTTCGGTAGAGGTGCACCGGGGACGAGGTCGATGCGGTGTTCAATTCCGTGTAGAGGAGGAAGTCCGGGAGGTAGCTCATCGGGAAACACGTCCTTGTATTCCTGCAAGAGATGAGACAACACTAGAGGAAGATGTTGTGAAGTATTAGTCCGCTCAGCTTCACCTTTGGATAAAAGCACAAAGTGAACAACACTAGATGGGCTCTCACTCACATCCCTCAAATCTCTTTTGGTGGCTAGTAGAACTAAGTTTTTCTTGTCGCTCATCGTGGAGTCACTCAATTTTGGCTTTTGGCGCTCACTCTCTTTTTGGTGGTTCTCTCGCTCTCCGGTCTCTCCACGATGGCCCGATGCTTGATTGTCGGCGACGACTTGACTTGGAGACATTGGTCGAAGAACGAATTCCTTGCCCTTCATCTTGAAACTGTAGTGGTTGGTCCGTCCATTGTGGATGACGCCGCGATCGAATTGCCATGGTCGCCCAAGTAGGAGGTGGCATACGGACATGGGAATCACATCACACTCCAAGGTATCTTCGTAGGCTCCGATCTTGAAGGATACTTAGACGGCGTGCTCCACTTGAAGTGTGCCGGAGTCGCTAAGCCATTGGACCTTGTAGGGGCGAGGGTGCTTCTTCTTGACCAATTGTAGCTTGGAGCATAATTCTTCACTTGCCAAATTGTGGCAACTTCCACCGTCGATGATGACCTTGACAGAACGTCCTTGGATGCCCGCTTTGGTGTGGAAGATGTGGCAACGTTGCTCTTCTTCTTGATGTTGTTGAAGTGTCAAGACCTTGGAGACAACAAGAGTGGGACTCGCATCATTGTCGCAATAGATTTGTGCATCTTCGTCTTCATTCACTTGTCGGTGCATAGCCACATGCTCGAGGGATTCCATTTCATCTTCGCTCATTGAGTCGTAGGTGCCGTCGTCGTTGAGGATCATAGTGCGTCGAGTTGGGCACTCGAAAGACTTGTGGCCTCGGCCCTTGCAAGTGAAGCACTTGATGTCACTTGTCTTGTTGGCATCCGTAGGAGGTGTCAATGACGAAGGCTTTTGCTTGGAGTTGCTTGTAGTAGTAGGAAGACGACTCGAAGATGTCGAAGGTTGCTTGGAGCTTGACTTGTCGCCGGTACTTGTGGTAGCTCGAGTCGTGGAAGGAGTTGTCGTAGTCGTTGAAGTTTGAGTGTATGAGCCGTAGGTCTTGGAAGAGTACTTGGAGTACTTGTAGTCGTCTTGCACTTGTCGCGCCGCCTTGGTCGCTTGGTGCACTAGCTCGAGGAGGTTGGAGTATTGTTGGAAGTCCGATATTTTCTTGATGGGATGGTTGAGGCCATTCCAGAAACGCGCCATAGTTTGTTCATCATCTTCCGTGACATTGGCTCGTATCATGGAAACTTCCATTTCTTGATAGTATTCTTCAACCGACTTGGTTCCTTGCCTGAGGAGTTGGAGTTTCTTGAAGAGGTCGCGGGTGTAATATGTAGGCACAAAACGAGCTCTCATGACATCTTTCATTTGATCCCAAGTCACGATGGGTGGCTCGCCCTTTTCTTGACGCCTTGCGATCACTTGCTCCCACCAAATGAGAACATAGTCTTGAAACTCGAGAGATGCCATGGCGATCTTCTTTTCTTCGTCGTAGTTGTGAAGGCGAAATATCTTGTCGACCTTCAATGCCCATGAGAGTTATTCTTCGGGATCGTTGCCGCCGTGGAACTTTGGCATGGTGAACTTGAGCTTGCCAAAACGTTGTTCCTCATCATGGCTACGTTGGTGAGGTCGATCTTGACGAGGTGGTGGATCGTCATCCTCATGCTCCGCTCGATTTGCTTGGCGCGGTGGTCTTGGAGGTGGATTGTCATCCTCATGCTCCGCTCGATTTGCTTGACGCGGTGTTCATGGAGGTGGAATCCGAGATCGATTTCTTCTTTCTTGGCGCTCCTCAAGGTGAGCTTCTTCTTGTTGTTGTTCATGTCATCGCGCTTCTTCTTGTTCACGCACACAACAGTTGCGCTCGTTCACGGCATGAGTTGCTTCTCGGAGAGCACGTTGCGCTTCAAGTGCTTGTTCTTCTCGGCATAGTAGTTCTTGCCTGAGGGAGTCGCCGTCTTGGTCATTTCGTCGTGGACGTGATGGTACTTGGCCTTGGTGCGCTTGACGTTCTCGTGCTCGAAGTCGGTCTTGTAACCCATTGCCATGGAATGGATTTTGTGGAGCTTGATGATTGTCATGATTGTTGCGCCGATGAGAACGTTCTCGAGATGGACTTGAGCATGAAGAAGAATCCGAAGAGTGTCGACTTGAGTGACGCCGTCTTGATGATGAAGTCATGGAAGTGGCGTGGTTGGCCATGAAGTCTCGCAATTCGTCCATTTGAGATGAAAGCTTGGCGTCGAAGTAGTCCCTTGTTCGTGTTTCGGAGTGGCGCAAGTCGGTGGTGAGTTGCTCGATGCGATCTCCCAAAGCTTCACTTTCTTGGTGTAGCACTCGTTGGATGGCGAAGAGATGACCCTTGGTGACGAAGTCGCGCGTCTCGTCTTGCTCTTCAAAGAGCGGGTTCTCCGATGTACTTGGCCTATCCATCGTAGTCAAGTGGTGGTGAGTAGGAAATGAGAGAACAATACCAAAGTTACCTTTTCCGATGATTGAGGATGTATCAAGTATCACTCAATGTAATGCAACAATAGTAGAATTGGTACCAGGTTTGTTTCTCACACATACAAAGTAAGGCTTATGGAGTAGCTCGGTTAGGATGAGTGGCACAAAATTCAAGCAAGTGTTAGTCAAGATATCAAAAATGTTGAGAAGATTCACAAATTGCAAGTAAGACAAATAGATCAACACCCTAGTAGAGCACTTGGAAACTCACACACGAAGATGAATGGGATCCGCACAACGAAGGAATGAGCTCAAAAATGTGGAACCACGGAAAATGCTCTTGTTGCACGGATGCTAGAGAGACACTAGCTCGATTGCTCAAATGGGCTAGATACGCTTGTGCACCAACCTAAGAGAGTAACGTGCTTGTCTTCAATCCCAAGTGTGATATGTATGTATGGTCCTATATGATGTAATATGCAAAAAGGCTCAATGCTATTGCTTACAAGCTGTTTGTTTCTTCTCTTTTGCTTAAAAGCTTTTTCTGTTCTTTTTTTTTTTGACTATGCCAAAATGCTTGATGCTAGAGCCGATAACCAAGACAATTAAGTAAGATATGCAAGGGAGAGACTTATGGCACGATGATGATAGCAAGAGCAATGCACGCTAAATGTAGCTATGCGGAGTAGGCATATCACTATGGTGCACAAATGCGTGGCCCGGCAATTCTCAACTTGCTAGTCTCGATGGGTAAGTGACGCAAAACGGCTCAAGGCTATCAATACAATGGCAAGGGTTTGTACAAGATGTCGTCGAGGTTACCGTCCTTGCTTACGGTTGGTATGAAATGAAGTGGTCGATGTCGAAATCGAGGTCGGGGCGATGATGAATGGCAGTGATGGTGATGCTGAACCATCCCTAAGTAGCCGAAACACCTTAGGACACGGCAACCGCAACTCAAAATCTCAAAGAAACACGTGTGTTAGTGCGGAAGACGAAAATGGTGGAAGTGTGTGTAAAAACTGGACTAAAACAGGATGGGACAACTCTCTGGTGAGGCCGTGCGCACGGGGTCACAGGGGCCCGTGTGCCCGGGGCTCCGTGTGCACGGGGTATCAGGGGCCCGTGCGCACGGGGTCGGCGGCTGCGGATGAACAGCGCCCGATCCGTGGCAAAATTCGCAAAATTCATCGAAAAACTGTGGTGGGATGATGGGGGGTGGTGGGAAAGGGGTAGATCCAGTTGCCAAACACGAAATTTGTGGACCAAAACAACAAAATCTCACAAGATCTAACAAATGCAAAAAAAAATTGGGATGGCTATTTTTGTGGGGATTCTTCGAAATTGGGACAAAACAAAGCAAAATCAGGCTAGAAAGTGGGGGTAGGGACTCCAAGGTGTGAATCAACCTGGCTCATGATACCAAGATGTTGTAGGGTGGAGACCCTAAGGGTTGATCTTTTCACACTTGGAGTGTAAGAGGGATGAACACACAAGAACACAAGAGAGAAATCACTCAAACAAACCCAAATCACACATCCACTAGAGTAGCATACATAGATCCACAAGCATACATGAACAATCAAAGGAAAATAGCACAAAGATAAGGTTCTTCCCACTCCAAAGGAGGTGAGGTCTTGATGATCCTATGATGGGGATCCTTCCCTAGAAGGGGCCTTGAATCCACTAGGGGATCTTCCCTCTAGGAGGTCTTGATCTCCAAGAGGAGTGGTAGATGAGCAAAGCCCTCTATGAATATCTCAATACACTTTGCTAACCCTAACAAATGGTCTCTCCTCGGAATATATAGTATGTGGGAGGTAAGGGACGAAGTGGGGGGGGGGGTAAAACAGCCACACACAGCCAGCTCGCTGGGAGGGGCCGTGCGCACGGGCTAAGTAGGCCCCGTGCGCATGGGGGTCCCGTGTGCATGGTACACGCCCGTGCGCACGGGGTGACCCGTAGGTTTGCCGTAGCCCGTGCGCACGGGGTCTTTGGGGGCCCGTGCACACGGGGTGTCCAGAGACTTTCTGGACAGGCCGTGCGCATGGGGTCCAAAGAGGCCATGGGCACGGGGTCGCCTGGGCACTCCTTCTTCTTCCCGTTGCTTGACTCCATCTTCTTGGCGGTGCTCTTGTTTTTCTTCCTGGACTTGACGAGGCTCCCTAGCTTCTTGGTGGTCGACTCCATCATGCCTAATGATACATAGAGTTCCTTTGTGAGGTAGCATCCAAGTTCCATCCATATCCATATGAAAGTTGTAAAGGAGTGAGTTCACCTCGTTCTCGATGGCACGTGCGCGAGGTCTTGTCATAGGTCCACTTGGTGCTTGGTGAAGTGGTGAAGTATCCATGGAGATGATCGAAGGATGCTCCGCATCACCCCCGTCACGGCCGTACTACGGGTTGACCCCGTAAACTGCCAGAACATGGAGCCGACAGATCTCTCGTTATTAAATGGGATACTAGATCGAATCCAAGCCTTGGGAATCACCGATGTCCAGTCCTCGGTCTACGATCAGATCGGGCTTAAGACCGACGACAGCGAAATTCACACCCATCCGGCCGCCCACTTGGTTGCCACGATCGAGGGCTCGACCGAGGGCTCGCCCCTCCCCCCGGAACCGGAAGCGCATGGAGTGCAAGTTCCCGATCAACAGGCCTCACCCTCCAGCTCGGCAGCCGAACTCTGCTCCGGAGAGGGTTTAGAGCCAGAGTCAGGTTCAGCACGCAACCTCGACTCCGCGCACTCGAGCTCGGCCAACTATCCGGACCTAGAGCTCGGCGTGTTAGATTCCATGCCAATCCAGGACGCGGCCGCTAAAGACCCGGACTCACACTCCGCTGGGATCAAATTTTTTATCCCGCCCACACCCCACATCGAGTACTATCCAAATAACTCAGGACAGCCCGACATATGGGGCCTAATGTACTTAAAGCAACAGCCCGGAGAGACAGTTCGGCACTTCTGGGCCAGATTCCTTATCGTCAAAAACAAGATGACGGACGGCTGCAGCAAGGAAATTCTGGAGATCTTTCGTCAAAACTGCCGAGACGAGGGCGTCTTAAATGCCCTCGCCCACTGCCACATCCAAAATTTCTCTGATTTATCGGATCTGGTGTCCAAATACTGCGCCATGGAGTATGCGTGGCAGGCTCAGCTCGAGGAAACGGAGTCAATCCGTACAGAGGAACCAAACCGAGCTTGGGCAAAGCGCACACACCCACTCCGGACACACCAATACGAGCCATCCGAGAAAAGGATGAAACCCTTGACAAGATCCAGAACGGTCCTTCATGAACTACTGGACAAACCATGCCCCATACACTCCGTCCTCCTCAACACAAACCCAACCCACAACCTTCGAGCTTGCTGGGTAGTCAGGCAAGTCGCCAAGAGCGGTGTGGCACCCCGGCTTAGAGAACCGGTTTACTAGTGTTTCCAACCCAGAGATCATGTCTTCTGGAAACACACAACAACTTGGAACAGAACTGAACTGAACATTATTAAAATATCTCGAGTACAAGCTCATAATTTACATAATAGCGAGGCCAGAAGCACTGCACGTGCTATGACATTATCTACGTTATTTATGGAACATAGCAGGGCCTCGATACTACTGGGTAGACTACGGCGTAGCGGAACATAGCGCGGGAAACTCCATCCACAGGGACACTGCTGTGGACACGGCCTAGTTAGCGTAGCACGAACCTTCGGGACCTCTGTCCTCGGCTTCTCCTGCATCTGGCATGATACGCCAGGTGAGTACTTGGAATGTACTCGCAAGCTCATGGCAACCAAAACAATGCAGCAAACAATAGCATGGCAATTAACAGGTTAACAGATTAAGTTGCTCACTTACTGGCACCCAGCACCCACTTACTCTCATCTGGGTTGTCCTACAACCCTCGGAATGCTCACAATCCACAGAGCACTTCCGAACATAAGACAAGTTCTTCCATCATTATTATTATTACGGTTGACCATCCTAGAGAGGCCTAAACGGACTGTCCAATACAATGGACGCGGCTATTTGAATAGGTTTCACACTCTGCAGAGGTTGCGCACTTTACCCACACCATGGAGTACATGGCCTCGTGATCCCATTCGGGTGGACCGGTGGTGCTCCAACAAAACCTGCCTGACGCGTGACCCTTCTATCGTACCACCGACAATCATACCCTCCCAGGGTCATGTCCTGGGTGGCCCCTGTGTCACCCGTGACACCTGCCACCGTCGTGGCCACTAACTGTCCCAAACGGGGACGCCGGCAAAATATCTCAACTGGGCTCACAGGATTATGGTCGTCTACCTGATCAGGGCAGCACGCACGCATAACCCTCCCTAGTTTGGTGGTACCAATAAAAGAGCAAAAAGCCAGACCAAGTCAAGGCCGTCCCATACCGGCAAATGTGGCTGCACGGAAAAGTCCGGGTAGGTGGCTCTTGATCAACCAACTAAGTTTAATATAGCCAAGCATTTAACCAGTATGAATATTTAATTGCAAGTAAATTATCATGGCAGTAGCTATGCATTTAAATAAATTACTATGGATTATCACATATAAAAATAATGCATGAAATTCAATTAAATAACCAACATTATTGAAATGCTTCATATAATGGATGACATGGCTTGCCTTGCTCTGTTGGGTTGTCCACAAACTCCTGGGCATCAAATCCAAAGTTATTTCCTTCTGAAAATAATTTTAAAAAGCAATTGAAAATGTCACAAGCTACTGTTTTGAGCACCAGAAATTCTGTGAACATGGGAAAAATACCAAATTTGGCCATAAAATAGATGAGCTCAAGACAAACCAGATGCAAAAAAGAATCAATTGATTTGGACTTATGGTTTAAAAGTTATAGATGGTCAAAGTTCTGGTCAAAATCTGGAATTAAAATAGAAAATCAGAAAATCCACAGCGGGCCACGCCGAAGGCGTATTTCTCCCGGGCGCCTCCACTTACCGCTTCGGCGCGCGCGAGTGAGTCGCTGACGTGCGGGCCCCGCGGTCAGGTTTAAAGGGAGAGGGGAGGGAACAGAGAGAGAGCGGGACTCCGGCGACGGTCGCCGGTGACACAGACGGCGGCAGAGTCCGGTGACTACTGGAATGGATCAAACGTTCGGAGACGAACCAGCACTTACCAGTAGCTTCACGAGAGATGGCCGGACGGCGTCGTCCCCTTCTTCTCCGGCGGCGGCGGCACTCGGGTGTCGTCGGAGACGGTGACTCCGGCAGTAATTCGACCGGGCAAGGGCTTGGGCGTGATCAGTGGAGCGAGGTGAACTCGCGGGTGCAGTCGGTGGAGCTCGGGGGGAAGTGGAACGGCGGGGAGGCAAAGCTCGGGTGGCGGCGGTGCTCCGGCGAGATGCGAGGCCAGTGGGCCTCTCGGCCTTGGCTCGGGCTCGGGGAGGTCGATTAGGAGGTGGAGGAGGTGGATGAGGAGCTCGGGAGAGGCTGGGGAGGGCTATTATAGCAGGGGTAGGAGCTCGGGCGAGCTCTCTGGAACGACCGGGATTTGGGACACGTCGCCGGCGCCAGGACGCCGCGCTGGCTGGCTGCTTGCGGGCGACGCGATGGGAGAGGGCAGGGGAGTAATGGCGGGCAGTGGAGGCTAGCGGAGGAAGACGATGCGCCGCACGTCCACTGTGCCGGCACGGGCGGCACAATGCCCGCGCGCGTGGCGGCCGGCGAGGGCGATTCCGGCGAGGGGAGGCTTCGGGAGAGGAGTACGTGGACGGCATCGGCGACGTCGGCACACCCAGACACCGAGTGACAGCACGGGACGGCCGGAATGACCACACCCGACGCTGGCGAGGTGCAGAGCGCGAGATTTGGCGTGCCAGTGCCGTGCTCACCACGGGCATTGGTGTCTAGAGGCCTCGCGAGCCTGGCATTTCTTGTCTGGCACTTCAACCCTCGATCACTTAGCCTCTCTACGCCTCTGGTTCGACTAGGTTCACTCTGAACCGAAGTGTAGCTTCAGCTACAGTTTCTGACAGGAAACTTGAGAGAGATCTAGAGGAGAGGTGAGCTGGTGATGGAGCCAATGCAGATGTCTGGGGTGTTCTGCTTTGGAAGGACTATGATCTGGCCAAGTTTGAGAAGATTTGATCAAGATTTGGATATAGTTCATGTACAAGTGTTGTACTGAACCAGAAACAGAGATGAGCTTGATGCACTCATCTGGTTGATCTACTGGGGCTGAAAATTGGTGTGGCAGGGTTATTTGGTGAGGAGAAGATGCCACAAAAAATTTCAGCTCAATTGGATACCTCTAGCTGGTACTTCCTTCACAGAGGTTCCAACTGAATAGAAACTTGGCAGAATATTGGTGATGAAAATTTGTACTGGACAAGATGATATTTTTGGATATTGTGGAAAGATAGGTTCCCTAATATCTCCGGGAATTTTCTGGGAATTAATTGAGTAGGGAAAATATGAGCTCCTTCACAAATGACCAATACTGTCCAGAGAGCAAATGAAGTTTTCTGGAATAAACTTTGTACTGGACCATGAGATGTTTTTGAAGATTGTAGGAGTAGATGATGACAATAAGGTCTGGGATTAATTTGGGATTTTTCTGATCACCAGAACTATAGGTTGCTTTGTAACCCATAGTGATGACAGATTTTTCCCAAAGGAAGAAAATGAATATTTGGGAAAGATAAAGAATTGGAAATTGATCTAGATGTTGAGTGACAAGATTTTGGCAAGATGGAGAGGGCTCTGGATCACTGAGAGCAATTCATAAGTCCAAAGTCAACTGAGAAGGTTCAAAATTCAACCAGATTGCAAATAAAGCCGGAAAGATTTTGAAAAGAAAAAGTTGCCAAAAACCAGGGTGTCACAAACCTACCCCCCCTTAGAATGAATCTCGTCCTCAAGATTCGGTTGCTCAGGGAACAAGTGTGGATAGGCTGATTTCAGAAAATCCTCTCTTTCCCAGGTAGCTTCTTCCTCGGTATGGTGATCCCACAACACCTTGTAAAACTTAATTGTCTTACTCCTGGTAGTTCTTTCCATCTCATCCAATATTCTGATAGGTCTTTCCTCGTATGTTAGATCTTTGGTCAATTCCAACTCACTCATATCTGCCTGCTTGATCGGAGGTGCAATGCACTTTCTTAGCTGCGATATGTGAAAGACATCGTGAACGTCTGACAACTCTGGTGGTAACTCTAGCTGATATGCCACTCTGCCTCTTCTAGCCATGACTGGAAAGGGTCCGATATACCTAGGTGCAAGCTTTCCTCGGGTGTGAAACCTTTTTATTCCCTTCATGGGGGTAACTCGGAGATAGGCATATTCTCCGGGCTCAAAAGTTACTTGCCGATGCTTTGGGTCATAATAGCTCTTTTGACGGGACTTGGCTGCTCGAAGACGCTCCTGGATATCCTTGACTTGTCTCTCAGCCTCGAGCATCAAATCCGTGCCGAAGATACGCCTGTCTCCTGTCTGAGACCAATTTAAAGGAGTGCGGCATTTCCGTCCGTATAAAGCCTCGAATGGTGACATTTTGAGGCTTGACTGATAACTGTTATTGTAGGAGAATTCTGCATAGGGTAGGCTATCCTCCCATTTGGGTCCATGGGCGAGAGCACAGGACCGAAGCATATCTTCCACTATCTGATTCAACAATGAAGTCCATGCATATGTCATCCCATTTCCACTGCGGAACTGGTAACGGTTGCAGTAGCCCAGCGGGTTTTTGATGTTCAGCCTTGACTCTGTTGCAGATGTCACAACAGGCGACATAGTATGCAATATCCTTTCACATTCCTAGCCACCAAAAGGTTTCTCGCAAGTCCTGGTACATTTTTTTTCCTCCCGGATGGATAGAATATGCAGATTCATGTGCCTCTCTGGGTATTTGTTGCCTCAAGCTGTCTTGATCGGGTACACAGATTCGGTTCTCAAACCATACAGTGTCCTAGTCATCAATTCGGATGGACTTGGCCTTTCCTAGCGGAATGCGCTCTCTGATCTCTTGTATTTCTTGGTTTGATTTCTGAGCTGCCTTAATTTCGTCTATAAGTGTTGGAATAATTTCTATTGTATCCGGGCTGATTGGGCCGCATAACACCATATTCAACCTGGCAAATTCTTCTCGCAGCCTTGGATGCATTCCCTCCATGAGTGCATTTAGGGTACCTTGCTTTCTGCTGAGGGCATCGGCGACCACATTGGCTTTTCCCGGATGATAATTTATCCCAAGGTCATAATCCTTGACCAATTCAAGCCATCTTCTCTGTCTGAGATTCAGATCAGGCTGAGTGAAAATATACTTGAGACTCTTGTGGTCCGTGTATATTTCACATCGCTGCCCAATGAGGTAATGCCTCCAAATCTTTAGTGCATGTACCACGGCTGCCAATTCCAAATCATGAGTGGGGTAGTTCTCTTCATGAGGTCGTAGCTGTCTGGATGCATAGGCTACAACCTTTCCCTCTTGCATTAACACGCAGCCGATTCCACGCCTGGAAGCATCACAATATATGTCAAAGCTTTTGTGAATGTCAGGAAGAACTAAGACAGGGGCGGTGGTTAGCCTCGTCTTTAGCTCCATAAAGTTGCTGTCACATTCCTCCGTCCAGGCAAATTTGTGGTTCTTTTTCAGCAATTCTGTCAGTGGTTTGGCTATTTTTGAGAAGCCTTCGATGAAGCGACGGTAGTAGCCTGCCAATCCCAGAAAGCTACGGACTTCCGTTACTGTGGCTGGGGTCTTCCAGTTTAATACAGCGGTCACTTTGCTGGGGTCGATAGCCACACCTTGTGCTGACAGAATATGTCCCAAAAATCCCACCTCTCTTAGCCAAAATTCGCATTCAATGAATTTGGCATACAAGCGATGGGTCCTTAGTCTTTCCAGGACAGTACGGAGATGTTGCATGTGCTCCTCTTCATCTCTGGAGTAGATGAGAATATCATCGATGAATACTACCACAAATTTGTCCAGAAAGTCCATGAAGACTTTATTCATCATGCTCATGAAATATGCCGGAGCATTTGTCAGCCCAAATGACATGACTGTAAATTCATACAGACCATATCTGGTAGTAAAGGCTGTCTTGGGGATATCCTCTTTTCTGATTTTTAGCTGATGATACCCCGTTCGGAGGTCAATCTTGGAGAATACCCGGGCTCCGTTCAACTGGTCGAACAAGTCATCAATGCGAGGGAGCGGATATTTATTTTTGATGGTGACCTCATTCAGCTGGCGATAGTCCACGCACATTCGTAGGCTGCCATCCTTCTTCTTGACAAACAGCACGGGTGATCCCCACGGTGAAGTGCTTGGACGAATATACCCTTTCTGTAATAATTCATCCAACTGTTTCTTCAATTCCACCAGCTCTGGGGAAGGCATGCGGTAGTACTTCTTGTAGATTGAAGCAGTTCTGGGAACAACCTCAATAGCAAATTCTAGTTCCCGATCCGGTGGCATTCCCGGTATTTCTTCTGGAAATACGTCCGGAAATTCACTGACTACCGGAATCAGACTTATGTCTGCAGTTGTGGCTTTGAATGCCATTCCTTTCTTTGACATCACTCTGCTGGCAGTGAATTGCACTGTTTGGCCTGCCGGGTTAACCAGCGTCACCTTCCTGGTGGCACAGTTGATACACACCTGGTGTGGTACCAACTAATCCATTCCCAGTATTATATCCAGTCCAGGGGATTCAATGGCAACAAGAGTAGCTGGAAACTTTACATCGTGTATCAAAATTTCCAGATTCTTGTATATCACATTTGTTCTGAGCATGGAGCCAGGGGATTGTACCACCATGATTTTGTCCAAAAGAGAAGGAGAAAATTTGTGCAAGGTGGCAAAACTCCGCGAAATAAACGAATGAGAAGCCCCAGAGTCAAATAAAATTATTGCAGGTATGTTGTTAACAGAAAACATACCAAGGACCACATCTGGTGCTTCACGGGCTTCCTCAGCGGAGATATGATGGACTTGGACGCGGTAGAAATTCGCATTGGGGCGGCGTCCAACACTGTTGACTTGTGGCATGAAGTCGGATGGTGGCTTCCCATTTCTTGCGGGGCATTGCTTGGAGTAGTGCCCGCTCTGGCTGCAAGTAAAGCATGTGTTGTTACGGCGGCAGTCCTCCAGCACTGGTTGTTTGCCGAAGGTCTTATCCTGGCTGACAGGCTTGTTGTTGTTGTTGCCATTGTTCCAGGCAGGCTTGTACTCAGATGAACTTGGCTGCCAGATACGTGGCTTCTGCACAAGCTGCTCACGGTTGTCCTTCTTGGGTTCAAACTTCCACTTGTGGTCATTATATCCTGACTTATGCTCTCGTTCAGCTATGAAGTCCTTATTTACCAGAGTCTGGAAGTCAGGAAAGTCCAGCATACAGAGCTGACAACGGAGGGTATGATTCAGCCCTCCGAGGAATCGGTCAATCTTCCTTTCTTCGGTGGACACATCATGGGTAGAGTACCGTACCAGATTATTGAACTTGTTCAGATACTCACCTTCTGACATATTCCCTTGAGTAAGAGCTAAAAATCCCTCTGCTTTACCTTCATTATGCCAGTAGGAATATGATACTTGCGAAATACCTCTTTGAACTTCTCCCAAGAAATATCTTCTCCAGAAGGCCATAACGTTTTTGTGTTGTCCCACCATATGGCTGCTGGTCCCTCCAGGTAGTGAGTGATGAAAGGAACCTTATCTGCCTCATCACAGTGGGCTATTTCCAATTTCTTTTCCATGGTCCTCAGCCAATCATCAGTTTCCATCGGATCCACAGCTAGACCAAAACTGGGAATCAGACAGCTTAGAGTGTGTCCCGTTGTGGTTGTTTTGACCCACCATAGTCTGCATACTTTTCAGAAATTCCATGAGATCTTGGTTTCTTTTCTCTTCAAACATTCTCATGATCTGATCAGTGGTAGGTGACTGAGGTGGTGGAGGTGGCAAATCTTCTGGTGGCTGTCCTGCCTGTCTGGCGGATCGACGAACGGGAGTTCCATCGCCGCCTTGAGTACTACACCTCTTCATCCTAAATTTTTTCCCATTGCAAAATACCGAATCGATGAGGAAAAGCAGGGTAGTATGACACCAGAAAAGAAGCCAAATAAAAAGAGCGAAATAAAGCAAAAAACATAATTATACAAGGCAACCCAACATCATACATGACAAGCTAGAAGGGGGATGATCATGACTAGACTGCTCAGACGGCAGTTGACATATGCAGAGATGCTATGATGCATGCACTGAAACTCAAGCCTCTGCTCTAGTGACGCCGGTGGCACGAGCACTTGTAGACTGAAGACTCCTCGTCGTCTGATCCTGTCTCAGAATCTGAGCTGATGATGTTCACATCGGCCTCCGGATCAAAGGAAACACGACGACGCTGACGGGAAGGTTCTCCCTCGGAAGGAGAACAAGCACGACGCTGCAGCATCCACTACAGGAATCAGCTGCTTTGCCGTCTGGCATAGCAGACGGCAAAGGCATACTTTGCGGACGGCAAAGCCTTTGCCGTCTGCCAGCAGACGGCCAACACTCCGGCTGAACGGCTGCCGGCAAAGGCCTCTTTGCCGTCTGCTGGCAGACGGCAAAGAAGCAAAGCTCTTTGCCGTCTGCTGGCAGACGGCAAAGCACCTGGACGGCAGACAAAAGGTGCCAGCCCCGTTAGAGGGCTAACGGCGCTCTTTGCCGTCTGCCAGCAGACGGCAAAGAGCTGCAGCTGACGTCAGCTAACGTCATGCGTCAGCTGGGCCAACGCAGGCTCTTTGCCGTCTGCCAGCTGACGGCAAAGAGGCCAAATAGGCCAGCCCAGGTTGCACAGGCTGCTGCCACGTGCCCACTTTGCCATCTGCTAATAGACGGCAAACCTCTTTGCCGTCTGCTAGCAGACGGCAAAGTGGCTATATAGCAACTGTTTTTTCTGTTTTTTCTTATATCAATTCATTTTCACAGAAATTCAAACACACACATATATATATATTCAGAATCACATAATAAGGCAAAACATTATGTCTTATCCACCACATAATATGTCTCATCCACCACATAATAAACAACACATATGCAAGCCATATGGATATGATCATCCAACACATACCAAATCAAAACATATGCAAGTCTCATCCATACATATGCAAGTTTCATTCATCTATACATACATATGCAAGTGTCACATTGTTGATCCTACAAAATCAAAAGAAAATGGAAGGACAAGGACTCCATGAACGCAAGCTTCCGTGAAGTGAATCAAATCTGCAAAATGAGAAAGAAGAAAGTTAGAAGAAGAAGACTAGAAGAAGAAGACTAGAATTTTTCTCCTCTTCTTGTTCTTCTTCTTATTGCTTACTTGTGTCATTTTAGAGCTAACCTAGGTAAATAGGCCATTTTTGACCTAAATATGCTAAGTATATCATAAATGAACTAAAAAAAGCTAAGTATAGGTCATTTTTGTGCTAACATAAGTAATTATGCTATTTTTGAGCTAATTAAGCATATTAAGTCATTTTGGAGCTAAATAGGTCATTTCTTAAGCATATTATGTCATTTTTGAGCTAGCTAAGCATATTAAGTCATTTTGGAGGAATAAATGCTAAGTATAGGTCATTTTAGAGCTAGCCTAGGTTAAATAGGTCATTTTAGAGCTATCCAAGGTTAAATAGGTCCATGTTTTAGCTAGCTAAGCATATAAATTCATTTTGGAGGAATAAATGCTAAGTATAGGTCATTTTAGAGCTATCATATGTTAAATAGGTCATTTTTGAGCTAATTAAGGTTATTATGTCATTTTTGAGCTAGCTAAGCATATAAATTCATTTTGGAGGAATAAATGCTAAGTATAGGTCATTTTAGAGCTATCCTAGGTTAAATAGGTCATTTTGGAGCTAATTAAGGTTATTATGTCATTTTTGAGCTACCTAAGCATATTAAGTCATTTTGGAGGAATAAATGCTAAGTATAGGTCATTTTAGAGCTATCCTAGGTTAAATAGGTCATTTTGGAGCTAATTAAGCTTGTTATGTAATTTTTGAGCTAGCTAAGCATATAAATTCATTTTGGAGGAATAAATGCTAAGTATAGGTCATTTTAGAGCTATCCTAGGTTAAAGAATGAATACCTGACATGAATAATATGTATATAATTTAAGTGTATCATCATCATGAACATAATAAAAAATTGAATACCTAACATGAACTAATTAATAATATATATTTACATAATAATAATTGAATACCTGGCATGAACTATAATATTAATCTTCATCGTCATCATTAATAAATGCATCATCATCGTCTATATATGCTTCGGGGTCAATAAATGCATCATCATCATCATCACTATCAGTAATGACGTGCTCATCATCATCATCAATAAATGCATCAACATGTGGAAGGCCTCCTGTACGTAATCGGTCAAGCATTGACAGGTCATCCGCAGCAGTAACCTCTTCTTGTTCCGGCTCTTCTTGTTCCGGCTCAGGCTCGGATTCACTGCCGCTGTCTACTTCAATGTTCTGGTGTGACGTAGAGCGGTTCTTGAAACGTTTTTTGGAAAGACGTGTTTCTTGGAAGAATTCTCCTTCATATGTGTCTGGGTTAATGTGAGGGTCATAATCATCTTCATTGAGGGGAGGTGGTCTAAAATGTGGCGGCACATCATAAACGACATCCCAACCATTCAGATTTGGATCAGTTTGGCAGGCCCATGGTAGATAGAAAACTTGGGTCGCATGTTGAGCCGTAATATAGACATCGGGAACATCTAAATGGGTGCTTTGTTTGATTTCCACTAGCCCTATATGTTCATGAGTCCTTCTAGTCTCCTTTGGCTGGAACCAATAACATTTGAAGACTACGACGTTTGGTGGGTTTTCACCAAAGAATGTAAGTTCATAAATTGCTTCAACTCTTCCATAATACTC
The DNA here is from genome assembly GCA_039707655.1 of Elymus sibiricus. Lineage (NCBI taxonomy): Eukaryota > Viridiplantae > Streptophyta > Magnoliopsida > Poales > Poaceae > Elymus > Elymus sibiricus. Next base: position 410,735,333 of record CM077668.1, on the reverse strand, counting down.
GACCCCTGCTTCGCCGATAGCGGAGACACAACAATTTGTAGACTTTCGGTCGGCCATAGATAGCTCTTTGCCAAAAGTACGAAAGCGATACCCGTTGATGTCGTATTTGTCAAATGAACGGACCTTATAGTCAAAACCATTTGCGACTTGTCTCAATTAGGAGTCCATAGACTCTGCATTAGCCTACAAGTTTAATACGAAAGGATTGTTGCATTAGCCGAAAACTAGACGAAGAAATGAAATGGTCTAATGGAAATTACCGTTTGTTTGAACCAAGAGATGAAACCGGGATAGCCTCCTACATGCTTTGCCAGAAGCTCATACTCTTCGATGGAATCCTTTTGGATCACCGCTCCATCCGAGAATTTGGCGACGTATCGACTGTATCACATATCCGGGAATAAGAGCATTTCAAAGGAATTAGAAGTTGCGAAACAATGTACCGGGAACTTACTCGATGTACGGCCGCACTTCTGTTAGGTTGTTGAAGATATACAACGAAATGGTCCGCCATTCTTCGACATCCAACGGTATTGCTTTCGAAGCACCGGCTGGTGCGAGGTTCCCTTTGAATAGGCTGAGGTTGGATCGACCTTTTTCACGGTCGCCATCATTGTACCGAGGCTTCGGATTATGCAAATGACGATTCTTGGCTTTGTAGTGTGCTGTCACGAAGTTTGCGGCCTCCTCAGTAATGAATGCCTCGGCCATCGATGCTTCAATTCGACGTTTATTTTTACATTTTTCTCGAAGCGTCTTCTGCATCCTCTCAGTTGCGAAGCACCAACGATTTTGCACGGGCCCCCCCAATCTTGCCTCGGTCGGGAGATGCAAAATCAAATGCTGCATTGGATTAAAGAATCCCGGTAGAAAGATCTTTTCTAACTTGCAGATCAACTCCGGCGCCAACTCTTCCAGTTCGTCTAGCACATCAGGCGATAGTTCTTTCGCACAAAGAGCATGGAAGAAATAGCTCAGCTCTGCCAGTACTAGCCATTCATCCTCAGGGATAAAGCCACGCAACATCACCGGCATTACCCGCTCAAGCCATATGTGCCAATCATGACTCTTCATACCAAATATTTTCAATTTGTCAAGACTCGCTCCCCTCTTTAGATTCGTTGCATACCCATCGGGGAAGATCAACTGCATTTTCACCCACAAGATCATTTCCCTCATAGCTGGCCTTCCAAGATTGAACCATGCCTTTGGCTTCCTCCAGTTCTTCTTTCCTTTTGGTTGTCGCATGTTTTGTAACGGTCTATCACATAGAGCCTCTTGATCGACTCTAGCCTTAGGGTTATCCTTTGACTTCCCCTCTATGCCGAACAATGTACCAAAAAGGGCCTCGGCGATATTCTTTTCAGTGTGCATCACGTCGATGTTGTGTGGGCAAATGAGGTCTTTAAAGTAAGGCAGATCCCACAAGCATATCTTGTGAGTCCAGGCGTGTTCCGAATTATACCCTTTGAAATATCCTGGACGCTCTGGATTAGGCTCGAGAGCGTTTAACTGATCCAGGGCCTGTTGGACTGTCAATGCAGGTGGTGCAGAGTTTTTGACAACTCTACCTTTCATGAAATTTTTCTTGTCTTTTCTGAACTTATGGCCAGGATCCAGGAACTGTCTATGCAAGTCGAAGCAAGAATACTTGCGACCCACCTGCAGCCAACGGAACTGAAGAGCTGCCTTGCATGTGGGGCACGGGAACCTTCCATGCACACACCAGCCAACGAATAGCGCATACGCCGGCAAGTCATGCGTCGAGTACATGTACCACACATGCATTTTGAAGTTTTGTTTTGTAGCGGCGTCATATGTCTTGATCCCATTATCCCAAGTTTCTTGCAATTCATCCTTAAGCGGCTGCATGTACACATTCATATTCTTCCCCGGATAGTTGGGCCCTGGAATTATCAACGTCAAGAAAATGTTCTTTCTTTTCATAATCTCTCCGGGGGGGAGATTGAGTGGAATGACAAATACAGGCCAGCAACTGTATTGGGTTGCCGTCATACCAAACACTTGGAACCCATCCGTGCTGATGGCGACTCGAGGATGCCTTGGATCTGCCGCTTTGTCCTTATGTAAAGCATCGAAGTGCTTCCACGCAAAAGCGTCTGAAGTGTGTCCCAACATCGGATTCCCATCTGCATCTAGTTCAGTTCTTTTGCCCAATTTATGCCACGTCATCTGTCTGGCCATCTCTTTGACCATGAAAAGACGTTGAAGTCTTGGTATGATTGGCATATACCGAAGAACATTAACTGGGATTTTGGTCTGACTCTTCTCACCCATACCGTTGTCTACCACAACATACCTGGAAGACTTGCAAATGAGACAATAGTTGAAGCCCGCATACTCAAGCCTAAATAAGGCACATCCATTCTCACAGGCATCTATCTTCTCATAGGGCATCTTAAGCGCACGTAGGATTTTGTCCGACTGGTATAGGTTTGCTGGCAATACATGGCCTTTGGGTAGAAAGCGTCCAAATATCATCATCATCGCGTCGTAGCATTCTCTGCCCAGGTTGAACTGAGCCTTGAGAGCCATTACTTGCGCGATGGCATCCAGCTGACAAAGCTCAGTGTGCTCGTGGAGAGGACGTCTTGAAGACTCCAACATTTCATAGAAGGCCTTTGCAGATTCCTCCATCTCATCGTCCGAATCCCGAGCATCATCAAAGTCTTGCACCATGTCTTCGATCCTGGTACCATGCTCGTCGGTGCGACGACGAACCACCTCAGCTCTGGCACGTTGGGCAGACTCACCATGAAATCTCCACACCGTATAATCAGTCGTAAAACCCCACTTCTGCAAGTGTTTACCCATTTCATCCCGTGTCCACTTTTTATGGTTGTCGCACCGGACACAGGGGCACCAGGTTATTTCCTGGCCATTTGCAAATGCGGCGCTCAGAAACCCCTTGGTTTTTGTTAACCATTCAATGGTCATTTCTTTCTGACTAGGGTGACCGGTGTACATCCAAGCACGATCACTCATCTTACCTACCTACTAAACACACAAGAAATATATACATAATTCAGCAAACCATATTCATCAGTTAATAGAGTTTGTCAGTTAATGTGAGGTTTATAATCCTCTTCATTGGGGGGAGGTGGTCTAACACGTGGCGGCACTTCATAAACGACATCCCAACCATTCAGATTTGGATCAGTTTGGCAAGCCCACGGTAGATAGAAAACTTGGGTCGCCTGTTGAGCCGTAATATAGACATCGGGAACATCCAAATGGGTGCTTTGTTTGATTTCGACTAGCCCTAGATGTTCATGAGTCCTTCTAGTCTCCTTCGGCTGGAACCAATAACATTTGAAGACTACGACGTTCGGTGGGTTTGCACCATAGAATAGAAGTTCATAAATTGCTTCAACTCTTCCATAATACTCGGTACCTCCTTCGCCGATAGCAGAGACACAACAATTTGTAGACTTTCGGTCGGCCATAGATAGCTCTTTGCCATAGGTACGAAAGCGATACCCATTGATGTCGTATTTGTCAAATGAATGGACCTTATAGTCAAAACCATTTGTGACTTGTCTCAATTCGGCGTCCATAGACTCTGAACTAGCCTACAAGTTTAATACGAAAGGATTGTTGCATTAGCCGGAAATTAGACGAAGAAATGAAATGGTCTAATGGAAATTACCGTTTGTTTGAACCAAGAGATGAAACCGGGATAGCCGCCTCCATGCATTGCCAGAAGCTCATACTCTTCGACGGAATCCTTTTGGATCACCGCTCCATACAAGAATTCGGAGACGTATCGACTGTATCAAATATCCGGGAATAAGAGCAGTTCAAAGGAATTAGAGGTTGCGAAACAATGTACCGAGAACTTACTCAATGTACGACCGCACTTCTGTTAGGTTGTTCAAGATATACAACGTAATGGTCCGCCATTCGTCGACATCCAACGGTAAGGAAGTATAAGCACCGGCTGGTGTGAGCTTCCCTTTGAATAGGCTGAGGTTGGATCCACCCTTTTTAGGGTCGCCAGCATTGTACCGAGGCTTCGGATTATGCAAATGACGATTTTTGGCTTCGTAGTGTGCTGTCACGAAGTTTGTCGCCTCCTCAGTAATGAATGCCTCGGCCATCGATGCTTCAATTCGACGTTTATTTTTACATTTTTCTCGAAGCGTCTTCTGCATCCTCTCAGTTGCGTAGCACCAATGATTCTGCTCGCCCCCCCCCCCCCCAATCATGCCTCGGTCGGGAGATGCAAAATCAAATACTGCATTGGATTAAAGAAGCCCGGTGGAAAGATCTTCTCTAACTTGCAGATCAACTCCGGCGCCAACTCTTCCAGTTCTTCTAGCAAGCCAGGCGATAGTTCTTTCGCACAAAGAACACGGAAGAAATAGCTCAGCTCTGCCAGTACTAGCCATTCATCCTCAGGGATAAAGCCACGCAACATCACCGGCATTACCCGCTCAAGCCATATGTGCCAATCATGACTCTTGAGACCAAATATTTTCAATTTTTCAAGGCTCGCTCCCCTCTTTAGATTCGCTGCATACCCATCGGGGAACATCAACTCATTTTTCACCCACAGGAGTATTTCCCTCATAACTGGCCTTCCAAGATTGAACCATGCCTTTGGCTTCGTCCAGTTCTTCTTTCCTTTCGGTTGTCGCATGTTTTGTAGTGGTCTATCACATAGAGCCTGCTGATCGACTCTAGCCTTAGGATTATCCTTTGTTTTCCCCTCTATGCCGAAGAATGTACCAAAGAGGGCCTCGCCGACATTCTTTTCAGTGTGCATCACGTCGATGTTGTGTGGGCAAAGGAGGTCTTTGAAGTAAGGCAGATCCCACAAGCATGTCTTGTGAGTCCAGGCGTGTTCCGAATTATACCCCTTGAAATACCCTGGACGCTCTGGATCCGGCTCGAGAGAGTTTAACTGATCCAGGGTCTGCTGGCCTGTCAACGCAGGTGGTGCAGAGTTTTTGACAACTCTACCATTGATGAAGTTCTTCTTGTCTTTTCTGAACTTATGGCGAGGATCCAGGAACTGTCTATGCATGTCGAAGCAAGAAAACTTGCCACCCGTCTGCAGCCGACGAAACTCAAGAGCTGCCTTGCATGTGGGGCACGGGAACCTTCCATGCACACACCAGCCAACGAATAGCGCATACGCCGGCAAGTCATGCATCGAGTACATGTACCACACACGCATTAGGAAGTTTTTTTTGTAGCGGCGTCGTATGTCTTGATCCCATTATCCCAAGCTTCTTGCAGTTCATCCTTAAGCGGCTGCATGTACACATTCATACTCTTCCCCGGATAGTTGGGCCCCGGAATTATCAACGTCAGGAAAATGTTCTTTCTTTGCATAATCTGTCCGGGGGGGAGATTGAGTGGAATGACAAATACAGGCCAACAACTGTATTGGGCTGCCATCATACCAAACACATTGAACCCATCCGTGCTTATGGCGATTCGAGGATGCCTTGGATCTCCCGCTTTAGCATGATGTATTGCATCGAAGCGCTTCCACGCAAAAGCATCCGATGTGTGTACCAACATCGGCTCCCCATCTGCATCTAGTTCGGTTCTTTTGCCCAATTTGTGCCATGTCATCTGTCTGGCCGTCTCTTCGACCATGAAAAGACGTTGAAGTCTTGGTATGATTGGCATATACCGAAGAACATTAACTGGGATTTTTGTCTGACTCTTCTCACCCATACCGTTGTCTACCTCAACATACCAGGAAGACTGGCAAACGGGACAATACTTCAAGTCCGCATACTCAAGCCTAAATAAGGCACATCCTTTCTCACAGGCATCTATCTTCTCATAGGGCATCTTAAGTACACGGAGGATTTTGTCCGACTGGTACAGGTTTGCAGGCATTACATGGCCTTTGGGTAGAAAACGTCCAAATAGTGTCATCATCGCGTCGTAGCATTCTCTGCCCAAGTTGAATTGAGCCTTCAGAGCCATTACTTGTGCGACGGCATCCAGCTGACAAAGCTCAGTGTGCTCGTGGAGAGGACGTTTTAAAGACTCCAACATATCATTGAAGGCTTTTGCAGATTCCTCCATCTCATCGTCCGAATCCCGAGCATCATCAAAGTCTTCCACCATGTCTTCCATCCCGATACCATGCTCGTCGGTGCGACGAAGGCCCTCCTCAGCTCTGGCACGTTGGGCAGACTCACCATGAAATGTCCAGACCTTATAATTAGGCGTAAAACCCAACTTTTGCAGGTGTTTGATCATTTCAAACTCTGACTTCTTATGAAAGTTGTCGCACTCGACACAGGGGCACCAGGTTATTTCCTGTCCATTTGCAAATGCGGCTCTCACAAACCCCTTGGTTTTTCTTATCCATTCATGGGTCATGTCTTTCTGACTAGTGTGACCGGTGTACATCCACGCACGATCACTCATCTTGCCTAGCTACTGGACACACAAGAAATATATACATAATTCAGCAAACCATATTCATCAGTTAATAGAGTTTGTCAGTTTTATTACGTCCATGCAACCTAGACGCTAGTAGGTAAAGATAGGTCCTAATCCCACCCGAGTATGTGTAGATGGGTTCGTTTTCCCATGCTCGGCTCCGGATCTGACGCAAAATTTCGGCAGCACCTCCCCGCTGTTCTCCTGATACACATCTCGGCAATAAGCAGAGAGGATGTGTACCCGGAGAACAACAGGGAGGCACTGACGAAATTCTGCATCGGATCCGGAGTAGGGCATATGGGAAAATGAACCCAATCTACACATACTCGGGTTGTCCATGGATAACGTTGCACAATTCGAAAGAATCATGGTTATAAATATGCAAATGCATGCATATTTATAGATGTAACCCTTTAGAATGGGAGACGCATAGTGGTCACGCATACTGATGATTGACACCTATAGCTAGCAAGTTTCATCGGCACGAAGACCGGAACAGAGCAAATGAAGGGGGGAGGAGGAGATGTCATTTGTGCTCACCCACGAACGCAGGGGCGGAGCTCGTCGTACGCACGGGGAGGTCGTCGAACACCAGACCCTCGCAGCAACGAAAGAACTGCACATTTAAATCCACCCGATCAACACAAATATATATGATGTTTTTCATAACAAAATAGGGAAATATATGACCCCGTCGGCCTCTGGAAGGCCGAAGAGCACCTTTTCGGTCAACAGGAGGCCGAAGAGGTGTCGGCGTCGGGGGTGTCGTGGTGTCGGGTTGTCGCGGTGTCGGGGTGTCGGGTCGGGGTGTCGGGGTGTCGTGGTGTCGGGGTGTCGGGGTGTCATGTCGGGGTGTCGGGGTGTGTCGGATGTCGTGTCGGGGTGTCATGTCGGTGTCGGGGTGTCATGTCAGGGTCGGGGTGTCGGGGTGTCATGTCGAGGTCAGGGTGTCGTGTCGGGGTCGGGGTCCGGGTGTCGGGGTCTTTTTTTCCTCTTTTTCCTTTTCTTCTTCTTCCTCTTCTTCCTTTTCTTCCTTTTTTCCTTCTTCCTCTTCTTCCGGATATCAGAGCAGCTGGAGTAGCTAGGAGTGAGGCCCACTCTAACGGGGTCTCAGGTCGGCTACCAGACGAAAAGCCTGGCGGTCCGAACGAACTAGAGGGAGTGTCGGAAGATGGGATGGGTGGAGTATACATAGGTGAAAACGGAGGTGGAGGAGGAGACTGTGCTGCCGCAACAGCCGCAAGTGCCTCGCGAGCAGAAGTCAACTCCTCGTCTAGGGAAGTGATCATACGGTAACTGGCGTTCAAATAACGAGATTAAACACCAGTAGCACTATCACTCGCCGGATCGACGGGTGCGAAAAGGACTCGCCCTGTCGTAGGCGACAGGGTGGGTTAGTGAAAGAAACCTGGATGAGTCTGCATCTCGACCTCGTGGAAGCGCAAGTTAGTGAGAGCCTCCATCGCAACAAACTGGATTGCCAACTCTGGGGTAGAAGCAGTTCCGCCCTTGGAAGAACGGGAGTAGCTGCCAATATCCGAACTCGTAGTGAGGAAGGCTTCCGCATGGTACTCGAATACTGAACCAGCAAGCTTCTCTCGAAACACCTGGAACACTGGGACTTCGCCGTTGGGATACAGCCGAAGCCAGAACACGGATCTCTCGTTATTAAACGGGATACTAGATCCAATCCAAGCCTTGGGAATCACCGATGGCCAGTCCTCGGTCTACGATCAGATCAGGCTTAAGACCGACGACAGCGAAATTCACACCCCTCCAGCCGCCCACTTGGTTGCCACGATCGAGGGCTCGACCGAGGGCTCGCCCCTCCCCCCGGAACCGGAAGCACATGGAGTGCAAGTTCCCGATCAACAGGCCTCACCCTCCAGCTCGGCAGCCGAACTCTGCTCCGGAGAGGGTTTAGAGCCAAAGTCTGGTTCAGCACGCAACCTCGAGTCCGCGCACTCGAGCTCGGCCAACTATCCGGACCTAGAGCTCGGCGTGTTAGATTCCATGCGAATCCAGGACGCGGCCGCTAAAGACCCGGACTCACACTCCGCTGGGATCAAATTTTTTATCCTGCCCACCCCCCACATCGAGTACTGTCCAAATAACTCAGGACGGCCCGACATATGGGACCTAATGTACGTAAAGCAACAGCCCGGAGAGACAGTTCGGCACTTCTGGGCCAGATTCCTTATCGTCAAAAACAAGATGACGGACGGCTGCAGCAAGGAAATTCTGGAGATCTTTCGTCAAAACTGCCGAGACGAGGGCGTCTTAAACGCCCTCGCCCGCTGCCACATCCAAAATTTCTCTGATTTATCGGATCTGGTGTCCAAATACTGCGCCATGGAGTATGCATGGCAGGCTCAGCTCAAGCAAACGGAGTCAATCCGTACAGAGGAACCAAACCGAGCTCGGGCAAAGCGCGCACACCCTCTCCGGACACACCAATACGAGCCATCCGAGAAAAGGATGAAACCCTTGGCAAGATCCAGAACGGTCCTTGATGAACTACTGGACAAACCATGCCCCATACACCCCGTTCTCCTCAACACAAACCCAACCCACAGCCTTCGAGCTTGCTGGGTGGTCAACCAAGTCGCCAAGAGCGGTGTGGCACCCCGGCTCAGAGAACCGGTTTACCAGTGTTTCCAACCCAGAGATCATGTCTTCTGGAAACACACAACAACTTGGAACAGAACTGAACTGAACATTATTAAAATATCTCGAGTACAAGCTCATAATTTACATAATAGCGAGGCCAGAAGCACTGCACGTGCTATGACATTATCTACATTATTTATGGAACATAGCAGGGCCTCGATACTACTGGGTAGACTACGGCGTAGCAGAACATAGCGCGGGAAACTCCATCCACAGGGACACTGCTGTGGACACGGCCTAGTTAGCGTAGCACGAACCTTCGGGACCTCCGTCCTCGGCTTCTCCTGCATTTGGCATGATACGCCAGGTGAGTAATTGGAATGTACTCGCAAGCTCATGGCAACCAAAACAATGCAGCAAACAATAGCATGGCAATTTACAGGTTAACAGATTAAGTTGCTCACTTACTGGTACCCAGCACCAACTTACTCTCATCTGGGTTGTCCCACAACCCTCGGAATGCTCACAATCCACAGAGCACTTCCGAACATAAGACAAGTTCTTCCATCATTATTATTATTATGGTTGACCATCCTAGAGAGGCCTAAACGGACTGTCCAATACCGTGGACGCGGCTATTCGAATAGGTTTCACACTCTGCAAAGGTTGCTCACTTTACCCACACCATGGAGTACCTGGCCTCGTGATCCCATTCGGGTGGACCCGTGGTGCTCCAACGAAACCTGCCTGACCCGTGACCCCTCTATCGTACCACCGACAAACATACCCTCCCAGGGTCATGTCCTGGGTGGCCCCTGTGTCACCCCGTGACACCTGCCACCGTCGTGGCCACTAACTATCCCAAACGGGGACGCCGGCAAAATAACTCAACTGGGCTCACAGGATTATGGTCGTCTACCTGATCAGGGCAGCACGCACGCATAACCCTCCCTAGTTTGGTGGTACCGATAAAAGAGCACAAAGCCAGACCAAGTCAAGGCCATCCCATACCGGCAAATGTGGCTGCACGGAAAAGTCTGGGTAGGTGGCTCTTGATCAACCAACTAAGTTTAATATAGCCAAGCATTTAACCAGTATGGATATTTAATTGCAAGTAAATTATCATGGCAGTAGCTATGCATTTAAATAAATTACTATGGATTATCACATATAAAAATAATGCATGAAATTCAATTAAATAACCAACACTATTGAAATGCTTCATGCAATGGATGACATGGCTTGCCTTGCTCTGTTGGGTTGTCCACAAACTCCAGGGCTTCAAATCCAAAGTTATTTCCTTCTGAAAATAATTTTAAAAAGCAATTTAAAATGTCACATGCTACTGTTTTGAGCACCAGAAATTCTGTGAACATGGAAAAAATACCAAATTTGGCCAGAAAATAGATGAGCTCAAGACAAACCAGATGCAAAAAGAATCAATTGATTTGGACTTATGGTTTAAAAGTTATTGATGGTCTAAGTTCTGGTCAAAATCTGGAATTAAAATAGAAAATCAGAAAATCCACAGCGGGCCACGTCGAAGGCGTATTTCGCCCGGGCGCCTCCACTTACCGCTTCGGCGCGCGCGAGTGAGTCGCTGACGTGCGGGCCCCATGGTCAGGTTTAAAGGGGGAGGTGAGGGAACAGAGAGAGAGTGGGACTCCGGCGACGGTCGCCGGCGACACAGACGGCGGCGGAGTCCGGCGGCTACTGGAATGGATCGAGTGTTTGGAGACGAACCAGCACGTACCAGTAGCTTCGCGAGAGATGGCCGGACGGCGTCGTCCCCTTCTTCTCCGGCGGCGGCGGCGCTCGGGTGTCGTCGGAGACGGCGACTCTGGCAGTAATTCGACCGGGCAAGGGCTTGGGCGTGATCAGTGGAGCGAGGTGAACTCACGGGTGCAGTCGGTGGAGCTCGGGGGGAAGTGGAACGGCGGGGAAGCAGAGCTCTGGTGGCGGCGGTGCTCCGGCGAGATGCGAGGCCAGAGGGCCTCTCGGCCTTGGCTCGGGCTCGGGGAGGTCGATTAGGAGCTGGAGGAGGTGGATGAGGAGCTCGGGAGAGGCTGGGGAGGGCTATTTATAGCAGGGGGAGGAGCTCGGGCGAGCTCTCTGGAACGACCGGGATTCGGGACATGTCGCCGGCGCCAGGACGCCGCGCTGGCTGGCTGCTTGCGGGCGACGCGATGGGAGAGGGCAGGGGAGTAATGGCGGGCAGTGGAGGCTAGCGGAGGAAGACGACGCGCTGCACGTCCACTGTGCCGGCACGGGCGGCACAGTGCCCGCGCGCGTGGCGGCCGGTGAGGGCGATTCCGGCGAGGGGAGGCTTCGGGAGAGGAGTACGTGGACGGCATCGGCGACGTCGGCACACCCAGACACCAAGTGACAGCACGGGATGGCCGGAATGACCACACCCGACGCTGGCGAGGTGCAGAGCGCGAGATTTGGCATGCCAGTGCCGTGCTCACCACGGGCATTGGTGTCTAGAGGCCTCGCGAGCCTGGCATTTCTTGTCTGGCACGTCGACCCTCGATCACTTAGCCTCTCTACGCCTCTGGTTCGACTAGGTTCACTCTGAACCGAAGTGTAGCTTCAGCTACAGTTTCTGACAGGAAACTTGAGAGAGATCTAGAGGAGAGGTGAGCTGGGGATGGAGCCAATGCAGATGTCTGGGGTGTTCTGCTTTGGAAGGACTATGATCTGGCCAAGTTTGATAAGATTTGATCAAGATTTGGATATAGTTCATGTACAAGTGTTGTACTGAACCAGAAACAGAGATGAGCTTGATGCACTCATCTGGTTGATCTACTGGGGCTAAAAATTGGTGTGGCAGGGTTATTTGGTGAGGAGAAGATGCCACAAAAATTTCAGCTCAATTGGATACCTCTAGCTGGTACTTCCTTCACAGAGGTTCCAACTGAACAGAAACTTGGCAGAATATTGGTGATGAAAATTTGTACTGGACAAGATGATATTTTTGGATATTGTGGAAAGATAGGTTCTCTAATATCTCAGGGAATTTTCTGGGAATTAATTGAGTAGGGAAAATATGAGCTCCTTCACAAATGACCAATACTGTCCAGAGAGCAAATGAAGTTTTCTGGAATAAACTTTGTACTGGACCATGAGATGTTTTTGAAGATTGTATGAGTAGATGATGACAATAAGGTCTGGGATTAATTTGGGATTTTTCTGATCACCAGAACTATAGGTTGCTTTGTAACCCATAGTGATGACAGATTTTTCCCAAAGGAAGAAAATGAATATTTGGGAAAGATAAAGAATTGGAAATTGATCTAGATGGTGAGTGACAAGATTTTGGCAAGATGGAGAGGGCTCTGGATCACTGAGAGGAATTCATAAGTCCAAAGTCAACTGAGAAGGTTCAAAATTTAACCAGATTGCAAATAAAGCCGGAAAGATTTCGAAAAGAAAAAGTTGCCAAAAACCAGGGTGTCACAAGCGGCGAAGTCATCCTCAAAGGCCCGTACTCAAATAAAAGTCCACCAACGCCCTCTGATGACGACGCCGAGATCCTAACAATCTACGAAACATATTCCTCGAAGAATCAGAGGAAGAGAGCCCTTCGAGAGCTCGCTCAAATTCACCATGTGGCAGAGACAGACTCATGGACAGACACACCCATCACTTTTAGTGAGCAAGACCAGCCAAGGTCCCGCCCTACTCGAGCTGCCACCGCCCTTGTCCTTGATCCCGTAGTGGATGGATTTTGACTCCAAAAGGTGCTAATGGACGGCGGTAGCGGGCTCAACCTCATCTATGAGGACACCTTGGACAAAATGCAGTTTGACAGATCCCGCATCGAGCAAAGTCACACCACCTTTCGAGGGATCATCCCCGGAAAGGAGGCACGTTGCAGTGGCTGAGTCGCTCTTGATGTGGTCTTCGGAACTCCCGAGAACTACCATGCCTTATTAGGGCGTGATGCCTTCGCATGATTCCATGACGTCCAACACTATGGGTACATGAAGCTTAAAATGCCAGGGCCAAACGGCGGGATCACAGTAATAAGTGATCCGGACAGAGCTCTTCGGGCCGAGAATAAAACAGCATTCCTCACCCTCGAAGCACTGTCCGAAGCCCTCGCAGCTGAAGAACTGACTGCGCTCCGCTCAACGGTGGATAAGGACGACGTAATCCTCGACAAAGGGCAAAAATCCACGTCCTTTAAACCAGCAGATGAAATCATCAAATTCCAAGTACACCCAACAGATCCCAACAAGACGGCGTCCATTGGAGCTCAGCTGGACCCCGCGGTCGATGAAGAATTGTGCCAATTTCTGCGTGCAAACTGGGATATCTTCGCCTGGCACCCGTCAGACATGCCAGGGATCCCGCGTAGATTAGCCGAGCACAGCCTGAATATAATCAAAGGTTTCAAGCCAGTTAAACAGACTCTCCGTCGGTTTTCCGAACCCAAGCGTCAAGCTATGGGCGAGGAACTGGCAAAGTTGCTCGAAGCCAGATTCATCCGAGACATCAAACATCCAGAGTGGATTAGCTAATTTAGTCATGGTACCCAAGAAAGATAAGTCCTGGTGGTTGTGTGTCGACTTCAAGGATTTAAACAAAGCTTGCCCCAAGGATCGTTTTCCCTTGCCCCGCATTGACCAGATCATCGACGCCACCGCCGGACACGACTCGCTGTGTTTTCTCGACGCTTAGTCCGGACACCACCAAATCAAAATGAAGGAGTCCGACCAAGCGGCCACAGCATTCATTACTCCCTACGGACCATTCTGTTTCAACACAATGCCCTTCGGGTTAAAGAACGCAGGGGCTACGTACCAACGCATGATTCAAACATGTTTGGAGAAACAAATCGGAAAAACAGTCGAGGCATATGTGGCCGACGTGGTCGTTAAGACCAAACACGTCAGCCAGTTGGTGGACGATCTCTGACAAACCTTCGATAGTCTTCGGACCTTCGATATACCGCTCAATCCGGAAAAGTGCGTCTTCGGAGTGCCGGTCGGTAAGCTGCTCAGGTTCATTGTTTCCCATAGAGGAATAGAGGCCAACCCAGCGAAAATACGGGCACTGTCCGAGCTGGCGATCCCCACTGAGCTAAAGCAAGTCCAGAAACTGGCCGGCTGCGTTGCAGCCTTGAGCCGCTTCATCTCACGCCTCGGAGAAAAAGCCTTACCACTCTATAAATTGCTCAAACGGACAAAGTACTTCGACTGGACCAGCGAGGCGGCGGCAGCATTTAAGGAAATAAAAACTCTGCTGGCCAGCAACCCGATCTTGACAGCACCCAGCCCGAGCGAGCCAATGCTGCTATATATCTCGGCCACGAATCAGGTGGACAGTGCGGTTCTCGTCGTCGAACGAGAGACAGAGGGTCACAAGCTCCAGGTGCAGAAACCTGTGTATTACGTATCTGAAGTGCTCACCCCGTGTAAAACGAGGTACCCGCACTATCAGAAGATCGCCTACGCAGTTTTCATGGCATCCCGCAGGCTCCGCCACTATTTTCAAGAGTGCTCGGTCACGGTGGCATCCGAAGTACCACTGAATGACATAATCAACAATCGAGATGCCACCGGCCATATAGCCAAATGGGCTATAGAACTCCTTCCCTTAGAAATCACATATCGACCGCGCCGAGCTATTAAATCTCAGGTCTTGGCTGATTTCGTCGCGGAATGGACGGAAGCCGAACTCCTTAGGGAATACAGTACATACTCGCATTGGACTATGTACTTCGACGGCTCCAAAATGCTCGCCGAGCTGGGGGCTGGCGTGGTCCTCACATCCCCCACTAGCGATAATATTCGGTACATACTCCAGATCATGTACACCGACTCCAACAACACAGCCAAATACGAAGCTCTGTTGCATGGACTTCGGATTGCGGTGTCAATGGGCATACAGCAGCTTGAGGTACGGGGAGATTCTAATCTCGCCATCTATCAAGTCAACGGCGAATTCGACGCAAAAGACCCAAAAATGACAGCATACCGCAACACCGTCCTAAAAATCTTTGCCCATTTTGAAGGACTGGAGTTTCACCATATACCTAGAGACAGCAATCAAGCTGCTGATACCCTTGCTCGAATGGGCGCCAAGCGCGACCGTGTCCCTGAGAACACCTTTCTAGAACGACTCTTCAAGCCGTCCGTGGTGTGGCAGGAGGATGCCCAGGGCTCAAAAACCACTACCTCGGGAGAGCTCGTCCCTCCGCCTATCGAACCAGACGAAGGAATTATCGAGGGCTCGGCCATCGAAATGACATCTTCGGCTCATGAAGTCATGGTGGTAACTGCGCCGTGGACCGAGCCCTTCCTCGCCTACCTCCTCCGCCAAGAATTACCGGCTGACCAGACTGGGGCAAGGCGTATCATTCGACGATCTAAAGCCTATAAAGTCCACGAGGGAGAACTATATAAGAAAAGCACTACTGGTGTCCTTCAAAGATGTATATCCAAAGAGGAGGGGAGGCAGCTCCTGGCCGAGATTCACGCTAGCATGGGCGGTCACCACGTGGCAGCTCGGGTCCTGGTCAGCAAGGCTTTCCGAGGAGGGTTCTTCTGGCCCACTGCCCGAACAGACGCCCAAACATTAGTCCAACATTGCATTGGATGCCAGCTCTTTGCAAATTAGAGCCATATGCCCCCCACGGCCCTTCGGACAATACCGATTACTTGGCCTTTCGCGGTCTGGGGGCTGGACATGGTCGGACCACTTAAAGGGGGGACCAAGAAAAAGAAATATTTACTCGTCATGGTAGACAAATTCACTAAATGGATTGAGGCAAAGCCGGTAACTTCGGCCAAGTCTAAGCCGGTCATCGATTTTATATCCGGTGTCGTACACCGTTACGGTGTCCCCCATAGCATAATAACGGACAATGGATCCAATTTTACTGCCCAGGAAGTCAAAGACTGGTGCGCTAATTTAGGTATTAAGCTCGACTATGCCTCGGTATATCACCCACAGTCTAATGGACAGGTCGAGAGAGCTAATGGACTGATCTTGAGCGGCATCAAGCCCCGTCTGGTCCGATCTTTAAAAGAATCCGACTGCCATTGGGTCGAGGAGCTTGACTCCGTATTGTGGGGCCTGCGCACCACTCCTAATCGATCCACGGGCTACACACCGTTCTTCATGGTGTATGGGGCAGAAGCCGTCCTCCCCAGCGACCTTATTCACGACGCCCCTCGGGTGCGTATGTATGAAGAAAAGGAGGCCGAGCTTGATCGGCAAGATGACCTGGACGCCCTGGAGGGCGAGCGCGACATAGCTCAGGCTCGCTCTGCTTTTTATCAGCAGCAGGCCAGACGTTATCAGAGCAGGGAAGTACGGGCAAAGGCCTACAACGTCGGCGATCTAGTCCCGCGCCTCTCTGAGAAGCAGAAGCATAAGCTGTCGCCCAAATGGGAGGGGCCCTTCATAATCTATCAAGTACTCGCGGGCGGAGCATATCGTCTCCGCGACCCAAAGGACGACCGCCTCAAGCCAAACCCATGGAACGCAGCTCGACTACGACGCTTCTACTGTTAACTCTGCGACCTCGCCTTGTTCGGTCTATCCTTCTTGGATTTATATTGTTCTAGTCAATAGTCTTTCCCAGGTTGTGTTCGGACACGCCGAACTACGTTAAGTTTCTCTTCGGCAAATATCTTTGAATGTACCACACGCTGTTACCTGGGGGCTTCTTTTGCGGAGCCAATCATATTTTATGCAACCATTCGATTTTACGTGTTCGCGGCCTTCCTGTATCATTCTAAAGCCACTATATGCATCAATTTGACTTAAGATTTGGCCAAGCTGGGTTGCCTCGCTCCTGTGTTTACCCCCTACGTTCCCAATTGTTCGGCTAGGGAGTAAAGGGAGCACCTCTGTGATTTTTACGTCCGGATTTCCCGGGTACGTACCTCAGACGGGTGAAGCCAAAAGCTAGCGTTCTTAAGAACATAATTGGTCGGCCACGGGGGAAGTGAAAATAATTGGTAACTATCACCAAGTTTCCGGGGTATTTTCCCGAAGTAACCATCCCCGTCTACTTTGGGTATTCGGTTATTCACCCACGGTTAACGTGGTCACGAGACGAAAGGGACCTGTAGAGGAACTATTTTCGTCGGAAGATGTTTCTTACGTTAAACAGTAATATAACATAACTCCCCGCACGCGTTTTTGTCTGTTCGCACCAAATGGCCGGATTGCCTAGTTCTCCGAAGTGTTCTCCGACGTTTTCGGACCGCATAGTAGGAAACACTCCTCGGCCCCTGGCCGAGGAGGCGGAAGCCCATGGCTGGTTAAGACAACGCTTTAAGCACGATTTGGAGAATATTTGATGTAAAGTACATAGATACATAAAATCAAACTGTTAATCTTGGTCAAGACCATCTATTATGGTCTCCAGAGCACAATCGGCTTGGGACAGACGAGCCGCGGGCATAACCTGGTCGTATACCAGATGTACGGGCACTTCCTGCCCATCCGGCCCTACCGGCCCAACCCTAGCTAAACGCTTCGGCTCCAGCTTGGTGAAGCGGGTCTTGATCATCGCCCAAGCCTCCCGCGCTCCCTCCCGACAAGATGACAGCTTTCACGCCTCAAAGCGGCGTCGAGCTCCTTTGAATCGATTCGCAAGCTCGGCCATGCTTTCCGGCACCACCTCGCCAGGCCATAACGCCCTGAACATGCTCTTCATGGCTTTTCGGGCCTGTTCATGCACAGTGGAGAGCTCCTTTAACAGGTCTCGTCCAAACGAACTGGCCTCTTCTTTGGGGCGTCCGGTCAGCAGAACTGCAATAGGACGTGGAGTGGTTCATATTACTGCTTAAAACGTGCAGTCCATGTACTACTAGATCGCACTTACCGAACATGCCAGCTTTGAGTTTCTAGTTCTCTTCCTGGGATAGGGCCAGCTGAGCTTTCAAGCTCTGGATTTCTTGGGCCTGTTGTTGGTTTTCCGACTTGAGATTAACCCTCTCCCCATGACTTCGGGACAACACCCGGTAGCCAGCCTCCTGCTGTGACTCCGCATACCTTTGAGCCTCTCTGGCAGTCTCCAGATCCCTATGCAGCTGGTTTATAGACTCGGCTGCTACGAATTCATCTTTCGTTAGCCAGGATGCTCTATCCATTTTTATCAAAACAATTCCAGTTCGGCTCTTACCATGTGCCTCTCTGGTAAACTTCTTGACACCCTCTAGTTCACAGATTCCAACTGTGTTTGGGCTAGCCCGAGGTCTTCGGCCAACTTCTTATTGTGTTCCCGAACAGTCTGCACAAACAGCTTGGCGTTATAAACATCAGACCCTTAACTCAGCCATGCTGCCCAAATTAAGGCTCGGGGGCTACTGGGTCAGACTCTAGTTGTCAAATTCAATTGTATACCTGCATATTAGTGGACATGAGCTTCACTGCCCCCTCGAGTCCCATCCGGGCAGCTCCGAGGTACGCGTCTACCGAACTAAGAGCATTAAACTCCTGATCGGAAAACACAGGGTGCCGAAGCGATGCTTTACGCCGCCGGTGATTCATCACACTTTCGACCTCGGAGTTGGTAACCGAGACACCTCCTGAGTCTTCGGGATGTTGGTCTTCAGCAGGGACTTCCGGAGTGACGCCGGCCACAACTGGGGACCTTGGTTTTGCGTCACCCCCTGGCACCTCTTCAATATCCTCGGTCGAAGGCGGTTCCACATATCGCCTGCCGGACACCGTGGAAGGCTATTAAGCGTACCCGTGGATGCCGAAGACAAAGGCTATGACGGTGCGTAAGATGCGTTACCTTTTTGGCCGGGGCGCAGATGACGTGGCTCCTGTCGGGACTGCGTGTTTTGCCGCCCCGCGACTATTTGCTGCTGGTACCACTCTCGCAGCTGTCCGGTGCGTCGTACGGCGGCACTTGGGAGTAGGAGTCAGCGTATTCCGAGCAGCGGTAGTACGGCGGCCCTTTCGAGAAGAAACCCGTTGGTCACTTACAGTGGAGGAGGGAAGAGCCCCGGGGTGGTCAGCCAAAAGGGCCACCTTAGAGCCGTCGAGGCTCTCCTGGTAGAAGACTCCCTCCTCGAATATGATCGATGTTTCAGGATCATCATGAAACCCAGGGTCATCATCACGAGAATAATTCTCCGGTTGAGGAGCCGGGCAGCTCACCGTCTCGATCCAGCGCCTCCAGCTCTATTCGGGCAAGGTGAAGAATTGATTAAGAACAATTTGGAGATACCATCCGAACTATAAAACATGGTCAGACTTACCATTTCAATGGGTTTATAACTCGAAAAGCCTTCTTTTGGCCTTAATCGAGCAAACTCTTGCTCTTCTCCCTTGAAGAGATCGGCCAGTATGGCTGCCATCGCCGCCTGGTTGGCAGGTCCCATCCGTGTGTACCGGGTTGCATCATCTTCCCCGTTGTAGCACCAAAGCGGGTGCATTCTCTGTTGGAGGGGTTGGACGCACCGAGCAATGGCCGCGGCCATCACGTCGATAACGATTAGCATGTTGTGGGCTAGCCACCTCACTTGAGAGGCCAGCCGAGTTACTTTGGCGCTTTCCTCTTGGGAAGGACTCTTCGGGCACCAGTTGAACCGCTTCTTCGGATTGACCAATGAGAATTCGGGCAGCCCCCTCCGAACTGGATCAAATAGGGGGACGTCTTCGATATAAAACCATTCCGAAGTCCACTCTTCGGCGTCTTTCTTCGGAGTCCCTATGGGGTATCCGGTTCCGGCGATGCGCCATACTTTGGCCCCGCCAACCTCGTAGATTGTCCCTCCTCGGGTACGGGGGACGAGGCAGAAGTACTTCCTCCACAATTCGAAATGAGCCTCACAGCCCAGGAACATCTCGCAAAGAGCAACGAAGCCCGAGATATGGAGGATCGATCCGGGGGTGAGGTGGTGGAGTTGAATCCCGTAAAACTCTAACAAGCCCCTCAAGAAGGGATGAATGGGGAATCCCAGGCCTCGCAGAAGGAAGGGCACGAAGCACACCCTCTCCTCTCCGTGGTGGGAAGGAAAGTTCTCTGCGAGTGCCTCCCCGTCTGCGGAAGTTAATTCGGGGTGGGTGGATGCAAGATCTGAGGCGGGAAGGTATCCCTGCGTCTCGAGCCTGCGTGAACGCATGAGGGATACGGTGCAGCTCGCCCAATCACCTTGACGGGGGCCGTGAGGGCGTCAGGAAGAGCCTGGGACGCTCGCCATTGCTTGCTGGTTGCAACCTCGCGAGGACGTGAGGAAGAATGGCAAGGGGTGGGGTGCGTTAGCCTCCGCGCCCTTGGCCTATTAAAAAGATCATTGACTCTCCCCAAAGAGGGGCATTTTTGTAAAAACCCATTGGGCCACTCGCATTCCGTGGGTGTGCAGAAACCGAGGGTCATCATTTAATTCTAAGCGAAGAAAGGCGGTATGACAGGCCCCACGGGGCCACTCTAACCGGAGGATACTTCGGCAACCGAGCTGTTGGTGGCCGAACTATTGTTAAATTGAATACAGGTAAAGGCAGGAACTCGCCGCCAAAGCCGAAGACCTTTCAAGCATGTAGCTGCAGAAGACTGTCAAACTCGGCATTGGAGGCTAGTTCGGGGGCTACTGAGGGTGTCCTGGACTAGGGGGTACTCGGGCTGCCGGCCTACCTCTCGTGGGCCGGACTGGTGGGCCGCTCTCTACTCGTCGATGGAAGGCCGGATTGTGGGCGACCCCGTGTATCAGAAGGAAACCTCCGAAGACTTGGCATCTCCTCCAAGGAATAATTGGCATGACCGGCATGTTTATCCCCTGATGGTAACCGACCATGTGTAACCCTAGGACCTCCTGGTGTCTGTATAAATCAGAAGGCCTAGTCCGTAGAGGATCATCATATCATATTCATTACCTAGGATTTAGCCCATCCGATCTCGAGGTAGATCAACTCTGTAACCTTCATACAATCACATCAATACAACCTAGCAGGACGTAGGGTATTACCTCTTCGAGAGGGCCCGAACCTGGGTAAATCATCGTCTCTACGCTCTCTGTTAACCATCGATTCCTCAACCCACAGTTCGGATCCCCTACCCGAGATCTGCCGGTTTTGGTACCGACATTCGGGCAGCGGCGACGCACGGCGACTACGGCGAGGGGAGGAAGAGGGAAACGAGGGGGAACAGAGGAAGCCTCATAGCGGACCACGTAGGCGGGGGCGGGATTGTCGGAGGCGGACCAGAGCTCGCGGGACGACGGCGAGATGGCGGCGGTGACCGACGGAGATGAGCTCGATGCCGAGCGTACGGGCCGCCCCGGCTCGATGCGGTGCTTGGGGATGACGGAGTCAATGATGGCGGTCCTCCTGGACACCGTCTCACGACGCGGGGAGGCCGGTGGACGCGACGACGACGACGGCCAGGACGAGCGCGAGATCGGGCGCCGCAAAAATGAGAGAGAGAGAGAGGGGAATGAGGGGGATATGGAGAGGCTATGGTTCGGCCAGGGGGTCGAGGGCGTCTTGTAGGACGCCGGGGACGCGGTGGATGGCCGGCACGTGGCCGATCCGTGGCGTGGACGGGCACACGGTGACCACCCAGCCCCCTGTGAACAGAGGAGGGAGATGACCTCCAGGTGGGCTGGGCTAGCACTGTAGCACGTAGAGCCCAATGCAACAGTGGGATTCTGCTCTTTTTCCTTATCTTTTTTCTATTTTCTGTCTTTATTTCTATTTTGTAAAATGTTTGGACATCCTTTCATTTTTGTAAAATGTGTGACTTGGCTCAATAAATATTGGGAAATATCTAGTACTGCCAGAAATTGGTTGGGGTAATGTTTGAACTCATTTGAATTTTTATTAAATAAAAAAAGGAATTAAATGCTGTTGTTTTGTTACGGTTTCATGATGTTAGAGTCATCTAACTAATTTAATAAATGTTGATGTTATTTTTATAATTGCTTTGGGAATATTTGCAATATTATGAACATTTTAGTTTTCAAATTTCAACAACTTTTATTTCCACTTCAGATTTGAATTTCAATTTGAGTTGGAATTTGAAATGAGATATGATGCAAATGATGATCAAGCACTGTTAATCCTGGTGACTTGGCATTATCAAAAGGTGATCACTGTGGCTTAATACATGGGGATGTTACAATTCTCCTCCTCTAAAAGAAATTCTCGTCCCGAGAATTAAGAGGTAGGCTGAAAGAGAGCGGGGTATTCTTTACGAAGACGATCTTCGCGTTCCCAAGTGGCTTCATCTTCAGAATGGTTTGACCACTGAACTTTAAGGAACTTGATTGCCTTCTGACGGGTTTGACGTTCAGCTTGATCAAGAATGCGGATCGGATACTCTTGATAAGAAAGATCCTCTTGCAGCTCAAGCATTTCATGATCCACTGCTCGGATAGGATCCTTGAAGCAGCGACGGAGTTGCGACACATGGAAGACATCATGAACTTGAGAAAGGTTTGGCGGCAATTCCAATTGATATGCCACTTCTCCACGTCTTGCAAGGATACGGAACAGGCCAATGTAGGGAGGAGCTAACTTGCCCTTGATTCCAAACCGATGAGTGCCCTTCATCGGAGTGACATGAAGGTAAGCTTGTTCGCCAGGTTGATAGACCATTACCTGGTGTTTGCGATCATAATTGCTCTGCTGACGAGATTGAGCAGCTTTCAATGCGGACTTGTTCTTCAGCTTGTTGGATAATATCCGGACCGAAGAGTGGTCGTTCCTTAGTTTCTGACCAATTCAGAGGGGTTCGGCAGTTACGTCCATAGAGAACTTCAAAGGGTGCCATCTTCAAACTAGCCTGATAGCTATTGATGTAAGAGAATTTAGCATACGAGAGAGATTCCT
Source organism: Elymus sibiricus (assembly GCA_039707655.1). Taxonomy (NCBI): domain Eukaryota; kingdom Viridiplantae; phylum Streptophyta; class Magnoliopsida; order Poales; family Poaceae; genus Elymus; species Elymus sibiricus. The sequence continues at coordinate 410,712,479 of CM077668.1, read as the reverse complement.
CCCATTTCTTACCGAATGAGATGACACAAGCTCGAAGCATACCTTCAAGCACTTGATTGACTCGTTCAACTTGTCCCTGGGACTGAGGGTGAAAAGCGGTGCTGAAGGACAGATGAGTTCCCATAGCTTCTTGGAAACTGTTCCAAAATCTTGAGGTAAAGAGGCTGCCACGATCTGAACTGATCTCCAACGGAACACCGTAGAGTGACACAATTCTGGAAACATACAACTCAGCTAACTAACTAGCAGTGATTGTCTTCTTGACTGGCAGAAAGTGAGCAACCTTTGAGAATCGGTCAATGACGACAAAAATATCATCATGACCCTTTTACGATCTGGGAAATCCAGTAATGAAATCCATTTCAACTTTGTCCCATTTCCATTCCGGAATATCAAGGGGTTGCAGAGTTCCAGCAGGTCTTTGATGGTCTGCTTTGATGCAACGGCAAACGTCACACTCAGCAACATAACAAGCAATGTCTCGTTTCATATTAGGCCACCAATATCTCTGTCGAATGTCTTGGTACATCTTGGTACTACCAGGGTGAATTGAAAGCGGTGTGTCATGAGCTTCTTTCATGACGCGCGGGGTCAGATCCAGGTTGTCCTTTCTAGGAACCACTAAGCGATTTTTGAAGAACATGGTGCCATTAGCATCAATAGTGAAGAATGAGGGCCTTCCCCTTTTGAGATCGCGCTTAATCTTCTCGACCTCAGAGTCAGCTTTCTGTATATGCTTGATGAGGTCCTCGAGATCTGGTTCAACAACCAAGGTATCTAGATATCCTTGAGGAACTATCTCGATGTTCAGCTTTCGAAGCTCTTCATACAGGAGTGGCTGCTGTAGCTGAACCTCAAGTTCACAACAGTAGGATTTACCACTCAAAGCATCAGCCATTACATTAGCCTTACCAGGTGTATAATAAATACACAAGTCATAGTCCGTAATGGCCTCCATCCATCTTTGCTGACGGAGGTTCAGAGATGGCTGAGTGAACAAGTACTTCAGACTTTGATGATCCGTGTAGATCTCGCAACAATTACCAAGTAGGTAATGTCGCCATAACTTCAATGCATATATAACTGCTGCAAGTTCAAGATCATGCGTTGGATAGTTCTCTTCATGAGGACGCAACTGTCGAGAGCCATAAGCAATCACTTTCCGCTCTTGCATTAGGACGCAGCCTAACCCTTGACGGGATGCGTCGCAATAAATCACAAAGTCCTTGCGAGAATCTGGAGGAGCAAGCACTGGGGCAGATGTCAGCTTGTCTTTGAGTGTCTGAAAACTTTCCTGACATTTTTTTGTCCATTCAAACTTGACGCCTTTGTGAAGCAGGTCAGTCAGAGGCTTAGCAATCTTGGAGAAGTTCTCGACAAAACGGCGGCAATAGCTGGCAAGACCGAGAAAACTTCTGACTTGCTTGACATTCTTCGGAGGAGTCCAGTCAAGAATAGCTTGAACTCATTCTGGGTTAACAGCAATGCCATCTTTGGAAATCACGTGGCCGAGATATGTCACTTCAGATAACCAGAACTCACACTTGGAATACTTGGCATATAGTTGATGTTCACGCAGCTTCTCCAGTACAAGCCGAAGATGTTCAGCATGTTCTTCTTCATTCTTCGAATATATAAGGATATCATCCAGATAAACCACGACGAATTTGTCGAGGTAGTCCATGAAGATATAGTTCATCAATCGAGAGAAGGTTACTGGAGCGTTGGTTAAGCCAAAGGACATGACGGTGTACTCGTAAGAACCATAGCGAGTAACAAAGGCTGTCTTCGGAATGTCCTCTTTACGAACTCGGATCTCGTGGTATCCCAATCTCAAATCAAGTTTAGAGAATACTGAGGAACCAGCAAGTTGATCATACAGATCGTTGATTCTGGGAAGCGGATACTTGTTCTGAATTGTTGCTTGGTTGATAGGGCGATAATCTTGAACCAACCGATTCGTTCCATCCTTCTTCTTGACAAAGAGAGAAGGTGCTCCCCAAGCGGAAGAACTGGGGCGAATGAAACCCTTTTTAAGTGACTTGTCGATTTCCTCCTGAAGTTCAAGGAGTTCATGCGGTGGCATCTTGTATGGGCGCTTGGCAATAAGAGTAGTGCCTGGTTTCAAGTCAATGACAAATTCGACAGCTCTAGCAGGGGGTACTCCTGGAAGTTCCTCTGGGAAGATGTCTTGAAATTCGTGAACGACTGGTACGTTCTCGATTCCTTCAAGAGGTGAGGCATTCAATGCATTCAGAGTATATATCTGGCTTTCGGCATTCTGGACTATCCGGGCTGAGTAGCTGACTGTCTGGCCAAAGGGATGTGTCAGTTGGACTTTCTTAGCAGCACAGTCAATCAAAGCATTATGGGCGGTCAACCAGTCCATACCGGGAATGATGTCTATGTCGGAAGGTCCGAGAGCAATGAGGGAAGCAGAGAACATCATCCCTTCAATTCTGATCTAATTTTTGTGACTTACCATCTTGGTTTGCCACCTGGAACGGGGAGTGATAATCTCTAGTGGGGTGGCAACAACTCTAGAGGTAGTTCATGACGCTGAGCAAATTGTTGAGACACAAAGGAATGTGATGCCCCAGAATCAAAGAGAACAGAAGCTGCAACTGAATTAACTGGAAGAGTTCCCATCACAATTTTAGGGGACTCACGAGCTTCTTCCATTTTGACATGAGTGACCTGGCCACGACCCATAGCAGACGGCTTAGCACTACAGCTTCTGAAACGACGGTTTCGACAGCTCTTCTAGCCACCAACAGGAGGACGTGGTGCATCCTGAGGCTGATCCGGGCAGCAGTTGATAGTAAGGTGCCCTGTCTGTCCACACTTGCGGCATAAACCATCATTATGGGGAGGAGCCATAGCATTGGGCTGTCCACCCTGAACTGTTAGTTGTCTCGGCGGTGGAGGCACACGAGGGGCAACATAAGACGGCCATGGGGTTGGAGCAGGCCGGTGAAAAACATTGTGCGGGATCCAGACATGACTTTCTGAGCAGGCTGACCCGAGGATGAGCCAATATCACGAGTACGCTTGAGCGACTCCTGGTACTCGGTCAGACCAGTTTCATCTCGGAAAGATTGGCTGACAAGCGTCGCAAAGTCTGTGCAATCATGGACGACAAGTGCGAGCTTTATATCAGGACGCAGTCCTTCACAGAATTTCTCCTGCTTGCGTGCATCAGTGCAGACGTCATCTTCAGCATAGCGGGATAAATCAAGGAATCTCCTCTGATATTCATCAATAGTCATCTTGCCCTGAGTGAGTTTGCGAAATTCTGCTTCTTCTGGTCCATTAGACCTTGAGGAATGTATCGTGCACGGAAGGCTGACTGAAATTCTACCCATGTGGTGGCTGTCCCAGCAGGCAGCATACGCCTGTGGCTTTCCCACCATTGAGCAGCTGAACCCCTCAGGTGATACGTCGCATAGGGGACGTAACTGTCAGGGACAACATTAGCCGACTCCATCTGAAAGGCGATGTCACGGAGCCAATCATCAGCCTCCATTGGATCAGTCGAGTTGTGGAAGGTGGACGGGTTGAGGCGCACTAATTCCTGCAGTGTTATTGGGGTAGACTGTTGTTGAGCATTCTGAGTTGGAAATTGGGCCATTACCCCAGTCATAAACTGACGATTCAGCTCAAACTGCTGCATCATTGCGGCAATATAGGGTGGAGGTGGAGGATCGTCAGCCATGCTGCCAAAACAACAGGGGCAGTTTAGCAAGAACAACTGCATTGAATGAGGTTATTCATGATGTAACATGAGCAATGAACAACAAGTGCATTAGATACAAATTAGTAGTCATTAAAGACATACAAATCTATGCACAGAGTTGGATACAAACGAATCGCATGAGTTCGGAATCACACGCAGCTAGACAAACTAGGCGGCGCGCAGGCACGCGGTGAGGAATACAACAACGGGACATAGCAAAGGCTACACCAATGTCGAAGAAAACTATTGGAGCAAGGAATCTGCAGGGACGACGCAGGGTGCCCTCGATAAAAGGATCCTGCGGTCCGTGAGCACTGTGCAGCAGAACCTGGCCCTCAACTTGAAGAAGGGGGGGTAAATTCAGAACTCCGGGTGGACGTGATCATGAGAACCTAATGTTAGAGTTAATAAAACTTTAACCCGAAAAGAAGAGAGATCAGAGTCCCCGAGTAAGGAAGAGGAATAAAAGATCCTAATCCCATCCACTGGCGACGTGGGCCCGTAAGCCACACAGCCATGTTAGTAAAGCAGATTTTGGAAGACTAGACTCAACTTCGGCCAAGGAGTTGGAAGGGGGGTTCCTACAGGCAGTCGGCTCTGATACCAACTTGTGACGCCCCCGACTTAATCGTGCACTAATCATACATGCAAATGCACACGATCAAGCCTAAGGATTCACGGGAAGATATCACAACACAACTCTAGACACAAAATTAAAATAATACAAGCTTTATATTACAAGCCAGGGGCCTCGAGGGCTCGAATACAAAAGCTCGAGTCATACAAGCATCAGCGGAAGCAGAAGTATCTGAGTACAGACACAAAGTTAAACAAGCGTGCCTTAAGGAAGCTAGCACAAATAGCGACAATGATCAAAAAGGCGAAGGCCTCCTGCCTATGGCCTCCAAACTACTCCTGGTCATCGGGGATCTCCACATCGTAGTAGGCTCCTTCGGGGATCTCCTGCTCCTAGGCTCCGTCGTCTGATTGTAGCAATCGGGTATGGGAAAAAGGGGAAACAAAGCAACCGTGATTACTCATCCAAAGTACTCGCAAGACTGACATCAGAACTATACTAATTATGCATTGGAATCAAAGGAAGGGGCTGTATCTGTGGACTATACTGCAGAAATGCCAGAACAGAGGGGGGGAAAGCCTAGCCTAACGAAGACTAGCATCTTGAAGCAATTCTTGCAGCATCAGAAGAGAGTAGAACAAGTAATATATATATCATCAACCATATAATAGCAATGCCCTGGGATACTTCCTCGACTACCCTGCGAGAAAGTGATCCCGAGAGCAGTAGTAGCAGTTTATTATTGTAACAATATCCATTTGTAGTTGTAGCAGATCAGGATACAACTCCGAGCGTCCTGTTACCGTGGACACGGCTATTCGAATAGATTACTTCCCTGCAGGGGTGCACTACTGTTACCCAACACGCTCGATTAACTCTGGTCGGACACACTTTTATCGGGTCGTGCCTAGCCTCGGCTGATCGACACGACGTAGTCCTACCTAGACTCAACAGAGAGGTCCCCGCCGGTCTACATCCTAAGCGCTCAGGGGTCTTGGGCCATCGCCCTTAGCACTCCGGGTCGTTGTGTGCAGGGTGGATACCAGCGCCACCCGTGTGCTGGGTGACACGATCCGACCCGGCCACAATGCTGAACTGGACGTCTGATAGAGCTTTCGGCTGATATATACGGTGCCGAGGGTCCCATAACCATTATCCCACGTGGTGGTAGTGCGTATAGGGCCAACGACCCACTCAGATCAAATACCCAAATCCGTTAGGCGTATTTAGAAACTCGCAGAGACGAACAGAATCCCTGTCGCTCCGACTTGATAACACACGGCTCGCGGGTGCTCTTGGAGCCGACCCGTCTTTAACAACGGGAGCTGTCGGGTCTCAGGTCCATCTCTACTGGATGGTACCGCCAGCCCTTCAGTTCCCCAATAATAAATGAAAGTAAATGTGTGAGCATTCTCATGATCTCTGCCACGGGGATCACGACCCGAATTCTAGCGTAGCAACATGGACAAGGGTGTAGGGCCAACTGGTGGGGCTCTGACCAACCTATACTAAGCAATTAGGATAACAGGAAAGGTATCAACAACAGTTACAAAATCAGGCTATGCATCAGAATAGGAGTTATTGGAATAATAACTGGGGCAATTCTAATGCAAGCAATAGAGAGAGAGAGTAGGCGATATCTGGATGATCAAGGAGGTTTTGCTTGCCTGGAAGCTCAGCTGGAGGGGGTCTGGTCGTCGACGACGTAGTCGTACTCAGCAGTGTCGTCGGCAGCCTCGGGGTCTATCGGGAGAGAAGGAGGGGGAAGAAACAATAAATACAATGCAACAATATGCAACACAAATGCATGGCATGGCAATATGTTGTGCTGGGGGTGACCTAACGCAGTGCTACACGTGGCAGATGAAGCGGGAAATTAACTGGAACGTTTTCCCGGTTTCGGGACATCTGTCAGACAGATGAACCGGAGGGGAAGGTTCCATGTTTGCAGTGTTGGAGGCATCTGATAGGTATGTGGATAGCGTATTCGGGTTCGTCTCATTTTTCTGATCAACTTTCATGTAGAAAACTTTTTCATCCGAGTTACGGTTTATTTTATATGATTTTTCAAAGTTTTAATCATTTTCTGGAATTTCTGGAATTTAATTTAAATTCGAAATTAAAATAGGAAAATGCTACGGGTACACAGAGAGTGTACCCAGAGATGTGCATATGTGGCTGACATGTGGGTCCCAGTGGCAGAGTTGACCCAGTCAAAGTTTGACTGGTCAACAGCTACTGTATGGGGCCCACCTGTCAGTGCCTTATATTTTATTTTATTTTTATTTTTTTTATTTTATTTTTTTATTACTTTTCTATTTTTTTTCTGTTATCTGGGCCGGCCCCACTGGACAGTGGCCCAGCCAGCCACTGGGGGCGGTCAACGCGCGCGCGCGCACCCGCAAAGGGGCGGCCGTGGCCAGCGGCTAGCGCGGCGACGACGGGCGCCAGCCGGCGACGACGGGCGCGGTGAGGGCGCGGCCTCGCGCGGGCGGCGATGGTCAGCGGGCGCGGCCGGTGGCAAGCTGCAGGCGGCGGCGGCAGGGACGGCGCACAGGGGCAGGGGCAGCAGCAGCAGTGGGAAGCAGTAGCGAGCGGGGCGGCGCGGGCACGGCGAACAGGGGGCGCGGGCGGAGCGCGGGCAGGGGAACCCGGGGCGCGGCCGGCGCGGGCGGAGCGCGGGCAGGGGAACCCGGGGCGCGGCCGGCGCGGGGTAGAGGCGGGGCGCACGGGAGCGCGGCCACGGGCGCGTGCGGGCGTGGCGAGCGCGAGCGCGAGCTCGCGCGGGTTCGGGCGGCGGCGACGCACGGCGACTACAGCGAGGGGAGGAAGGGGG